>JAGRRH010000012.1:0-1225000 GCA_019154785.2 Nitzschia inconspicua
AACCCAACCCTAACCCCAACCCTAACCCCAACCCTAACCCAACCCTAACCCAACCCTAACCCCAACCCTAACCCCAACCCTAACCCCAACCCTAACCCAACCCTAACCCCAACCCTAACCCCAACCCAACCCCCAACCCTAACCCTAACCCCAACCCTAACCCCAACCCCAACCCTAACCCCAACCCTAACCCCAACCCTAACCCCAACCCCAACCCTAACCCCAACCCTAACCCTAACCCCAACCCTAACCCCAACCCAACCCTAACCCTAACCCCAACCCTAACCCCAACCCCAACCCTAACCCCAACCCTAACCCCAACCCTAACCCTAACCCTAACCCTAACCCCAACCCTAACCCCAACCCTAACCCCAACCCTAACCCCAACCCTAACCCACAGTAAATAGTGTATATATAATTTTGATATTACACAAGTAGCAATAATCGTTTTGGAAGTGTCAATTGCATTATGCATTTATCATTATTAAGATTTTTGCGACCATCATCCAGATTTCTGCAAGATGCATAGTTTCGGTTCACTAACTGTAAATAAAATCGTCATCATGCATTGTGCAATCGTCAACTTGCATTTTTGTTCATTTCCCAAACACAAGGTTGTACCTAATCATCGATCAGAATTTTGCCGTCTGCAAGAAGCATTGTGAAGGTTCGTAATTAGGATCATGCATTTTTCAATAATCAAGTTACAGTAGATTTCTCAATTGTTACACTATTTAAGACTGGACGTATGGTAACCCGCTTTGCCCCAATTCGTCACCGTGGTGACGGACAGACACCGGAAAAACACTTCTCGAGAAAATCGAAAAAAACGAAATAGAAATTCGACACAGTTAGAATTAATTCAATCAAGATGGTGATGATGTCTTCTTTCTATGACAAAGAGCATGCTTTCTCAGCTATTCCATTATACTTACGTTGGAAACAAGCGTTATGCAAACATTCTTTTGTATTTTGAAACAATCAGCTCCAGAAACGGCGGAGATACAGGCATTTTGGACATCGTGAAAACGTGTGGGGGAGGTCCAAAATACCCATTGTGTCTCTATCAGGCCACATACCTACGTGATTACTTGGAACGGACGATGGGATTTCCTTTTACTATCATAAGGAAATCATGATTTCGTATTTTGAAACAATCAGCTCGAGAAACGGCGGAGATACAGGCATTTTGGACGTCGTGAAAACGTGTGGGGGGAGGTCCAAAATACCCATTGTGTCTCTATCAGGCCACATACCTACGTGATTACTTGGAACGGACGATGGGATTTCCTTTTACTATCATAAGGAAATCATGATTTCGTATTTTGAAACAATCAGCTCGAGAAACGGCGGAGATACAGGCATTTTGGACGTCGTGAAAACGTGTGGGGGGAGGTCCAAAATACCCATTGTGTCTCTATCAGGCCACATACCTACGTGATTACTTGGAACGGACGATGGGATTTCCTTTTACTATCATAAGACCAACATCCTATCGTATTTTGAAACAATCAGCTCGAGAAACGGCGGAGATACAGGCATTTTGGACGTCGTGAAAACGTGTGGGGGGAGGTCCAAAATACCCATTGTGACTCTATCAGGCCACATACCTACGTGATTACTTGGAACGGACGATGGGATTTCCTTTTACTATCATAAGACCAACATCCTATCGTATTTTGAAACAATCAGCTCGAGAAACGGCGGAGATACAGGCATTTTGGACGTCGTGAAAACGTGTGGGGGGAGGTCCAAAATACCCATTGTGTCTCTATCAGGCCACATACCTACGTGATTACTTGGAACGGACGATGGGATTTCCTTTTACTATCATAAGACCAACATCCTATCGTATTTTGAAACAATCAGCTCGAGAAACGGCGGAGATACAGGCATTTTGGACGTCGTGAAAACGTGTGGGGGGAGGTCCAAAATACCCATTGTGACTCTATCAGGCCACATACCTACGTGATTACTTGGAACGGACGATGGGATTTCCTTTTACTATCATAAGACCAACATCCTATCGTATTTTGAAACAATCAGCTCGAGAAACGGCGGAGATACAGGCATTTTGGACGTCGTGAAAACGTGTGGGGGGAGGTCCAAAATACCCATTGTGACTCTATCAGGCCACATACCTACGTGATTACTTGGAACGGACGATGGGATTTCCTTTTACTATCATAAGACCAACATCCTATCGTATTTTGAAACAATCAGCTCGAGAAACGGCGGAGATACAGGCATTTTGGACGTCGTGAAAACGTGTGGGGGGAGGTCCAAAATACCCATTGTGTCTCTATCAGGCCACATACCTACGTGATTACTTGGAACGGACGATGGGATTTCCTTTTACTATCATAAGGAAATCATGATTTCGTATTTTGAAACAATCAGCTCGAGAAACGGCGGAGATACAGGCATTTTGGACGTCGTGAAAACGTGTGGGGGGAGGTCCAAAATACCCATTGTGTCTCTATCAGGCCACATACCTACGTGATTACTTGGAACGGACGATGGGATTTCCTTTTACTATCATAAGACCAACATCCTATCGTATTTTGAAACAATCGGCTCGAGAAACGGCGGAGATACAGGCATTTTGGACGTCGTGAAAACGTGTGGGGGGAGGTCCAAAATACCCATTGTGTCTCTATCAGGCCACATACCTATGTGATTACTTGGAACGGACGATGGGATTTCCTTTTACTATCATAAGGAAATCATGATTTCGTATTTTGAAACAATCAGCTCCAGAAACATCTGATCTTTGGTGCTCAAGTCAGGCTCGTACGGTGTAGTCGAATCATCATAGAACACCTGACGTGAATGAGTTGGATGCTTTTTTCATCTTTTTATTCGCCATTCTTTCTCTCTGATCTTCCGCTTCCGCTGCCACAACATCCGGTGACGGTTCCTTATAGAGGGCATCGTTTCGATACTCTTCAGGGACGTAGCCTTTATAGCTCTTTATAGCTCTTGTGCAGCAGAATTTGTTTGTAACCAGGCAGTCCGTTGTATATGATGGGTGGCGGGGCCACGGACTTTAGTTTTTCTCTTCGGTCACCATTTGAAGCAAACTTGGGATTGATGATTTTATCAGCGTAAACTTTCCCATGCTCCTCCAGAGATGATTCTCGAGTGTGGAACTTCATAGTTACACCGTCGGAAGTTTGGGGATGTTCAATCCACTCGGCGCAAAATATGTGATTCCTTGCAATGGATATTTTTGATCTGTGAAGCTTGAGGTAGGGTTCAAGAAGGAATTTTGCATAATTCTTCCAATCATTTTGTGGATCAATCTTCCAAACGGTTACATATTCACTGCTCCCCAATACTTCGACAGCTTGATCAGTTGTAAAAACCTGGGAATTGTGATATACCTGCTTCAAATTGTTGAAGCGCCTATCACAGACATTCTTTGTGTGGCCGACGACTAAGAACAGCATGTTGACAGTCGTGAAATATCCCATTTCCACCAAGTACGGTGCAAGCAGCAAAACGTAGTTGTTTTTTTTTTGGCCTGCGCAATTATCCATCACAATATTTAGTTCCTTGGCTCTCAATGCACCACCATTTTCATCCGTGCGTATTATTTCGGTCTTTTTGAGGGTCTTCATAATCATTGATGCTACGTTTGTGCCACCTTTGGCTCCATCCCCTTCTTGGTAACAGTGGAAATATAGATGGTCTGCTTCCTTTCCGTCATCTCCAACGTGCGAAACGTCCGCAACACCAAACCCTTCCAGCTTGGCCGGTGTCAAGAAGTATGTTTCACCTGGCTGAACCGCTCCAAAATGAGGCAGCTCCATGTTCTGGCAGAAGTCAGCAATTAGAGTGTACACTCTTTCGGAATGAGGAACTTCTTCTTTTCGATCTTTTCGTGCAAGTGCAATTTTTTGGTTCACTAGCGCCCTCATTGCTCTTGCCTTCCTTACATGCATTGCTGCCTCGAGGAGTTTACGTTCCATTTTCTCAACCTCTTTAGTCACAGTAATCGGGTCGTCCGGATTGGTACTGTCGTTACCGAATTGGTCGAAGTCAACACCGTCCTCCTCCTCCAATTGGTGGACCCGTTCTTCAAAAAGTTCCTCGAGATTTTCTGGTTCCTTTCCCTCTTCTGCAACTGACGACTCTTTTTCAGTAGATCGAAACTTGTGAAAATTGTAGATCTTGTAGCAATAATTGCAAATATCCTCGGTTGGCTTCCTAATCCTTAGGTTACGATAATTGTCCTTCCAGTAAGTGCAATATCCAGACCAGGATGGCACTCTCTTGGTTTCTCCATTAGGAGTAGCAGGCACGAAACTCGTGTTTCCATTGTTCGTCGTGATGACACGCATCCCTCTTTTGTCAAGGCAAAAATTGCCATAACACCGACGCATTGTCATAAACGGTGGCAAATAAAGCATGTTATCTTCACCATCTCGCAATGTACTTTCTCCAGTCACCTCCCTCACATATCGAGTGGCAATTGGCTCTGCTTCTCGTTTCAACTCTTCGAAATGCTCGTCAAGTTCTTTTTCGTAGGTTTGCAGGAATTGCCGCTTTTTATTGGACATCCTACACACATTTTTATGCTCTGGATATGTCCCTTCTTTGTGATGCCTGACGCAGGTCATCCAAAAATCACGTCCTTTTGCAAGGATATCCATGAGTGCATTTAAGCAAACACTGGCCTTTCTCAAGGGGTCGTAATCATAATCCAAGTACGGCTCAACTATGAAGGGTATCCGAAAAGACTTCATTTTGTCGCTCCCGTTTCGGAGCCATTCAATGACAACTTTTTTCTGCTCGACCTGTTTCTTGGTGTGAAACATCACTTGGTATTCTGCGACTGCTGTAGAAAAGACTTCATCGGATAGAATTTGAAGGCAGTGGCATGTCATTCCTTTGCAGGTGGACTTGCTGACACAGCATCCTCTCTCCACAAGCTTGTGATTCAATTCAATGAACGGCTCAAGCTGATTCTTCTTCTTGCCCTTCATGAAGGTTGGAGCAGAGAAAACATGGCTCCGACCTTGCCTTTCTGTGGCAACACCTGTGTTTCTGTTGTTCGGTGCCATTGTCTTTTGAGAGAAGTTTAACAGTAAGCTTCCTTCACAATAGCTTAGATCAACAGAAAGGAGAAGTGAAACTACGAAGTAACACAACGGTTTTAGCGATGATCGATGAGCGAAAAAAAGTTCAGTGCAGCAAAAAAAACTAAACGCGACCAAAATTTCGTGTCCCGTTTCTCAACGACAATTTTTTTGCTACCCCGGATTTCCACTCTTAGGACATGCTAACGCTTTCCAACGGCTGCAAGACTGATAGATAGATGACACAGATAGATGGATCAGTAAAAACAATGTAAGATCCTCTACAAAGTCATTAGGGATAGGGTTACATTTACGTACGACGGACAGATCCACCAAGCGGGTTACTATACGTCCAGTCTTCTATCTTTTGTCTTGTTTTCTGATGGCAGTGGATGAATGGCAGTTCCGCTCCAGAGTTACCATACCTCTACTAGTACTCCGAGTAGTAGAGTAGTACCATACCGTATCTTACGACTAGGTAGTATTCTACTGTCCTCTTCTAAAAATAATGGAGATAGTTCTCGCGTCGTTCGACGATGTCGAAATAAGCGTTATATCATCCTTCCAGCCTCGACATGGTACCATACCTACCATAATACATGATATCTTTGACGGCCATTTCTTTCCTATCGCACTTTATAAACAGTTGGACAAGAAACGAAACATGTAAAAGGCTAAAAATGGTTGGAAAATTGTCTTTTGGGATGGTCTTTGGACGACGTTGGATTGTGGAACATGCGGACTCACCCATTCCATCCTCGACATGGAAGCACATCTATCGTATTATATTGCCTGTTATAACATTTGGACAAGAAACGAGACGTAAACGGCTGAAAATGATCGAGGTATTCGTCCTTTTGGGATTGCCGTTGGCACAATGAATTTCTTTCTAGATATTTGACAAGAATTTTTTATCCAAATAATACCCCAGGATAGTTGAGGAGTTAACATGTTTTATGACTAACAAAATCAGCCAAACAACATGATAAACAACAACATAAACAACAATATACCTTGGCAAACGAAGGCACGGTTGATACAACTGAGGATGGACATACAACAATGGCAACAACAGCATTCATCTCAGTTGCAATTCCAATGGATCGGTTTACGTCCCTCTCAAGTCCAACAATTGTGAACATCACCACGATATTATTATCTTTGGATGATGGGTTGTTGTTAACCATTCTTTGGAATCCACTGTCGACAAACTCATCTTGGATACCAACTGTTTTTCCATTGAAGTGACGTTTTTTGAAAGGTGTGCACTCGAAAGTTGTCGTCGTTTCGGGGGAAAAGGAAGGCACCGCCAACGAATGAGCTGGCCGATACGATAGGATTTCGTTGCTTTTCCCATGGATACATCTTTGACTCCATTTATGGTCAAATTATAAGAGAATCTTCTCTCAAACCAGCATTCAGATCCAAATTGGTAGTAGCTCCTCTGCGAGACTTTGCCATCATTTCCTTTCCATGGAGCGATTGCTCTCAAGAAGCAAGGAGGACACCGTTCCACGAAAAATTGCATTCTTGGAAATATCCTTTGGCAGTTTGTGAGCGAGAGAGTGTCAATGGCCAGAAGAATTATCGTCCTGTTTATTGCATTGTCATAGCGTTGGTTGAGACCACTGGCTGTTTCGTGTTGTCGTTGCATTCAATTTCGTCATCTTCGCATAACAAGCAAGCATGTGGATGGCTTGTTTGATTGGTATATTATGGATTGTAGTTCGGATAATTCAATGGTTCCTGTTTCTCAAATTTCCCAGCGCTCTCGTATCATCCAAAATACGAGTATCTCCGTCGCTTTTCGAGTTGGTGGTGTGAAAACACGACAGAACATTCCCTTAATATTAGTTTCAAGAAACACCATCGTCCGTTCCAAGTGCTCACGTAGGTATGGCGCCTCATACCGACCAAATTGGTGTTTTTGACTGCCGTCCAAGCGTTTTCATGACGACCAAAACTCGTCCTCCTCCCCCGTTTTTCGAGTTGGTTGTGTGAAAATACGACAGAACATTCCCTTAATGTCAGTTTCAAGGAACACCATCGTCCGTTCCAAGTGCTCACGTAGGTATGGCGCCTCATACCGACCAAATTGGTGTTTTTGACTGCCGTCCAAGCGTTTTCATGACGACCAAAACTCGTCCACCTCCCCCGTATTTCGAGATGGTTGTGTGAAAATACGACAGAACATTCCCTTAATGATAGTTACAGGAACCACCATCGTCCGTTCCAAGTGCTCACGTAGGTATGACGCCTCATACCGACCAAATTGGTGTTTTTGACTGCCTTCCAAGCGTTTTCATGACGACCGAAACTCGTCCACCTACCCCGTTTTTCGAGTTGGTTGAGTGAAAATACGACACAACATCGTCCTTTTGATAGTAAAAGGAATCCCAATAGTCCATTTTGGGTAAATACCTATGTTTTACACCCGACAGATGCACAAAGGGTGTATTTCACCGACGTCCCAGCGCTCTCGTATCATCCAAAATACGAGTTTCTCCGTCGCTTTTCGAGTTGGTTGTGTGAAAATACGACAGAACATTCCCTCAATGTTAGTTACAGGAAAGACCATCGTCTGTTCCAAGTGCTCACCTAGGTATGACGCCTCATACAGACCAGATTGGTGTTTTTGACTGCCTTCCAAGCGTTTCCATGACGTCCAAAACTCGTCCACCTCCCTATTTTTTGAGTTGGTTGCGTGAATGTTAGTTACAGGAAAGACCATCGCCTGTTTCAAGTGCTCACATAGGTATGACGCCTCATACAGACCAAATTATTTTTTTTGACTGCCTTCCAATCGTTTTCGTGACGACCGAAACTTGTCCACCTCCAACGTTTTTTGAGTTGGTTGTGTGAAAATACAACAGAACCTCGTCGTTTTGATAGTAAAAGGAATCCCCACAGTCTTTTCTGGGTAAATACATATGTTTTACACCCGACAGATGCACAAAGGGTGTATTTCACCGACTTCCCAGCACTCTCGTTTCCTCCAAAATACAAGTATCTCCGTCGCTTTTCGAGTTGACAGTGAGTGTGAAAAAAAGAAGAACATTCCCTCAATGTTAGTTACAGGACACACCATCGTCCGTTCCAAGTGCTCACGTAGGTATGACGCCTCATACCGACCAAATTGGTGTTTTTGACTGCCTTCCAATCGTTTCCATGACGACCAAAACTCGTCCACCTCCCTATTTTTTGAGTTGGTTGCGTGAAAATACGACAGAACATTCCCTTAATGATAGTTAGAGGAACCACCATCGTCCGTTCCAAGTGCTCACGTAGGTATGACGCCTCATACCGACCAAATTGGTGTTTTTGACTGCCTTCCAAGCGTTTCCATGACGACCAAAACTTGTCCACCTCCCTTTTTTTTGAGTTGGTTGCGTGAAAATACGACAGAACATTCCCTTAATGATAGTTAGAGGAAACACCATCGTCCGTTCAAAGTGCTCACGTGGTATGACGCCTCATACCGACCAAATTGGTGTTTTTGACTGCCTTCCAAGCGTTTTCATGACGACCAAAACTCGTCCACCTCCCTAATTTTTGAGTTGGTTGCGTGAAAATACGACAGAACATTCCCTTAATGATAGTTAGAGGAACCACCATCGTCCGTTCCAAGTGCTCACGTAGGTATGACGCCTCATACCGACCAAATTATTTTTTTTGACTGCCTTCCAAGCGTTTCCATGACGACCAAAACTCGTCCACCTACCCCTTTTTTCGAGTTGGTTGTATTTCAATACAACAGTAACAGGAATCCCAATAGTCCATTTTGGGTAAATACCTATGTTTTACACCCGACAGATGCACAAAGGGTGTATTTCACCGCCAGCGCTCTCGTGACATCCAAAATACTTGTATGTCCGTCGCTTTTCGAGTTGGTTGTGTGAAACTACGACAGAACATTCCCTTACTGGTAATTTCCGACAGATGCACAAAGGGTGAATTTCACCGACTTCCCAGCGCTCTTTTGACATCCAAAATACGTGTATCTCCGTCGCTTTTCGAGTTTGCTGTTTGAAAACACATAAGAAAATTCCCTTAATGATAGTTTCAAGAAACACCATCGTCCGTTCCAAGTGATCACGAAGGTATGACGCCTCATACCGACCAAATTGGTGATTTTGAATGCCGTCCAAGCGTTTTCATGACGACCAAAACTTGTCCACATCGTCCTTTTGATAGTAACAGGAATCCCAATAGTCCATTCTGGGTAAATACCTATGTTATACACCCGACAGATGCACAAAGGGTGAATTTCACCGACTTCCCAGCGCTCTCGTATCATCCAAAATACGAGTATCTCCGTCGCTTTTCGAGTTGGCTGTGTGAAAATACATAAGAAAATTCCCTTAATGAAAGTTTCAAGAAACACCATCGTCCGTTCCAAGTGATCACGAAGGTATGACGCCTCATACCGACCAAATTGGTGTTTTTGAATGCCTTCCAAGCGTTTTCATGACGACCAAAACACGTCCACATCGTCCTTTTGATAGTAACAGGAATCCCAATAGTCCATTCTGGGTAAATACCTATGTTATACACCCGACAGATGCACAAAGGGTGAATTTCACCGACTTCCCAGCGCTCTTTTGACATCCAAAATACGAGTATCTCCGTCGCTTTTCGAGTTGGCTGTGTGATAACACGTCAGAACATTCCCTTAATGATAGTTTCAAGAAACACCATCGTCCGTTCCAAGTGATCACGAAGGTATGACGCCTCATACCGACCAAATTGGTGTTTTTGAATGCCTTCCAAGCGTTTTCATGACGACCAAAACACGTCCACATCGTCCTTTTGATAGTAACAGGAATCCCAATAGTCCATTCTGGGTAAATACCTATGTTATACACCCGACAGATGCACAAAGGGTGAATTTCACCGACTTCCCAGCGCTCTTTTGACATCCAAAATACGAGTATCTCCGTCGCTTTTCGAGTTGGCTGTGTGATAACACGTCAGAACATTCCCTTACAGTTAATGATAGTTTCAAGAAACACCATCGTCCGTTCCAAGTGATCACGAAGGTATGACGCCTCATACCGACCAAATTGGTGTTTTTGAATGCCTTCCAAGCGTTTTCATGACGACCAAAAATCGTCCACCTCCCCCGTTTTTCGAGTTGTTTGTGTGAATATACGAAAGAACATTCCCCTAATGATAGTTACATTCATGATACTCGCCACGGTTTCTTTGGCATCAGTAATATTAGTTCCAATGATACCCGAAGGACCACGTTTCAACCATCCCGAAACATACAAGGGTGCCAAACCAGTAGTAGTACTTTCGTTGTTGTTGTCTACCACCTCGTGATCATTGTTCAAAATACCTTTCTGATGATCATAATAGTCTTCAGTACCCGCAATGGGAATACCCTTATATCCGATACTGACCAAACACAAATCGGTTACACGACGTGTTCTCCCGTTCCGATGGCACTTTGTTTTCCCGTTTCTCTATGCAATGACAATGATGATGGTTTTGACGATGATGTTTGCTGTGTTGACAGATTTGACATCACCGGCTGCAAAATTCTTTTGGGGTGCCATATGATAGGTGGTGGAGGTGATGGGTGTCCCATGAGTGATCAACTCACAACAAGCATTTTGGAGTTCAAAGTTGACCCGTTTCAGATATGTATACCATACATACAAGATGATGAATCCACAATCCACAATACCGTCTTGGAGGGCTGGCATTCACTCCAAGAGAATCTCGTGATGTCAATCCCAACAGCATCGTCAAATCCCAAATGGGATGAGCGTGTTACGTAATAATAACAGTAAACCGTCACGTTGGTCGTTGTTTTTGTGATGGATGCAACTGCTGCTGTGTCTTCACGGTTGTTGTCCTTCGCCGATCACTTTGTACATAATACTCCGTAATATGTTGTCGTGGAGGATGACGATAGACATTCGCATGGTGACAAATAAACACGTCTGAGAAACAAGCTGCATTCGTGATTCACAGTAAATAGTGTATATATAATTTTGATATTACACAAGTAGCAATAATCGTTTTGGAAGTGTCAATTGCATTATGCATTTATCATTATTAAGATTTTTGCGACCATCATCCAGATTTCTGCAAGATGCATAGTTTCGGTTCACTAACTGTAAATAAAATCGTCATCATGCATTGTGCAATCGTCAACTTGCATTTTTGTTCATTTCCCAAACACAAGGTTGTACCTAATCATCGATCAGAATTTTGCCGTCTGCAAGAAGCATTGTGAAGGTTCGTAATTAGGATCATGCATTTTTCAATAATCAACTTACAGTAGATTTCTCACTTGTTACACTATTTATTGCCAGACAGAGGAAACGGTCTCTACTTTTAACTAGCTAGTATATACTCCGGAGTATATTCTTATTATTTTTCATTTACAAAAGTAACAATAAGCATTTTGCACAAGTAGCAATAAGCGTTCTGCAATTGTCAACTTGAATCATGCATTTATCATTTATATTTTTACGATCAACATCCAGACTTATGCAAGATGCACAGTATCGGTTCTTTAAATAAAAACTACCGGTAGAGTACGTGGTAGGGTCTGGAGAACTTCGAGGAGAATACCTAATTCGTTCGCGTTCTCAAGCCTTCGAGGAGAAGTTCTCGCTTTGGGTCTGGAGCCTTCGAGGAGAATACCTAAATCGTTCGCGTTCTCAAGCCTTCGGTGATCTGGTCTCGTCGATAGTCTGACAGTAAATGTTAAAATATCTGAGCTTAGAATAATAAAATCAAACTCTAATGTCTTACTTTAACCATCAAGATATCTTTTGTCTTGTGATGGCAGTGGATGAATGGCAGTTCCGCTCCAGAGTTACCATACCTCTACTAGTAGTAGAGTAGTACCATACCGTATCTTACGACTAGGTAGTATTCTACTGTCCTCTTCTAAAAATAATGGAGATAGTTCTCGCGTCGTTCGACGATGTCGAAATGAGCGTTATATCATCCTTCCAGCCTCGACATGGTACCATACCTACCATAATACATGATATCTTTGACGGCCATTTCTTTCCTATCGCACTTTATAAACAGTTGGACAAGAAACGAAACATGTAAAAGGCTAAAAATGGTTGGAAAATTGTCTTTTGGGATGGTCTTTGGACGACGTTGGATTGTGGAACATGCGGACTCACCCATTCCATCCTCGACATGGAAGCACATCTATCGTATTATATTGCCTGTTATAACATTTGGACAAGAAACGAGACGTAAACGGCTGAAAATGATCGAGGTATTCGTCCTTTTGGGATTGCCGTTGGCACAATGAATTTCTTTCTAGATATTTGACAAGAATTTTTTTATCCAAATAATACCCCAGGATAGTTGAGGAGTTAACATGTTTTATGACTAACAAAATCAGCCAAACAACATGATAAACAACAACATAAACAACAATATACCTTGGCAAACGAAGGCACGGTTGATACAACTGAGGATGGACATACAACAATGGCAACAACAGCATTCATCTCAGTTGCAATTCCAATGGATCGGTTTACGTCCCTCTCAAGTCCAACAATTGTGAACATCACCACGATATTATTATCTTTGGATGATGGGTTGTTGTTAACCATTCTTTGGAATCCACTGTCGACAAACTCATCTTGGATACCAACTGTTTTTCCATTGAAGTGACGTTTTTTGAAAGGTGTGCACTCGAAAGTTGTCGTCGTTTCGGGGGAAAAGGAAGGCACCGCCAACGAATGAGCTGGCCGATACGATAGGATTTCGTTGCTTTTCCCATGGATACATCTTTGACTCCATTTATGGTCAAATTATAAGAGAATCTTCTCTCAAACCAGCATTCAGATCCAAATTGGTAGTAGCTCCTCTGCGAGACTTTGCCATCATTTCCTTTCCATGGAGCGATTGCTCTCAAGAAGCAAGGAGGACACCGTTCCACGAAAAATTGCATTCTTGGAAATATCCTTTGGCAGTTTGTGAGCGAGAGAGTGTCAATGGCCAGAAGAATTATCGTCCTGTTTATTGCATTGTCATAGCGTTGGTTGAGACCACTGGCTGTTTCGTGTTGTCGTTGCATTCAATTTCGTCATCTTCGCATAACAAGCAAGCATGTGGATGGCTTGTTTGATTGGTATATTATGGATTGTAGTTCGGATAATTCAATGGTTCCTGTTTCTCAAATTTCCCAGCGCTCTCGTATCATCCAAAATACGAGTATCTCCGTCGCTTTTCGAGTTGGTGGTGTGAAAACACGACAGAACATTCCCTTAATATTAGTTTCAAGAAACACCATCGTCCGTTCCAAGTGCTCACGTAGGTATGGCGCCTCATACCGACCAAATTGGTGTTTTTGACTGCCGTCCAAGCGTTTTCATGACGACCAAAACTCGTCCTCCTCCCCCGTTTTTCGAGTTGGTTGTGTGAAAATACGACAGAACATTCCCTTCATGTCAGTTTCAAGGAACACCATCGTCCGTTCCAAGTGCTCACGTAGGTATGGCGCCTCATACCGACCAAATTGGTGTTTTTGACTGCCGTCCAAGCGTTTTCATGACGACCAAAACTCGTCCACCTCCCCCGTATTTCGAGATGGTTGTGTGAAAATACGACAGAACATTCCCTTAATGATAGTTACAGGAACCACCATCGTCCGTTCCAAGTGCTCACGTAGGTATGACGCCTCATACCGACCAAATTGGTGTTTTTGACTGCCTTCCAAGCGTTTTCATGACGACCGAAACTCGTCCACCTACCCCGTTTTTCGAGTTGGTTGAGTGAAAATACGACACAACATCGTCCTTTTGATAGTAAAAGGAATCCCAATAGTCCATTTTGGGTAAATACCTATGTTTTACACCCGACAGATGCACAAAGGGTGTATTTCACCGACGTCCCAGCGCTCTCGTATCATCCAAAATACGAGTTTCTCCGTCGCTTTTCGAGTTGGTTGTGTGAAAATACGACAGAACATTCCCTCAATGTTAGTTACAGGAAAGACCATCGTCTGTTCCAAGTGCTCACCTAGGTATGACGCCTCATACAGACCAGATTGGTGTTTTTGACTGCCTTCCAAGCGTTTCCATGACGTCCAAAACTCGTCCACCTCCCTATTTTTTGAGTTGGTTGCGTGAATGTTAGTTACAGGAAAGACCATCGTCTGTTTCAAGTGCTCACATAGGTATGACGCCTCATACAGACCAAATTATTTTTTTTGACTGCCTTCCAATCGTTTTCGTGACGACCGAAACTTGTCCACCTCCAACGTTTTTTGAGTTGGTTGTGTAAAAATACAACAGAACCTCGTCGTTTTGATAGTAAAAGGAATCCCCACAGTCTTTTCTGGGTAAATACATATGTTTTACACCCGACAGATGCACAAAGGGTGTATTTCACCGACTTCCCAGCACTCTCGTTTCCTCCAAAATACAAGTATCTCCGTCGCTTTTCGAGTTGACAGTGAGTGTGAAAAAAAGAAGAACATTCCCTCAATGTTAGTTACAGGACACACCATCGTCCGTTCCAAGTGCTCACGTAGGTATGACGCCTCATACCGACCAAATTGGTGTTTTTGACTGCCTTCCAATCGTTTCCATGACGACCAAAACTCGTCCACCTCCCTATTTTTTGAGTTGGTTGCGTGAAAATACGACAGAACATTCCCTTAATGATAGTTAGAGGAACCACCATCGTCCGTTCCAAGTGCTCACGTAGGTATGACGCCTCATACCGACCAAATTGGTGTTTTTGACTGCCTGCCAAGCGTTTCCATGACGACCAAAACTTGTCCACCTCCCTTTTTTTTGAGTTGGTTGCGTGAAAATACGACAGAACATTCCCTTAATGATAGTTAGAGGAAACACCATCGTCCGTTCCAAGTGCTCACGTAGGTATGACGCCTCATACCGACCAAATTGGTGTTTTTGACTGCCTTCCAAGCGTTTTCATGACGACCAAAACTCGTCCACCTCCCTAATTTTTGAGTTGGTTGCGTGAAAATACGACAGAACATTCCCTTAATGATAGTTAGAGGAACCACCATCGTCCGTTCCAAGTGCTCACGTAGGTATGACGCCTCATACCGACCAAATTATTTTTTTTGACTGCCTTCCAAGCGTTTCCATGACGACCAAAACTCGTCCACCTACCCCTTTTTTCGAGTTGGTTGTATTTCAATACAACAGTAACAGGAATCCCAATAGTCCATTTTGGGTAAATACCTATGTTTTACACCCGACAGATGCACAAAGGGTGTATTTCACCGCCAGCGCTCTCGTGACATCCAAAATACTTGTATGTCCGTCGCTTTTCGAGTTGGTTGTGTGAAACTACGACAGAACATTCCCTTACTGGTAATTTCCGACAGATGCACAAAGGGTGTATTTCACCGACTTCCCAGCGCTCTTTTGACATCCAAAATACGTGTATCTCCGTCGCTTTTCGAGTTTGCTGTTTGAAAACACATAAGAAAATTCCCTTAATGATAGTTTCAAGAAACACCATCGTCCGTTCCAAGTGATCACGAAGGTATGACGCCTCATACCGACCAAATTGGTGTTTTTGAATGCCGTCCAAGCGTTTTCATGACGACCAAAACTTGTCCACATCGTCCTTTTGATAGTAACAGGAATCCCAATAGTCCATTCTGGGTAAATACCTTAACCCTCCCAATAGTCCATTCTGGGTAAATACCTATGTTATACACCCGACAGATGCACAAAGGGTGAATTTCACCGACTTCCCAGCGCTCTCGTATCATCCAAAATACGAGTATCTCCGTCGCTTTTCGAGTTGGCTGTGTGAAAATACATAAGAAAATTCCCTTAATGATAGTTTCAAGAAACACCATCGTCCGTTCCAAGTGATCACGAAGGTATGACGCCTCATACCGACCAAATTGGTGTTTTTGAATGCCTTCCAAGCGTTTTCATGACGACCAAAACACGTCCACATCGTCCTTTTGATAGTAACAGGAATCCCAATAGTCCATTCTGGGTAAATACCTATGTTATACACCCGACAGATGCACAAAGGGTGAATTTCACCGACTTCCCAGCGCTCTTTTGACATCCAAAATACGAGTATCTCCGTCGCTTTTCGAGTTGGCTGTGTGATAACACGTCAGAACATTCCCTTAATGATAGTTTCAAGAAACACCATCGTCCGTTCCAAGTGATCACGAAGGTATGACGCCTCATACCGACCAAATTGGTGTTTTTGAATGCCTTCCAAGCGTTTTCATGACGACCAAAACACGTCCACATCGTCCTTTTGATAGTAACAGGAATCCCAATAGTCCATTCTGGGTAAATACCTATGTTATACACCCGACAGATGCACAAAGGGTGAATTTCACCGACTTCCCAGCGCTCTTTTGACATCCAAAATACGAGTATCTCCGTCGCTTTTCGAGTTGGCTGTGTGATAACACGTCAGAACATTCCCTTACAGTTAATGATAGTTTCAAGAAACACCATCGTCCGTTCCAAGTGATCACGAAGGTATGACGCCTCATACCGACCAAATTGGTGTTTTTGAATGCCTTCCAAGCGTTTTCATGACGACCAAAAATCGTCCACCTCCCCCGTTTTTCGAGTTGTTTGTGTGAATATACGAAAGAACATTCCCCTAATGATAGTTACATTCATGATACTCGCCACGGTTTCTTTGGCATCAGTAATATTAGTTCCAATGATACCCGAAGGACCACGTTTCAACCATCCCGAAACATACAAGGGTGCCAAACCAGTAGTAGTACTTTCGTTGTTGTTGTCTACCACCTCGTGATCATTGTTCAAAATACCTTTCTGATGATCATAATAGTCTTCAGTACCCGCAATGGGAATACCCTTATATCCGATACTGACCAAACACAAATCGGTTACACGACGTGTTCTCCCGTTCCGATGGCACTTTGTTTTCCCGTTTCTCTATGCAATGACAATGATGATGGTTTTGACGATGATGTTTGCTGTGTTGACAGATTTGACATCACCGGCTGCAAAATTCTTTTGGGGTGCCATATGATAGGTGGTGGAGGTGATGGGTGTCCCATGAGTGATCAACTCACAACAAGCATTTTGGAGTTCAAAGTTGACCCGTTTCAGATATGTATACCATACATACAAGATGATGAATCCACAATCCACAATACCGTCTTGGAGGGCTGGCATTCACTCCAAGAGAATCTCGTGATGTCAATCCCAACAGCATCGTCAAATCCCAAATGGGATGAGCGTGTTACGTAATAATAACAGTAAACCGTCACGTTGGTCGTTGTTTTTGTGATGGATGCAACTGCTGCTGTGCCTTCACGGTTGTTGTCCTTCGCCGATCACTTTGTACATAATAATATGTTGTCGTGGAGGATGACGATAGACATTCGCATGGTGACAAATAAACACGTCTGAGAAACAAGCTGCATTCGTGATTCACAGTAAATAGTGTATATATAATTTTGATATTACACAAGTAGCAATAATCGTTTTGGAAGTGTCAATTGCATTATGCATTTATCATTATTAAGATTTTTGCGACCATCATCCAGATTTCTGCAAGATGCATAGTTTCGGTTCACTAAATAAAATCGTCATCATGCATTGTGCAATCGTCAACTTGCATTTTTGTTCATTTCCCAAACACAAGGTTGTACCTAATCATCGATCAGAATTTTGCCGTCTGCAAGAAGCATTGTGAAGATTCGTAATTAGGATCATGCATTTTTCAATAATCAACTTACAGTAGATTTCTCAATTGTTACACTATTTATTGCCAGACAGAGGAAACGGTCTCTACTTTTAACTAGCTAGTATATATATTCTTATTATTTTTCATTTACAAAAGTAACAATAAGCATTTTGCACAAGTAGCAATAAGCGTTCTGCAATTGTCAACTTGAATCATGCATTTATCATTTATATTTTTACGATCAACATCCAGACTTATGCAAGATGCACAGTATCGGTTCTTTAAATAAAAACTACCGGTAGAGTACGTGGTAGGGTCTGGAGAACTTCGAGGAGAATACCTAATTCGTTCGCGTTCTCAAGCCTTCGAGGAGAAGTTCTCGCTTTGGGTCTGGAGCCTTCGAGGAGAATACCTAAATAATCGTTCGCGTTCTCAAGCCTTCGGTGATCTGGTCTCGTCGATAGTCTGACAGTAAATGTTAAAATATCTGAGCTTAGAATAATAAAATCAAACTCTAATGTCTTACTTTAACCATCAAGATATCTTTTGT
Source organism: Nitzschia inconspicua (assembly GCA_019154785.2). Taxonomy (NCBI): domain Eukaryota; phylum Bacillariophyta; class Bacillariophyceae; order Bacillariales; family Bacillariaceae; genus Nitzschia; species Nitzschia inconspicua. Next base: position 18,307 of record JAGRRH010000012.1, read on the forward strand.
CTTGTGATGGCAGTGGATGAATGGCAGTTCCGCTCCAGAGTTACCATACCTCTACTAGTAGTAGAGTAGTACCATACCGTATCTTACGACTAGGTAGTATTCTACTGTCCTCTTCTAAAAATAATGGAGATAGTTCTCGCGTCGTTCGACGATGTCGAAATAAGCGTTATATCATCCTTCCAGCCTCGACATGGTACCATACCTACCATAATACATGATATCTTTGACGGCCATTTCTTTCCTATCGCACTTTATAAACAGTTGGACAAGAAACGAAACATGTAAAAGGCTAAAAATGGTTGGAAAATTGTCTTTTGGGATGGTCTTTGGACGACGTTGGATTGTGGAACATGCGGACTCACCCATTCCATCCTCGACATGGAAGCACATCTATCGTATTATATTGCCTGTTATAACATTTGGACAAGAAACGAGACGTAAACGGCTGAAAATGATCGAGGTATTCGTCCTTTTGGGATTGCCGTTGGCACAATGAATTTCTTTCTAGATATTTGACAAGAATTTTTTTATCCAAATAATACCCCAGGATAGTTGAGGAGTTAACATGTTTTATGACTAACAAAATCAGCCAAACAACATGATAAACAACAACATAAACAACAATATACCTTGGCAAACGAAGGCACGGTTGATACAACTGAGGATGGACATACAACAATGGCAACAACAGCATTCATCTCAGTTGCAATTCCAATGGATCGGTTTACGTCCCTCTCAAGTCCAACAATTGTGAACATCACCACGATATTATTATCTTTGGATGATGGGTTGTTGTTAACCATTCTTTGGAATCCACTGTCGACAAACTCATCTTGGATACCAACTGTTTTTCCATTGAAGTGACGTTTTTTGAAAGGTGTGCACTCGAAAGTTGTCGTCGTTTCGGGGGAAAAGGAAGGCACCGCCAACGAATGAGCTGGCCGATACGATAGGAATTCGTTGCTTTTCCCATGGATACATCTTTGACTCCATTTATGGTCAAATTATAAGAGAATCTTCTCTCAAACCAGCATTCAGATCCAAATTGGTAGTAGCTCCTCTGCGAGACTTTGCCATCATTTCCTTTCCATGGAGCGATTGCTCTCAAGAAGCAAGGAGGACACCGTTCCACGAAAAATTGCATTCTTGGAAATATCCTTTGGCAGTTTGTGAGCGAGAGAGTGTCAATGGCCAGAAGAATTATCGTCCTGTTTATTGCATTGTCATAGCGTTGGTTGAGACCACTGGCTGTTTCGTGTTGTCGTTGCATTCAATTTCGTCATCTTCGCATAACAAGCAAGCATGTGGATGGCTTGTTTGATTGGTATATTATGGATTGTAGTTCGGATAATTCAATGGTTCCTGTTTCTCAAATTTCCCAGCGCTCTCGTATCATCCAAAATACGAGTATCTCCGTCGCTTTTCGAGTTGGTGGTGTGAAAACACGACAGAACATTCCCTTAATATTAGTTTCAAGAAACACCATCGTCCGTTCCAAGTGCTCACGTAGGTATGGCGCCTCATACCGACCAAATTGGTGTTTTTGACTGCCGTCCAAGCGTTTTCATGACGACCAAAACTCGTCCTCCTCCCCCGTTTTTCGAGTTGGTTGTGTGAAAATACGACAGAACATTCCCTTAATGTCAGTTTCAAGGAACACCATCGTCCGTTCCAAGTGCTCACGTAGGTATGGCGCCTCATACCGACCAAATTGGTGTTTTTGACTGCCGTCCAAGCGTTTTCATGACGACCAAAACTCGTCCACCTCCCCCGTATTTCGAGATGGTTGTGTGAAAATACGACAGAACATTCCCTTAATGATAGTTACAGGAACCACCATCGTCCGTTCCAAGTGCTCACGTAGGTATGACGCCTCATACCGACCAAATTGGTGTTTTTGACTGCCTTCCAAGCGTTTTCATGACGACCGAAACTCGTCCACCTACCCCGTTTTTCGAGTTGGTTGAGTGAAAATACGACACAACATCGTCCTTTTGATAGTAAAAGGAATCCCAATAGTCCATTTTGGGTAAATACCTATGTTTTACACCCGACAGATGCACAAAGGGTGTATTTCACCGACGTCCCAGCGCTCTCGTATCATCCAAAATACGAGTTTCTCCGTCGCTTTTCGAGTTGGTTGTGTGAAAATACGACAGAACATTCCCTCAATGTTAGTTACAGGAAAGACCATCGTCTGTTCCAAGTGCTCACCTAGGTATGACGCCTCATACAGACCAGATTGGTGTTTTTGACTGCCTTCCAAGCTTTTCCATGACGTCCAAAACTCGTCCACCTCCCTATTTTTTGAGTTGGTTGCGTGAATTTTAGTTACAGGAAAGACCATCGTCTGTTTCAAGTGCTCACATAGGTATGACGCCTCATACAGACCAAATTATTTTTTTTGACTGCCTTCCAATCGTTTTCATGACGACCGAAACTTGTCCACCTCCAACGATTTTTGAGTTGGTTGTGTGAAAATACAACAGAACCTCGTCGTTTTGATAGTAAAAGGAATCCCCACAGTCTTTTCTGGGTAAATACATATGTTTTACACCCGACAGATGCACAAAGGGTGTATTTCACCGACTTCCCAGCACTCTCGTTTCCTCCAAAATACAAGTATCTCCGTCGCTTTTCGAGTTGACAGTGAGTGTGAAAAAAAGAAGAACATTCCCTCAATGTTAGTTACAGGACACACCATCGTCCGTTCCAAGTGCTCACGTAGGTATGACGCCTCATACCGACCAAATTGGTGTTTTTGACTGCCTTCCAATCGTTTCCATGACGACCAAAACTCGTCCACCTCCCTATTTTTTGAGTTGGTTGCGTGAAAATACGACAGAACATTCCCTTAATGATAGTTAGAGGAACCACCATCGTCCGTTCCAAGTGCTCACGTAGGTATGACGCCTCATACCGACCAAATTGGTGTTTTTGACTGCCTTCCAAGCGTTTTCATGACGACCAAAACTCGTCCACCTCCCTAATTTTTGAGTTGGTTGCGTGAAAATACGACAGAACATTCCCTTAATGATAGTTAGAGGAACCACCATCGTCCGTTCCAAGTGCTCACGTAGGTATGACGCCTCATACCGACCAAATTATTTTTTTGACTGCCTTCCAAGCGTTTCCATGACGACCAAAACTCGTCCACCTACCCCTTTTTTCGAGTTGGTTGTATTTCAATACAACAGTAACAGGAATCCCAATAGTCCATTTTGGGTAAATACCTATGTTTTACACCCGACAGATGCACAAAGGGTGTATTTCACCGCCAGCGCTCTCGTGACATCCAAAATACTTGTATGTCCGTCGCTTTTCGAGTTGGTTGTGTGAAACTACGACAGAACATTCCCTTACTGGTAATTTCCGACAGATGCACAAAGGGTGAATTTCACCGACTTCCCAGCGCTCTTTTGACATCCAAAATACGTGTATCTCCGTCGCTTTTCGAGTTTGCTGTTTGAAAACACATAAGAAAATTCCCTTAATGATAGTTTCAAGAAACACCATCGTCCGTTCCAAGTGATCACGAAGGTATGACGCCTCATACCGACCAAATTGGTGTTTTTGAATGCCGTCCAAGCGTTTTCATGACGACCAAAACTTGTCCACATCGTCCTTTTGATAGTAACAGGAATCCCAATAGTCCATTCTGGGTAAATACCTATGTTATACACCCGACAGATGCACAAAGGGTGAATTTCACCGACTTCCCAGCGCTCTCGTATCATCCAAAATACGAGTATCTCCGTCGCTTTTCGAGTTGGCTGTGTGATAACACGTCAGAACATTCCCTTAATGATAGTTTCAAGAAACACCATCGTCCGTTCCAAGTGATCACGAAGGTATGACGCCTCATACCGACCAAATTGGTGTTTTTGAATGCCTTCCAAGCGTTTTCATGACGACCAAAACACGTCCACATCGTCCTTTTGATAGTAACAGGAATCCCCATAGTCCATTCTGGGTAAATACCTATGTTATACACCCGACAGATGCACAAAGGGTGAATTTCACCGACTTCCCAGCGCTCTTTTGACATCCAAAATACGAGTATCTCCGTCGCTTTTCGAGTTGGCTGTGTGAAAACACGTCAGAACATTCCCTTACAGTTAATGATAGTTTCAAGAAACACCATCGTCCGTTCCAAGTGATCACGAAGGTATGACGCCTCATACCGACCAAGTTGGTGTTTTTGAATGCCTTCCAAGCGTTTTCATGACGACCAAAAATCGTCCACCTCCCCCGTTTTTCGAGTTGTTTGTGTGAATATACGAAAGAACATTCCCCTAATGATAGTTACATTCATGATACTCGCCACGGTTTCTTTGGCATCAGTAATATTAGTTCCAATGATACCCGAAGGACCACGTTTCAACCATCCCGAAACATACAAGGGTGCCAAACCAGTAGTAGTACTTTCGTTGTTGTTGTCTACCACCTCGTGATCATTGTTCAAAATACCTTTCTGATGATCATAATAGTCTTCAGTACCCGCAATGGGAATACCCTTATATCCGATACTGACCAAACACAAATCGGTTACACGACGTGTTCTCCCGTTCCGATGGCACTTTGTTTTCCCGTTTCTCTATGCAATGACAATGATGATGGTTTTGACGATGATGTTTGCTGTGTTGACAGATTTGACATCACCGGCTGCAAAATTCTTTTGGGGTGCCATATGATAGGTGGTGGAGGTGATGGGTGTCCCATGAGTGATCAACTCACAACAAGCATTTTGGAGTTCAAAGTTGACCCGTTTCAGATATGTATACCATACATACAAGATGATGAATCCACAATCCACAATACCGTCTTGGAGGGCTGGCATTCACTCCAAGAGAATCTCGTGATGTCAATCCCAACAGCATCGTCAAATCCCAAATGGGATGAGCGTGTTACGTAATAATAACAGTAAACCGTCACGTTGGTCGTTGTTTTTGTGATGGATGCAACTGCTGCTGTGTCTTCACGGTTGTTGTCCTTCGCCGATCACTTTGTACATAATAATATGTTGTCGTGGAGGATGACGATAGACATTCGCATGGTGACAAATAAACACGTCTGAGAAACAAGCTGCATTCGTGATTCACAGTAAATAGTGTATATATAATTTTGATATTACACAAGTAGCAATAATCGTTTTGGAAGTGTCAATTGCATTATGCATTTATCATTATTAAGATTTTTGCGACCATCATCCAGATTTCTGCAAGATGCATAGTTTCGGTTCACTAACTGTAAATAAAATCGTCATCATGCATTGTGCAATCGTCAACTTGCATTTTTGTTCATTTCCCAAACACAAGGTTGTACCTAATCATCGATCAGAATTTTGCCGTCTGCAAGAAGCATTGTGAAGGTTCGTAATTAGGATCATGCATTTTTCAATAATCAACTTACAGTAGATTTCTCACTTGTTACACTATTTATTGCCAGACAGAGGAAACGGTCTCTACTTTTAACTAGCTACTCGGAGTAGTATATATATTCTTATTATTTTTCATTTACAAAAGTAACAATAAGCATTTTGCACAAGTAGCAATAAGCGTTCTGCAATTGTCAACTTGAATCATGCATTTATCATTTATATTTTTACGATCAACATCCAGACTTATGCAAGATGCACAGTATCGGTTCTTTAAATAAAAACTACCGGTAGAGTACGTGGTAGGGTCTGGAGAACTTCGAGGAGAATACCTAATTCGTTCGCGTTCTCAAGCCTTCGAGGAGAAGTTCTCGCTTTGGGTCTGGAGCCTTCGAGGAGAATACCTAAATCGTTCGCGTTCTCAAGCCTTCGGTGATCTGGTCTCGTCGATAGTCTGACAGTAAATGTTAAAATATCTGAGCTTAGAATAATAAAATCAAACTCTAATGTCTTACTTTAACCATCAAGATATCTTTTGTCTTGTGATGGCAGTGGATGAATGGCAGTTCCGCTCCAGAGTTACCATACCTCTACTAGTAGTAGAGTAGTACCATACCGTATCTTACGACTAGGTAGTATTCTACTGTCCTCTTCTAAAAATAATGGAGATAGTTCTCGCGTCGTTCGACGATGTCGAAATGAGCGTTATATCATCCTTCCAGCCTCGACATGGTACCATACCTACCATAATACATGATATCTTTGACGGCCATTTCTTTCCTATCGCACTTTATAAACAGTTGGACAAGAAACGAAACATGTAAAAGGCTAAAAATGGTTGGAAAATTGTCTTTTGGGATGGTCTTTGGACGACGTTGGATTGTGGAACATGCGGACTCACCCATTCCATCCTCGACATGGAAGCACATCTATCGTATTATATTGCCTGTTATAACATTTGGACAAGAAACGAGACGTAAACGGCTGAAAATGATCGAGGTATTCGTCCTTTTGGGATTGCCGTTGGCACAATGAATTTCTTTCTAGATATTTGACAAGAATTTTTTTATCCAAATAATACCCCAGGATAGTTGAGGAGTTAACATGTTTTATGACTAACAAAATCAGCCAAACAACATGATAAACAACAACATAAACAACAATATACCTTGGCAAACGAAGGCACGGTTGATACAACTGAGGATGGACATACAACAATGGCAACAACAGCATTCATCTCAGTTGCAATTCCAATGGATCGGTTTACGTCCCTCTCAAGTCCAACAATTGTGAACATCACCACGATATTATTATCTTTGGATGATGGGTTGTTGTTAACCATTCTTTGGAATCCACTGTCGACTAACTCATCTTGGATACCAACTGTTTTTCCATGGAAGTGACGTTTTTTGAAAGGTGTGCACTCGAAAGTTGTCGTCGTTTCGGGGGAAAAAGGAAGGCACCGACAACGAATGAGCTGGCCGATACGATAGGATTTCGTTGCTTTTACCATGGATACATCTTTGACTCCATTTATGGTCAAATTATAAGAGAATCTTCTCTCAAACCAGCATTCAGATCCAAATTGGTAGTAGCTCCTCTGCGAGACTTTGCCATCATTTCCTTTCCATGGAGCGATTGCTCTCAAGAAGCAAGGAGGACACCGTTCCACGAAAAATTGCATTCTTGGAAATATCCTTTGGCAGTTTGTGAGCGAGAGAGTGTCAATGGCCAGAAGAATTATCGTCCTGTTTATTGCATTGTCATAGCGTTGGTTGAGACCACTGGCTGTTTCGTGTTGTCGTTGCATTCAATTTCGTCATCTTCGCATAACAAGCAAGTATGTGGATGGCTTGTTTGATTGGTATATTATGGATTGTAGTTCGGATAATTCAATGGTTCCTGTTTCTCAAATTTCCCAGCGCTCTCGTATCATCCAAAATACGAGTATCTCCGTCGCTTTTCGAGTTGGTGGTGTGAAAACACGACAGAACATTCCCTCAATGTTAGTTACAGGACACACCATCGTCCGTTCCAAGTGCTCACGTAGGTATGACGCCTCATACCGACCAAATTGGTGTTTTTGACTGCCTTCCAAGCGTTTCCATGACGACCAAAACTCGTCCACCTCCCTATTTTTTGAGTTGGTTGCGTGAAAATACGACAGAACATTCCCTTAATGATAGTTAGAGGAAACACCATCGTCCGTTCCAAGTGCTCACGTAGGTATGACGCCTCATACCGACCAAATTGGTGTTTTTGACTGCCTTCCAAGCGTTTTCATGACGACCAAAACTCGTCCACCTCCCTATTTTTTGAGTTGGTTGCGTGAAAATACGACAGAACATTCCCTTATTGATTGTTAGAGGAACCACCATCGTCCGTTCCAAGTGCTCACGTAGGTATGACGCCTCATACCGACCAAATTGGTGTTTTTGACTGCCTTCCAAGCGTTTCCATGACGACCAAAACTCGTCCACCTACCCCTTTTTTCGAGTTGGCTGTATTTCAATACGACAGTAACAGGAATCCCAATAGTCCATTTTGGGTAAATACCTATGTTTTACACCCGACAGATGCACAAAGGGTGTATTTCACCGACTTCCCAGCACTCTCGTGACATCCAAAATACTTGTATGTCCGTCGCTTTTCGAGTTGGTTGTGTGAAACTTTCCCTTACTGGTAATTTCCGACAGATGCACAAAGGGTGTATTTCACCGACTTCCCAGCGCTCTTTTGACATCCAAAATACGTGTATCTCCGTCGCTTTTCGAGTTTGCTGTTTGAAAATACATAAGAAAATTCCCTTAATGATAGTTTCAAGAAACACCATCGTCCGTTCCAAGTGATCACGAAGGTATGACGCCTCATACCGACCAAATTGGTGTTCTTGAATGCCGTCCAAGCGTTTTCATGACGACCAAAACTCGTCCACATCGTCCTTTTGATAGTAACAGGAATCCCCATAGTCCATTCTGGGTAAATACCTATGTTATACACCCGACAGATGCACAAAGGGTGAATTTCACCGACTTCCCAGCGCTCTTTTGACATCCAAAATACGAGTATCTCCGTCGCTTTTCGAGTTGGCTGTGTGAAAATACATAAGAAAATTCCCTTAATGATAGTTTCAAGAAACACCATCGTCCGTTCCAAGTGATCACGAAGGTATGACGCCTCGTACCGACCAAATTGGTGTTTTTGAATGCCGTCCAAGCGTTTTCATGACGACCAAAACTCGTCCACATCGTCCTTTTGATAGTAACAGGAATCCCCATAGTCCATTCTGGGTAAATACCTATGTTATACACCCGACAGATGCACAAAGGGTGAATTTCACCGACTTCCCAGCGCTCTTTTGACATCCAAAATACGAGTATCTCCGTCGCTTTTCGAGTGGGTGGTGTGAAAACACGACAGAACATTCCCTTAATATTAGTTTCAAGAAACACCATCGTCCGTTCCAAGTGATCACGTAGGTATGGCGCCTCATACCGACCAAATTGGTGTTTTTGACTGCCGTCCAAGCGTTTTCATGACGACCAAAACTCGTCCACCTCCCCCGTTTTTCGAGTTGGTTGTGTGAAAATACGACAGAACATTCCCTTCATGTCAGTTTCAAGAAACACCATCGTCCGTTCCAAGTGATCACGTAGGTATGACGCCTCATACCGACCAAATTGGTGTTTTTGACTGCCTTCCAAGCGTTTTCATGACGACCAAAACTCGTCCACCTACCCCGTTTTTCGAGTTGGTTGAGTGAAAATACGACACAACATCGTCCTTTTGATAGTAAAAGGAATCCCAATAGTCCATTTTGGGTAAATACCTATGTTTTACACCCGACAGATGCACAAAGGGTGTATTTCACCGACTTCTCAGCGCTATCGTATCATCCAAAATACGAGTTTCTCCGTCGCTTTTCGAGTTGGTTGTGTGAAAATACGACAGAACATTCCCTCAATGTTAGTTAAAGGAAAGACCATCGTCTGTTCCAAGTGCTCACCTAGGTATGACGCCTCATACAGACCAGATTGGTGTTTTTGACTGCCTTCCAAGCGTTTCCATGACGACCAAAACTCGTCCACCTCCCTATTTTTTGAGTTGGTTGCGTGAATGTTAGTTACAGGAAAGACCATCGTCTGTTTCAAGTGCTCACATAGGTATGAAGCCTCATACAGACCAAATTATTTTTTTTGACTGCCTTCCAATCGTTTTCGTGACGACCAAAACTTGTCCACCTCCAACGTTTTTCGAGTTGGTTGTGTGAAAATACAACAGAACCTCGTCATTTTGATAGTAACAGGAATCCCCACAGTCTTTTCTGGGTAAATACATATGTTTTACACCCGACAAATGCACAAAGGGTGTATTTCACCGACTTCCCAGCACTCTCGTTTCCTCCAAAATACGAGTATCTCCGTCGCTTTTCGAGTTGACAGTGAGTGTGAAAAAAAAGAAGAACATTCCCTCAATGTTAGTTACAGGACACACCATCGTCCGTTCCAAGTGATCACGTAGGTATGACGCCTCATACCGACCAAATTGGTGTTTTTGACTGCCTTCCAATCGTTTCCATGACGACCAAAACTCGTCCACCTCCCTATTTTTTGAGTTGGTTGCGTGAAAATACGACAGAACATTCCCTTAATGATAGTTAGAGGAACCACCATCGTCCGTTCCAAGTGCTCACGTAGGTATGACGCCTCATACCGACCAAATTGGTGTTTTTGACTGCCTTCCAAGCGTTTCCATGACGACCAAAACTCGTCCACCTCCCTTTTTTTTGAGTTGGTTGCGTGAAAATACGACAGAACATTCCCTTAATGATAGTTACAGGAAACACCATCGTCCGTTCCAAGTGATCACGTAGGTATGGCGCCTCATACCGACCAAATTGGTGTTTTTGACTGCCGTCCAAGCGTTTTCATGACGACCAAAACTCGTCCACCTCCCTATTTTTTGAGTTGGTTGCGTGAAAATACGACAGAACATTCCCTTAATGATAGTTAGAGGAACCACCATCGTCCGTTCCAAGTGCTCTCGTAGGTATGACGCCTCATACCGACCAAATTGGTGTTTTTGACTGCCTTCCAATCGTTTCCATGACGACCAAAACTCGTCCACCTCCCTATTTTTTGAGTTGGTTGCGTGAAAATACGACAGAACATTCCCTTAATGATAGTTAGAGGAACCACCATCGTCCGTTCCAAGTGCTCACGTAGGTATGACGCCTCATACCGACCAAATTGGTGTTTTTGACTGCCTTCCAAGCGTTTCCATGACGACCAAAACTCGTCCACCTCCCTTTTTTTTGAGTTGGTTGCGTGAAAATACGACAGAACATTCCCTTAATGATAGTTAGAGGAAACACCATCGTCCGTTCCAAGTGATCACGTAGGTATGGCGCCTCATACCGACCAAATTGGTGTTTTTGACTGCCGTCCAAGCGTTTTCATGACGACCAAAACTCGTCCTCCTCCCCCGTTTTTCGAGTTGGTTGTGTGAAAATACGACAGAACATTCCCTTAATGTCAGTTTCAAGAAACACCATCGTCCGTTCCAAGTGATCACGTAGGTATGGCGCCTCATACCGACCAAATTGGTGTTTTTGACTGCCGTCCAAGCGTTTTCATGACGACCAAAACTCGTCCACCTCCCCCGTTTTTCGAGTTGGTTGTGTGAAAATACGACAGAACATTCCCTTAATGATAGTTACAGGAACCACCATCGTCCGTTCCAAGTGATCACGTAGGTATGACGCCTCATACCGACCAAATTGGTGTTTTTGACTGCCTTCCAAGCGTTTTCATGACGACCAAAACTCGTCCACCTACCCCGTTTTTCGAGTTGGTTGAGTGAAAATACGACACAACATCGTCCTTTTGATAGTAAAAGGAATCCCAATAGTCCATTTTGGGTAAATACCTATGTTTTACACCCGACAGATGCACAAAGGGTGTATTTCACCGACTTCCCAGCGCTCTCGTATCATCCAAAATACGAGTTTCTCCGTCGCTTTTCGAGTTGGTTGTGTGAAAATACGACAGAACATTCCCTCAATGTTAGTTACAGGAAAGACCATCGTCTGTTCCAAGTGCTCACCTAGGTATGACGCCTCATACAGACCAGATTGGTGTTTTTGACTGCCTTCCAAGCGTTTCCATGACGACCAAAACTCGTCCACCTCCCTATTTTTTGAGTTGGTTGCGTGAATGTTAGTTACAGGAAAGACCATCGTCTGTTTCAAGTGCTCACATAGGTATGAAGCCTCATACAGACCAAATTATTTTTTTTGACTGCCTTCCAATCGTTTTCGTGACGACCAAAACTTGTCCACCTCCAACGTTTTTCGAGTTGGTTGTGTGAAAATACAACAGAACCTCGTCATTTTGATAGTAACAGGAATCCCCACAGTCTTTTCTGGGTAAATACATATGTTTTACACCCGACAAATGCACAAAGGGTGTATTTCGCCGACTTCCCAGCACTCTCGTTTCCTCCAAAATACGAGTATCTCCGTCGCTTTTCGAGTTGACAGTGAGTGTGAAAAAAAAGAAGAACATTCCCTCAATGTTAGTTACAGGACACACCATCGTCCGTTCCAAGTGATCACGTAGGTATGACGCCTCATACCGACCAAATTGGTGTTTTTGACTGCCTTCCAATCGTTTCCATGACGACCAAAACTCGTCCACCTCCCTATTTTTTGAGTTGGTTGCGTGAAAATACGACAGAACATTCCCTTAATGATAGTTAGAGGAACCACCATCGTCCGTTCCAAGTGCTCACGTAGGTATGACGCCTCATACCGACCAAATTGGTGTTTTTGACTGCCTTCCAAGCGTTTCCATGACGACCAAAACTCGTCCACCTCCCTTTTTTTTGAGTTGGTTGCGTGAAAATACGACAGAACATTCCCTTAATGATATTTAGAGGAAACACCATCGTCCGTTCCAAGTGCTCACGTAGGTATGACGCCTCATACCGACCAAATTGGTGTTTTTGACTGCCTTCCAAGCGTTTTCATGACGACCAAAACTCGTCCACCTCCCTATTTTTTGAGTTGGTTGCGTGAAAATACGACAGAACATTCCCTTAATGATAGTTAGAGGAACCACCATCGTCCGTTCCAAGTGCTCACGTAGGTATGACGCCTCATACCGACCAAATTGGTGTTTTTGACTGCCTTCCAAGCGTTTCCATGACGACCAAAACTCGTCCACCTCCCTTTTTTTTGAGTTGGTTGCGTGAAAATACGACAGAACATTCCCTTAATGATAGTTAGAGGAAACACCATCGTCCGTTCCAAGTGCTCACGTAGGTATGACGCCTCATACCGACCAAATTGGTGTTTTTGACTGCCTTCCAAGCGTTTTCATGACGACCAAAACTCGTCCACCTCCCTATTTTTTGAGTTGGTTGCGTGAAAATACGACAGAACATTCCCTTAATGATAGTTAGAGGAACCACCATCGTCCGTTCCAAGTGCTCACGTAGGTATGACGCCTCATACCGACCAAATTGGTGTTTTTGACTGCCTTCCAAGCGTTTCCATGACGACCAAAACTCGTCCACCTACCCCTTTTTTCGAGTTGGCTGTATTTCAATACGACAGTAACAGGAATCCCAATAGTCCATTTTGGGTAAATACCTATGTTTTACACCCGACAGATGCACAAAGGGTGTATTTCACCGACTTCCCAGCACTCTCGTGACATCCAAAATACTTGTATGTCCGTCGCTTTTCGAGTTGGTTGTGTGAAACTACGACAGAACATTCCCTTACTGGTAATTTCCGACAGATGCACAAAGGGTGTATTTCACCGACTTCCCAGCGCTCTTTTGACATCCAAAATACGTGTATCTCCGTCGCTTTTCGAGTTTGCTGTTTGAAAATACATGAGAAAATTCCCTTAATGATAGTTTCAAGAAACACCATCGTCCGTTCCAAGTGATCACGAAGGTATGACGCCTCATACCGACCAAATTGGTGTTTTTGAATGCCGTCCAAGCGTTTTCATGACGACCAAAACTCGTCCACATCGTCCTTTTGATAGTAACAGGAATCCCAATAGTCCATTCTGGGTAAATACCTATGTTATACACCCGACAGATGCACAAAGGGTGAATTTCACCGACTTCCCAGCGCTCTTTTGACATCCAAAATACGAGTATCTCCGTCGCTTTTCGAGTTGGCTGTGTGAAAACACGTCAGAACATTCCCTTAATGATAGTTTCAAGAAACACCATCGTCCGTTCCAAGTGATCACGAAGGTATGACGCCTCATACCGACCAAGTTGGTGTTTTTGAATGCCTTCCAAGCGTTTTCATGACGACCAAAAATCGTCCACCTCCCCCGTTTTTCGAGTTGTTTGTGTGAATATACGAAAGAACATTCCCCTAATGATAGTTACATTCATGATACTCGCCACGGTTTCTTTGGCATCAGTAATATTAGTTCCAATGATACCCGAAGGACCACGTTTCAACCATCCCGAAACATACAAGGGTGCCAAACCAGTAATAGTACTTTCGTTGTTGTTGTCTACCACCTCGTGATCATTGTTCAAAATACCTTTCTGATGATCATAATAGTCTTCAGTACCCGCAATGGGAATACCCTTATATCCGATACTGACCAAACACAAATCGGTTACACGACGTGTTCTCCCGTTCCGATGGCACTTTGTTTTCCCGTTTCTCTATGCAATGACAATGATGATGGTTTTGACGATGATGTTTGCTGTGTTGACAGATTTGACATCACCGGCTGCAAAATTCTTTTGGGGTGCCATATGATAGGTGGTGGAGGTGATGGGTGTCCCATGAGTGATCAACTCACAACAAGCATTTTGGAGTTCAAAGTTGACCCGTTTCAGATATGTATACCATACATACAAGATGATGAATCCACAATCCACAATACCGTCTTGGAGGGCTGGCATTCACTCCAAGAGAATCTCGTGATGTCAATCCCAACAGCATCGTCAAATCCCAAATGGGATGAGCGTGTTACGTAATAATAACAGTAAACCGTCACGTTGGTCGTTGTTTTTGTGATGGATGCAACTGCTGCTGTGCCTTCACGGTTGTTGTCCTTCGCCGATCACTTTGTACATATATTATGTTGTCGTGGAGGATGACGAGAGACATTCGCATGGTGACAAATAAACACGTCTGAGAAACAAGCTGCATTCGTGATTCACAGTAAATAGTGTATATATATAATTTTGATATTACACAAGTAGCAATAATCGTTTTGGAATTGTCACTTGCATTATGCATTTATCATTATTAAGATTTTTGCGACCATCATCCAGATTTCTGCAAGATGCATAGTTTCGGTTCAGTAAATAAAATCGTCATCATGCATTGTGCAATCGTCAACTTGCATTTTTGTTCATTTCCCAAACACAAGGTTGTACCTAATCATCGATCAGAATTTTGCCGTCTGCAAGAAGCATTGTGAAGGTTCGTAATTATGATCATGCATTTTTCAATAATCAACTTACAGTAGATTTCTCAATTGTTACACTATTTATTGCCAGACAGAGGAAACGGTCTCTACTTTTAACTAGCTAGAGAATATATATTCTTATTATTTTTCATTTACAAAAGTAACAATAAGCATTTTGCACAAGCAGCAATAAGCGTTCTGCAATTGTCAACTTGCATTATGCATTTATCATTTATATTTTTACGATCAACATCCAGACTTATGCAAGATGCATAGTATACCGGTAGAGTGCGTGGTAGGGTCTGGAGAACTTCGAGGAGAATACCTAATTCGTTCGCGTTCTCAAGCCTTCGAGGAGAAGTTCTCGCTTTGGGTCTGGAGCCTTCGAGGAGAATACCTAAATCGTTCGCGTTCTCAAGCCTTCGGTGATCTGGTCTCGTCGATAGTCTGACAGTAAATGTTAAAATATCTGAGCTTAGAATAATAAAATAAAACTCTATAATGTCTTACTTTAACCATCAAGATATCTTTTGTCTTGTTTTCTGATGGCAGTGGATGATGGCAGTTCCGCCATTTTCTTCCAGAGTTACCATACCTCTACTAGTAGTAGAGTAGTACCATACCGTATCTTACGACTACCGGTAGGTAGTATGTATTCTACTGTCCTCTTCTAAAAATAATGGAGATAGTTCTCGCGTCGTTCGACGATGTCGAAATAAGCGTTATATCATCCTTCCAGCCTCGACATGGTACCATACCTACCATAATACATGATATCTTTGACGGCCATTTCTTTCCTATCGCACTTTATAAACAGTTGGACAAGAAACGAAACATGTAAAAGGCTAAAAATGGTTGGAAAATTGTCTTTTTGGGATGGTCTTTGGACGACGTTGGATTGTGGAACATGCGGACTCACCCATTCCATCCTCGACATGGAAGCACATCTATCGTATTATATTGCCTGTTATAACATTTGGACAAGAAACGAGACGTAAACGGCTGAAAATGATCGAGGTATTCGTCCTTTTGGGATTGCCGTTGGCACAATGAATTTCTTTCTAGATATTTGACAAGAATTTTTTTATCCAAATAATACCCCAGGATAGTTGAGGAGTTAACATGTTTTATGACTAACAAAATCAGCCAAACAACATGATTAACAACAACATAAACAACAATATACCTTGGCAAACGAAGGCACGGTTGATACAACTGAGGATGGACATACAACAATGGCAACAACAGCATTCATCTCAGTTGCAATTCCAATGGATCGGTTGACGTCCCTCTCAAGTCCAACAATTGTGAACATCACCACGATATCATTATCTTTGGATGATGGGTTGTTGTTAACCATTCTTTGGAATCCACTGTCGACAAACTCATCTTGGATACCAACTGTTTTTCCATTGAAGTGACGTTTTTTGAAAGGTGTGCACTCGAAAGTTGTCGTCGTTTCGGGGGAAAAGGAAGGCACCGACAACGAATGAGCTGGCCGATACGATAGGATTTCGTTGCTTTTCCCATGGATACATCTTTGACTCCATTTATGGTCAAATTATAAGAGAATCTTCTCTCAAACCAGCATTCAGATCCAAATTGGTAGTAGCTCCTCTGCGAGACTTTGCCATCATTTCCTTTCCATGGAGCGATTGCTCTCAAGAAGCAAGGAGGACACCGTTCCACGAAAAATTGCATTCTTGGAAATATCCTTTGGCAGTTTGTGAGCGAGAGAGTGTCAATGGCCAGAAGAATTATCGTCCTGTTTATTGCATTGTCATAGCGTTGGTTGAGACCACTGGCTGTTTCGTGTTGTCGTTGCATTCAATTTCGTCATCTTCGCATAACAAGCAAGTATGTGGATGGCTTGTTTGATTGGTATATTATGGATTGTAGTTCGGATAATTCAATGGTTCCTGTTTCTCAAATTTCCCAGCGCTCTCGTATCATCCAAAATACGAGTATCTCCGTCGCTTTTCGAGTTGGTGGTGTGAAAACACGACAGAACATTCCCTTCATGTCAGTTTCAAGAAACACCATCGTCCGTTCCAAGTGATCACGTAGGTATGGCGCCTCATACCGACCAAATTGGTGTTTTTGACTGCCGTCCAAGCGTTTTCATGACGACCAAAACTCGTCCACCTCCCCCGTTTTTCGAGTTGGTTGTGTGAAAATACGACAGAACATTCCCTTAATGTCAGTTTCAAGAAACACCATCGTCCGTTCCAAGTGATCACGTAGGTATGACGCCTCATACCGACCAAATTGGTGTTTTTGACTGCCTTCCAAGCGTTTTCATGACGACCAAAACTCGTCCACCTACCCCGTTTTTCGAGTTGGTTGAGTGAAAATACGACACAACATCGTCCTTTTGATAGTAAAAGGAATCCCAATAGTCCATTTTGGGTAAATACCTATGTTTTACACCCGACAGATGCACAAAGGGTGTATTTCACCGACTTCTCAGCACTCTCGTGACATCCAAAATACTTGTATGTCCGTCGCTTTTCGAGTTGGTTGTGTGAAACTACGACAGAACATTCCCTTACTGGTAATTTCCGACAGATGCACAAAGGGTGTATTTCACCGACTTCCCAGCGCTCTTTTGACATCCAAAATACGTGTATCTCCGTCGCTTTTCGAGTTTGCTGTTTGAAAATACATAAGAAAATTCCCTTAATGATAGTTTCAAGAAACACCATCGTCCGTTCCAAGTGATCACGAAGGTATGACGCCTCATACCGACCAAATTGGTGTTCTTGAATGCCGTCCAAGCGTTTTCATGACGACCAAAACTCGTCCACATCGTCCTTTTGATAGTAACAGGAATCCCCATAGTCCATTCTGGGTAAATACCTATGTTATACACCCGACAGATGCACAAAGGGTTTATTTCACCGACTTCCCAGCGCTCTTTTGACATCCAAAATACGAGTATCTCCGTCGCTTTTCGAGTTTGCTGTTTGAAAATACATAAGAAAATTCCCTTAATGATAGTTTCAAGAAACACCATCGTCCGTTCCAAGTGATCACGAAGGTATGACGCCTCATACCGACCAAATTGGTGTTCTTGAATGCCTTCCAAGCGTTTTCATGACGACCAAAACTCGTCCACATCGTCCTTTTGATAGTAACAGGAATCCCCATAGTCCATTCTGGGTAAATACCTATGTTATACACCCGACAGATGCACAAAGGGTTTATTTCACCGACTTCCCAGCGCTCTTTTGACATCCAAAATACGAGTATATCTCCGTCGCTTTTCGAGTTGGCTGTGTGAAAACACGTCAGAACATTCCCTTAATGATAGTTTCAAGAAACACCATCGTCCGTTCCAAGTGATCACGAAGGTATGACGCCTCATACCGACCAAATTGGTGTTTTTGAATGCCTTCCAAGCGTTTTCATGACGACCAAAAATCGTCCACCTCCCCCGTTTTCCGAGTTGTTTGTGTGATTATACGAAAGAACATTCCCCTAATGATAGTTACATTCATGATACTCGCCACGGTTTCTTTGGCATCAGTAATATTAGTTCCAATGATACCCGAAGGACCACGTTTCAACCATCCCGAAACATACAAGGGTGCCAAACCAGTAGTAGTACTTTCGTTGTTGTTGTCTACCACCTCGTGATCATTGTTCAAAATACCTTTCTGATGATCATAATAGTCTTCAGTACCCGCAATGGGAATACCCTTATATCCGATACTGACCAAACACAAATCGGTTACACGACGTGTTCTCCCGTTCCGATGGCACTTTGTTTTCCCGTTTCTCTATGCAATGACAATGATGATGGTTTTGACGATGATGTTTGCTGTGTTGACAGATTTGACATCACCGGCTGCAAAATTCTTTTGGGGTGCCATATGATAGGTGGTGGAGGTGATGGGTGTCCCATGAGTGATCAACTCACAACAAGCATTTTGGAGTTCAAAGTTGACCCGTTTCAGATATGTATACCATACATACAAGATGATGAATCCACAATCCACAATACCGTCTTGGAGGGCTGGCATTCACTCCAAGAGAATCTCGTGATGTCAATCCCAACAGCATCGTCAAATCCCAAATGGGATGAGCGTGTTACGTAATAATAACAGTAAACCGTCACGTTGGTCGTTGTTTTTGTGATGGATGCAACTGCTGCTGTGCCTTCACGGTTGTTGTCCTTCGCCGATCCCTTTTACATATATTATGTTGTCGTGGAGGATGACGAGAGACATTCGCATGGTGACAAATAAACACGTCTGAGAAACAAGCTGCATTCGTGATTCACAGTAAATAGTGTATATATAATTTTGATATTACACAAGTAGCAATAATCGTTTTGGAATTGTCACTTGCATTATGCATTTATCATTATTAAGATTTTTGCGACCATCATCAAGATTTCTGCAAGATGCATAGTTTCGGTTCAGTAAATAAAATCGTCATCATGCATTGTGCAATCGTCAACTTGCATTTTTGTTCATTTCCCAAACACAAGGTTGTACCTAATCATCGATCAGAATTTTGCCGTCTGCAAGAAGCATTGTGAAGGTTCGTAATTATGATCATGCATTTTTCAATAATCAACTTACAGTAGATTTCTCAATTGTTACACTATTTATTGCCAGACAGAGGAAACGGTCTCTACTTTTAACTAGCTAGAGAATATATATTCTTATTATTTTTCATTTACAAAAGTAACAATAAGCATTTTGCACAAGCAGCAATAAGCGTTCTGCAATTGTCAACTTGCATTATGCATTTATCATTTATATTTTTTCGATCAACATCGAGACTTATGCAAGATGCATAGTATCGGTTCTTTAAAAAAAAACTACCGGTAGAGTACGTGGTAGGGTCTGGAGAACTTCGAGGAGAATACCTAATTCGTTCGCGTTCTCAAGCCTTCGAGGAGAAGTTCTCTGGAGCCTTCGAGGAGAATACCTAAATCGTTCGCGTTCTCAAGCCTTCGGTGATCTGGTCTCGTCGATAGTCTGACAGTAAATGTTAAAATATCTGAGCTTAGAATAATAAAATAAAACTCTGTAATGTCTTACTTTAACCATCAAGATATCTTTTGTCTTGTTTTCTGATGGCAGTGGATGATGGCAGTTCCGCCCAGAGTTACCATACCTCTACTAGTAGTAGAGTAGTACCATACCGTATCTTACGACTAGGTAGTATGTATTCTACTGTCCTCTTCTAAAAATAATGGAGATAGTTCTCGCGTCGTTCGACGATGTCGAAATAAGCGTTATATCATCCTTCCAGCCTCGACATGGTACCATACCTACCATAATACATGATATCTTTGACGGCCATTTCTTTCCTATCGCACTTTATAAACAGTTGGACAAGAAACGAAACATGTAAAAGGCTAAAAATGGTTGGAAAATTGTCTTTTTGGGATGGTCTTTGGACGACGTTGGATTGTGGAACATGCGGACTCACCCATTCCATCCTCGACATGGAAGCACATCTATCGTATTATATTGCCTGTTATAACATTTGGACAAGAAACGAGACGTAAACGGCTGAAAATGATCGAGGTATTCGTCCTTTTGGGATTGCCGTTGGCACAATGAATTTCTTTCTAGATATTTGACAAGAATTTTTTTATCCAAATAATACCCCAGGATAGTTGAGGAGTTAACATGTTTTATGACTAACAAAATCAGCCAAACAACATGATTAACAACAACATAAACAACAATATACCTTGGCAAACGAAGGCACGGTTGATACAACTGAGGATGGACATACAACAATGGCAACAACAGCATTCATCTCAGTTGCAATTCCAATGGATCGGTTGACGTCCCTCTCAAGTCCAACAATTGTGAACATCACCACGATATCATTATCTTTGGATGATGGGTTGTTGTTAACCATTCTTTGGAATCCACTGTCGACAAACTCATCTTGGATACCAACTGTTTTTCCATTGAAGTGACGTTTTTTGAAAGGTGTGCACTCGAAAGTTGTCGTCGTTTCGGGGGAAAAGGAAGGCACCGACAACGAATGAGCTGGCCGATACGATAGGATTTCGTTGCTTTTCCCATGGATACATCTTTGACTCCATTTATGGTCAAATTATAAGAGAATCTTCTCTCAAACCAGCATTCAGATCCAAATTGGTAGTAGCTCCTCTGCGAGACTTTGCCATCATTTCCTTTCCATGGAGCGATTGCTCTCAAGAAGCAAGGAGGACACCGTTCCACGAAAAATTGCATTCTTGGAAATATCCTTTGGCAGTTTGTGAGCGAGAGAGTGTCAATGGCCAGAAGAATTATCGTCCTGTTTATTGCATTGTCATAGCGTTGGTTGAGACCACTGGCTGTTTCGTGTTGTCGTTGCATTCAATTTCGTCATCTTCGCATAACAAGCAAGTATGTGGATGGCTTGTTTGATTGGTATATTATGGATTGTAGTTCGGATAATTCAATGGTTCCTGTTTCTCAAATTTCCCAGCGCTCTCGTATCATCCAAAATACGAGTATCTCCGTCGCTTTTCGAGTTGGTGGTGTGAAAACAAGACAGAACATTCCCTTAATGTTAGTTTCAAGAAAACACCATCGTCCGTTCCAAGTGCTCACGTAGGTATGGCGCCTTCCTTTTTCTGTCAAAACGACGATCTTTTGTCGTATCCGATACTGACCAAACACAAATCGGCAGGTAACACGGCGTGTTTTCCCGTTCCGATGGCACTTTGTTTTCCCGTTTCACCCTCGTCCCACAATAGAAATATTGCGTTGGGCGGCATTGTTATTGTTTTCGGTAGGGTGTAGTATATCTAAGACACGTGTCGTCAAATCCGTTTCGGCAAGTTCGTCTCGTGTCTTGGCCAAGATACGGGCAAAATCCAATGCAACATTTTTGTAGTAGCAGTAGTAGTGAGTGCCTATTGGATGATGATGTTGTTGTGTGTGCACTTGTCGTGTTACCTTGTTTCGTACCGAGGCTCGAGAACGAGCAACACGTGAAACTCACGCGTATTTGGTTCTGTGGTAGTAAACTATACGTGATTTTGTGTAAAAATCAATACCGTGTGAACTTGTCGTGTTACCTCGTTCCGTACCGAGGCTCGAAAACGAGCAACACGGGAAACTCACGCGATAAAGTAATGTTTGGTTCTGTGGTAGTAAACTTAACGTGATTTCGTGTAAAAATCAACATCGTGTGCACTTGTCGTGTTACCTCATTTCGTACCGAGGCTCGAGAACGAGCAACACGCGATAAAGTAATATTTGGTTCTGTAGTAGTAAACTGAAGGTGATTTTGTGTATTGTGTGCACTTGTCGTGTTACCGTACCTCGTTTCCTACCGAGGCTCGAGAACGAGCAACACGTGAAACTCACGCGATAAAGTAATGTTTGGTTCTGTGGTAGTAAACTGTACGTGATTTTGTGTAAAAATCAATATTGTGTGCACTTGTCGTGTTACCTCGTTTCGTACCGAGGCTTGAGAACGAGCAACACGTGAAACTCACACGATAAAGTAATGTTTGGTTCTGTGGTAGTACACTGTACGTGATTTTGTGTAAAAATCAATATTTTGTGCACTTGTCGTGCGTTTCGTACCGAGGCTCGAGAACGAGCAACACGTGAAACTCACGCGATAAAGTAATACGGTATTTGGTTCTGTAGTAGTAAACTAAAGGTGATTTTGTGTAAAAATCAGTATTGTGTGCACTTGTCGTGTTACCTCGTTTCGTACCGAGGCTCGAGAACGAGCACTATTGGGTTGCAACAGGTGAAAGATATCATACACCCAACACAATTTATGTGGTTAATTGCTGCCTTACCAGCATTTTTTTGGAAGACCCCGCCATATCTGACAATCAATAGTTTGGACTTTTCCTCATTTGCTTTCCCTTTGTATGGGAAGAAAAAATATGCTATCGGGAAAGAAAAACTAAGTCGTACGGTGAAGATTCAAGTCGTTTAGTCTTTGTCGGCAGATGTGCAAATACTGGTACGTCAATCCAAACATACCTCCCGACAGAGGTACGGCCGCAAACGTGCACTTATTATGAAATGAACGATGTGATTTCTTTTCACTTTGTATGGGAATGGAAATTATGCTATCGCGAAAGAATCCTTTGGTGGTACGGTGGAGATTCCAGTCGTTTAGTCTTGGTCGGCAACCTTCATAATTTTTCTCGCCAATCCAAAACATACCTTCCAACATCTGAAAGGCCGTAATCGTGCACTCATACATAAGATAAATGATCTGATTACCATGCCCTATGTATGGGAAAGGTAAATATGGTATTGGGAAAGAAAAACCTAGTCGTACGGTGGAGATTCCAGTCCTTTAGTCTTTGTCGGCAGATGTGCAAATACTGGTACGTTGCGAGAAGATATATCTGCACTGGCAGTGGGGCATTTTTCAGTTGTCTCTCATGGTGAATTTGTTGTTGTTGTTGTTGTTGCTGCTGCTGCTGCTGCTGCTGCTGCTGATGTTGTTGTTGTTGAATGTCATGCAACAGTAGTAACACATCAATGGTTGGAGTGGGAGAGGATGGCAGAAAAACAAGAGATTGAAACGACCCAAACATACCGTTGGAAATTTCAATATTTAGTCCATAACATCCACAGATTTAAAACTGATTTTAGAATCGTGGAACTCGGTCGATCATAAAACCGATTGAAAAAATCCGGAGAAAGTATTACGTAGTAATCGTATACGATAGACTACCTGCGTAGAAATACCCCCAATTGAATTTCGTTTATGAACGGGAGAAACCCCTAATAATTCTACGACGTACTCGAAGTACCACTATGATACGACGATACGACAGCACGACGTTCACCGAACAACTATGATAAGTCTCTGCGACATCCGGGTTTCGACTAGTATTCCTATTTATTTTTCACGGTGTGAACAAAATCATCCACAGAAGTAAAAATCTCAAAGAGTCATGAATTGATTGAAAGTTTTTGCTTACTGTTAGCTCTGAAATAAGCTGCTCACAAATTCGTTCCAAATAGCTACTGGATCAATACGATCATCACATACGTACGTTCTGTTTCTTTCAAATTCAAACATAAAGTTCCTTTGCAGAAATCAATCGATAGATTGTCTCGTGGCATTCGATTGCAGTCCCATGATGGATCAGAGGTTCGGGACCGGCAGATAGTTGTTTGGCAGATCTTGATAAACGATTGGGATAGTTCTCTTCCGGCCCTTCTGCGTAATTCTTCCAAACATCCATGGTAAATAGGGAAAAGAGAGAGCACCTCTGTTAGAGCTAACAGTAAACAAAAATTTTCAATCAATTAATGGCTCTTTGAGATTTTTACTTCTGTCAATTTTTGGATGATTTTGTTCACACCGTGAAAAATAAATAGGAATACTACCGTAATTTCGGTGATATAATATGCCCCTGAGGGACCTCCGCGTAGATGGCAGAAGAATTAGCCAATCAAATCGCATTGGACATGTCCTTTTTGTGTCTTATGAATGTCCTTTTCATGCGTACAATCCCACGCAAACATACCGCCTACGGTCAGAACCTTTCAGGGACTGGCCGACTCTTCGCGCCATACAAATGAAAGGAGTGAAAAAAGAAGACACGAGAGGAGGCCATCTCGTCTCAAAACTTGATCCACCAAGACATCGTCTTCACCTCTTTTCCAATCCCCAAATTTTTGGATAATAGGATTCCGACATCAATTCTTCCTTCTTTTTCATTGTTCTTTCTACCATGCGAATACACAACCCTTACACGAAAGGCAAAGCAGGTAGCGACAGCGCCTCTTTTCCTCCGCTGGAGAGTTTGTTACAACAGTTAGTCATAGTTCGAAACGACGACAGTTCCCAAAATCATACGATGGGCATCCAGTCGCAATTACGCAATGGCGCTGTCAAAGCTTGCAAGAAGAGAGCAACTAAGCTCAAATGCAAAAGACGGGTTCAAAGTACCATCCTTGGAGGTGTGGCTTTCATTGCAGCCAAAAACTGCAAGATTTGTGTAGCCCAAACCAAAGTGAAGAGTGGCGTCCGAGCCCATGTTCCTCACAGGTCGCATCACAAACTCTGTCCCAAAAATAGAAAGACCCAGGGATGGAAGTCTGACATGACTGTATATTTTGAAAAAGAAATGGCAAAGAATATTGCAATCAACAATGCTCCCATTGTCCCAATGCCTATTGACCCAAATCGTCTTCGAAATTCGGATAATTTCTTTGGAAGTTTTGCTGGTCATCAAAAAGAGGCGGCGACGACCGTCAAGCAAGTCAATTCTTTCAACAAATCGACATCGTCTGATCAATTCACTCCACGAGATTCTCAAATAATGAATGACATTGCAAATCCAGCAATAATTCGTGAGGCTGTCGAGGAAACAATGAAGCTACTCGAAGTGCCAAATTCGTCCGACTTTCCCAAGTTTTTTGGCAAAGAAAAAAGCTATCCAAAACACATTGGAGCTGCTGTGAACTACTTATACCATGTTCTAGCGCACAAAAAGCCCTTGAGCACTGATGTGGGCCTTTACACCACCTCTACAGCGAAAGAAGCGTACTCCAAGTGGCTCCAGTTTTTCAGACCTGGCGAAGCCCAATTTACGTTCCCACAAGAAGTTTGCGACGGAACAACCAGACCCAGTCCCATCTACCATCTCTTAGAGGGTCAGTCGATTATTTACCTCGACTGGAAGCTCGTATCTCCCGTCACAACCTTGTATTGTCCGAATTGTTGGCGGACAAAAAAAGTGCAGGTTCCACTGAGCCATTCGCGCTCTAATTGGGCACACTCGACCAGCCTCTTCCCAGTCTGGACCGCTAGAGGCACTCCTATCTGGTGCATTTTAATGAATTACGAGTGTAAGGCGAAAGGCGAGTGTTGTAAGAGCAGATTCGCGGCGAACGACGGGCGGTTGTTAACGAGCCTACCTGCCCATGTTCGTCAAGCATATCCGGTCGATCCGCGATATGCTACGGGAGGGTTCCACCTAGCTGAATGCATCACAAGTGACCTTGACATTCTGATGAAGACATATGCGAGTGGCAGCTTTATTAGTAGGAAAATGTACAGGCGACTCTGCAATGCTTACGTCTCCAAAGTTCAAACGTATCTTTCCAAAAATCCGTCTGCTGAAATTCCGTTATTTGACGACTTCACAAATGGATTTTACCCTCCCAGCCCAGCATCTATTCGAAAGATTTTTGAAAGCGCCGAAGAGAGTGCTGAAACGCCTTATGGATACAGTTTCAAGGACAGATACACCCGCGAACTACAGTCTGTGGATGTGGAGCCAGATGATGCGGTCGCTTTTGATTGGACTTTTCAGCTCATCAAAAACTACATATTACCTGGCGCCAAGGCAGCCTTTACAGGGATAAAGGGCAAGACGAACGAGATTATTAGTCTGGTAATTGTCCCGTCGACAAAGACAGCAGACGTGTCGCACGCACTTATCCAAAGTCGCCAGAAACGTGAGTCCTTTTCGCCGACTGTTGTCTACACGGATACGTGCCCCAATGCAATGGTCTTCTACAAGGCCATCTTTGGGAACACGATCGAAATGAAGCTTGGTCTGTTTCACTTGATACAGCGAATAATAGACACATTGGACCAGAAATGTAAGCTTTACTGGCAGTGCCTTGTGGATCTCCAGAGGTGTCTTTACGGTTACCTCCCGGGCCCTTTAAGTCGTCTAATTTCGTCGCTGAAGGACGGAACCTTCGATTCAAATGGTAGAAACTACTCTTCTGAAGAAATAGACCAATTGCGTCATTCAAAGAAGTGGAAGCAGCGTTTTAGTTCATTTCTGCCAAAAACCATCCATACCGCAAGCGTTGCAGAAACGGAATTGGTCCGGTGGATTGCTGCCTATCAAGGTCGCCAGGACGATGAGGGTCGTTTTATTTTTTCGGGGAAAACTGTGACGACAACCAAGAACCAGTTTCCCAAGCTTCAATACGTGACAGATCCGGAAAATATTGAGATGAACTTGGAAATTCCGGCACCCTCCAACTCACCTCACGGCATTCCGAAATGGATCTCTCGCCGACCGGAATCCCACCTTGAGAAGTTCCACGAGTTCCTGGCACATGTTGCCAACTCGGGAACTGGAAGAAACCTCGCAGACATCCTCACGTTGGGTGGAGTGTCAGAATTTAATGTCGCCGCGAGGCACAAATCTCGAATTCTCCAGAGAAAAATTGAAGGGCAAGAACGCACAATCCCGACTCATTTTGAGGACATCCCGCCGTATTTTGACCATTCATTGTTGATTGAAATCAACCGCCAAGCAGCAGCATTGAAGTTGAAGCGACCATTCGAAAACACCACCGAATGCAAGCCAAACAACGGAGAACTTTTTTTGTCGTCCTATTTCGAGGAGCAGCAGGCACGAAACATCAGTCGCCTCTCGGACAAGGACACTGGCATATGCCGATGTGATTCTTGCAAAACATTTCGACCGGAAACGATAGTTGGATCCGTTGAGAGTGCGACTTTCCTCCATGAAAGAGGTAGAGCGCCTCCGATGACGACGAAAGACGAAATCTCCTGCCCACCAATTCCACAACCTGTTCCGAATTCGCTTCAACTTTGTGTTCCACCAAGAACTCCTCCGATGGCAGCGGAAGACAAAATTTACTGCCCGCCAATTCCACAGCCTGTTCCGAATTCGATTCAACTTTGTGTTCCACCAAGAGCGCCTCCGATGGTGACGGAAGACAGAATCTCCTGCCCGCCAATTCCACAGCCTGTTCCGAATTCGCTTCAACCTTGTTTTCCACCAATATCAATGGCTCCGCCTCCCAACATTGGTGTTGGGTATATTCCCAACTGGACGAATTGTTTCTGGCCAAATACATTGGGGTATGCTTGCGCCCCGAGTCAACAGCAACCACAATCGACTTGTTGTGTCGAGTTCGCGGATTACTGTCAAAAGAAGCGTTTCGGCCAAAATCCGATAGGACGGCCTCCGCACGGCAAGAGTTGCCCAAAGAAGATCATCAGACTCAACGGAGCATATTGGTAGTACACGGAAAAACATAATTTAGTGCTTATGGTTATCCCACCGGCTCGTAATTCTGTGGGTTATTTATAATGATTTGAGTCAATGGTTTGCTTGAAAGCGTTTCCAACAAAGGGAAATATTCCAATATGAGAAGATAGTCTTACGGCAATCAATCTTCGGAAGATTGGTTCCGTTTTCTCGTTCTTTGCGACAGCCAATAAAGCAATCGAGATATTTACATCTTGATTGATTTTTTTCTGTTGTCGGAGTATATTTATACCAATCACCTTCAAGGTCTTTGTTGCGGGAGGAATGATTGTTTTTGGTCGGTGTTCGATTCCTTTGCTTTGCTGACGGATGGAGGACTCTTCAAAGTGGCGGGAAATTTCCTGTTTTTCGATTTTCGACATGGGTATCACGATCATTCAATGTATTCTCTCATGAATTAATACCGCTGCTTTCTTTGTGGGAATCTGTATCTTTCATGATGCACAGTCGATTCTGCGAAGCACATCAAGAAGGAAGAGTCAATTCAAACACTGGCGACTGTCATCCACGTCGTTCGGGAGAGTGAAAGAAGAAGGGAACACATCCAAAAAATCTCGTCCAAAAATTGGTTAGTAATTCCTTCTTCTTTCATCATCAGACGACAACGTCTTCACAAAAGATTTCAGACAGAAGTTTGATTCATCTTCATTTGTAGAGGTATTTTCGATTCATCGTCATTTTCAACAACAAACGGCAACAAAAGCAACTCGAACAAGCGCACAGATAATACTTTCAGTGTATTATATAAAATAATAATATTATGCTGTTATGGCTGTTTTGGTGAGTACCACGTAATGATATGATATGTACCTACTCCAGTACCGTACAACTGTGAGTACTAAGGTCACGGGTCCACTGATGTCGCCTTATATATTTTTTTCATTTTTCATGTCTTTTCTTTAAACAATGTGACAACGTTCTTTGCATTCTTCGTGTTCTTCAACAGGAGATCAAATCTCGTGGAAGATTTCGGTAGGGAAAAGGGGAAAAGATGAAGACCAGCGTTTGATGTGGGCTTAACTACAAAAGGCATTCTCATTCACGATGTCACGTCAACGACTTTCAATTGGAATGTCCCCAAAGGAATCCTTGATTTCCCTTCCTTCTTTTTTTCCTTCCCTTTTTCCTTTCCCCCTCCCTCTTGTGCCGGTTCCCCCCCCATTTTCGCAATGAGTAAGCACCCCTCATTTTCGATGTACGTTGGAACTTGCAGTTGAAGGACAGACGCACTCCGGGAAAACTTTCCAAAATTCCGAGATTCCATCAGTGCTCAAGGACTGCAGTCAAATTGGTCAAATCAAAGCCACAATGTTGGCAACACCAAAAACACAAAATAATAACTGAACGACAACACAATCGGTTCTTTGGTGCCCATTTACGGCATCGCAAGCCCAGATCTTGGTTGTTCCTGTGAACACCATGCTATTTGCGGTTCGCTGGTGCACATAGACATGCTGGTTAGGTTCAAAAAGATGGTTGTATACAGTGGTAAGTGTTCAAACGGTCACTTTGAAAAATTCGAAATTTGTTGTTCACCTTCTTCTTCCTTGTTCCAGAAAATAATAACTACAAGACAATTATGGCTGCTGTTGGGTCACAGAAGGAGCGAATCGATGTGTAATTGGCCATGTGCCTGAGAACCTCTCAGAGTACTTTCATCGTTTGGAAGGACGAATCGCCCAAGTCTACACAATTTATCACCTTTCCAAAGACTCCAACAGAATGGCGTTTTCCAACAAGAATGATGGTGTATGCCATGCTATTTTAGTTGACAAAGCGATTGCGTGTGACGAACTTCTGGATGACCTAGTTGAGAGTATCGCTAGTACTTAATAATAAAATCTATTTTATGGCTATGCCAACTACTAGCTACCAGCAGTTCCGTATCTAAGAAGTTGACTCACCAGCCGGGCCCCAAAGGGCGAGGCACTGCAGGGAGTGACCGGAGATCACTCCAGGGATGTAGTAATGGTAATAAAACCTCCTACGTGAGGAGGAAAAGTTCATCTGGGTGGAGAGGAGGTGATGTGAGATGAGAGTATCGCTAGTACATCAGATGGTGAATAAATGTAATAGATTTTAAACTTCTGTGATTGCCTCCCAACTTTTGCTTACCCACTTAGTTCCTAGCTCTCGGGAGGCGCTGACAAAGGTAGATCTGTCAGCACCTTGGACCACCACTATTTCGACCTCACTTGGTCTCTGAAAGGCTTACAGATTCCAACATCAAGCGGCTGCACAAGATAAGTGCAGCCTGGAGGAATTTTGTACGGCGTAATAACAATTTCTTCCAGCCTTCACCAATATTTTGTCAACGTAGTCTTCCATATTTACCCGATCTTGCCATGCCTTCTTCTGGCAACAAAGAGCAACTTGTTCCCTGTAGGGATTTGTCGGGAACTCGCGAGTTGCAATTCTTCCATTTCGTTCACCTTTAAAAATGAAGAAGGGTTTCAGCTTGTCCCCGTTCGCTGAGACCTGAGACGGTGCATATAACTGTAAAACGAGATGCGGAATCCGTCGTGCGTCGGCCATTCACGGTCCGCTCCCCTTTCAAAATGAGCGACGAATGATTAACAAATGCTTATAAGCCAAGGGCACCCCAGCATCCCTTTGATAATGAAATCTATTTTATGGCTATGCCAACTACTAGCTACCGGCAGTTCCGTATCTAAGGCCAACCCTTATGGCGCACACGTACACGTACACGTAACCCCTAAATTTTAACTTACGTTTAAGTGTGCAGACTGTTTGGTTTTTTGGTCCCTTACGGTAAACACGTAAACGAAATTATTTAGTTCCGTCTACGTTTTTTTTTTCACAACGATAAATTCCCCTTATCGTCCACGTAACCACACACCTAGACGTAACTACAATAGTTTCAACGAGGACCAATGGTTTCGATATTTCGATGTTTCGATGTCCAGTTGTTGTGAATTATTATTAAACCAAGGAGACGCCGATAGACCAAGAGACCTTGTAAATAAAGCAGGAACACGATCTCAATGAACACCTTTATGAGCTTGGATGAGAGTGGCGGTGCCTTCTTCTCTGTTCCTTTCATGGCAATTTCCAAAGCACAGTTTGAGGCAGGATCGCTCTCCAGTTGCTTTAAACAAGGAGAATGGGACCCAGGCCTGTATGGAGAGTACAAGAGAAAGTTAAATGAGGCTGAAGAGATCGCAACAACCGAGGCCATGCTTGACCATGGCCTCTCCTTGACACGACAGTTTGCCAGGGGATTGAGTCCATTTTCTCCGCGTTCTTTTTCCACTTCCGCCCCACCCAAGAAGCTTCAAAGGAGAGAGCCGAAAGGTGTTGCTTATTATACCAATGAGGAAGGGAAAACCAGCGTCCTGTCCCCCAAAATGTCGAGCTGGTACAATATGTATGTTGCTCACCCACAGATCAACAGTGCAAAATTTCATAGAAGATTCAGAGCCCGTTTCAGAATGCCTTACCAGTCATACGAGGATCTCTGTGATCTGGTCATTGAGCATGTTGATGAGTACTTCGCAAGATGGACTCCTGGGAAAACAGATGCGGTCGGAAATCCCTGTGCCCCCATTGAACTTCTAGTTCTAACTGCTTTGAGGTATCTTGGAAGGGGCTGGACCTTTGATGACCTTTCAGAGAATACTGCCATTAGTGAAGAGGTAATCAGACTCTTTTTTCATCAATTTATCAAGTTTGGTGCAGAGGTCCTTTTTGAAAAACATGTGAATGAGCCAAGAACAGCCAGTGACCTTGAGAATCACAGTCATGAGTATCTTGTTGCAGGTTTTCCCGGTGCAATTGGGTCAATGGATGCAACTCATATTTCTTGCGAGAGGGTTTCATGGAAGGAGAGGCAGTCTCACTTGTCCCATAAGCTTCCATATACTGCTCGGAGCTTCAATCTAACTGTCAACCATAGAAGAAGAATTCTCTCAACCACCACTGGTCATCCTGCAAGATGGAATGACAAGACCTTAATAACTTTTGATGACTTTGCCATGGACCTGAAGGAAGGTAAAATCTTGGGGGATCATGTCTTTGAGCTTTATGAGAAGGATGGTGAAGATTCTGTAAAAAAAGTGACTTACAGAGGTGTTTGGCTACTAGTTGACAACGGTTACCATAGCTGGGCCATTACTATACCACCAATGAAGATCACAACAAAGAGAAGTCAGATTAGATTTTCTCAATGGCTTGAATCAATGAGGAAAGATGTTGAATGCACATTTGGTATATTGAAGGGCAGATGGAGAATACTCAAGACAGGAATAAGAATTCGTGGTTTGGAGGAGGTTGATAGGATTTGGAAAACTTGTTGTGCGTTGCACAACTGGCTTTTAGAGGTTGATGGGCTAGACAAGAGTTGGAACGCAGGTGTTCCATCTGATTGGCAAGGAGATCTGGGTAAGCACGACGATTGTGATGTAAGATATATTCCAAGACCAATCAGAAGACTTCTATCGCCACAGCAGAGGAGGAACTATGATACATCTGGGATGGGAATAGGAGGAGACATGATGAAGGAACAAAACCATGAGGTTGTGCCCAACATTGTTGAAAGAGTGTCACATTCGAATGGGGAGATGGTTGTTCGAAAAATGTCCATGCAACAATTCAGATCCAAACTAGTTGAGCACTTCGACATTGCATTCAAGAAGAGGGAGCTTAGTTGGCCTAGCAGAACAGGACTCATTCCTCGAGACATATAGTTATAGGTTAAATAGGCTAACACTCCCAATCTTTGGGATTTCATTGGATCCTGACTTCTTTCCTTCGCCGCTTCCCTTTCCTCACTAACTCTTGCTGCAGCTCTTCCATCAGCTTTGAGGGTTTTCCTATACTTGGCAGCATAGGCTGTGGCCATAAAGTCGTCATTCCCTGCATATTCTGGGGGAGGGATGGGGCCCCAAAGAACAAATGCAATATAACCTTTGAAAGTAAAGTTATTTGGCATCTTTTCTTCTTCCTCATTTATGTGAGCTTCGGCACTATCATCAACATCATATGCGCCTTCACCTTCTGTCTCTGCTTCAGCCTCCCTGTTGATAACTCTCTCAGCTTCTTCAGGATTGAGCTTGTCAAGCTTGGCCAAATCTTCTCTTGCCTTGAACATCTCTTCCCTCACAAAATGACAGTAGTCTTCATAGTTTTTGCCGGAGGGGAAAGAAGAAGTTGCCATGTATGTTCGGTAGTAATCGGACCTCTTGACAATCGCAAGAGCTTTCTTGCCAAATTTTAAAGTCTCCTTCGCCATAGTAACAATGACTCTTTTCTTAAGCTTGACCCTGTTGGACAAGTTCTTTGAGGACATCACAGCCATGTTAATTGCTCCTTGGGTATTAGAAGCATTAGAATAATTTTTTTTCCCAGGCAAACAATGATAAAGCTCTTTCATCACAAGCTCTCCATTGATTTCGTTGTAGAGGGCATTGAACATACCCGTACCTTTCACCAGCTGCTCTGCAAAGCCGACATGATCTTCATCTACATCACTAAAGTACAAGTTGAGATGAGCTTCCTCAAGGTCGGATCCACCTACAGTCGTTCCACTGCTCATAATGTGCTCATAAGCTCTGAATGCAGCACACCGCTGCAACTCCTTCATCAAGGGCCCATGGAATTTGATGTTGTCGGTCATTTTGATAAAGGGGCAGCTTCTGGCTGTTGGCTGATAATCGGCTGTTGGATCGTTGTTGCTGTGATATGCTGCTGTCGTTCAGTTCCGTGAGAGCCACAAAAAAAAACGAAACTGTGGCGTTGGTTTCGTGATTTTCGGCCAGAAGTTTCGTCGCACGAAACTACAGTTACGTTTTTTGGTCTACTTCCGTGATCCATAAGGTCATAAAATTTAGAAAACCTACGCGTAATTAAGGTTTCGTGTACGTGTACGTGTGCGCCATAAGGGTTGGCCTAAGAAGTTGACTCACCCGCCTGGCCCCCAAGGGGGCGGGGCAAATTATGCAACAGCTTTCTCTCCACTCAGTACCCTGTTGCCCACCACTCAGTACTGGAAAGGCAAAAAACCTCACGAATGAGGAAAAGTCCAAACCAGTGATTGTCAGATATGGCGTGGTCTACCAAAAACAATGCTGGGAAGGCAGCAATTGACCACATAAATTGTGTTGGGTGTGTTGATATCTTTTACCTGTTGCAACCCAATAGGGCGGATTGTACGTGTAAAAGAAGCCTTCCATGCCAAGCACCAGTAATATTTCCAATGAAATAGTACCGTCCCTCTGCACTTGACACTCGGCTGAGTTATGATGCCATTTCTTCCACAGAAATGTCAGTGCCCATCACAACTCTATCAGGAATCATGCATTTAGCACTCTTCCTCCTCTCCCTTAGCCCCCTTCCGACTAAATGAGAGAAACACAATCTTTCCGGTCGGCCACCGGTTCTGCATGATGCCATGCACAAGACAGCAGTAGTTTGCACTACCGCTGGTACGATCTCTTCCGCTGCACTGATAGATCGTCTGTGGATTCTTAGTTCCCCAGGCTCTGACAAACCTGGGTTAAGCCCCCCTACCACGACAAGGTGATCCACTCAGGGGGTCCAGCATCCCTTTGATAGAACGCCCAAGTCATGATTTCGTCTTCGTAATCCTGAAGACGACCTTTGGCTCCGCGAGAGGTTGATTTCTTTGTGGATTTCGTATTGGCAAGAAGGAGCCGCTTGTCTTCTGGCTATCGAGCACAAGGACTCATTATTGGCCAGCCTTTGTTCGCAATCACGCACACTTTGCATCTTTTGACCGTTTGTTAGTCGTTTTTGTGCCATTTTGATGTGTTACGAGTTGTTGTAAAAATGAAAACTTGAGTGTGTTCAAAGGTGCGATTTTTGAAGAAAGAGTATCGTTTTCGGGAGGTCGATATGAGTCCCTGATTTCGCGCCAGTCACGACGGAATTTCAAATCGATCGAAGTAGTATTTAAATTAGAATGGTATATCTTCTACATACGTGAATGATTTGCGGGCTTTAGAAAGCATCCCGGCGCGCCACTGTACATTTGGTGCTTACTATACCACCGAAATTACGGTAGTCGAAACCCGGATGTCGCAGGGAATGTCGCATTCTCGTTCATACGTACTAGCAATAGATACGAACAATAGGAACGCTAGTCGAAACCCGGATGTCGCAGAGAATGTCGCATTCTCACTCATACGTACTATCAATAGCTACGATCAATAGGAATGCTAGTCGAAACCCGGATGTCGCAGAGAATGTCGCATTCTCTTTCATACGTACTAGCAATAGATACGAACAATAGGAACGCTAGTCGAAACCCGGATGTCGCAGGGAATGTCGCATTCTCGTTCATACGTACTAGCAATAGATACGAACAATAGGAACGCTAGTCGAAACCCGGATGTCGCAGAGAATGTCGCATTCTCACTCATACGTACTATCAATAGCTACGAACAATAGGAATGCTAGTCGAAACCCGGATGTCGCAGAGAATGTCGCATTCTTGTTCATACGTACTAGCAATAGATACGAACAGTAGGAATGCTAGTCGAAACCCGGATGTCGCAGAGAATGTCGCATTCTCATTCATACGTACTAGCAATAGATACGAACAATAGGAATGCTAGTCGAAACCCGGATGTCGCAGAGAATGTCGCATTCTTGTTCATACGTACTAGCAATATATAGGAACAGTAGGAATGCTAGTCGAAACCCGGATGTCGCAGGGAATGTCGCATTCTCATTCATACGTACTAGCAATAGATACGAACAATAGGAATGCTAGTCGAAACCCGGATGTCTCAGGGAATGTCGCATTCTCATTCATACGTACTAGCAATATATAAGAACAATAGGAAAATCTTAGCGCACCTTCTCCTCTATCAGATCATATTCGTGGCTGATTTTAAACTAAAACGAAGAAGGAAAAAATAGGGTTGGGGTTAAGTTCGACGGGCGAGAAGAGAATCAAAGGCATTTCGCATCGAAGACAATGCTCCTACTCTTACAGAATTGGCTGATGCTGGGGACTTTTTGTGAGTCCGAAAAAAAAGAATCCGGGAGGGAAGAAGGGGGAAGGAAGAAAAGAAAAAAAAAGGAGAAAAGGAAGAAGAAAGAGGAAAAACCAAAAATATGATAGACCGACTCTGTCCGAACACCACGCAAACATGAGATTGGTGATGACAATTGCTTTTCAAATTGTCGCTTCATAAATAGTTGTCAAATTGCTTTTCGAATCGATTCCGCGTCCCGCTGCGGAATAAACTAAAACTGCTTTTCGAACCGTTGTCGACAGGGCTGGTTCTTTGTTTTCTTTGTCCAAGCTCAAATCAAAAGACGATGTCAACACATCGTCAAGGACAGTACCACAACAATTTTGATTGTCAACACATCGTCAAGGACAGCACCACAACAATTGTTGCCCTCACGTTTAGTCATTATCGTTACTCTATTAGACGGAATGTTGCACCAGCAAAGTGTGATAGGCAATGATAACATAACTTAGATTGTTGCTGTATCCCGTAATTTTTTCGGACATTTTCCTCTTGGCCATCTTCTGGGACAATCCCTAGCTGAGTTTTTAACCTCTGGATCAGGAGAGTCTCTACAAAATCCACAAGTAGGAGGTTTTCTGGGTCGCTTGCACTTTCCTCTTGTTCGTTTCTCCTCTCTTTGTAGGTTGGGGATAAATCCTCATTGCTGTTAATGTCTCTCCAGCAACTCCAACTGGCAATGCATCCGCGAGTGGAAGCGTCATAGCTGCCGGAAAGTATGGTGCTTGATAGTGACGCCGCATGTACGATGCAAACAACACCATGTGATCATTGAAGTTGTCCGTAGTGTTGTTTCCAACCCCAATGCCTTCTTGTGCTGGCTCATCTCTCTGTTGATCTATACCGAAGCCATTACTAGCTTCCCTTCCGCCAAACTCATCCTCCCCATCCGATTCTGCAAATGCACCTTCACCAGCATCGCAAGTGTTTGGCACCTGTTTTGCCAAGAAATAGTTCAAAAATGTCAATTTCACTTTTGGCTCGCTCCATTGCATCCTGGATCCTTCTGTTTCTCTCCCAGTGTCGATGCTACTTTTACAATTGTACTGGAAGTTTCGGAAATATGTCTTGCGAATTGACATGCGCAATCCACAAGTGCGCCATCCTGTTGTCATCAATTTTTGTAGGTCAAAAAATATGCTGAAGAGGTGGTACTCAGAACATTGCATGACAGGCAAAAAAGGTAAGGTAATCCCCAATGAGTTGCAGATGATTTTGACTTCTCTGCAACAGCGCTCGGAAAACGGTAAGCCCTGATACCTGACGGGGATTCGTCATTGACTGTGAAAGCTCTGGATGCTGAAACAACCATCCACAGTTGTGCTTCGATTTCTGTTTTCCGTGTACTTGTACCAAAGTCACCCTGTTGTTAGTCGTAGTTGCAGACTTTCGCAATGGAAAGGCTTGTGCACTGTCAACCATATTTCTCGACCGACACAATGAGGCAATGGCAAATCCAGATGGGGTGGCAACACGCACACAGGAATGGAATACCTTCAATCGGATGCTCGAGGCAGTTGTTGTCGATGGATTCCTCGATCGATGTCGACCGGTGGCAACAAAAACCAAATTCTTATGCTTTCAACTTGAGCCATTTCTTTCTCGTCAAGGAAAGCCCGGCCTTCGCCTAGGAACAAATGCAACTTCCAGCCGATGCATTGCTACAAGATGATGAATTCCGATTGTGCATGCCAAATCTTTCCTACAAGGACGAACGAAAAGTTCGACGGGCGAGAAGAGAATCAAAGGCATTTCGCATCGAAGACAATGCTCCTACTCTTACAGAATTGGCTGATGCTGGGGACTTTTTGTGAGTCCGAAAAAAAAGAATCCGAACAGAGTATGACCTCACGGCGGTTTTGGTCGTCATGCAACGGTACCTCTTTGCCCGGGAAGCTTGAAACTTTTGGACCGATGCCAGGCGCTGGTCAGGTGAATGTTTGCAGTCATGCTTCGCGGAGCCAACGATTTAAACACTGAAGAGTAGCAAAACCAACGGATATTGTTTGTCAAGAACCAAAAAGAAATGAAATCGACTAAGATAATATGTGTTTTTTTTTGTGTTTTTTGGATTGCCGTTGGACGACTTTGGAATTTCTTCGGAAGTCACCACTTCATGTTTCGTAAGGGCACTCCATCCAACCGTATTATCTTCTATCTTTGATCGCCAATTGTCATGGACTTTTTTTATCGGATTTCAACGCTCTCTGTGTCGACCGAGCACTCCATCCAACCGTATTATGTTCCATCTATGAAGGCCATTTGTTTTTCATTGTTAATAAAATCATTTGAACGAGAAACGAAGCCAAAGCGACTGAAAATCATTGTGATACTTTTGGGATGGCCGACGGCAGTTGGACGATCTTGCAAATTCATGCTGAATTTAATCCTCACAGTGTCGACCGAGCACTCCATCCACTGTACCGACTGCTGACTTTAACGGCCATTTGTTTTCCATTGTTATTGTTAATGAAAACATTAGGACGAGGCAAAGCATCTGTTTACAACACATGGCTGATACGATGGAATCACGTTCTACCCTGTCCACAACCATTCGTCAGATCTGTTGTTGTTGTTGTTGTTGTTGTTGTTGTTGTTGTTGTTGTTGTTGTTGTTGTTGTTGTTGTTGTTGTTGTTGTTGTTGTTGTTGTTGTTGTTGTTGTTGTTGTTGTTGTTGTCATCGTGATTGGTAGAACTTCTCTTTCAAAAGCAAGTCTGGACATATTTCCACAAAAAATGAATTCTTGGAACTACCCTTTGGCATGTTGTGTGGGTTTTGGTGGTTGTTCTTCGCTTTTCCTAATCTTCTCGTTGTTGATATCGTAGGAGAGACTGTCAATGGTCAGCCCAAACAACGTCCTATTGTTTTGCGTTGTTATTGTGTCAGTCACATGGAAAAAGACGCCGCAAGGGAAACTTGAATGTTTTTTATATCGGTCCTCCATTCGTAGGGAGAAAACCAAGTAGTTTAGACCATGGTTCATACATATTCCTAGTCAAGTTTCTTCTCTCCATGGATTGCTTCCAGTGGACAAGATTGTATCCAGATACGACCCTAATCAAAGTAACCCATTGAATGGCCATGCCCTAACCCAGACCGTCTCAAAATCACGCTGTTGTTGTTGTTGTTGTTGTTGTTGTTGTTGTTGTTGTTGTTGTTGTTGTTGTTGTTGTTGCTGTTGTTGTTGCCGAAATCTTTGCGATAGTCTATACAGTAGGCCTTGGCGTTTCATTTTGTCCAAGCCCTTTGGGATCAGCTTGATTTCCACTTTTTCGACGAAGGAAATGGCCGTGTGTAGTGTGTCAAGAACCTTCAGTACTGACGTCCTTTAGACGATTCGAGAGTTTCCTACAAGGTCTCGATAAGATCATCGCGCACCTGGCTGCCAATATCTCCTTGGAAGAGAATGTGATATACAAATTTCCATTTCACAGTCAATTCGATAGAATAGTCTGTTTTCTAGCTTGATCTGTTGATGTCATTCTCGATGTTTGCGGTCTTCCAGAATACAGTCAAGTTCTAATGTCGTGGTGAGGGGTCCCATGACAGATAGACAAGATGATTGTGGTGCTGATTATTTTTTCTGGCATCTCCTGTGAGGATGAAAATTCAGCGTTTCAAGATCCAACGTCGATGATTGGAACAACCAAAAGACGGAAACGGCTGTCGTACAACTAACAGTAAACTTGACAAGTTGCAGAATCATCGAGCGAAGATACGAGGTATCGTTGACGAGGTATTGTTGGGATTGGACAGATTGCTTATTGCTTGGATCGTTCTGATACAACTGTCTACTAGGTAGTAGAAATAGCGCTCCATTTCTTGTTATTCAATGATGATAGTTGCTCCCAAAACAATGTCATCATTGTTGTTCAATGTGATGAGCGGTCACAACTGTCGACTATCCAAAGGGATCCAAACATCATGGTGTCGACTGTTCACATTTCACATTCACAGTCATGTCCAAGCTCTTTACTCGAAGTATTTTTTTGGCGCACCTTGTGACTCCGATGAAGTTGTTTTATACTACAGTATGTGTAATAGTATGATACTACCGTATGATACGAACAGGAAATAAGAAGGGGGTGTAGCTATCGTAGTAGCTACGGCACCTACGAACTTACTTGTCGTCTGAGATTATTTTTCTCGCTTCAGGGAAACTGTCGTACGACAGTAAAATGAATAGCCTGATCATACGTACCGGTAGTAGGACGCGTACATAGCATGACGTACGAAGTAGCTTCGAAACTCACAGTCAATCACATCCCCTTCGCATTCTTTTTCATTACAGTTATCTCACTGTCAATCTTTCAATCTCAGTGACTGTCAATCAAATCCGTGAATCCGTGAAGCAGGAGCACAAATCTCTTTCCGCCATGAGCGATGGCTAAGACTCCCGTAATGTGACAACAGCAGACGATGATTTCATCACATGATGACACAATGAGTTGATTTATGCGTCTAAAACAAATCCGAGACAATCCAAAGATCGTTGCTTCAAGATGTAAGAAGAACCAGATCGTTTTTCTTCAAGGTGGTGTTGCTTCGAGGTGTAACCACCTCTTAACAGTTTTCCCACCCTCAAGACTCGAGAGTGCCTCCTTTGGATTCCCTTGGATTCCCTTGGATTTATCACGATGGAACACTTTCTGTCACATCACAACAACAACAACAACTTTTTTACTTTCATTCTTACGATGTGGAAGGCACAAGGCACCCAACGAAACATTTATCTCAAGGACTGCCATACATTGAGTTGTCAAGAAGTGGATGATTGTGAAATTCTGAGAATGACTGTCGTAACATCGTGCCTCGTGTTTTTCCTGTAACAACACAACCAGCTCTTTTCGGAGTGTCCGTTGATTGAATCATGCCACGAATCATGTACGGAGAGATTGACTTCGAAGTACGAAATTGTGTTGTCCAGCACCGTCCTCGGGCAATTTTCAATAAATTTATTTCGAAATATCCGAAAGAATCGAAATTGAAACGGGGGAGCCCTCGTGACGGATAAGCAACAATGAAGGGAAAAAACATACATGGCCATCAGGACAAGACTGACAGAGTCTTGAAACAATCATCATCAAATTGTATCTCCAATCTTGGCATTCCACCGTGTTCCTGTTACATGCAAGTACACACCCCAACATTGGCCCTTTCAAAAATTCGTCGTTGGATCGCTGGGAAATGGCCATACATCATACAGTGATATTCTGGATTTTCATAAGACGTAGACCAGTCGAATACTCTCAATCCGATTAGGGTCGTATCTGAATACAGCCTTGTCCACTGGGAGCAATCCACGGAGAGATGAAACTTGACGAGGAATATGTGTGGACCATCTCTGAATGGGTCTCGTCCAAGGCTTCCGTATTCTTGAGGCAAAGCGTCCAACCATGCACTTGGTTCCATCTTGGCCATCCATATATGCTGCAGTGGCCAGTGTTTTCCATTCCGGATCGTTCGATTCATTGATCTGTCCCGCTTCGTTTGTGCCTTGACCAAGGCAAACCCGTCGACAACCCCAGCATCTGCGTCACATGACAGTTTGGCACTCTCATTGGGGCATCCAAGGAAACTGGTACAAAGAGCTTTGGCTAACGAATGAAGCCATCAAAGCAAATACTAAGCGAGACGCGAAAATGTTGCAATATTCGATCAAGTACGTGTTGCGTACGGATGGCTTGCGATCCAACGTATTCTGTCCCTTGGGTGTTTTTTAAACAATGGACAAATAATATGGTTTCATCTCCAATCCCTTGCATAATTGATCATCCCGTGTAAAAAGAAGCTCGATTTATAATAAGTTTCTTCTTCGTTGTTGCTTAACCGACATGAGGAATCCTCCATTTTCATTCTTTGGGATTGTAGGATGATGGCATTTCCATATGAAGGGCTGTTCTGATACTAGGCGGCCGTCGACTGACTTGGGTGGCGGCACTTTTCAATGTTTGAACCATTGCAAGAGGATAGTAAATCTCATGGTGAATGTTGAATGTTGTTGGATGGAGTCGATTGGAATGTACGACTAGTGCGGTATTCTGGTTGGGATGGCGGTAATAGAATGATTTGTTGTTACGTGACAACACGTTTGTGTTTTGTTGGTGATGATCTGATCATCACAGTTTGTAAAAGTTATTACGATCCTCTACATCATCATGACATAAAGATACGACTACCGGTAGTAGAATTTTTTACCACTACACGATGACGATTGTCAGAACATGTCTAAGTGTCATACTGTACTCGGAGTAGCACCGACTTATCTGTTACCAGGAGGGAATCGACACGAAGGCCGCATTTTTAGCGTTAATTATTCGTAATAAAATTCATATGAACCGTTTTTTTAATTTGTGATTGCATGCATGCTCGGTTGTGTTCCGCCGTTGGACAAGCGTTTGGGGTCGGCAGGCATCACACCTTGATGGACTTGCACCTTGATGGACTTGCAGACATTAATGGAATTTCTACATCCAACAAAAAATGAACTACTACTTGTATGATATCCCCGATTTACCATCATCTTGAATCTATTGGAGTTTCTGTTTCAAAAACCGCGTCTCTACTAGCTAGGTAGCTAGAGAGTGAAGATGGGCGTCCAAGTATTGACAGTGAGTGACTTACAAAAGCTGGCGGTCAGTTAATCCAGATGTAACAGGAGCCTTCGAACAAGTGGACTCTCCATCTTGGAAAACAGCGAATTTGGTGCGGTCTTCTGTTGGAAACGTCGTCGTCCTTGAATGCACACAGCTGGAAAGAAACCTTTGTCGGATTGATCCCATTGTACCCGTCATTGATCCTGCAGAGTGGCACACTGGACCGTTTTGTCAGGTCTACATTGCCGCATGCGAAAGGTTAGACCATTATCAAACCAAAGTCAAACCAGCCTTGCAGGCATTTGTCAGTCAAATCGAATCGGCTGCCTCCAATACTGCGGCCAACCAACAGGGAGGACATTCTGCCGATTATCTCATCGTGTACGTACAAATCAACGGTAGAGCATCGACTGCCAACAAGTAACATCAAGGATTAAAATCAATGGCCCGATGGAAACCCGATGGAAACAGTGCCACTCGACGAGGACTCTTCCAACGGGCTCGGAAGCGTTGGACTGCTGCTGGTGCCACCGCCGGTGGGAGTGATGAGGATGATGCAAAGAGTACTGCATCAATCGATGGTAACACCCGTGAATTGACACATACCGCCGATACATCGACGACCCAGATGCTATTGCCATGAGCGTGGCATTGAACATATAGTTCAGATCGGATCAAAAGGTTTACAAACGAATAGTTGCAGACTTTCGCAATGGAAAGGCTTGTGCACTGTCAACCATATTTCTCGACCGACACAATGAGGCAATGGCAAATCCAGATGGGGTGGCAATACGCACACAGGAATGGAATACCTTCAATCGGATGCTCGAGGCAGTTGTTGTCGATGGATTCCTCGATCGATGTCGACCGGTGGCAACAAAAACCGAATTCTTATGCTTTCAACTTGAGCCATTTCTTTCTCGTCAAGGAAAGCCCGGCCTTCGCCTAGGAACAAATGCAACTTCCAGCCGATGCATTGCTACAAGATGATGAATTCCGATTGTGCATGCCAAATCTTTCCTACAAGGACGAACGAAAAGTTCGACAGGCGAGAAGAAAATCAAAGGCATTTCGTATCGAAGACAATGCTCCTATTCTTACAGAATTGGCTGATGCTGGGGACTTTTTGTGAGTCCGAAAAAAAAAGAATCCGAACAGAGTATGACCTCACGGCGGTTTTTG
Organism: Nitzschia inconspicua; assembly: GCA_019154785.2. Taxonomy (NCBI): domain Eukaryota; phylum Bacillariophyta; class Bacillariophyceae; order Bacillariales; family Bacillariaceae; genus Nitzschia; species Nitzschia inconspicua. The sequence goes on from JAGRRH010000012.1 coordinate 61,966, forward strand.
TCGTTATGCAACGGTACCTCTTTGCCTGAGAAGCTTGAAAAGGTACAATCAATAACCAATCTATACAGAATCGTTCCAATTTAGACGAAAGAGATCTAGGAAGGCATCAGATAATTGCTCCATCCGCAGTGGTGGGAAAATATTATCAGTAACGCGCGTATTGTTGGGAAAAATACCACGAGCTCTCTTACCACCAATAGTGAAATGTATGATCATTGCAAAGTCTGATATTACGTACTCACAGGCAGGCTACTACAACGCGCACAGTCAATAAATTCATTGATGGTATTTTGGGACGAAATGATATTACACCTGTTGTACGACGTTTGGGTCGCTCGTTCACAGTCAGGAAGAATTGTTTCATCTGTCATCGCTACTGTACGACAAGTGGAACGAAAGATCATACGCGGTTTTTAAGTTCACTACATTCAATACTTACAGTTAGGAAACGGTATATATTTCATCCGTTCATGCTACTAAACGACGTTTGGGTCAAAACATCAAATCTACCTACCCACACACTTATTTCTTTCAAATACGCTGCTTTTAAGTTGAAAGATACTGTATTGAATTAACTAAAAATGAATACTTACAGTAAGTCATTTTGGGGAAATACTCTAACGTAACTGTAAAGATATTATTGCTCGGTAATGCGAGAGTATATCCAGCAGCCAGTGCACTCTCAATACTCTCTCTCTCTCTAGCTACTCTACTAGAGAGGTACTATTACTACATGCGAACGCGAGCTAGCATAATAAAGTAATAATGAAATCTATTTTATGGCTATGCCGACTACTAGCTACCGGCAGTTCCGTATCTAAGAAGTTGACTTACCCGCCTGGCCCCCAAGGGGGCGGGGCAAATTATGCAACAGCTTTCCCTCCACTCAGTACCCTGTTGCCCACCACTCAGTACTGGAAAGGCAAACAACCTCACGAAGGAGGAAAAGTCCAAACCAGTGATTGTCAGATATGGCGTGGTCTTCCAAAAACAATGCTGGGAAGGCAGCAATCAACCACATAAATTGTGTTTTGATATCTTTTACCTGCTGCAACCCAATAGGGCGGATTGTACGTGTAAAATAAGCCTTCCATGCCAAGCACCAGTAATATTTCCAATGAAATATTACCGCCCCTCTGCACTTGACACTCGGCTGAGTTATGATGCCATTTCTTCCACAGAAATGTCAGTGCCCATCACAACTCTATCAGGAATCATGCATTTAGCACTCTTCCTCCTCTCCCTTAGCCCCCTTCCGACTAAATGAGAGAAACACAATCTTTCCGGTCGGCCACCGGTTCTGCATGATGCCATGCACAAGACAGCAGTAGTTTGCACTACCGCTGGTACGATCTCTTCCGCTGCACTGATAGATCGTCTGTGGATTCTTAGTTCCCCAGGCTCTGACAAACCTGAGTTAAGCCCCCCTACCACGACAAGGTAATCCACTCAGGGGGGGGGGGGGGGGGGAGCTAGCATAATAAAGTAATATTATGATTCACAGATATACGTAGTACAACATAATACACATGATGCTTTCGAGAGCGGCAGCTTAAAAGATTGACCTCATTTTCACTGTTGACGAAGTTGCTTATAGCTGGTTAAGAGCCGTAAAGCCCTCATCTATATTGAGTCGTCATCTCCTTTGCGAAGATTGTATGCTTTCCAGGAGGATTTCGGATGTTGAACCGTCCAAAACGGTGGCCAATTCGTCTCGGAATTGTACAATAGTGTCGTAGTTTCACAAGGTTGTTGAAAACCAATCCAATGGGTGGTGGTAACATTTACCGTTCCAAAACGGCTGGCAATAAGTCTCGGCAGTAGCGCGGGACAGAATAACAAATCAATGCCGGAAGCTGTTGTGGAATCTACAATCACCGTCACCAAGAGTATTGAAGTGATTCGAATCGGGTGTATTCCACAAAAAATGCCGAGATTGTATCGATTTTTGCGGCGGTAGGACAACCCAAAGGATGTCAGATAGAGATTAGCTCCGAAACGGTTGGCAATAATGGATATTGAATCGTTCCACAGAAAACCAATCGACTTTTGGTGAAATTTACCATTTTAAAACGATTGGCAATAAGTCCCGGCCGAGCAAATCAATACTGGAAAACGTGGAAACTACGATCACAGTAACGGATGAATGGAATCGGATGTATTGCATGGAAATTGTAGATATTGGTTCCATTTTGGCGGCGATATGGAGGCTAGGAGTATATCGGATATGGATCCCTCCAAAACGGTTGGCAATAAGTTTCGGCCGAAGGAATGGGGACAATACAGCTCAGCGCCGAATGATGTGGAAGGTACAATCATTTGGAAATTCGGTGATGGTATGACTGGCAGGAGTATATCGGACAATTCAATGGTTTCTGTTTCTTAAATTTCCATGGTTCCAAAAGAAGGGAGCGTTCCCCATGGATCCAATTCATCATACGATTGAGTCGTCTGCCGAAACTGCCCATGTTGTTGTTTCAGTCATCAGCATCTCTCATTGAAACGTAATTGGTAAATGAGTATCGAAGCAAAAATAAACACCTTCCTCTTCTAAAATGGGTGGCAGGGTTGACATGGCCAATGCTGCTCGAATGGCATCCATCGATTGTTGTGGACATTCGATGACAAAGTCGTCGTCGTTGTTGCTGTTGTTGTTGTTGTTGAATGTCAAACAACAGTAGTAACACATCAATGGTTGGAGTGGGAGAGGATGGCAGAAAAACTGATAATAAGAGATTGAAACGACCCAAACATACCGTTGGAAATTTAAATATTATTATTTAGTCCATAAACGTTCACAACGTTCAGATTTTATACTGACTATAATCGTGGAACTCGATCGATCATAACACCGATTAAATCCGGAGAAAGTATTACGAATTAATCGTGTACGGTACCTACGTAGAAATACCCCCAATTGAATTTCGTGTATGATTTTTTTGTGTCGGTTACCAGTGCGTCCGGTCCTGGTGATGACAGTATGCACGGGTAACGATGAAATGATGAAGCGGCGGATGAATTTCCAAATATCCGTAAAATACCTTCGTCTTTTGATACTTTTGATTGTGGTAGTAAGTGCTGGACATGAATCAACGAGTACGGTTGTACCCCAAAAGACGATAACGGCTTTGACCACCAAATTCTTTCTCAATCCGTGATGATGATGATAATGATAGCTGTGATTCCAACAATTCATGAAGGGAAGGATGGCAATTGTATTGCTGTTGACAAGTTTGATTGTAGATGATAGCTGTGATACCAACAATTCATGAAGGGAAGGATGGCAATTGTATTGCTGTTGACAAGTTTGAATGTAGATTACGCTTGTTTCAGACGGTTGTAGGACCACTTGATCTCAATCTCCCACCCATTGGCGGCATATTCCTGTTGGGAAGTTGTCAGGGGCTGTTGGGATCAATCCGACAAAAAGTTTCTCCATCTTTAGCCAGCTCTTTTCTGTCGAGCACATCATGTTCCAAGAACACATCATGTTCCACCTGTGTGCATTCAAGGGCGACGATGTTTCCAAAAGAAGACCGCACCAAATTTACTGTCTTCCAAGATGGAAAGTCCACTTGATCGAAAGCTCCTGTTACATCTGGATTAACTGACCGCCAGCTTCTGTAAGTCACTCACTGTCAATACTTGGAAGCCCATCTTCACTCTCTAGCTAGCTAGTAGAGACGCGGTTTTTGAAACAGAAACTCCAATAGATTCAAGATGATGGTAAATCGGGGATATCATCCAAGTAGTAGTTCATTTTTTTTGTCATTCATTGATTGGCTGTAGAAATTCCATTGATGTCTGCAAGTCCATCAAGGTGCAAGTCCAGCAAGGTGTGATGCCTGCCGACCCCAAACGCTTGTCCAACGGCGGAACACAACCGAGCATGCAGGCAATCATAAATAGCAGATAATCGCAAAAATAACCGTAAAATGGTGGCCCTCATAGAGTCCCTCGCGGTATCATAAAAGTAGCACAGATCGTTGTAGTACTGGGAGAAGTAAAAAGGTTTGATTGCAAAGCACGTATATATGTTCAGTACGCAGAAACAGTGGTCTACTGGAGGACGGTGGTACAGTGGTACGTGGTAGCAAAGCAAGGACATTTCGCTGTGTTCTTTCACAGTCAAGAAAATCTTTCATATCATCACGTAACAAGTACTACGTAGAAGAGTCTATAGTACTCTTATTCTATCACAAAACCATCACCAAACAAAAAACACAAACGCAAGACAACACCATTATTATCATACACATAAAATCATACATACTTTCATATCTTCCGAACTGGACGTGTTGTCACGTAACAACAAATCCTTCTATTACCGCAATCCCAACCAGAATCATACCGTACTAGTCGTACATTCCATTTCATTCGATTCCATCCAACAACATCCAACATTCACCATGAGATTTATCCACTTGCAATGTTTCAAACATTCCACCCAAGTCAGTCGACGGCCGCCAAGTTTCAGAACAGCCCTTCGTATGGAAATGCCATCATCCTACAATCCCAAAGAATGGAAATGGAGGATTCCTCATGTCGGGTAAGCAACAATGAAGGAAAAATATATTATACATCGAGCTTCTTTTGACACGGGATGATCAATTATGCAAGGGATTGGAGATAAAAACATATTATTGGCCCATTGTTCGGGAGAGAAGGAAAAAAAACACCCAAGGGACAGTATACGTTGGATCGCAAGCCATCCGTACCCAACACGTACTTGATCGAATATTGGAACATTATTACGTCTCGACTTGCCAATCCACCATCACAAGACACCATTTCTCGCTGAGGATTTGCTTTGATGGCTTCATTCGTTAGCCAAAGCTCGTTGTACCAGTTTCCGTGGGTGCCCTAATGAGAATGCCAAAAAACTGTCATGTGACGCAGATGCTGGGGTGGTCGACGGGTTTGCCTTGGTCAAGGCACAACAGAAGCGGGACAGGCCAATGAACCGAACGATACGGAATGGAAAACATTGGCCAGTGCAGCATATTATATGGATGGCCAAGATGGAAGCAACTGCATGGTTGGACGCTTTGCCTCAAGAATACGGCAGCCTTGGACAAGACCCATTCAAAGATGGTCCACGCATATTCCTCGTCAAGTTTCATCTCTCCGTGGATTGCTCCCAGTGGACAAGGCTGTATCCAGATACGACCCTAATTCGGATTGAGAGTATTCGACTGGTCTACGTCTTATGACAATCCAGAATATCACTGTATGATGCTAATATTACATTGGAGCAACGCCAGATTTGTTATCTGGCCGACATGGCAAGAAGCGAGGCACTCCAACCTCCCGATCTGAGATGAATGTTCTAAGAAGTTCTCTTATCCACTCGACATGAAATTGATTGAAAATTGCCAGAGGACGGTGCTGAACAACACCAGATATCGATTCGATCCTCAGGGGGGTGGGTGTAAAATACCATGACGGGGGTGGACGCGTGTAAATAAATTAATGGGGTGGGAACGGTCGGTCATCCTCAGCTATCCAATAAGTATCAGTCTTTGAACATCTGGACTCTCCATCTCAGAAAGCAGTAAATGTTCTGACCACCTTCGAACAGGAATCTCTCGCCAATGGGTGGCCGCTCAAGTGGTTCTACAACCGTGAACACTTCCTAGAGGAATCTATTCAAGTTTGTCAACAATAAAAGTATGGCCATCTTTCATTAAGTTTCCATGCTCTCCAACAACGACGGCATCGAATCACATCATATCGAAATGTTTGATAATGAATTGCTATCAATGTACGACTAGTACACGGAAAACAGAAATCGAAGCACAACTGTGGATGGTTGTTTTTCGTTGTGGCTTACTGTTAGTAGGCTTTTACAACAAGGAAGGGAACAATGACGTGAGTTGTCCTAGCTGCGGCCTACTGTAATTCAAATTACTACTGTATTTCACACTCAATCTTCAGAAATAGACTGTTCAAGGGACTATTCACACAACGAATCCTTCCGAATCTTCGTTTTGAAAAACAACAACTCGTCGATGTTTTGAAGTGCTGATTACACAGTCAGTTCGACGAAGCTGTTCTTTGGTCCCAAATGACATATATATATACATATATATAATATAGGAAGCATAAACAATTCTACGTATCATTTTTACTACAAGGAATTTCGTCCGAAACTCCCTTCAATGTGTGATTAAAAAACATCATTTTAGGCAAACATTTCAAAAGTACCTTACGTAATGATTTACCACCTTCGAACAGGAATCTCTCGCCAATGGGTGGCCGCTCAAGTGGTTCTACAACCGTGAACACTTCCTAGAGGAATCTATTCAAGTTTGTCAACAATAAAAGTATGGCCATCTTTCATTAAGTTTCCATGCTCTCCAACAACGACGGCATCGAATCACATCATATCGAAATGTTTGATAATGAATTGCTATCAATGTACGACTAGTACACGGAAAACAGAAATCGAAGCACAACTGTGGATGGTTGTTTTTCGTTGTGGCTTACTGTTAGTAGGCTTTTACAACAAAGAAGGGAACAATGACGTGAGTTGTCCTAGCTGCGGCCTACTGTAATTCAAATTACTACTGTAATAAACAATTCTACGTATCATTCTTACAACAAGGAATTTCGTCCGAAAACTCCCTTCAATGTGTGATAAAAAAACATCATTTTAGGCAAACATTTCAAAAGTACCTTACGTAAATGAGTAGATCGTTTCACTATGATGTCCTTTGTCCCAAACGCCATGTAGTAAGAAGTACTTCGTATTTTCAACAGTAAAATCAATTGTTTTGGCTACCACGTATTTTCATCTGAAACACTTAAGTATTTCGAAGTGTGTCGTCCTCGTATGCGACAGTACGTTGCTTCCTCTACACCAAATCAGTTTCCTTCTTTGCGACACCACAAGCAAGGACCTGCTTTTTACTACAGCACGACTAACAACAGGATGTTGGATTCTGAACTAACTCGGTCAAAAATGGACAACAACATACGACCTCCGTCTGGGCGCGACGAGGGAGAACGGGATGCGCGATGGGAAATTCGAAAATCACTGCATTTTTACTACTCCGTATGTTTCACACGGCACATCACGATGTCCATCCTAGGAAAAGTTACAAGCAGGTGGAGAGTGAGATCAACTGATGCAACAATCCACAAATGGCTGTTATCCCTGAACGGGTAATGTCTCTATGCCCAACGACTTTTACCGAGCTTTCCAGGAAGCAGGTGCAAAGCATGTTAAGTTCTTCACCAGTTGCGCCTTCGAAGGAAACATTTAGAATGGTTCTGATTGGGACTTCTTTCTCTGCTCAACAGATACCACACCCAAACCATCTTGATGGACCGTCAACAATCAGCTTTACTTGCTGAGTGCTCTAGCTCTGGAGGTTCCCGCAGAAGAGATATGGAAAGCAGCACAATCGCTTTCGAATGAGCTTCCAAATTGAACCATATCAAGAGGATTTGTCCTGTGCAGAAAATACCCAGAGAGGAAATCAAGAGCACAATGAGAAAAAACCTTCCTGGATTTCTTCCCGCTCTCATGTGAAACAAGATGTTGAAGTTAAATTGAGGCCCATTAAAAGAAGGTTCTTAATCTGATCTACTACTAATATCCGTCTGCTTGTTTTCACCGCATTTGAAGCTCTAGTCTACTAGCTATCATAGACTACCGGAGGTAGTCGTATATTCTTCATGTATGATGATGTACCCCGGGGTGTAGAGCTTATCATAGTAATACCGTGTAATTGTACGGAGTTTCACCAATACTAACTGTAAGTATACATTTTTTTCGATCGCGATCACTCGTCGCGCCCAGACGGAGTTAGTAGAGAGTAAAATAAGATCCTATGCATCTGGCAAAGATACCTTTCATGGCGTGCGTCTATTGATAAAACGGATCTTCAACCTTCGCGTCTACTTCGACAGCTTTACAGTTAGGTGCCGGTGGTTTTCATCTACCGTAGTAGTTAGTAGAGGTACTATCAAGTATCGATGATTACGGACGTACGTATGACATCAAGACGTCGTCCACCGCTCCACCGCTTCCCCCTCCCTCTTCACAAGTTCACAAGAACAAAACGGCAAAGATGGAAAATGTCGGATGGAAATTGACACAGCATCCCCAAACCAAAAAACGCATCTTTGAATTGAACAAAACATAACATTCCACCTTGGTTCCTACTGATGAGTATCTTGCCGTCGAAGATGAAAAGTGTCGGATGGAATTGACACAGCATCTCCATACCAAAAACGCATCTTTCATTTGAACAAGACAGAACATTCCTTTTCCTACTGATGATCATCTTGCCGTTATTACAATTATCAATATCCGTCACAATCCGACCTTATTTACGTCATGTCACAGCTAACAGGAGAGCTAGACTATGATTCCCAACAAAAGGCTCCAACGACGCATCGAGGATATGGGTGGACGTTGATTTTCTGGAGATTGTTCTTTGCGTCGATTGCATTGCCTTTCTGGATTTGGCATCGTGTTGGGATGACCTTTTCACGGGACATGGGATGGACGGGAGGAAGTGCTATATTACTCAATATTATACTTATCTGTCCGTCCAACGTTTCTTCTCTCTTCTTCCTCCAATATTTTCATATTTTTCTACCACGACTACAAGCAACAATAGGAAATTCTTCCTTTCCGATGAATGAATGCATCCTAATTCATCAATTGGCAACCAATATTCCAGCCACTGTTCGCTTCGAGGAATCGCCATCACGAGTTTGCAGCACCACACCGGTGTACGTAAAGCAACTTTTGAAATACGAGGAGGGAGTTGGAGGATGGGAAGTAAAAGCAATGGTCATCTGGTGGCAACAATGAAATTAATTCGCTCGCTTCGAGGAATCGTTATCGCGAACCTCAACCACTCTACAAACTGCTGCCTTGGACGGCCATTCGTTTAACATTGCTCATGAAGTTTGGACGAGGAACGAAACCAAAGTGGCCGGGAATCATTCAGATACTTTTGGGATGGCTGAAGGCAGTTATACGATTTTGGATATTTATTCGGATACCATCTCTCTCAATGTCGAATGGCCACTTGAACCACTATACTAACTGCTGGCTTTGACGGCCGTTGGTTATCCATCGACCATCATAGCATTTGGACGGAGAACCAAACAAAACTGGCTGAAAAGGATTGAAATATACTATTTTGACTTGTCCTTGAACGTCCCAGTGTCGACAGACATGGCCTTCCAACCACCGTTCGATCTGACAACTCTGACGTCCAATGGTTTATCTTGGTTTGTTAAAACAAACTTAGGAATTCTGTGGAAAAGATCTCCCTCGGTGTCGAAAGGACACTTGTTGACAGGACACTCCAATCTTAATTTACTATATCATACCTCGTCAGGGTGGGAAATCACAGTCAATTATTGACGAGCTTTTCAGTACAAACCATTGCAGTAACGTTACGAATGGTACAATCAATATCCAATCTATACAAATTCGTTCCAAATTTGACGAAAGAGATCAAGGTACGCATCAGATAATTGCTCGATCCGCAGTGGTGGGAAAATAATATCAGTAACGCGCGTATAATGTTGGGAAAAATATCTCGACGGGGTGGGAAATCAATTTTGATAAGCTTTTCAGTACAAACCATTACAAAAACTTTTCGAATGGTACAATCAATATCCAATCTATACAGAATCGTTCCAAATTTCACGAAAGAGATCCAGGTACGCATCAGATAATTGCTCGATCCACAGGGTGGTCTAACGCGCGAATGATTTTGGGAAAAATACCACGAGCTCTCTTACCACCAATGGTGAAATGTTTATTTATTGCAAAGTCTGATATTACGTATATTACATACTTTCGAGACTTCCGTACTCACAGGCAGGCTACTACAACGCGCACAGTCACTAAATTCATTGATGGTATTTTGGGACGAAATGATATTACACCTGTTGATGCTACTGTACGACGTTTGGGTCGAACGATCGTAGAACTGTGCACGAGTTAATTTCATTTCAACACGCGGCTGTTTATTTATAGTTAGTTGAACGATCGTCCATTAACATCAATAGAAAAAAAACTCAATTATTTTTTTTCGATGCTCGTTCAGGAAGAATTGTTTCATCTGTCATTGCTACTGTACGACATTTCGAACGAAAGATCATACGCGGTTTTTAAGTTCACTAAATTGATTGGGAACAATACTTACAGTTAGGAAACGGTATATATTTCTTCCGTTCATGCTACTAAACGACGTTTGGGTCAAAACATCAAATCTACCTACCCACACACTTATTTCTTTCAAATACGCTGCTTTTAAGTTGAAAGATACTGTATTGAATTAACTAAAAATGAATACTTACAGTAAGTCATTTTGGGGAAATACTCTAACGTAACTGTAAAGATATTATTGCTCGGTAATGCGAGAGTATATGCAGCAGCCAGTGCACTCTCAATACTCTCTCTCTCTCTAGCTACTCTACTAGAGAGGTACTATTACTACATGCGAACGCGAGCTAGCATAATAAAGTAATAATGAAATCTATTTTATGGCTATGCCGACTACTAGCTACCGGCAGTTCCGTATCTAAGAAGTTGACTTACCCGCCTGGCCCCCAAGGGGGCGGGGCAAATTATGCAACAGCTTTCCCTCCACTCAGTACCCTGTTGCCCACCACTCAGTACTGGAAAGGCAAACAACCTCACGAAGGAGGAAAAGTCCAAACCAGTGATTGTCAGATATGGCGTGGTCTTCCAAAAACAATGCTGGGAAGGCAGCAATCAACCAAATAAATTGTGTTGGGTGTTTTGATATCTTTTACCTGCTGCAACCCAATAGGACGGATTGTACGTGTAAAATAAGCCTTCCATGCCAAGCACCAGTAATATTTCCAATGAAATATTACCGCCCCTCTGCACTTGACACTCGGCTGAGTTATGATGCCATTTCTTCCACAGAAATGTCAGTGCCCATCACAACTCTATCAGGAATCATGCATTTAGCACTCTTCCTCCTCTCCCTTAGCCCCCTTCCGACTAAATGAGAGAAACACAATCTTTCCGGTCGGCCACCGGTTCTGCATGATGCCATGCACAAGACAGCAGTAGTTTGCACTACCGCTGGTACGATCTCTTCCGCTGCACTGATAGACCGTCTGTGGATTCTTAGTTCCCCAGGCTCTGACAAACCTGAGTTAAGCCCCCCTACCACGACAAGGTAATCCACTCGGGGGGGGGGGGGAGCTAGCATAATAAAGTAATATTATGATTCACAGATATACGTAGTACAACATAATACACATGATGCTTTCGAGAGCGGCAGCTTAAAAGATTGACCTCATTTTCACTGTTGACGAAGTTGCTTATAGCTGGTTAAGAGCCGTAAAGCCCTCATCTATATTGAGTCGTCATCTCCTTTGCCAAGATTGTATGCTTTCCAGGAGGATTTCGGATGTTGAACCGTCCAAAACGGTGGCCAATTCGTCTCGGAATTGTACAAAAATTGCAGAAATTGAATTGATTTCTGCGGTGGTATGATGGCCAAGTGGACATGGTTATAGAGTCGTAGTTTCACAAGGTTGTTGAAAACCAATCCAATGGGTGGTGGTAACATTTACCGTTCCAAAACGGCTGGCAATAAGTCTCGGCAGTAGCGCGGGACAGAATAACAAATCAATGCCGGAAGCTGTTGTGGAATCTACAATCACCGTCACCAAGAGTATTGAAGTGATTCGAATCGGGTGTATTCCACAAAAAATGCCGAGATTGTATCGATTTTTGCGGCGGTAGGACAACCCAAAGGATGTCAGATAGAGATTAGCTCCGAAACGGTTGGCAATAATGGATATTGAATCGTTCCACAGAAAACCAATCGACTTTTGGTGAAATTTACCATTTTAAAACGATTGGCAATAAGTCCCGGCCGAGCAAATCAATACTGGAAAACGTGGAATCTACGATCACAGTAACGGATGTATGGAATCGGATGTATTGCATGGAAATTGTAGATATTGGTTCCATTTTGGCGGCGATATGGAGGCTAGGAGTATATCGGATATGGATCCCTCCAAAACGGTTGGCAATAAGTTTCGGCCGAAGGAATGGGGACAATACAGCTCAGCGCCGAATGATGTGGAAGGTACAATCATTTGGAAATTCGGTGATGGTATGACTGGCAGGAGTATATCGGACAATTCAATGGTTTCTGTTTCTTAAATTTCCATGGTTCCAAAAGAAGGGAGCGTTCCCCATGGATCCAATTCATCATACGATTGAGTCGTCTGCCGAAACTGCCCATGTTGTTGTTTCAGTCATCAGCATCTCTCATTGAAACGTAATTGGTAAATGAGTATCGAAGCAAAAATAAACACCTTCCTCTTCTAAAATGGGTGGCAGGGTTGGCATGGCCAATGCTGCTCGAATGGCATCCATCGATTGTTGTGGACATTCGATGACAAAGTCGTCGTCGTTGTTGCTGTTGTTGTTGTTGTTGAATGTCAAACAACAGTAGTAACACATCAATGGTTGGAGTGGGAGAGGATGGCAGAAAAACTGATAATAAGAGATTGAAACGACCCAAACATACCGTTGGAAATTTAAATATTATTATTTAGTCCATAAACGTTCACAACGTTCAGATTTTATACTGACTATAATCGTGGAACTCGATCGATCATAACACCGATTAAATCCGGAGAAAGTATTACGTAGTAATCGTGTACGGTACCTACGTAGAAATACCCCCAATTGAATTTCGTGTATGAACGGGGGAAACCCCGAAGAATACATGCCTTCGTTGACTACGACTGTGAGTAATGAAAAAGGAACCCCCTCTCAAGCTTCTATGATACGACGTACTCGAAGTACTTCTATGATACGACGATACGACAGTACGACGTACACCGAACAACTATGCACAAAAGATACCATCATCAACCATTGATTGTCAAATACATCATCTTCAAACATCATACAGTTCCGGGAACATCATCCGTCACAGTCAGTCAGTAGTTTTATCCGGATTTGACGATACTGTTGGGTTTGACCACACGACATTCGCTTGGAGTGAGCGCCTCTCCTCGAGGATGGTATTTGTGGATCCATCATCTTGAATAATGCCGAAACGGGTCAACAAATCTTGATTGGGTGTGAATTGGATACTCATGGGACACCCATCACATCTACTATCTATGAAAATCCGAGCAACTTTGGAGTTATGTCGAATCTGTCAACAACACAGCAACAGCAAACAACAAGAACATCTTCCTCGTCGTCATCGTCACGATTGTGTTCGATTCAAAGTGATGCCAATTGTTGTATCGCCGTGGTGCTGGAAAAGGAGACAGAATCTTTCAAAGAATACCACGTATCCTCGTCACTGGAAAGGGTTTTCCAGACGTCGCCACACGACAATGGGTACATTGCTTGCAACAGTTACTACAAATTCCAGCCGTCGGGTTGTGTGATTGGAATCCGTATGGTGTGCAATCCGTATGGTGTGTCGGTATTACATACCTGCCAATTCGAACATGAAACCAGAATGGAACAGGCCAAACAACAACAACATCTGCAGCAACAACATCAGTAACAAAATACAATTGGTACGGTTGAGGACGACCACACAATAACAACAACGACAACATCATCATCGTCTCATGGACAACAAACTGCTCGAATCCTTTTTAGATATCAATCATCCCTTTGGACGACAGGGATGGGATCCACAACAACGACAAATCGAACTTGAAACAATGAAACACTTCAAAGTCGAATTGGAGGCATTACATTGGCTACTAGGGATGGAGTATCTGTTCCATATTGTCGTATCCAACATCCAAGCGCAAATACAATTACAACAACAACAACAACAACAGCAACAACAGCAACCAAACAGCAGCAATGTGGTGAGCAAATTCAGTATCATTTGATGAGAGATGCAATCTGTTTTGGTTTTTTACCGTGTTGGGGGCTGATGGAGAGTGTGTGTGTGGGAGAGAGAGAGATGGAGTGGATATCATGCTGTAATTTTTGTCTGAATTAGTAGAGAAGTATCATTATCATTAGTATTCATGTTCTTGTTGTTGTTGTTGTTGTTGTTGTTTTTGGAGTTGTTGATTTGGGAGTTGTGGTCTTGGTGGATCATGCCTGTCAATGCAGTCATCATTATTGCAAGCTGGAATAGTTCTGCCTCGAGTCGTTTTGTCTTCTTATCGCTATTGGATGATGATAATGCCAGTGATTCCAATAGTGTTTTGGAAAGAAAAGTATGCTACCGAGAAAGAATACTCTAGTGGTACGGTGGAGATTCCTGTCGTTTAGTCTTGGTCGGCATAGGTCAAAATACTGACGCGTAAATCCCCATCATACCTCCCGACATCGGTACATCGACACTCTTGCAATCAAATGTTTTGGAAAGAAAATTTTGCTATTGAGAAACAATACTCTAGTGGTACGGTGGAGATTGCTGTTGTTTAGTCTTGGTGGGCTTGGGTCAAAGTACTGACGCGCAATCCAAAAAACACATATCATCTCAATCGTTTTCATTTCTTTTTGGTTCTTGACAATATTAGTTGGTTTTGCGAGAGAGAAATGGCTCAAGTTGAAAGCATAAGGGTTTGGTTTTAATTGCCACCGGTTGGTGTTGTTTTTGCCCATGCTACTACTAACGGTTGGAGAGATTTTGGCAGCTACGTTGAGCGTCAAGTCGCTTCAATTCTTCGTTAAACCGTCGACATCGATCCAGGAATCCATCGACAACAACTGCCCCGAGCATTCGATTGAAGGTATTCCATTCCTGTGTGCGTATGGCCACCCCATCTGGATTTGCCATTGCCTGATTGTGTCGGTCGAGAAATATGGTTGACAGTACACAAGCCTTTCAATTGGGAAAGTCTGCAGCTATTCGTTTGTAAACCTTTTGTTCCGATCTGGACAATATGTTCAATGCCACGCTCATGGCAATAGCATCTGGTTCGTCGACACATCGGTGGTATCTGTCATTTCACGGGTGGTACCATCGATTGATGCCGTACATTTGGCATCATCCTCATCTCTTCCACCGGCGGTGGCATCAGCAGCAGTCCAACGCTTCCGATCCCGTTGGAAGAGTCCTCTTCGAGTGGCACTGTTTCCATCGGGTCATTGAATTTAATCCTTGATGTTATTTGTTGGCAGTCGATGCTCCACCGTTGATGGGTACGTACACGATGAGATAATCTGCAGAATGTCCTCCAGCCGATTCGACTTGACTGACAAATTACTTGCAAGGCTGGTTTGACTTTGGTTTGAGAATGGTCTAACCTTTCGCATGCGGCAATGTAGACCTGACAATACGGTCCAGTGTGCCATTCTGCAGGATCAATGACGGGTACAATGGCAGTAGAGAAGGTGCCACCCCATGGAGTATTGACACCTTGTTTGTTTTTGTGTCGGTTACCAGTGCGTCCGGTCCTGGTGATGACAGTATGCACGGGTAACGATGAAATGATGAAGCGGCGGATGAATTTCCAAATATCCGTAAATACCTTCGTCTTTTGATACTTTTGATTGTGGTAGTAAGTGCTGGACATGAATCAACGAGTACGGTTGTACCCCAAAAGACGATAACGGCTTTGACCACCAAATTCTTTCTCAATCCGTGATGATGATGATGATAGCTGTGATTCCAACAATTCATGAAGGGAAGGATGGCAATTGTATTGCTGTTGACAAGTTTGAATGTAGATTACGCTTGTTTCAGACGGTTGTAGGACCACTTGATCTCAATCTCCCACCCATTGGCGGCATTTTCCTGTTGGGAAGTTGTCAGGGGCTGTTGGGATCAATCCGACAAAAAGTTTCTCCACCTTTAGCCAGCTCTTTTCTGTCGAGCACATCATGTTCCAAGAACACATCATGTTCCACCTGTGTGCATTCAAGGGCGACGATGTTTCCAAAAGAAGACCGCACCAAATTTACTGTCTTCCAAGATGGAAAGTCCACTTGATCGAAAGCTCCTGTTACATCTGGATTAACTGACCGCCAGCTTCTGTAAGTCACTCACTGTCAATACTTGGAAGCCCATCTTCACTCTCTAGCTAGCTAGTAGAGACGCGGTTTTTGAAACAGAAACTCCAATAGATTCAAGATGATGGTAAATCGGGGATATCATACAAGTAGTAGTTCATTTTTTTGTCATTCGTTGGCTGTAGAAATTCCATTGATGTCTGCAAGTCCATCAAGGTGCAAGTCCAGCAAGGTGTGATGCCTGCCGACCCCAAACGCTTGTCCAACGGCGGAACACAACCGAGCATGCAGGCAATCATAAATAGCAGATAATCGCAAAAATAACCGTAAAATGGTGGCCCTCATAGAGTCCCTCGCGGTATCATAAAAGTAGCACAGATCGTTGTAGTACTGGGAGAAGTAAAAAGGTTTGATTGCAAAGCACGTATATATGTTCAGTACGCAGAAACAGTGGTCTACTGGAGGACGGTGGTACAGTGGTACGTGGTAGCAAAGCAAGGACACTTCGCTGTGTTCTTTCACAGTCAAGAAAATCTTTCATATCATCACGTAACAAGTACTACGTAGAAGAGTCTATAGTATTCTTATTCTATCACAAAACCATCACCAAACAAAAAACACAAACGCAAGACAACACCATTATTATCATACACATAAAATCATACATACTTTCATATCTTCCGAACTGGACGTGTTGTCACGTAACAACAAATCCTTCTATTACCGCAATCCCAACCAGAATCATACCGTACTAGTCGTACATTCCATTTCATTCGATTCCATCCAACAACATCCAACAGTCACCATGAGATTTATCCACTTGCAATGTTTCAAACATTCCACCCAAGTCAGTCGACGGCCGCCAAGTTTCAGAACAGCCCTTCGTATGGAAATGCCATCATCCTACAATCCCAAAGAATGGAAATGGAGGATTCCTCATGTCGGGTAAGCAACAATGAAGGAAAAATATATTATACATCGAGCTTCTTTTGACACGGGATGATCAATTATGCAAGGGATTGGAGATAAAAACATATTATTGGCCCATTGTTCGGGAGAGAAGGAAAAAAAAACACCCAAGGGACAGTATACGTTGGATCGCAAGCCATCCGTACCCAACACGTACTTGATCGAATATTGGAACATTATTACGTCTCGACTTGCCAATCCACCATCACAAGACACCATTTCTCGCTGAGGATTTGCTTTGATGGCTTCATTCGTTAGCCAAAGCTCGTTGTACCAGTTTCCGTGGGTGCCCTAATGAGAATGCCAAAAAACTGTCATGTGACGCAGATGCTGGGGTGGTCGACGGGTTTGCCTTGGTCAAGGCACAACAGAAGCGGGACAGGCCAATGAACCGAACGATACGGAATGGAAAACATTGGCCAGTGCAGCATATTATATGGATGGCCAAGATGGAAGCAACTGCATGGTTGGACGCTTTGCCTCAAGAATACGGCAGCCTTGGACAAGACCCATTCAAAGATGGTCCACGCATATTCCTCGTCAAGTTTCATCTCTCCGTGGATTGCTCCCAGTGGACAAGGCTGTATCCAGATACGACCCTAATTCGGATTGAGAGTATTCGACTGGTCTACGTCTTATGACAATCCAGAATATCACTGTATGATGCTAATATTACATTGGAGCAACGCCAGATTTGTTATCTGGCCGACATGGCAAGAAGCGAGGCACTCCAACCTCCCGATCTGAGATGAATGTTCTAAGAAGTTCTCTTATCCACTCGACATGAAATTGATTGAAAATTGCCAGAGGACGGTGCTGAACAACACCAGATATCGATTCGATCCTCAGGGGGGTGGGTGTAAAATACCATGACGGGGGTGGACGCGTGTAAATAAATTAATGGGGTGGGAACGGTCGGTCATCCTCAGCTATCCAATAAGTATCAGTCTTTGAACATCTGGACTCTCCATCTCAGAAAGCAGTAAATGTTCTGACCACCTTCGAACAGGAATCTCTCGCCAATGGGTGGCCGCTCAAGTGGTTCTACAACCGTGAACACTTCCTAGAGGAATCTATTCAAGTTTGTCAACAATAAAAGTATGGCCATCTTTCATTAAGTTTCCATGCTCTCCAACAACGACGGCATCGAATCACATCATATCGAAATGTTTGATAATGAATTGCTATCAATGTACGACTAGTACACGGAAAACAGAAATCGAAGCACAACTGTGGATGGTTGTTTTTCGTTGTGGCTTACTGTTAGTAGGCTTTTACAACAAGGAAGGGAACAATGACGTGAGTTGTCCTAGCTGCGGCCTACTGTAATTCAAATTACTACTGTATTTCACACTCAATCTTCAGAAATAGACTGTTCAAGGGACTATTCACACAACGAATCCTTCCGAATCTTCGTTTTGAAAAACAACAACTCGTCGATGTTTTGAAGTGCTGATTACACAGTCAGTTCGACGAAGCTGTTCTTTGGTCCCAAATGACATATATATATACATATATATAATATAGGAAGCATAAACAATTCTACGTATCATTTTTACAACAAGGAATTTCGTCCGAAACTCCCTTCAATGTGTGATTAAAAAACATCATTTTAGGCAAACATTTCAAAAGTACCTTACGTAATGATTTACTCGTAGTAGATCGTTTCACTATGATGTCCTTTGTCCCAAACGCCATGTAGTAAGAAGTACTTCGTATTTTCAACAGTAAAATCAATTGTTTTGGCTACCACGTATTTTCATCTGAAACACTTAAGTATTTCGAAGTGTGTCGTCCTCGTATGCGACAGTACGTTGCTTCTTTTACACCAAATCAGTTTCCTTCTTTGCGACACCACAAGCAAGGACCTGCTTTTTACTACAGCACGACTAACAACAGGATGTTGGATTCTGAACTAACTCGGTCAAAAATGGACAACAACATACGACCTCCGTCTGGGCGCGACGAGGGAGAACGGGATGCGCGATGGGAAATTCGAAAATCACTGCATTTTTACTACTCCGTATGTTTCACACGGCACATCACGATGTCCATCCTAGGAAAAGTTACAAGCAGGTGGAGAGCGAGATCAACTGATGCAACAATCCACAAATGGCTGTTATCCCTAAACGGGTAATGTCTCTATGCCCAACGACTTTTACCGAGCTTTCCAGGAAGCAGGTGCAAAGCATGTTAAGTTCTTCACCAGTTGCGCCTTCGAAGGAAACATTTAGAATGGTTCTGATTGGGACTTCTTTCTCTGCTCAACAGATACCACACCCAAACCATCTTGATGGACCGTCAACAATCAGCCTTACTTGCTGAGTGCTCTAACTCGGGAGGTTCCCGCAGAAGAGATATGGAAAGCAGCCTAATCGCTTTCGAATGAGCTTCCAAACTGAACCATATCAAGAGGATTTGTCCTGTGCAGAAAATACCCAGAGAGGAAATCAAGAGCACAATGAGAAAAAACCTTCCTGGATTTCTTCCCGCTCTCATGTGAAACAAGATGTTGAAGTTAAATTGAGGCCCATTAAAAGAAGGTTCTTAATCTGATCTACTACTAATATCCGTTTCATGAAATTCTGCTTGTTTTCACCGCATTTGAAGCTCTAGTCTACTAGCTATCATAGACTACCGGAGGTAGTCGTATATTCTTCATGTATGATGATGTAGTAGAGCGTATCATAGTAATACCGTGTAATTGTACGGAGTTTCACCAATACTAACTGTAAGTATATTTTTTTCGATCGCGATCACTCGTCGCGCCCAGACGGAGTTAGTAGAGAGTAAAATAAGATCCTATGCATCTGGCAAAGATACCTTTCATGGCGTGCGTCTATTGATGAAACGGATCTTCAACCTTCGCGTCTACTTCGACAGCTTTACAATTAGGTGCCGGTGGTTTTCATCTACCGTAGTAGTTAGTAGAGGTACTATCAAGTATCGATGATTACGGACGTACGTATGACATCAAGACGTCGTCCACCGCTCCACCGCTTCCCCCTCCCTCTTCACAAGTTCACAAGAACAAAACGGCAAAGATGGAAAATGTCGGATGGAAATTGACACAGCATCCCCAAACCAAAAAACGCATCTTTGAATTGAACAAAACATAACATTCCACCTTGGTTCCTACTGATGAGTATCTTGCCGTCGAAGATGAAAAGTGTCGGATGGAATTGACACAGCATCTCCATACCAAAAACGCATCTTTCATTTGAACAAGACAGAACATTCCACCTTGTTTCCTACTGATGATCATCTTGCCGTTATTACAATTATCAATATCCGTCACAATCCGACCTTATTTACGTCATGTCACAGCTAACAGGAGAGCTAGACTATGATTCCCAACAAAAGGCTCCAACGACGCATCGAGGATATGGGTGGACGTTGATTTTCTGGAGATTGTTCTTTGCGTCGATTGCATTGCCTTTCTGGATTTGGCATCGTGTTGGGATGACCTTTTCACGGGACATGGGATGGACGGGAGGAAGTGCTATATTACTCAATATTATACTTATCTGTCCGTCCAACGTTTCTTCTCTCTTCTTCCTCCAATATTTTCATACTTTCTACCACGACTACAAGCAACAATAGGAAATTCTTCCTTTCCGATGAATGAATGCATCCTAATTGGCAAGGACTGCGGCGTTTCACTTGTCATGCAGCTTATGTTATATGGTTCCAAATACGATACATCGCTGATACAATACGGAAACCATGGATTCCGGAACCACTTCATGGTCTTTTTTTTGTTTTGCGTTTGGTGGAAAGGGTTCTTCGAGCCTGTCATGGGGAAAAATTACATCATTCATCAATTGGCAACCAATATTCCAGCCACTGTTCGCTTCGAGGAATCGCCATCACGAGTTTGCAGCACCACACCGGTGTATGTAAAGCAACTTTTGAAATACGAGGAGGGAGTTGGAGGATGGGAAGTAAAAGCAATGGTCATCTGGTGGCAACAATGAAATTAATTCGCTCGCTTCGAGGAATCGTTATCGCGAACCTCAACCACTCTACAAACTGCTGCCTTGGACGGCCATTCGTTTAACATTGCTCATGAAGTTTGGACGAGGAACGAAACCAAAGTGGCCGGGAATCATTCAGATACTTTTGGGATGGCTGAAGGCAGTTATACGATTTTGGATATTTATTCGGATACCATCTCTCTCAATGTCGAATGGCCACTTGAACCACTATACTAACTGCTGGCTTTGACGGCCGTTGGTTATCCATCGACCATCATAGCATTTGGACGGAGAACCAAACAAAACTGGCTGAAAAGGATTGAAATATACTATTTTGACTTGTCCTTGAACGTCCCAGTGTCGACAGACAGGGCCTTCCAACCACCGTTCGATCTGACAACTCTGACGTCCAATGGTTTATCTTGGTTTGTTAAAACAAACTTAGGAATTCTGTGGAAAAGATCTCCCTCGGTGTCGAAAGGACACTTGTTGACAGGACACTCCAATCTAAATTTACTATATCATACCTCGTCAGGGTGGGAAATCACAGTCAATTATTGACGAGCTTTTCAGTACAAACCATTGCAGTAACGTTACGAATGGTACAATCAATATCCAATCTATACAAATTCGTTCCAAATTTGACGAAAGAGATCAAGGTACGCATCAGATAATTGCTCGATCCGCAGTGGTGGGAAAATATTATCAGTAACGCACGTATAATGTTGGGAAAAATACCTCGACGGGGTGGGAAAGACGAGCTTTTCAGTACAAACCTTTACAAAAACTTTTCGAATGGTACAATCAATATCCAATCTATACAGAATCGTTCCAATTTAGACGAAAGAGTTCCAGGAAGGCATCAGATAATTGCTCCATCCGCAGGGTGGTCTAACGCGCGAATGATTTTGGGAAAAATACCACGAGCTCTCTTACCACCAATAGTGAAATGTATGATCATTGCAAAGTCTGATATTACGTATATTACATACTTTCGAGGCAGGCTACTACAACGCGCACAGTCAATAAATTCATTGATGGTATTTTGGGACGAAATGATATTACACCTGCTGCTGCTACTTTACGACGTTTGGGTCGAACGATCGTAGAGCTGTGCACGAGTTACAGTCGTAACTGTAATTTCATTTTAACACCCGGCTGTTTAGATAGTTAGTTGAACGATGGTCCATTAACATCAATAGAAAAAAAACTCAAATATTATTTTTCGATGCTCGTACAGGAAGAATTGTTTCATCTGTCATTGCTACTGTGCGACAGTTCGAACGAAAGATCAAACGCGGTTTTAAAAAAACGCTGCTTTTAAGTTGAAAGATACTGTATTGAATTAACTAAAAATAAATACTTACAGTAAGTCATTTGGGGAAATACTCTAACGTAACTGTAAAGATATTATTGCTCGGTAATGCGAGAGTATATCCAGCAGCCAGTGCACTCTCAATACTCTCTCTCTCTCTAGCTACTCTAGTAGAGAGGTACTATTACTACATGCGAACGCGAGCTAGCATAATAAAGTAATAATGAAATCTTTTTTATGGCTATGCCGACTACTAGCTACCGGCAGTTCCGTATCTAAGAAGTTGACTTACCCGCCTGGCCCCCAAGGGGGCGGGGCAAATTATGCAACAGCTTTCCCTCCACTCAGTACCCTGTTGCCCACCACTCAGTACTGGAAAGGCAAACAACCTCACGAAGGAGGAAAAGTCCAAACCAGTGATTGTCAGATATGGCGTGGTCTTCCAAAAACAATGCTGGGAAGGCAGCAATCAACCACATAAATTGTGTTGGGTGTTTTGATATCTTTTACCTGCTGCAACCCAATAGGGCGGATTGTACGTGTAAAATAAGCCTTCCATGCCAAGCACCAGTAATATTTCCAATGAAATATTACCGCCCCTCTGCACTTGACACTCGGCTGAGTTATGATGCAATTTCTTCCACAGAAATGTCAGTGCCCATCACAACTCGTTCAGGAATCATGCATTAAGCACTCTTCCTCCTCTCCCTTAGCCCCCTTCCGACTAAATGAAAGAAACACAATCTTTCCGGTCGGCCACCGATTCTGCATGATGCCATGCACAAGACAGCAGTAGTTTGCACTACCGCTGGTACGATCTCTTCCGCTGCACTGATAGATCGTCTGTGGATTCTTAGTTCCCCAGGCTCTGACAAACCTGAGTTAAGCCCCCCTACCACGACAAGGTAATCCACTCGGGGGGGGGGGGGAGGGGGGAGCTAGCATAATAAAGTAATATTATGATTCACAGATATACGTAGTACAACATAATACACATGATGCTTTCGAGAGCGGCAGCTTAAAAGATTGACCTCATTTTCACGGTTGACGAAGTTGCTGATAGCTGGTTAAGAGCCGTAAAGCCCTCATCTATATTGAGTCGTCATCTCCTTTGCGAAGATTGTATGCTTTCCAGGAGGATTTCGGATGTTGAACCGTCCAAAACGGTGGCCAATTCGTCTCGGAATTGTACAATAGTGTCGTAGTTTCATAAGGTTGTTGAAAACCAATCCAATGGGTGGTGGTAACATTTACCGTTCCAAAACGGCTGGCAATAAGTCTCGGCAGTAGCGCGGGACAGAATAACAAATCAATGCCGGAAGCTGTTGTGGAATCTACAATCACCGTCACCAAGAGTATTGAAGTGATTCGAATCGGGTGTATTCCACAAAAAATGCCGAGATTGTATCGATTTTTGCGGCGGTAGGACAACCCAAAGGATGTCAGATAGAGATTAGCTCCGAAACGGTTGGCAATAATGGATATTGAATCGTTCCACAGAAAACCAATCGACTTTTGGTGAAATTTACCATTTTAAAACGATTGGCAATAAGTCCCGGCCGAGCAAATCAATACTGGAAAACGTGGAAACTACGATCACAGTAACGGATGAATGGAATCGGATGTATTGCATGGAAATTGTAGATATTGGTTCCATTTTGGCGGCGATATGGAGGCTAGGAGTATATCGGATATGGATCCCTCCAAAACGGTTGGCAATAAGTTTCGGCCGAAGGAATGGGGACAATACAGCTCAGCGCCGAATGATGTGGAAGGTACAATCATTTGGAAATTCGGTGATGGTATGACTGGCAGGAGTATATCGGATAATTCAATGGTTTCTGTTTCTTAAATTTCCATGGTTCCAAAAGAAGGGAGCGTTCCCCATGGATCCAATTCATCATACGATTGAGTCGTCTGCCGAAACTGCCCATGTTGTTGTTTCAGTCATCAGCATCTCTCATTGAAACGTAATTGGTAAATGAGTATCGAAGCAAAAATAAACACCTTCCTCTTCTAAAATGGGTGGCAGGGTTGGCATGGCCAATGCTGCTCGAATGGCATCCATCGATTGTTGTGGACATTCGATGACAAAGTCGTCGTCGTTGTTGCTGTTGTTGTTGTTGTTGAATGTCAAACAACAGTAGTAACACATCAATGGTTGGAGTGGGAGAGGATGGCAGAAAAACTGATAATAAGAGATTGAAACGACCCAAACATACCGTTGGAAATTTAAATATTATTATTTAGTCCATAAACGTTCACAACGTTCAGATTTTATACTGACTATAATCGTGGAACTCGATCGATCATAACACCGATTAAATCCGGAGAAAGTATTACGTAGTAATCGTGTACGGTACCTACGTAGAAATACCCCCAATTGAATTTCGTGTATGAACGGGGGAAACCCCGAAGAATACATGCCTTCGTTGACTACGACTGTGAGTAATGAAAAAGGAACCCCTCTCAAGCTTCTATGATACGACGTACTCGAAGTACTTCTATGATACGACGATACGACAGTACGACGTACACCGAACAACTATGCACAAAAGATACCATCATCAACCATTGATTGTCAAATACATCATCTTCAAACATCATACAGTTCCGGGAACATCATCCGTCACAGTCAGTCAGTAGTTTTATCCGGATTTGACGATACTGTTGGGTTTGACCACACGACATTCGCTTGGAGTGAGCGCCTCTCCTCGAGGATGGTATTTGTGGATCCATCATCTTGAATAATGCCGAAACGGGTCAACAAATCTTGATTGGGTGTGAATTGGATACTCATGGGACACCCATCACATCTACTATCTATGAAAATCCGAGCAACTTTGGAGTTATGTCGAATCTGTCAACAACACAGCAACAGCAAACAACAAGAACATCTTCCTCGTCGTCATCGTCACGATTGTGTTCGATTCAAAGTGATGCCAATTGTTGTATCGCCGTGGTGCTGGAAAAGGAGACAGAATCTTTCAAAGAATACCACGTATCCTCGTCACTGGAAAGGGTTTTCCAGACGTCGCCACACGACAATGGGTACATTGCTTGCAACAGTTACTACAAATTCCAGCCGTCGGGTTGTGTGATTGGAATCCGTATGGTGTGCAATCCGTATGGTGTGTCGGTATTACATACCTGCCAATTCGAACATGGAACCAGAATGGAACAGGCCAAACAACAACAACATCTGCAGCAACAACATCAGTAACAAAATACAATTGGTACGGTTGAGGACGACCACACAATAACAACAACGACAACATCATCATCGTCTCATGGACAACAAACTGCTCGAATCCTTTTTAGATATCAATCATCCCTTTGGACGACAGGGATGGGATCCACAACAACGACAAATCGAACTTGAAACAATGAAACACTTCAAAGTCGAATTGGAGGCATTACATTGGCTACTAGGGATGGAGTAGCTTGTCGTATCCAACATCCAAGCGCAAATACAATTACAACAACAACAACAGCAGCAATGTGGTGAGCAAATTCAGTATCATTTGATGAGAGATGCAATCTGTTTTGGTTTTTTACCGTGTTGGGGGCTGATGGAGAGTGTGTGTGTGGGAGAGAGAGAGATGGAGTGGATATCATGCTGTAATTTTTGTCTGAATTAGTAGAGAAGTATCATTATCATTAGTATTCATGTTCTTGTTGTTGTTGTTGTTGTTGTTGTTGTTTTTGGAGTTGTTGATTTGGGAGTTGTGGTCTTGGTGGATCATGCCTGTCAATGCAGTCATCATTATTGCAAGCTGGAATAGTTCTGCCTCGAGTCGTTTTGTCTTCTTATCGCTATTGGATGATGATAATGCCAGTGATTCCAATAGTGTTTTGGAAAGAAAAGTATGCTACCGAGAAAGAATACTCTAGTGGTACGGTGGAGATTCCTGTCGTTTAGTCTTGGTCGGCATAGGTCAAAATACTGACGCGTAAATCCCCATCATACCTCCCGACATCGGTACATCGACACTCTTGCAATCAAATGTTTTGGAAAGAAAATTTTGCTATTGAGAAACAATACTCTAGTGGTACGGTGGAGATTGCTGTTGTTTAGTCTTGGTGGGCTTGGGTCAAAGTACTGACGCGCAATCCAAAAAACACATATCATCTCAATCGTTTTCATTTCTTTTTGGTTCTTGACAATATTAGTTGGTTTTGCGAGAGAGAAATGGCTCAAGTTGAAAGCATAAGGGTTTGGTTTTAATTGCCACCGGTTGGTGTTGTTTTTGCCCATGCTACTACTAACGGTTGGAGAGATTTTGGCAGCTACGTTGAGCGTCAAGTCGCTTCAATTCTTCGTTAAACCGTCGACATCGATCCAGGAATCCATCGACAACAACTGCCCCGAGCATTCGATTGAAGGTATTCCATTCCTGTGTGCGTATGGCCACCCCATCTGGATTTGCCATTGCCTGATTGTGTCGGTCGAGAAATATGGTTGACAGTACACAAGCCTTTCAATTGGGAAAGTCTGCAGCTATTCGTTTGTAAACCTTTTGTTCCGATCTGGACAATATGTTCAATGCCACGCTCATGGCAATAGCATCTGGTTCGTCGACACATCGGTGGTATCTGTCATTTCACGGGTGGTACCATCGATTGATGCCGTACATTTGGCATCATCCTCATCTCTTCCACCGGCGGTGGCATCAGCAGCAGTCCAACGCTTCCGATCCCGTTGGAAGAGTCCTCTTCGAGTGGCACTGTTTCCATCGGGTCATTGAATTTAATCCTTGATGTTATTTGTTGGCAGTCGATGCTCCACCGTTGATGGGTACGTACACGATGAGATAATCTGCAGAATGTCCTCCAGCCGATTCGACTTGACTGACAAATTACTTGCAAGGCTGGTTTGACTTTGGTTTGAGAATGGTCTAACCTTTCGCATGCGGCAATGTAGACCTGACAATACGGTCCAGTGTGCCATTCTGCAGGATCAATGACGGGTACAATGGCAGTAGAGAAGGTGCCACCCCATGGAGTATTGACACCTTGTTTGTTTTTGTGTCGGTTACCAGTGCGTCCGGTCCTGGTGATGACAGTATGCACGGGTAACGATGAAATGATGAAGCGGCGGATGAATTTCCAAATATCCGTAAATACCTTCGTCTTTTGATACTTTTGATTGTGGTAGTAAGTGCTGGACATGAATCAACGAGTACGGTTGTACCCCAAAAGACGATAACGGCTTTGACCACCAAATTCTTTCTCAATCCGTGATGATGATGATGATAGCTGTGATTCCAACAATTCATGAAGGGAAGGATGGCAATTGTATTGCTGTTGACAAATTTGAATGTAGATTACGCTTGTTTCAGACGGTTGTAGGACCACTTGATCTCAATCTCCCACCCATTGGCGGCATATTCCTGTTGGGAAGTTGTCAGGGGCTGTTGGGATCAATCCGACAAAAAGTTTCTCCACCTTTAGCCAGCTCTTTTCTGTCGAGCACATCATGTTCCAAGAACACATCATGTTCCACCTGTGTGCATTCAAGGGCGACGATGTTTCCAAAAGATGACCGCACCAAATTTACTGTCTTCCAAGATGGAAAGTCCACTTGATCGAAAGCTCCTGTTACATCTGGATTAACTGACCGCCAGCTTCTGTAAGTCACTCACTGTCAATACTTGGAAGCCCATCTTCACTCTCTAGCTAGCTAGTAGAGACGCGGTTTTTGAAACAGAAACTCCAATAGATTCAAGATGATGGTAAATCGGGGATATCATACAAGTAGTAGTTCATTTTTTTGTCATTCGTTGGCTGTAGAAATTCAATTGATGTCTGCAAGTCCATCAAGGTGCAAGTCCAGCAAGGTGTGATGCCTGCCGACCCCAAACGCTTGTCCAACGGCGGAACACAACCGAGCATGCAGGCAATCATAAATCGCAAAAATAACCGTAAAATGGTGGCCCTCTTAGAGTCCCTCGCGGTATCATAAAAGTAGCACAGATCGTTGTAGTACTGGGAGAAGTAAAAAGGTTTGATTGCAAAGCACGTACATATGTTCAGTACGCAGAAACAGTGGTCTACTGGAGGACGGTGGTACAGTGGTACGTGGTAGCAAAGCAAGGACACTTCGCTGTGTTCTTTCACAGTCAAGAAAATCTTTCATATCATCACGTAACAAGTACTACGTAGAAGAGTCTATAGTACTCTTATTCTATCACAAAACCATCACCAAACAAAAAACACAAACGCAAGACAACACCATTATTATCATACACATAAAATCATACATACTTTCATATCTTCCGAACTGGACGTGTTGTCACGTAACAACAAATCCTTCTATTACCGCAATCCCAACCAGAATCATACCGTACTAGTCGTACATTCCATTTCATTCGATTCCATCCAACAACATCCAACATTCACCATGAGATTTATCCACTTGCAATGTTTCAAACATTCCACCCAAGTCAGTCGACGGCCGCCAAGTTTCAGAACAGCCCTTCGTATGGAAATGCCATCATCCTACAATCCCAAAGAATGGAAATGGAGGATTCCTCATGTCGGGTAAGCAACAATGAAGGAAAAATATATTATACATCGAGCTTCTTTTGACACGGGATGATCAATTATGCAAGGGATTGGAGATAAAAACATATTATTGGCCCATTGTTCGGGAGAGAAGGAAAAAAAACACCCAAGGGACAGTATACGTTGGATCGCAAGCCATCCGTACCCAACACGTACTTGATCGAATATTGGAACATTATTACGTCTCGACTTGCCAATCCACCATCACAAGACACCATTTCTCGCTGAGGATTTGCTTTGATGGCTTCATTCGTTAGCCAAAGCTCGTTGTACCAGTTTCCGTGGGTGCCCTAATGAGAATGCCAAAAAACTGTCATGTGACGCAGATGCTGGGGTGGTCGACGGGTTTGCCTTGGTCAAGGCACAACAGAAGCGGGACAGGCCAATGAACCGAACGATACGGAATGGAAAACATTGGCCAGTGCAGCATATTATATGGATGGCCAAGATGGAAGCAACTGCATGGTTGGACGCTTTGCCTCAAGAATACGGCAGCCTTGGACAAGACCCATTCAAAGATGGTCCACGCATATTCCTCGTCAAGTTTCATCTCTCCGTGGATTGCTCCCAGTGGACAAGGCTGTATCCAGATACGACCCTAATTCGGATTGAGAGTATTCGACTGGTCTACGTCTTATGACAATCCAGAATATCACTGTATGATGCTAATATTACATTGGAGCAACGCCAGATTTGTTATCTGGCCGACATGGCAAGAAGCGAGGCACTCCAACCTCCCGATCTGAGATGAATGTTCTAAGAAGTTCTCTTATCCACTCGACATGAAATTGATTGAAAATTGCCAGAGGACGGTGCTGAACAACACCAGATATCGATTCGATCCTCAGGGGGGTGGGTGTAAAATACCATGACGGGGGTGGACGCGTGTAAATAAATTAATGGGGTGGGAACGGTCGGTCATCCTCAGCTATCCAATAAGTATCAGTCTTTGAACATCTGGACTCTCCATCTCAGAAAGCAGTAAATGTTCTGACCACCTTCGAACAGGAATCTCTCGCCAATGGGTGGCCGCTCAAGTGGTTCTACAACCGTGAACACTTCCTAGAGGAATCTATTCAAGTTTGTCAACAATAAAAGTATGGCCATCTTTCATTAAGTTTCCATGCTCTCCAACAACGACGGCATCGAATCACATCATATCGAAATGTTTGATAATGAATTGCTATCAATGTACGACTAGTACACGGAAAACAGAAATCGAAGCACAACTGTGGATGGTTGTTTTTCGTTGTGGCTTACTGTTAGTAGGCTTTTACAACAAAGAAGGGAACAATGACGTGAGTTGTCCTAGCTGCGGCCTACTGTAATTCAAATTACTACTGTAATAAACAATTCTACGTATCATTCTTACAACAAGGAATTTCGTCCGAAAACTCCCTTCAATGTGTGATAAAAAAACATCATTTTAGGCAAACATTTCAAAAGTACCTTACGTAAATGAGTAGATCGTTTCACTATGATGTCCTTTGTCCCAAACGCCATGTAGTAAGAAGTACTTCGTATTTTTAACAGTAAAATCAATTGTTTTGGCTACCACGTATTTTCATCTGAAACACTTAAGTATTTCGAAGTGTGTCGTCCTCGTATGCGACAGTACGTTGCTTCCTCTACACCAAATCAGTTTCCTTCTTTGCGACACCACAAGCAAGGACCTGCTTTTTACTACAGCACGACTAACAACAGGATGTTGGATTCTGAACTAACTCGGTCAAAAATGGACAACAACATACGACCTCCGTCTGGGCGCGACGAGGGAGAACGGGATGCGCGATGGGAAATTCGAAAATCACTGCATTTTTACTACTCCGTATGTTTCACACGGCACATCACGATGTCCATCCTAGGAAAAGTTACAAGCAGGTGGAGAGCGAGATCAACTGATGCAACAATCCACAAATGGCTGTTATCCCTAAACGGGTAATGTCTCTATGCCCAACGACTTTTACCGAGCTTTCCAGGAAGCAGGTGCAAAGCATGTTAAGTTCTTCACCAGTTGCGCCTTCGAAGGAAACATTTAGAATGGTTCTGATTGGGACTTCTTTCTCTGCTCAACAGATACCACACCCAAACCATCTTGATGGACCGTCAACAATCAGCCTTACTTGCTGAGTGCTCTAACTCGGGAGGTTCCCGCAGAAGAGATATGGAAAGCAGCCTAATCGCTTTCGAATGAGCTTCCAAACTGAACCATATCAAGAGGATTTGTCCTGTGCAGAAAATACCCAGAGAGGAAATCAAGAGCACAATGAGAAAAAACCTTCCTGGATTTCTTCCCGCTCTCATGTGAAACAAGATGTTGAAGTTAAATTGAGGCCCATTAAAAGAAGGTTCTTAATCTGATCTACTACTAATATCCGTTTCATGAAATTCTGCTTGTTTTCACCGCATTTGAAGCTCTAGTCTACTGGCTATCATAGACTACCGGAGGTAGTCGTATATTCTTCATGTATGATGATGTACCCCGGGGTGTAGAGCGTATCATAGTAATACCGTGTAATTGTACGGAGTGTCAGCAATACTAACTGTAAGTATACATTTTTTTCGATCGCGATCACTCGTCGCGCCCAGACGGAGTTAGTAGAGAGTAAAATAAGATCCTATGCATCTGGCAAAGATACCTTTCATGGCGTGCGTCTATTGATAAAACGGATCTTCAACCTTCGCGTCTACTTCGACAGCTTTAGCCGGTGGTTTTCATCTACCGTAGTAGTTAGTAGAGGTACTATCAAGTATCGATGATTACGGACGTACGTATGACATCAAGACGTCGTCCACCGCTCCACCGCTTCCCCCTCCCTCTTCACAAGTTCACAAGAACAAAACGGCAAAGATGGAAAATGTCGGATGGAAATTGACACAGCATCCCAAAACCAAAAAACGCATCTTTGAATTGAACAAAACATAACATTCCACCTTGGTTCCTACTGATGAGTATCTTGCCGTCGAAGATGAAAAGTGTCGGATGGAATTGACACAGCATCTCCATACCAAAAACGCATCTTTCATTTGAACAAGACAGAACATTCCTTTTCCTACTGATGATCATCTTGCCGTTATTACAATTATCAATATCCGTCACAATCCGACCTTATTTACGTCATGTCACAGCTAACAGGAGAGCTAGACTATGATTCCCAACAAAAGGCTCCAACGACGCATCGAGGATATGGGTGGACGTTGATTTTCTGGAGATTGTTCTTTGCGTCGATTGCATTGCCTTTCTGGATTTGGCATCGTGTTGGGATGACCTTTTCACGGGACATGGGATGGACGGGAGGAAGTGCTATATTACTCAATATTATACTTATCTGTCCGTCCAACGTTTCTTCTCTCTTCTTCCTCCAATATTTTCATACTTTCTACCACGACTACAAGCAACAATAGGAAATTCTTCCTTTCCGATGAATGAATGCATCCTAATTGGCAAGGACTGCGGCGTTTCACTTGTCATGCAGCTTATGTTATATGGTTCCAAATACGATACATCGCTGATACAATACGGAAACCATGGATTCCGGAACCACTTCATGGTCTTTTTTTGTTTTGCGTTTGGTGGAAAGGGTTCTTCGAGCCTGTCATGGGGACAAATTACATCATTCATCAATTGGCAACCAATATTCCAGCCACTGTTCGCTTCGAGGAATCGCCATCACGAGTTTGTAGCACCACATAGGTGTATGTGAAGCAACTTTTGAAATACGAGGAGGGAGTTGGAGGATGGGAAGTAAAAGCAATGGCCATCTGGTGGCAACAATGAAATTAACTCGCTCGCTTCGAGGAATCGTTATCACGAACCTCAACCACTCTACAAACTGCTGCCTTGGACGGCCATTCGTTTAACATTGCTCAAAAAGTTTGGACGAGGAACGAAACCAAAGTGGCCGGGAATCATTCAGATACTTTTGGGATGGCTGAAGGCAGTTATACGATTTTGGATATTTATTCGGATACCATCTCTCTCATTGTCGAATGGCCACTTGAACCACTATACTAACTGCTGGCTTTGACGGCCGTTGGTTTTCCATCGACCATCATAGCATTTGGACGGACAACCAAACAAAACTGGCTGAAAAGGATTGAAATATACTATTTTGACTTGTCCTTGAACGTCCCAGTGTCGACAGACAGGGCCTTCCAACCACCGTTCGATCTGACAACTCTGACGTCCAATGGTTTATCTTGGTTTGTTAAAACAAAGTTAGGAATTCTGTGGAAAAGATCTCCCTCGGTGTCGAAAGGACACTTGTTGACAGGACACTCCAATCTTAATTTACTATATCATACCTCGTCAGGGTGGGAAATCACAGTCAATTATTGACGAGCTTTTCAGTACAAACCATTGCAGTAACGTTACGAATGGTACAATCAATATCCAATCTATACAGAAACGTTCCAAATTTGACGAAAGAGATCCAGGTACGCATCAGATAATTGCTCGATCCGCAGTGGTGGGAAAATATTAATGTTGGGAAAAATACCTCGACGGGGTGGGAAATCAATTTTTGACGAGCTTTTCAGTACAAACCTTTACAAAAACGTTACGAATAATACAACCAATATCCAATCTATACAGAATCGTTCCAAATTTGACGAACGAGATCCAGGTACGCATCAGATAATTGCTCCATCCGCAGTGGTGGGAATATATTATCAGTAACGCGCGTATAATGTTGGGAAAAATACCTCGACGGGGTGGGAAATCAATTTTTGACGAGCTTTTCAGTACAAACCATTACAGGAACGTTACGAGAGGTACAATCAATATCCAATCTATACAGAATCGTTCCAATTTAGACGAAAGAGATCCAGGAAGGCATCAGATATCGGCTCGATCCACAGGGTGGTCTAACGCGCGAATGATTTTGGGAAAAATACCACGAGCTCTCTTACCACCAATAGTGAAATGTATGATTATTGCAAAGTCTGATATTACGCATTGTACATACTTTCGAGACTTCCGTACTCACAGGCAGGCTACTACAACGCGCACAGTCAATAAATTCATTGATGGTATTTTGGGACGAAATGATATTACACCTGTTGATGCTACTGTACGACGTTTTGGTCGAACGATCGTAGAACTGTGCACGAGTTAATTTCATTTCAACACGCGGCTGTTTATTTATAGTTAGTTGAACGATCGTCCATTAACATCAATAGAAAAGAAACTCAATTATTATTTTTCGATCCTCGTTCAGGAAGAATTGTTTCATCTGTCATTGCTACTGTACGACAGTTCGAACGAAAGATCATACGCGGTTTTTAAGTTCACTACATTGATTGGGAACAATACTTACAGTTAGGAAACGGTATATACTTCATCCGTTGATGCTACTAACTATAAACGACGTTTGGGTCGAAACATCAAATCTACCTACCCACACACTTATTTCTTTCAAATACGCTGCTTTTAAGTTGAAAGATACTGTATTGAATTAACAAAAAATATATACTTACAGTAAGTCATTCTGGGGAAATACTCTAACGTAACTGTAAAGATATTATTGCTCGGTAATGCGAGAGTATATGCAGCAGCCAGTGCACTCTCAATACTCTCTCTCTCTCTAGCTACTCTACTAGAGAGGTACTATTACTACATGCGAACGCGAGCTAGCATAATAAAGTAATAATGAAATCTATTTTATGGCTATGCCGACTACTAGCTACCGGCAGTTCCGTATCTAAGAAGTTGACTTACCCGCCTGGCCCCCAAGGGGGCGGGGCAAATTATGCAACAGCTTTCCCTCCACTCAGTACCCTGTTGCCCACCACTCAGTACTGGAAAGGCAAACAACCTCACGAAGGAGGAAAAGTCCAAACCAGTGATTGTCAGATATGGCGTGGTCTTCCAAAAACAATGCTGGGAAGGCAGCAATCAACCAAATAAATTGTGTTGGGTGTTGTGATATCTTTTACCTGCTGCAACCCAATAGGGCGGATTGTACGTGCAAAATAAGCCTTCCATGCCAAGCACCAGTAATATTTCCAATGAAATATTACCGCCCCTCTGCACTTGACACTCGGCTGAGTTATGATGCCATTTCTTCCACAGAAATGTCAGTGCCCATCACAACTCTATCAGGAATCATGCATTTAGCACTCTTCCTCCTCTTCCTTAGCCCCCTTCCGACTAAATGAGAGAAACACAATCTTTCCGGTCGGCCACCGGTTCTGCATGATGCCATGCACAAGACAGCAGTAGTTTGCACTACCGTTGGTACTTTCTCTTCCGCTGCACTGATAGATCGTCTGTGGATTCTTAGTTCCCCAGGCTCTGACAAACCTGAGTTAAGCCCCCCTACCACGACAAGGTAATCCACTCAGGGGGGGGGGGGGGGGCAGCTAGCATAATAAAGTAATATTATGATTCACAGATATACGTAGTACAACATAATACACATGATGCTTTCGAGAGCGGCAGCTTAAAAGATTGACCTCATTTTCACGGTTGACGAAGTTGCTGATAGCTGGTTGGGACTATATTGAGTCGTCATCTCCTTTGCGAAGATTGTATGCTTTCCAGGAGGATTTCGGATGTTGACCCGTCCAAAACGGTGGCCAATTCGTCTCGGAATTGTACAAAAATTGCAGAAATTGAATTGATTTCTGCGGTGGTATGATGGCCAAGTGGACATGGTTATAGAGTCGTAGTTTCACAAGGTTGTTGAAAACCAATCCAATGGGTGGTGGTAACATTTACCGTTCCAAAACGGCTGGCAATAAGTCTCGGCAGTAGCGCGGGACAGAATAACAAATCAATGCCGGAAGCTGTTGTGGAATCTACAATCACCGTCACCAAGAGTATTGAAGTGATTCGAATCGGGTGTATTCCACAAAAAATGCCGAGATTGTATCGATTTTTGCGGCGGTAGGACAACCCAAAGGATGTCAGATAGAGATTACCTCCGAAACGGTTGGCAATAATGGATATTGAATCGTTCCACAGAAAACCAATCGACTTTTGGTGAAATTTACCATTTTAAAACGATTGGCAATAAGTCCCGGCCGAGCAAATCAATACTGGAAAACGTGGAATCTACGATCACAGTAACGGATGTATGGAATCGGATGTATTGCATGGAAATTGTAGATATTGGTTCCATTTTGGCGGCGATATGGAGGCTAGGAGTATATCGGATATGGATCCCTCCAAAACGGTTGGCAATAAGTTTCGGCCGAAGGAATGGGGACAATACAGCTCAGCGCCGAATGATGTGGAAGGTACAATCATTTGGAAATTCGGTGATGGTATGACTGGCAGGAGTATATCGGATAATTCAATGGTTTCTGTTTCTTAAATTTCCATGGTTCCAAAAGAAGGGAGCGTTCCCCATGGATCCAATTCATCATACGATTGAGTCGTCTGCCGAAACTGCCCATGTTGTTGTTTCAGTCATCAGCATCTCTCATTGAAACGTTATTGGTAAATGAGTATCGAAGCAAAAATAAACACCTTCCTCTTCTAAAATGGGTGGCAGGGTTGGCATGGCCAATGCTGCTCGAATGGCATCCATCGATTGTTGTGGACATTCGATGACAAAGTCGTCGTCGTTGTTGCTGTTGTTGTTGTTGTTGAATGTCAAACAACAATAGTAACACATCAATGGTTGGAGTGGGAGAGGATGGCAGAAAAACTGATAATATATAAGAGATTGAAACGACCCAAACATACCGTTGGAAATTTAAATATTATTATTTAGTCCGTAAACGTTCACAACGTTCAGATTTTATACAGACTATTCGTGGAACTCGATCGATCATAACACCGATTAAATCCGGAGAAAGTATTACGTAGAAATCGTGTACGGTACCTACGTAGAAATACCCCCAATTGAATTTCGTGTATGAACGGGGGAAACCCCGAAGAATACATGCCTTCGTTGACTACGACTGTGAGTAATGAAAGGAACCCCCTCTCAAGCTTCTATGATACGACGTACTCGAAGTACTTCTATGATACGACGATACGACAGTACGACGTACACCGAACAACTATGCACAAAAGATACCATCATCAACCATTGATTGTCAAATACATCATCTTCAAACATCATACAGTTCCGGGAACATCATCCGTCACAGTCAGTCAGTAGTTTTATCCGGATTCGACGATACTGTTGGGTTTGACCACACGACATTCGCTTGGAGTGAGCGCCTCTCCTCGAGGATGGTATTTGTGGATCCATCATCTTGAATAATGCCGAAACGGGTCAACAAATCTTGATTGGGTGTGAATTGGATACTCATGGGACACCCACCACACCTACTATCTATGAAAA
Organism: Nitzschia inconspicua; assembly: GCA_019154785.2. Lineage (NCBI taxonomy): Eukaryota > Bacillariophyta > Bacillariophyceae > Bacillariales > Bacillariaceae > Nitzschia > Nitzschia inconspicua. The sequence continues at coordinate 99,070 of JAGRRH010000012.1, forward strand.
TCCGAGCAACTTTGGAGTTATGTCGAATGTGTCAACAACACAGCAACAGCAAACAACAAGAACATCTTCCTCGTCGTCATCGTCACGATTGTGTTCGATTCAAAGTGATGCCAATTGTTGTATCGCCGTGGTGCTGGAAAAGGAGACAGAATCTTTCAAAGAATACCACGTATCCTCGTCACTGGAAAGGGTTTTCCAGACGTCGCCACACGACAATGGGTACATTGCTTGCAACAGTTACTACAAATTCCAGCCGTCGTGTTGTGTGATTGGAATCCATATGGTGTGCAATCCGTATGGTGTGTCGGTATTACATACCTGCCAATTCGAACATGGAACCAGAATGGAACAGGCCAAACAACAACAACATCTGCAGCAACAACATCAGTAACAAAATACAATTGGTACGGTTGAGGACGACCACACAATAACAACAACGACAACATCATCATCGTCTCATGGACAACAAACTGCTCGAATCCTTTTTAGATATCAATCATCCCTTTGGACGACAGGGATGGGATCCACAACGACAAATCGAACTTGAAACAATGAAACACTTCAAAGTCGAATTGGAGGCATTACATTGGCTACTAGGGATGGAGTATCTGTTCCATATTGTCGTATCCAACATCCAAGCGCAAATACAATTACAACAATAACAACAACAACAACCAAACAGCAGCAATGTGGTGAGCAAATTCAGTATCATTTGATGAGAGATGCAATCTGTTTTGGTTTTTTACCGTGTTGGGGGCTGATGGAGAGTGTGTGTGTGGGAGAGAGAGAGATGGAGTGGATATCATGCTGTAATTTTTGTCTGAATTAGTAGAGAAGTATCATTATCATTAGTATTCATGTTCTTGTTGTTGTTGTTGTTGTTGTTGTTGTTTTTGGAGTTGTTGATTTGGGAGTTGTGGTCTTGGTGGATCATGCCTGTCAATGCAGTCATCATTATTGCAAGCTGGAATAGTTCTGCCTCGAGTCGTTTTGTCTTCTTATCGCTATTGGGTGATGATAATGCCAGTGATTCCAATAGTGTTTTGGAAAGAAAAGTATGCTACCGAGAAAGAATACTCTAGTGGTACGGTGGAGATTCCTGTCGTTTAGTCGTGGTCGGCATAGGTCAAAATACTGACGCGTAAATCCCCATCATACCTCCCGACATCGGTACATCGACACTCTTGCAATCAAATGTTTTGGAAAGAAAATTATGCTATTGAGAAATAATACTCTAGTGGTACGGTGGAGATTGCTGTTGTTTAGTCTTGGTGGGCTTGGGTCAAAGTACTGACGCGCAATCCAAAAAACACATATCATCTCAATCGTTTTCATTTCTTTTTGGTTCTTGACAATATTAGTTGGTTTTGCGAGAAAGAAATGGCTCAAGTTGAAAGCATAAGGGTTTGGTTTTAATTGCCACCGGTTGGTGTTGTTTTTGCCCATGCTACTGCTAACGGTTGGAGAGATTTTGGCAGCTACGTTGAGCGTCAAGTCGTTTCAATTCTTCCTTAAACCGTCGACATCGATCGAGGAATCCATCGACAACAACTGCCCCGAGCATTCGATTGAAGGTATTCCATTCCTGTGTGCGTATGGCCACCCCATCTGGATTTGCCATTGCCTCATTGTGTCGGTCGAGAAATATGGTTGACAGTACACAAGCCTTTCAATTGGGAAAGTCTGCAGCTATTCGTTTGTAAACCTTTTGTTCCGATCTGGACAATATGTTCAATGCCACGCTCATGGCAATAGCAACTGGTTCGTCGACACATCGGTGGTATCTGTCATTTCACGGGTGGTACCATCGATTGATGCCGTACATTTGGCATCATCCTCATCTCTTCCACCGGCGGTGGCACCAGCAGCAGTCCAACGCTTCCGATCCCGTTGGAAGAGTCCTCTTCGAGTGGCACTGTTTCCATCGGGCCATTGAATTTAATCCTTGATATTATTTGTTGGCAGTCGATGCTCCACCGTTGATGGGTACGTACACGATGAGGTAACCTGCAGAATGTCCTCCAGCCGATTCGACTTGACTGACAAATTACTTGCAAGGCTGGTTTGACTTTGGTTTGAGAATGGTCTAACCTTTCGCATGCGGCATTGTAGACCTGACAATACGGTCCAGTGTGCCATTCTGCAGGATCAATGACGGGAACAATGGCAGTAGAGAAGGTGCCACCCCATGGAGTATTAACACCTTGTTTGTTTTTGTGTCGGTTACCAGTGCGTCCGGTCCTGGTTATGACAGTATGCACGGGTAACGATGAAATGATGAAGCGGCGGATGAATTTCCAAATATCCGTAAAGTACCTTCGTCTTTTGATACTTTTAATTGTGGTAGTAAGTGCTGGACATGAATCAACGAGTACGGTTGTACCCCAAAAGACGATAACGGCATTGACCACCAAATTGTTTCTCATTCCATGATGATGATGATGATGATGATAGCTGTGATTCCAACAATTCATGAAGGGAAGGATGGCAATTGTATTGCTGTTGACAAGTTTGAATGTAGATTACGCTTGTTTCAGACGGTTGTAGGACCACTTGATCTCCCACCCATTGGCGGCATATTCCTGTTGGGAAGTTGTCAGGGGCTGTTGGGATCAATCCGACAAAAAGTTTCTCCATCTTTAGCCAGCTCTTTTCTGTCGAGCACATCATGTTCCAAGAACACATCATGTTCCACCTGTGTGCATTCAAGGGCGACGATGTTTCCAAAAGATGACCGCACCAAATTTACTGTCTTCCAAGATGGAGAGTCCACTTGATCGAAAGCTCCTGTTACATCTGGATTAACTGACCGCCAGCTTCTGTAAGTCACTCACTGTCAATACTTGGAAGCCCATCTTCACTCTCTAGCTAGCTAGTAGAGACGCGGTTTTTGAAACAGAAACTCCAATAGATTCAAGATGATGGTAAATCGGGGATATCATACAAGTAGTAGTTCATTTTTTTGTCATTCGTTGGCTGTAGAAATTCCATTGATGTCTGCAAATCCATCAAGGTGCAAGTCCATCAAGGTGTGATGCCTGCCGACCCCAAACGCTTGTCCAACGGCGGAACACAACCGAGCATGCAGGCAATCATAAATAGCAAATAATCGCAAAAATAACCGTAAAATGGCGGCCCTCATAGAGTCCCTCGCGGTATCATGAAAGTAGCACAGATCGGGGAGAAGTAATAAGGTTTGATTGCAAAGCACGTATGATATTATGTTCAGTACGCAGAAACAGTGGTCTACTGGAGGACGGTCGTACAGTAGTACGTGGTAGCAAAGCAAGGACACTTCGCTGTGTTCTTTCACAGTCAAGAAAATCTTTCATATCATCACGTAACAACTACTACTAAAGTAGTGATCATTAGTTACAACTCTACATGCAACCGTGTGGGACATGGCACATGTTGTACGTAGACAATAAACAACGCGAGAAAATAGCAAGTAAAAAAACGTTTCATTTTCCTATGTAAAAAATATTGACACTGTGAAAAAAAATGCAAGTCCCGAGAATAGTCCATCGTAGCATTTACGATTCAAAATGCACGCAAAAAAAAAAACATAAAATCGACTCCTGAGCCCCTTGCCATTCTTGATCTTCTAACTTGTCGTGGCTGCACTCCCAAGGTTGGATGGTACGTTGGTTGCACTTTCCCCTCCTTCTGTCAGAATCAATAATCTCCAGTCTCTTGTTTGGGGGGCCACCAAGAAGGTCCTGAGAGGGGAAACACCACCTGGTGTTGTCAAGACCGAAGAGCCCCCGTAGGCAATTTTGGAATTCATAAATGATTGTAGCCTTGGAGCAGTCTTGCAGGCACAGTTCAAATTCTACTAATGGTGCAATGTAGGAGATGGACCTGATCAGTGCAGTAGTTTGCGAGCATTGTGATGTTGTTCTGTGGCAATCAATTTGGAAGTGTGAGAATTACACAGAAAATAAGATTGACAAAACAACCATACGACTCACATTGCTGCTGTATCTCTGCTGGCATTTCCTTGATATCGTTGTTCTGAATCTGCAGTGTACTGTAGTGCTCAAAGGCAGGGCGGGCCAAGCCATCTACACCATCAAGTCCGCCCCGTGGCAACTTTTTAACGCATGTTTGATTTTCCAGACTAAAAACATGAAAGGGGACTTGCTCCACAGACTACAGATATGACGGTTCGCAATCATGTTCCCTTTTTGTCGTTTTCACCGGTCACGAATCAAAACATGGAATCTGCTTGCACTCCTCATTTTGCGTCTTCTTTCATGCCATGATGTCAAAATCTGTGGAAGGCGAACTATTGCAGTTGCGAAGAGTCGTACGCAGCGAATCGTCCACAACTGTCAGCAGCAGCAGCATCTGCTTTTTAACGTAGAACAAATTGTCGTGCAGCGTAGAAAGTAACCTACGGATTAATCGTAAGAAAAAAGTTTTATGTTAACATCCGAATGTTTGCAGAGAGATGAGAGATGGTCACACTGTAACAACATCATCCTGTTTTGCATTCCGATTTTCGTGTTTCCGCGCAGTTAAATCAAATAACAGTATACACGATCGCGACAATCTATAAATCGAGATGATTCAAAAGAACAAATGACGATTTAAATTGGATGAGACTTTCCGTTAAACTAGAGATTTAATGATTTTTCGAAAAATGTCCCGCGCGGGTCTATGACAGGAATACTCATATGTAGTAGGCAGTATTTCTTTAAATGTTTGGTGGGCAATTGTTTTTTAGTTCCCTTTTGTTTGGCCGGCGTCAATAATTTCCTTAAGTACCTTGCCATGCGCAACTCAGATTTAGATTTCTCTCGATTAGGATTGGCAACGGTACAGGCAATCTTCAGTTACATTTTAAGTAGGAACTACGGTGAGTTCGGTAGTGGGATACCAGGAAACTCCAAACAGTAGTTGGTCCCATCCAGTAGAAAATGGTAGAGATGTGTGGTTGCACAGTCCCTACATACCGGGGGACGTGCAATGCGAGTTGCATATGAAATTTATTACTCCGAGTGCGTACGTACTGCGAGTACGTAGAAGAGTCTATAGTAGTACTCTTATTCTATCACAAAACCATCACCAAACAAAACACAAACGCAAGACAACACCATTATTATCATACACATAAAATCATACATACTTTCATATCTTCCGAACTGGACGTGTTGAACAAATCCTTCTATTACCGCAATCCCAACCAGAATCATACCGTACTAGTCGTACATTCCATTTCATTCGATTCCATCCAACAACATCAAACATTCACCATGAGATTTATCCACTTGCAATGTTTCAAACATTCCACCCAAGTCAGTCGACGGCCGCCAAGTTTCAGAACAGCCCTTCGTATGGAAATGCCATCATCCTGCAATCCCAAAGAATGGAAATGGAGGATTCCTCATGTCGGGTAAGCAACAATGAAGGAAAAACATATTGGACGAGGAACGAAACCAAAGTGGCCGGGAATCATTCAGATACTTTTGGGATGGCTGAAGGCAGTTACACGATTTTGGATATTTATTCGGATACCATCTCTCTCAATGTCGAATGGCCACTTGAACCACTATACTAACTGCTGGCTTTGACGGCCGTTGGTTTTCCATCGACCATCATAGCATTTGGACGGAGAACCAAACAAAACTGGCTGAAAAGGATTGAAATATATTATTTTGACTTGTCCTTGAACGTCCCAGTGTCGACAGACAGGGCCTTCCAACCACCGTTCGATCTGACAACTCTGACGTCCAATGGTTTATCTTGGTTTGTTAAAACAATATTAGGAATTCTGCGGAAAAGACCTTCCTCGGTGTAAAAAGGACACTTGTTGACAGGACACTCCAATCTTAATTTACTATATCATACCTCGTCAGGGTGGGAAATCACAGTCAATTATTGACGAGCTTTTCAGAACAAAAAATTGCAGTAACGTTACGAATGGTACAATCAATATCCAATCTATACAGAATCGTTCCAAATTTGACGAACGAGATCCAGGTACGCATCAGATAATTGCTCGATCCGCAGTGGTGGGAAAATACTATCAGTAACGCGCGTATAATGTTAGGAAAAATACCTCGACGGGGTGGGAAATCAATTTTGACGAGCTTTTCAGTACAAACCATTACAAAAACGTTACGAATGGTACAATCAATATCCAATCTATACAGAATCGTTCCGACTTAGACGAAAGAGATCCAGGTACGCATCAGATAATTGCTCCATCCGCAGTGGTGGGAAAATATTATCAGTAACGCGCGTATAATGTTGGGAAAAATACCTCGACGGGGTGGGAAATCAATTTTTGACGAGCTTTTCAGTACAAACCTTTACAAAAACGTTACGAATGGTACAATCAATATCCAATCTATACAGAATCGTTCCAAATTTGACGAACGAGATCCAGGTACGCATCAGATAATTGCTCGATCCGCAGTGGTGGGAAAATATTATCAGTAACGCGCGTATAATGTTGGGAAAAATACCTCGACGGGGTGGGAAATCAATTTTTGACGAGCTTTTCAGTACAAACCTTTACAAAAACGTTACGAATGGTACAATCAATATCCAATCTATACAGAATCGTTCCGACTTAGACGAAAGAGATCCAGGTACGCATCAGATAATTGCTCGATCCGCAGTGGTGGGAAAATATTATCAGTAACGCGCGAATAATGTTGGGAAAAATACCTCGACGGGGTGGGAAATCAATTTTTGACGAGCTTTTCAGTACAAACCTTTACAAAAACGTTACTAATGGTACAATCAATATCCAATCTATACAGAATCGTTCCGACTTAGACGAAAGAGATCCAGGTACGCATCAGATAATTGCTCGATCCGCAGTGGTGGGAAAATATTATCAGTAACGCGCGTATAATGTTGGGAAAAATACCTCGACGGGGTGGGAAATCACTTTTGACGAGCTTTTCAGTACAAACCTTTACAAAAACGTTACGAATAATACAATCAATATCCAATCTATACAGAATCGTTCCAATTTAGACGAAAGAGATCCAGGAAGGCATCAGATAATTGCTCGATCCGCAGTGGTGGGAAAATATTATCAGTAACGCGCGTATAATGTTGGGAAAAATACCTCGACGGGGTGGGAAATCAATTTTTGACGAGCTTTTCAGTACAAACCTTTACAAAAACGTTACGAATAATACAATCAATATCCAATCTATACAGAATCGTTCCGAATTTGACGAAAGAGATCCAGGTACGCATCAGATAATTGCTCCATCCGCAGTGGTGGGAAAATATTTTCAGTATCGCGCGTATAATGTTGGGAAAAATATCTCGACGGGGTGGGAAATCAATTTTTGACGACCTTTTCAGTACAAACCATTACAGGAACGTTACGAGAGGTACAATTAATATCCAATCTATACAGAATCGTTCCAATTTAGACGAAAGAGATCCAGGAAGGCATCAGATATCGGCTCGATCCACAGGGTGGTCTAACGCGCGAATGATTTGGGTAAAATACCACGAGCTCTCTTACCACCAATAGTGAAATGTATGATTATTGCAAAGTCTGATATTACGTATATTACATACTTTCGAGACTTTCGTACTCACAGGCAGGCTACTACAACGCGCACAGTCAATAAATTCATTGATGGTATTTTGGGACGAAATGATATTACACCTGTTGATGCTACTGTACGACGTTTTGGTCGAACGATCGTAGAACTGTGCACGAGTTAACTGTAATTTCATTTCAACACGCGGCTGTTTATTTATAGTTAGTTGAACGATGGTCCATTGACATCAATAGAAAAAAAACTCAATTATTATTTTTCGATGCTCGTACAGGAAGAATTGTTTCATCTGTCATTGCTACTGTACGACATTTCGAACGAAAGATCATACGCGGTTTTTAAGTTCACTAAATTGATTGGGAACAATACTTACAGTTAGGAAACGGTATATACTTCATCCGTTGATGCTACTAACTATAAACGACGTTTGGGTCGAAACATCAAATCTACCTACCCACACACTTATTTCTTTCAAATACGCTGCTTTTAAGTTGAAAGATACTGTATTGAATTAACTAAAAATGAATACTTACAGTAAGTCATTTTGGGGAAATACTCTAACGTAACTGTAAAGATATTATTGCTCGGTAATGCGAGAGTATATCCAGCAGCCAGTGCACTCTCAATACTCTCTCTCTCTCTCTAGCTACTCTTCTAGAGAGGTACTATTACTACATGCGAACGCGAGCTAGCATAATAAAGTAATAATGAAATCTATTTTATGGCTATGCCGACTACTAGCTACCGGCAGTTCCGTATCTAAGAAGTTGACTTACCCGCCTGGCCCCCAAGGGGGCGGGGCAAATTATGCAACAGCTTTCCCTCCACTCAGTACCCTGTTGCCCACCACTCAGTACTGGAAAGGCAAACAACCTCACGAAGGAGGAAAAGTCCAAACCAGTGATTGTCAGATATGGCGTGGTCTTCCAAAAACAATGCTGGGAAGGCAGCAATCAACCACATAAATTGTGTTGGGTGTTTTGATATCTTTTACCTGCTGCAACCCAATAGGACGGATTGTACGTGTAAAATAAGCCTTCCATGCCAAGCACCAGTAATACTTCCAATGAAATATTACCGCCCCTCTGCACTTGACACTCGGCTGAGTTATGATGCCATTTCTTCCACAGAAATGTCAGTGCCCATCACAACTCTATCAGGAATCATGCATTTAGCACTCTTCCTCCTCTCCCTAAGCCCCCTTCCGACTAAATGAGAGAAACACAATCTTTCCGGTCGGCCACCGGTACTGCATGATGCCATGCACAAGACAGCAGTAGTTTGCACTACCGCTGGTACGATCTCTTCCGCTGCACTGATAGATCGTCTGTGGATTCTTAGTTCCCCAGGCTCTGACAAACCTGAGTTAAGCCCCCCTACCACGACAAGGTAATCCACTCAGGGGGGGGGGGGGGGGGGGGGGGCAGCTAGCATAATAAAGTAATATTATGATTCACAGATATACGTAGTACAACATAATACACATGATGCTTTCGAGAGCGGCAGCTTAAAAGATTGACCTCATTTTCACTGTTGACGAAGTTGCTGATAGCTGGTTGGGGGCCGTAAAGCCCTCATCTATATTGAGTCGTCATCTCCTTTGCCAAGATTGTATGCTTTCCAGGAGGATTACGGATGTTGACCCGTCCAAAACGGCGGCCAATTCGTCTCGGAATTGTACAAAAATTGCAGAAATTGAATTGATTTCTGCGGTGGTATGATGGCCAAGTGGACATGGATATAGAGTCGTAGTTTCACAAGGTTGTTGAAAACCAATCCAATGGGTGGTGGTAACATTTACCGTTCCAAAACGGCTGGCAATAAGTCTCGGCAGTAGCGCGGGACAGAATAACAAATCAATGCCGGAAGCTGTTGTGGAATCTACAATCACCGTCACCAAGAGTATTGAAGTGATTCGAATCGGGTGTAATAAGAGATTGAAACGACCCAAACATACCGTTGGAAATTTAAATATCATTATTTAGTCCATAAACATGCACAACGTTCAGATTTTATACTGACTATAATCGTGGAACTCGATCGATCATAACACCGATTAAATCCGGAGAAAGTATTACGTAGTAATCGTGTACGGTACCTACGTGGAAAAACCCCCAATTGAATTTCGTGCATGAACGGGGGAAACCCCGAAGAATACATGCCTTCGTTGACTACGACTGTGAGTACCGGTATAATGAAAGGAACCCCCTCTCAAGCTTCTATGATACGACGTACTCGAAGCTCGAAGTACTTCTATGATACGACGATACGACAGTACGACGTACACCGAACAACTATGCACAAAAGATACCATCATCAACCATTGATTGTCAAATACATCATCTTCAAACATCATACAGTTCCGGGAACATCATCCGTCACAGTCAGTCAGTAGTTTTATCCGGATTCGACGATACTGTTGGGTTTGACCACACGACATTCGCTTGGAGTGAGCGCCTCTCCTCGAGGATGGTATTTGTGGATCCATCATCTTGAATAATGCCGAAACGGGTCAACAAATCTTGATTGGGTGTGAATTGGATACTCATGGGACACCACCACACCTACTATCTATGAAAATCCGAGCAACTTTGGAGTTATGTCGAATCTGTCAACAACACAGCAACAGCAAACAACAAGAACATCTTCCTCGTCGTCATCGTCACGATTGTGTTCGATTCAAAGTGATGCCAATTGTTGTATCGCCGTGGTGCTGGAAAAGGAGACAGAATCTTTCAAAGAATACCACGTATCCTCGTCACTGTAAAGGGTTTCCAGACGTCGCCACACGACAATGGGTACATTGCTTGCAACAGTTACTACAAATTCCAGCCGTCGTGTTGTGTGATTGGAATCCATATGGTGTGCAATCCGTATGGTGTGTCGGTATTACATACCTGCCAATTCGAACATGGAACCAGAATGGAACAGGCCAAACAACAACAACATCTGCAGCAACAACATCAGTAACAAAATACAATTGGTACGGTTGAGGACGACCACACAATAACAACAACGACAACATCATCATCGTCTCATGGACAACAAACTGCTCGAATCCTTTTTAGATATCAATCATCCCTTTGGACGACAGGGATGGGATCCACAACGACAAATCGAACTTGAAACAATGAAACACTTCAAAGTCGAATTGGAGGCATTACATTGGCTACTAGGGATGGAGTATCTGTTCCATATTGTCGTATCCAACATCCAAGCGCAAATACAATTACAACAATAACAACAACAACAACCAAACAGCAGCAATGTGGTGAGCAAATTCAGTATCATTTGATGAGAGATGCAATCTGTTTTGGTTTTTTACCGTGTTGGGGGCTGATGGAGAGTGTGTGTGTGGGAGAGAGAGAGATGGAGTGGATATCATGCTGTAATTTTTGTCTGAATTAGTAGAGAAGTATCATTATCATTAGTATTCATGTTCTTGTTGTTGTTGTTGTTTTTGGAGTTGTTGATTTGGGAGTTGTGGTCTTGGTGGATCATGCCTGTCAATGCAGTCATCATTATTGCAAGCTGGAATAGTTCTGCCTCGAGTCGTTTTGTCTTCTTATCGCTATTGGATGATGATAATGCCAGTGATTCCAATAGTGTTTTGGAAAGAAAAGTATGCTACCGAGAAAGAATACTCTAGTGGTACGGTGGAGATTCCTGTCGTTTAGTTTTGGTCGGCATAGGTCAAAATACTGACGCGTAAATCCCCATCATACCTCCCGACATCGGTACAGCGACACTCTTGCAATCAAATGTTTTGGAAAGAAAATTATGCTATTGAGAAATAATACTCTAGTGGTACGGTGGAGATTGCTGTTGTTTAGTCTTGGTGGGCTTGGGTCAAAGTACTGACGCGCAATCCAAAAAACACATATCATCTCAATCGTTTTCATTTCTTTTTGGTTCTTGACAATATTAGTTGGTTTTGCGAGAAAGAAATGGCTCAAGTTGAAAGCATAAGGGTTTGGTTTTAATTGCCACCGGTTGGTGTTGTTTTTGCCCATGCTACTGCTAACGGTTGGAGAGATTTTGGCAGCTACGTTGAGCGTCAAGTCGTTTCAATTCTTCCTTAAACCGTCGACATCGATCGAGGAATCCATCGACAACAACTGCCCCGAGCATTCGATTGAAGGTATTCCATTCCTGTGTGCGTATGGCCACCCCATCTGGATTTGCCATTGCCTCATTGTGTCGGTCGCGAAATATGGTTGACAGTACACAAGCTTTTCAATTGGGAAAGTCTGCAGCTATTCGTTTGTAAACCTTTTGTTCCGATCTGGACAATATAATCAATGCCACGCTCATGGCAATAGCATCTGGTTCGTCGACACATCGGTGGTATCTGTCATTTCACGGGTGGTACCATCGATTGATGCCGTACATTTGGCATCATCCTCATCTCTTCCACCGGCGGTGGCACCAGCAGCAGTCCAACGCTTCCGATCCCGTTGGAAAAGTCCTCTTCGAGTGGCACTGTTTCCATCGGGCCATTGAATTTAATCCTTGATATTATTTGTTGGCAGTCGATGCTCCACCGTTGATGGGTACGTACACGATGAGGTAACCTGCAGAATGTCCTCCAGCCGATTCGACTTGACTGACAAATTACTTGCAAGGCTGGTTTGACTTTGGTTTGAGAATGGTCTAACCTTTCGCATGCGGCAATGTAGACCTGACAATACGGTCCAGTGTGCCATTCTGTAGGATCAATGACGGGTACAATGGCAGTAGAAAAGGTGCCACCCCATGGAGTATTGACACCTTGTTTGTTTTTGTGTCGGTTACCAGTGCGTCCGGTCCTGGTGATGACAGTATGCACGGGTAACGATGAAATGATGAAGCGGCGGATGAATTTCCAAATATCCGTAAAGTACCTTCGTCTTTTGATACTTTTGATTGTGGTAGTAAGTGCTGGACATGAATCAACGAGTACGGTTGTACCCCAAAAGACGGTAACGGCTTTGACCACCAAATTGTTTCTCATTCCATGATGATGATGATGATGATGATAGCTGTGATTCCAACAATTCATGAAGGGAAGGATGGCAATTGTATTGCTGTTGACAAGTTTGAATGTAGATTACGCTTGTTTCAGACGGTTGTAGGACCACTTGATCTCCCACCCATTGGCGGCATATTCCTGTTGGGAAGTTGTCAGGGGCTGTTGGGATCAATCCGACAAAAAGTTTCTCCATCTTTAGCCAGCTCTTTTCTGTCGAGCACATCATGTTCCAAGAACACATCATGTTCCACCTGTGTGCATTCAAGGGCGACGATGTTTCCAAAAGATGACCGCACCAAATTTACTGTCTTCCAAGATGGAGAGTCCACTTGATCGAAAGCTCCTGTTACATCTGGATTAACTGACCGCCAGCTTCTGTAAGTCACTCACTGTCAATACTTGGAAGCCCATCTTCACTCTCTAGCTAGCTAGTAGAGACGCGGTTTTTGAAACAGAAACTCCAATAGATTCAAGATGATGGTAAATCGGGGATATCATACAAGTAGTAGTTCATTTTTTTGTCATTCGTTGGCTGTAGAAATTCCATTGATGTCTGCAAGTCCATCAAGGTGCAAGTCCTGATGCCTGCCGACCCCAAACGCTTGTCCAACGGCGGAACACAACCGAGCATGCAGGCAATCATAAATAGCAAATAATCGCAAAAATAACCGTAAAATGGCGGCCCTCAAAGAGTCCCTCGCGGTATCATGAAAGTAGCACAGATCGGGGAGAAGTAATAAGGTTTGATTGCGAAGCACGTATGATATTATGTTCAGTACGCAGAAACAGTGGTCTACTGGAGGACGGTGGTACAGTAGTACGTGGTAGCAAAGCAAGGACACTTCGCTGTGTTCTTTCACAGTCAAGAAAATCTTTCATATCATCACGTAACAACTACTACGTACGTACTGCGAGTACGTAGAAGAGTCTATAGTAGTACTCTTCAAAACCATCACCAAACAAAACACAAACGCAAGACAACACCATTATTATCATACACATAAAATCATAAATACTTTCATATCTTCCGAACTGGACGTGTTGTCACGTAACAACAAATCCTTCTATTACCGCAATCCCAACCAGAATCATACCGTACTAGTCGTACATTCCATTTCATTCGATTCCATCCAACAACATCCAACATTCACCATGAGATTTATCCACTTGCAATGTTTCAAACATTCCACCCAAGTCAGTCGACGGCCGCCAAGTTTCAGAACAGCCCTTCGTATGGAAATGCCATCATCCTGCAATCCCAAAGAATGGAAATGGAGGATTCCTCATGTCGGGTAAGCAACAATGAAGGAAAAATATATTATACATCGAGCTACTTTTGACACGGGATGATCAATTATGCAAGGGATTGGAGATAAAAACATATTATTGGTCCATTGTTCGGGAGAGAAGGAAAAAAAAACACCCAAGGGACATTATACGTTGGATCGCAAGCCATCCGTACCCAACACGTACTTGATCGAATATTGGAACATTATTACGTCTCGACTTGCCAATCCACCATCACAAGACACCATTTCTCGCTGAGCATTTGCTTTGATGGCTTCATTCGTTAGCCAAAGCTCGTTGTACCAGTTTCCGTGGGTGCCCTAATGAGAATGCCAAAAAACTGTCATGTGACGCAGATGCTGGGGTGGTCGACGGGTTTGCCTTGGTCAAGGCACAACAGAAGCGGGACAGGCCAATGAACCGAACGATACGGAATGGAAAACATTGGCCAGTGCAGCATATTATATGGATGGCCAAGATGGAAGCAACTGCATGGTTGGACGCTTTGCCTCAAGAATACGGCAGCCTTGGACAAGACCCATTCAAAGATGGTCCACGCATATTCCTCGTCAAGTTTCATCTCTCCGTGGATTGCTCCCAGTGGACAAGGCTGTATCCAGATACGACCCTAATTCGGATTGAGAGTATTCGACTGGTCTACGTCTTATGACAATCCAGAATATCACTGTATGATGCTAATATTACATTGGAGCAACGCCAGATTTGTTATCTGGCCGACATGGCAAGAAGCGAGGCACTCCAACCTCCCGATCTGAGATGAATGTTATAAGAAGTTCTCTTATCCACTCGACATGAAATTGATTGAAAATTGCCAGAGGACGGTGCTGAACAACACCAGATATCGATTTGATCCTCAGGGGGGTGGGTGTAAAATACCATGACGGGGGTGGACGCTTGTAAATAAATTAAAGGGGTGGGAACGGTCGGTCATTCTCAGCTATCCAATAAGTATCAGTCTTTGAACATCTGGACTCTCCATCTCAGAAAGCAGTAAATGTTCTGACCACCTTCTAACAGGAATCTCTCGCCAATGGGTGGCAGCTCAAGTGGTTCTACAACCGTGAACACTTCCTAGAGGAATCTATTCAAGTTTGTCAACAATAAAAGTATGGCCATCTTTCAATAAGTTTCCATGCTCTCCAACAACGACGGCATCGAATC
Organism: Nitzschia inconspicua; assembly: GCA_019154785.2. Classification (NCBI taxonomy): domain Eukaryota; phylum Bacillariophyta; class Bacillariophyceae; order Bacillariales; family Bacillariaceae; genus Nitzschia; species Nitzschia inconspicua. The sequence goes on from JAGRRH010000012.1 coordinate 114,088, forward strand.
ACATCATATCGAAATGTTTGATAATGAATGCCTATCAATGTACGACTAGTACACGGAAAACAGAAATCGAAGCACAACTGTGGATGGTTGTTTTTCGTTGTGGCTTACTGTTAGTAGGCTTTTACAACAAGGAAGGGAACAATGACGTGAGTTGTCCTAGCCGCGGCCTACTGTAATTCAAATTACTACTGTATTTCACACTCAATCTTCAGAAATAGACTGTTCAAGGGACTATTCACACAACGAATCCTTCCGAATCTTCGTTTTGAAAAACAACAACTCGTCGATGTTTTGAAGTGCTGATTACACAGTCAGTTCGACGAAGCTGTTCTTTGGTCCCAAATGATAAATATTTATATGTAAATATATATAATATAGGAAGCATAAACAATTCTACGTATCATTTTTACAACAAGGAATTTCGTCCGAAACTCCCTTCAATGTGTGATAAAAAACATCATTTTAGGCAAACATTTCAAAAGTACCTTACGTAATGATTTACTCGTAGTAGATCGTTTCACTATGATGTCCTTTGTCCCAAACGCCATGTAGTAAGAAGTACTTCGTATTTTCAACAGTAAAATCAATTGTTTTGGCTACCACGTATTTTCATCTGAAACACTTAAGTATTTCGAAGTGTGTCGTCCTCGTATGCGACAGTACGTTGCTTCCTCTACACCAAATCAGTTTCCTTCTTTGCGACACCACAAGCAAGGACCTGCTTTTTACTACAGCACGACTAACAACAGGATGTTGGATTCTGAACTAACTCGGTCAAAAATGGACAACAACATACGACCTCCGTCTGGGCGCGACGAGGGAGAACGGGATGCGCGATGGGAAATTCGAAAATCACTGCATTTTTACTACTCCGTATGTTTCACACGGCACATCACGATGTCCATCCTAGGAAAAGTTACAAGCAGGTGGAGAGCGAGATCAACTGATGCAACAATCCACAAATGGCTGTTATCCCTAAACGGGGTAATGTCTCTATGCCCAACGACTTTTACCGAGCTTTCCAGGAAGCAGGTGCAAAGCATGTTAAGTTCTTCACCAGTTGCGCCTTCGAAGGAAACATTTAGAATGGTTCTGATTGGGACTTCTTTCTCTGCTCAACAGATACCACACCCAAACCATCTTGATGGACCGTCAACAATCAGCTTTACTTGCTGAGTGCTCTAACTCTGGAGGTTCCCGCAGAAGAGATATGGAAAGCAGCACAATCGCTTTCGAATGAGCTTCCAAACTGATTCATATCAAGAGGATTTGTCCTGTGCAGAAAATACCCAGAGAGGAAATCAAGAGCACAATGAGAAAAAACCTTCCTGGATTTCTTCCCGCTCTCATGTGAAACAAGATGTTGAAGTTAAATTGAGGCCCATTAAAAGAAGGTTCTTAATCTGATCTACTACTAATATCCGTTTCATGAAATTCTGCTTGTTTTCACCGCATTTGAAGCTCTAGTCTACTAGCTATCATAGACTACCGGAGGTAGTCGTATATTCTTCATGTATGATGATGTACCCCGGGGTGTAGAGCGTATCATAGTAATACCGTGTAATTGTACGGAGTTTCAGCAATACTAACTGTAAGTATAATTTTTTTTCGATCGCGATCACTCGTCGCGCCCAGACGGAGTTAGTAGAGAGTAAAATAAGATCCTATGCATCTGGCAAAGATACCTTTCATGGCGTGCGTCTATTGATAAAACGGATCTTCAACCTTCGCGTCTACTTCGACAGCTTTACAGTTAGGTGCCGGTGGTTTTCATCTACCGTAGTAGTTAGTAGAGGTACTAACAAGTATCGATGATTACGGACGTACGTATGACATCAAGACGTCGTCCACCGCTCCACCGCTTCCCCCTCCCTCTTCACAAGTTCACAAGAACAAAACGGCAAAGATGGAAAATGTCGGATGGAAATTGACACAGCATCCCAAAACCAAAAAACGCATCTTTGAATTGAACAAAACATAACATTCCACCTTGGTTCCTACTGATGAGTATCTTGCCGTCGAAGATGAAAAGCGTCGGATGGAATTCACACAGCATCTCCATACCAAAAACGCATCTTTCATTTGAACAAGACAGAACATTCCACCTTGTTTCCTACTGATGATCATCTTGCCGTTATTACAATTATCAATATCCGTCACAATCCGACCTTATTTACGTCATGTCACAGCTAACAGGAGAGCTAGACTATGATTCCCAACAAAAGGCTCCAACGACGCATCGAGGATATGGGTGGACGTTGATTTTCTGGAGATTGTTCTTTGCGTCGATTGCATTGCCTTTCTGGATTTGGCATCGTGTTGGGATGACCTTTTCACGGGACATGGGATGGACGGGAGGAAGTGCTATATTACTCAATATTATACTTATCTGTCCGTCCAACGTTTCTTCTCTCTTCTTCCTCCAATATTTTCATACTTTCTACCACGACTACAAGCAACAATAGGAAATTCTTCCTTTCCGATGAATGAATGCATCCTAATTGGCAAGGACTGCTTCGTTTCACTTGTCATGCAGCTTATGTTATATGGTTCCAAATACGATACATCGCTGATACAATACGGAAACCATGGATTCCGGAACCACTTCATGGTCTTTTTTTTGTTTTGCGTTTGGTGGAAAGGGTTCTTCGAGCCTGTCATGGGGACAAATTACATCATTCATCAATTGGCAACCAATATTCCAGCCACTGTTCGCTTCGAGGAATCGCCATCACGAGTTTGCAGCACCACACCGGTGTATGTAAAGCAACTTTTGAAATACGAGGAGGGAGTTGGAGGATGGGAAGTAAAAGCAATGGTCATCTGGTGGCAAAAATGAAATTAATTCGCTCGCTTCGAGGAATCGTTATCACGAACCTCAACCACTCTACAAACTGCTGCCTTGGACGGCCATTCGTTTAACATTGCTCATGAAGTTTGGACGAGGAACGAAACCAAAGTGGCCGGGAATCATTCAGATACTTTTGGGATGGCTGAAGGCAGTTATACGATTTTGGATATTTATTCGGATACCATCTCTCTCAATGTCGAATGGCCACTTGAACCACTATACTAACTGCTGGCTTTGACGGCCGTTGGTTTTCCATCGACCATCATAGCATTTGGACGGAGAACCAAACAAAACTGGCTGAAAAGGATTGAAATATATTATTTTGACTTGTCCTTGAACGTCCCAGTGTCGACAGACAGGGCCTTCCAACCACCGTTCGATCTGACAACTCTGACGTCCAATGGTTCATCTTGGTTTGTTAAAAAACAAAGTTAGGAACTCTGTGAAAAAGATCTCCCTCGGTGTCGAAAGGACACTTGTTGACAGGACACTCCAATCTTAATTTACTATATCATACCTCGTCGGGGTGGGAAATCACAGTCAATTATTGACGAGCTTTTCAGTACAAACCATTGCAGTAACGTTACGAATGGTACAATCAATATCCAATCTATACAGAATCGTTCCAAATTTGACGAACGAGATCCTGGTACGCATCAGATAATTGCTCCATCCGCAGTGGTGGGAATATATTATCAGTAACGCGCGTATAATGTTGGGAAAAATACCTCGACGGGGTGGGAAATCAATTTTGACGAGCTTTTCAGTACAAACCTTTACAAAAACTTTACGAATAATGAAATCAATATCCAATCTATACAGAATCGTTCCAAATTTGACTAAAGAGATCCAGGTACGCATCAGATAATTGCTCGATCCGCAGTGGTGGGAAAATACTATCAGTAACGCGCGTATAATGTTGGGAAAAATACCTCGACGGGGTGGGTAATCAATTTTGACGAGCTTTTCAATACAAACCTTTACAAAAACGTTACGAATAATACAATCAATATCCAATCTATACAGAATCGTTCCGACTTAGACGAAAGAGATCCAGGTACGCATCAGATAATTGCTCGATCCGCAGTGGTGGGAAAATATTATCAGTAACGCGCGTATAATGTTGGGAAAAATACCTCGACGGGGTGGGAAATCAATTTTGACGAGCTTTTCAGTACAAACCTTTACAAAAACGTTACGAATAATACAATCAATATCCAATCTATACAGAATCGTTCCAATTTAGACGAAAGAGATCCAGGAAGGCATCAGATATCGGCTCGATCCACAGGGTGGTCTAACGCGCGAATGATTTTGGGAAAAATACCACGAGCTCTCTTACCACCAATAGTGAAATGTATGATTATTGCAAAGTCTGATATTACGTATATTACATACTTTCGAGACTTTCGTACTCACAGGCAGGCTACTACAACGCGCACAGTCAATAAATTCATTGATGGTATTTTGGGACGAAATGATATTACACCTGTTGATGCTACTGTACGACGTTTGGGTCGAACGATCGTAGAACTGTGCACGAGTTAACTGTAATTTCATTTCAACACGCGGCTGTTTATTTATTAGTTAGTTGAACGATGGTCCATTAACATCAATAGAAAAAAAACTCAATTATTATTTTTCGATGCTCGTACAGGAAGAATTGTTTCATCTGTCATTGCTACTGTACGACATTTCGAACGAAAGATCATACGCGGTTTTTAAGTTCACTAAATTGATTGGGAACAATACTTACAGTTAGGAAACGGTATATACTTCATCCGTTGATGCTACTAACTATAAACGACGTTTGGGTCGAAACATCAAATCTACCTACCCACACACTTATTTCTTTCAAATACGCTGCTTTTAAGTTGAAAGATACTGTATTGAATTAACTAAAAATGAATACTTACAGTAAGTCATTTTGGGGAAATACTCTAACGTAACTGTAAAGATATTATTTCTCGGTAATGCGAGAGTATATCCAGCAGCCAGTGCACTCTCAATACTCTCTCTCTCTCTCTAGCTACTCTTCTAGAGAGGTACTATTACTACATGCGAACGCGAGCTAGCATAATAAAGTAATAATGAAATCTATTTTATGGCTATGCCGACTACTAGCTACCGGCAGTTCCGTATCTAAGAAGTTGACTTACCCGCCTGGCCCCCAAGGGGGCGGGGCAAATTATGCAACAGCTTTCCCTCCACTCAGTACCCTGTTGCCCACCACTCAGTACTGGAAAGGCAAAAAACCTCACGAAGGAGGAAAAGTCCAAACCAGTGATTGTCAGATATGGCGTGGTCTTCCAAAAACAATGCTGGGAAGGCAGCAATCAACCACATAAATTGTGTTGGGTGTTTTGATATCTTTTACCTGCTGCAACCCAATAGGGCGGATTGTACGTGTAAAATAAGCCTTCCATGCCAAGCACCAGTAATATTTCCAATGAAATATTACTGCCCCTCTGCACTTGACACTCGGCTGAGTTATGATGCCATTTCTTCCACAGAAATGTCAGTGCCCATCACAACTCTATCAGGAATCATGCATTTAGCACTCTTCCTCCTCTCCCTTAGCCCCCTTCCGACTAAATGAGAGAAACACAATCTTTCCGGTCGGCCACCGGTACTGCATGATGCCATGCACAAGACAGCAGTAGTTTGCACTACCGCTGGTACGATCGCTTCCGCTGCACTGATAGATCGTCTGTGGATTCTTAGTTCCCCAGGCTCTGACAAACCTGAGTTAAGCCCCCCTACCACGACAAGGTAATCCACTCAGGGGGGGGGGGGGCAGCTAGCATAATAAAGTAATATTATGATTCACAGATATACGTAGTACAACATAATACACATGATGCTTTCGAGAGCGGCAGCTTAAAAGATTGACCTCATTTTCACTGTTGACGAAGTTGCTGATAGCTGGTTGGGGGCCGTAAAGCCCTCATCTATATTGAGTCGTCATCTCCTTTGCCAAGATTGTATGCTTTCCAGGAGGATTACGGATGTTGACCCGTCCAAAACGGTGGCCAATTCGTCTCGGAATTGTACAAAAATTGCAGAAATTGAATTGATTTCTGCCGTGGTATGATGGCCAAGTGGACATGGATATAGAGTCGTAGTTTCACAAGGTTGTTGAAAACCAATCCAATGGGTGGTGGTAACATTTACCGTTCCAAAACGGCTGGCAATAAGTCTCGGCAGTAGCGCGGGACAGAATAACAAATCAATGCCGGAAGCTGTTGTGGAATCTACAATCACCGTCACCAAGAGTATTGAAGTGATTCGAATCGGGTGTATTCCACAAAAAATGCCGAGATTGTATCGATTTTTGCGGCGGTAGGACAACCCAATGGATGTCAGATAGAGATTAGCTCCGAAACGGTTGGCAATAATGGATATTGAATCGTTCCACAGAAAACCAATCGACTTTTGGTGAAATTTACCATTTTAAAACGATTGGCAATAAGTCCCGGCCGAGCAAATCAATACTGGAAAACGTGGAATCTACGATCACAGTAACGGATGAATGGAATCGGATGTATTGCATGGAAATTGTAGATATTGGTTCCATTTTGGCGGCGATATGGAGGCTAGGAGTATATCGGATATGGATCCCTCCAAAACGGTTGGCAATAAGTTTCGGCCGAAGGAATGGGGACAATACAGCTCAGCGCCGAATGATGTGGAAGGTACAGTCATTTGGAAATTCGGTGATGGTACGACTGGCAGGAGTATATCGGATAATTCAATGGTTTCTGTTTCTTAAATTTCCATGGTTGCAAAAGAAGGGAGCGTTCCCAATGGATCCAGTTCATCATACGATTGAGTCGTCTGCCGAAACTGCCCATGTTGTTGTTTCAGTCATCAGCATCTCTCATTGAAACGTAATTGGTAAATGAGTATCGAAGCAAAAATAAACACCTTCCTCTTCTAAAAAGGGTGGCAGGGTTGACATGGCCAATGCTGCTCGAATGGCATCCATCGATTGTTGTGAACATTCGATGACAAAGTCGTCGTCGTTGTTGCTGTTGTTGTTGTTGTTGTTGAATGTCATACAACAGTAGTAACACATCAATGGTTGGAGTGGGAGAGGATGGCAGAAAAACTGATAATAAGAGATTGAAACGACCCAAACATACCGTTGGAAATTTAAATATTATTTACAGTTAGTCCATAAACGTTCACAACGTTCAGATTTTATGATATACTGACTATTCGTGGAACTCGATCGATCATAACACCGATTAAATCCGGAGAAAGTATTACGTAGAAATCGTGTACGGTACCTACGTAGAAATACCCCCAATTGAATTTCGTGTATGAACGGGGGAAACCCCGAAGAATACATGCCTTCGACTGTGAGTAATGAAAGGAACCCCCTCTCAAGCTTCTATGATACGACGTCCTCGAAGTACTTCTATGATACGCGGTCTGCATACTAGTGGAGGGTGTGTATGCGACTCAGCGAAGACAAAATAATTGACTGTGATTATTGTTATCGTCCTCGTATTCACAACATCATGTGTCCTACGTATACACACTTGCATCGGAAGACCAGTTGTTTCAAGCACTTGACTCGTTGGAAAGTTCAACAGACGATAGTACCTTGTTGGTGACCATGTTTCATTCGCATTTGGAGCAATCTTGTGTTCGAGCCCAATATCAATTTCGAAAAATTGCACGGCGCTACCTCTCAAAATCATCAAAGGAATTTGGTGTAAACACATCGAACAAAATCAACAACAGCAATAACAACAATATCGTTTTCTATTCTCTCATCGGTCGTTTTGGACAGTACTCTTCGAAATTTAAATATTCATCGGTATCCACAGATTCAAATTTACAACCGATTGGGACATGGTCTTGCATCTGTGTTGGTACCGCAATCGTACCTGTTTTCCCGTCTAGTACACGAGAGGATTGAGAACAGTATTGGTAGGATGCAACAACAATCCTACCAATCGTAGTCGACTGTTTTGGAACAACAATGCTTTAAAACATATAATATAGCGTGCAATTTGCTGTTGTAATGTACCGAATGATTAGACGTTATTAGTAGGGTATGTAAAAGGACGTAACTACCATTGGCGACAGATCAATACCTAGAGATTATTACTTGTTAGTTTGGTCTTTTGTGGAATTTCCATTGTAGGTGGCACACAATACTTCTATAAAGTCTCTTTGAAGAACATACTTTCCTTGTTCAGCCATTCAATAGTTCGTCTTCCAGTTCGAGTGCAAAATCATCGTCGTCGTCGTCGTCATCATCTTTCTCATCCCTATTAGATGACGATGATGCATTCTTGATGGGAATGGCAGCGGGTCCTTGTGCCATGAGGTAAGGTTGTACATTTGCCTTTCGGATACTCCAATAGGATTCCATTAACCAACCGGGTCGTACTAAAAGACATCCAGGAATGGTACGAGCAATATTTGCCTTTTCGCTTCCATCCTTGGCGGCAACGACATGTGTCACAGTCTCATCGACCTTGTCTTGAGTCTAATGATCATGAAACAAAGAAAAAAAAACGGATAACAATGATGACAACGTCACAGGTATTTATTTTGGAGGGGTTGTCGAATATCTCTCTTCTTCTTTTACATACCTTGGCACCTAAACTTTGTGCAAACCGTACAATCGGTGGTCGGACCGTAGTATTGGGAGATGCTTCTGCTGCTGCTATCGCCTGTTGTTTGTGTAACGGTACGAGTCCACTTAATACCAACGTACAACCTTGAAGTACAGTTTGTCGCATTTGTTTCAAAAGTTCTGGTACGGTTCGTCGATTTCGATTTCCACTAGTACCACGGGTAGTCTTGCATTGTTGGTTGTGATAATAATATTGTTGGTGCAACCGATGCAAAATATCTCTTGTCCATAGTAGTTGTTGGTCCTGTTCGTTGTAGGGATCCCTGTTGCTGGTATTGTTATTGTTGTTGGTATTGTTGTTGTTGCTCCCTTGTTTGGGTTCGGATAGATCGGTTCCGGCGGGGTTGTTAATGTCGGCAAAGCCGACAAAGGGTTGCCAATGATAGGGTCGTACCAATAGCAAGTTTTCGGGTGGTTCTCCCTTGATGGTTGTGTCAGAGTTATCATCGGCGTTGGCCCAAACATCCTCACGATCATCGACGACGGCTGCCATGGTCCCGCCACAGGGGAATATCCGTTTGAGACTTTTGACGTGTTGTCCCAAATCACCTATATCGGTTCGGGAATAGACACGACTACCAAACAATTTTTGACGTAATCGATGAGCAGCTTGTTCCATCTCAACAGCTTGTACCAGTTCCTGTTGGAGTCGTTCCAAATCTTCTTCTTCTTCTTCATCATCCTTGGTTATCATGTTGTTGTGATCACTTTTGGTGTGATGGAATGATGTGGTTGTTGTTGTTGTTGCATCTGTGATTGGATTATCATTTTCTCCGTCTGGATGATGTTCGGTATGTTCCACCGTAGAAACTGCAAAGGATATCTTTTTTCGTTTCTTCTTGACTGGCTGGTGCGCTTTATCGTCGTTGTCATATTCATCATCACCATCATTTATGTCCCTGTTTCGTTCTTTTTCTTCTTCTTCATGTTGTTGTTGTCGATCAGTGATTTGATCATTGGTACTCTTGTTGTTTTCGATATCATCCGTATTGTCCATAGTGTTAGTATTGTCGTTTTTACTAGTATCGTTGATTATTATTATTTGTTGTTGTTGTTGTTGTTGTTGTTGTTGTTGTTGTTGTGCCATTTGTAGTACTTGTACTTGATACCGTAATCGTTCGATGTCGTCCCAATCTCGACTGGATCCCAAAAGACTCCGACACAGAACCATGGTAACTTCTTCGGCGTACTGTTTGGTTCCCGCGGTATATACGGACACTTCATACGTCGATTCGATCCCACGTAACAAGTCGTTGACATGTGGTCGTAATTTGACATAATGTTGTGCCCATTGTTGTTGTTGATGATGTAGATGATTTGATGGTTGTTGTAGTTGTAAGGGATCGGTTGTCCCTTCATTCAGTGGCAATCGAATGGTCCGAACACCAGCAGCAGAAGTGTTGTTGTTCGTCTTGTTGTTGTGGTTGGTATTGTGTCCCAAATAGTTTCGAGCCCGTACATCCGATGTAGCATGTACGAGAGTATGGTCCAAGTCCAACACCAACGATAACCGTTGTTGTCGAAACAACCGATTGGCATCCCATTGTGCCATACTTTGTCCCTCCTGTTGGGATACCGTCATGGTAATCCCCCCCGATACAGTGACTTGTGTCAAGTTGGGACCCGTATGCTGTAGTAATGAATCAGTATTACTATTGTTGTTGTTGTTGGGCATGGTTGTTGTGGTTGTTGTGGTTGTTGGTCGTTCTCCACATACGACACACATTCCTTCCAAAATGGTAGGATGCAAACATTCTTCAATGTACCCAATAAGCCTTCTTCGGTGGTTGGTGTTTACTTGTTTTTGTTGCTGCTGCTGTTGCATCATACGTAAAAAGCCAGTGGCGGGAGCAATAATGGGAATAAGATCTTTTGGTTTGATTGAAGATGTTGTTGCTGCTGTTGTTGGTGGTGGTGTTGAAGGTTTTGTCACCACAGAAATTGAAGACGGTACTGCTTTCATCGTGACTTGCACTGTTGTTGTTGTTTTGTTTGTGTTTGTGAGTGTATCTTTTTTTTCTGTTTTCGCCGCCGCCGTCGTCGTCGTCATCCATTTGGATGCCAATCGTTCTTTGATGAGAGAAATAGCGTTCTCGTTATTATTAGTATTATTGGATGATGGTTTGGTAGGAATATTATGATTAGTATGAATATTCGTATTCATATTACCAATATTTATACTTGTAGTTGGTTGTTGTTGGGTTTGTTGTATCTGTTTTCGTCGTCGGTTGGGTCTCTTGTGTTTAACAGCAGCAGCAGTTGTTGTTGTTCCTGTGGTTATGACTGGATCGATCCTTTCCAATTCCAATTCTTTTTGTTTGTTTGTGATATCATTCCTGTTGTTGTTGATGGATATTGTTTTCTGTATGGCCATTGCGACCGTCTCTCCTTTTTTAACGATGGATCCAGGCAACACCATCCAATGATCAACATCAACAACGATAAAACAATCGTTACAATCCTCTTGGACTTCTTCTTCTTCATCTTGTTGTTGTAATACTGATGTTGGAGGTAATAGAATCTCTGTCCGTTTACGTTTTGTTCTTGTTGACAACCCATAATTATTATCATTATCATCATCATCATCATCCCTTTTGGGTTGCTGTTGCTGTTCATTGAGTATGGCAAAAGAGTCCAATGGTGACATCGTTTTGGTGTATCGTATAGACTGTTGTTTTTGTTGTTGTTTTTGTTGTTGTTGTTGTTGTTGTCGGTGGATGTGGTGGTGGTGGTGGTGGTGGTGGTGAGTGGTGAGGCGTTCACTCGAGTACCGGTACCGCAGATGTACGCAACCACGAGGTGTATGATACGCTACAACACTCTACGCAACAAACTTCTGCGATTCCCAGTGACGTCATGTTCTCGAAAGCTCTTACGTACTGTCGTAGCTACCGAACTACCGGTACAGTAACGGTAGGTAGAGGAGAGTACCGGGACCGGGACCCGGGACCCCCTAAAGAGATATGATACGCATTTTACAGTTACAAAGTATATGTACAGTGTGCGATTTGTATCATACAAAGAATCTTGAATCCGAACGAGTCCCGCAAAAGCGCCAAAATTACAGTTTATTACTGTGTTATTACGAATGTAGCGGAATCTACCTGTGATACGGTTGTTCCCCTCGTGGGATCACTGTAACGTCCATCCATCGTCAGATCGTTTCACGCTGATCATGGAACCCATCGTTTGACGGCGTTGCAAACATTTTGAAAACATGTGTGATAGCAAAACAACGAGGATCCAGCGACTCTAAAATAAACCCAACAAGCAGCACTCGATTAATCATTTGTCTGCAAAACAACGAGGACGCAGCGACCGATTACTATGGAGGAAGAAGAAGAGAAAAAAGACCAGTCAGTTGAGAAGGTGGGGTCAGGGGACGCAATAAAAAAGAGGCGCAAGAAAGGCGCTGAAGACGACTCGGAGTATGGGGATTATTTAGAACTACCAAAGGAATTGAGAGGCCTGAAGGATAGGACTTTTGAGTTTGAAGAAGAGCTTGAAGCTGAACTTGTCAGCCGTGGATTTGAAGATATTCCTGTCATCCTTGATCCCAGCACCGGAAAAGCCAGACTTAGGATGACAACCGGTGCACACAACTTGGTTACCAACAGGTATGTGAAGAAATTCGAAAGGATTTGGGGAGGCCAGGCCACTGCTGTTGATGGAACTACGAATGTTTTCATCCAATCAGTAGCACATGGTCGCAAGATCTATGCACGGCAACCGGACATTGCCTTTTGGGGACCGGACAAGATTGTCATCATTATGGAGGATGGCGTGGCGATTACTGAACCCAAGAACCTCGCTGTGCCGTTGAAGCGCTACAAATCGCGAGATCAGGTTGAGCGTGTGAATCCGGATGTGGTCTTTCAATTCAGCTGGACGATCGCAAATAAATATGAAGAGGAAGCCATCAATGATATGATGAACCGGGCGGTAGTCACGCCCACCACTAATCCAAACAACACTGCCCCAAGACTTGGGTATCTCCTCAAAGTGCGCCTGTCATCCAAGCGACTTGAGGATGACCGCAAAAAGCTCTTGCGGATGGATATCTATCGCATTCCGAGAGGAGCAACGGTCCAGGATGCCATTGCTGGACGAAATGGGGCCACAAAGCAATCATACATGCCTGGTGGCAATGATGTTGTCATGACTATCACAGCCCAAGATCTAGGCATACCCATCGGTCAACCTGCGCCACCCGATTTCACTGTCTCTGCAGAAGCTATATTCCATTCTTTGTCATAAAAAGAAAGAGATAACTCAGGAACTCAAACCCCCCAACGCTTCTACCGAGACCTTGTTGGTTTGCATTGGTTTTGATGCTGAGGCCAGTCTGGAAGACTGTTCGTTTAAAGACCGCTTCATTGGGCAAAACACTAGGTATTCCCAAGTTGAGTTTTTCGACAGTAGATTCCAAAGAATGGCTATCAACAACAACAACAATACCACGAACCCTCATCCATCGATAATAATACTGTCGTGATCTTGGAAAAACTATTGCGGTAAAAAAGGTATGGCCAAACCTTTATGAATTATTGGAATCACTGAAAATATCATCATCCAATAACAATGACGAGACAGAACGACTCGAGAGAAAGAGGCAGAACTACTCCAGCTTGTATGGGATACTGCTGATTTGCGATTAGTTGTGAAACGAACACTCAAGGAACCTTCCATCCTCTCCCTCCAACAATAATGATTGCATTGACAAGCATGATCCACCAAGACCACAACTCCCAGAAAAACGACAACAACCATAATATGAATACTAATGATGATGATACTTCTGAAAAAGACAAAAATTACAGCATGAAATCCGCACGGTTCAAAGACGGATTGCACATCAAATGATACTGAATTTGGTCACCACATTGCTTCTGTTTGGTTGTTGTTGCTGCTGCTGTACTTGTATTTGCGCTTTGACGACGGATACGACAAAATTGGACAGATAATCCATCCCGACCCAATGTAATGCCTCCAATTCGAATTTGAATTGTCTCATTTTTTAATTCGATCCGTCGTTGTTGTGGATCCCCTCCCTTTCGTCCAAAGGGATGAGTAGCATGTAAAAAGGATTCGAATCGTTTCTTGTCCAATCAACTTAATTGTTGAAATGCCGGTTATGGTAAATTCGATTGTTGGGCTTGAGAGGGACGTAAACCAATCCATTGGAGTTGTAGTGATCATGAAGATGATGATGATGTTGTCGTTATGTGGCCGTCGTCAACCGTACCAATTGTTTTTTGTTGGTGTTGTCTGGCCCGTTCAATTCTGGTTTCATGTTCGAATTGGTATGTTTGTGATCCGACGGCTGGAATTTGTAGTAAATGTTGCAAACAATGTACCCATCTGGAAAACCCTTCCCAGTGACGAGGATACATGGTATTCTTTGAAAGTTTTTGTCTTCGCTGAGTCGCAAACATACATACCCTCCTTTTCTACCACTAGGATGCAAATGGCATCACTTTGAATCGAATATAATCGAGACGACGAAGAAGTTCTTGTTTGATTCGGGTGTGTCGACAGATTTGACATGACTCCAAAGTTTTTCGGATTTTCATAGGTAGTGGGTGTGATGGGTGTCCCGTGAGTATCCAATTCACAACCATTCAAGATTTGTTGACCCGTTTCAGCATTATACAAGATGATGGATCTCCAATACCATCCTCGAGGAGAGGCAATCACTCCAAGAGAATGTCGTGATGTCAATCCCAACAGTTTCCCATCCTGAAATGCAATAACTGCCCATCATAACCACCACCACAACAACAAGTACCAAAAGTATGGTTGATAAAAATAGAAACAATCGAAGTCGTCGTCGGTGGTGGTGTGTTCTGGTTGTTGTTGGTCCGTAGAATCGTTCCTATTAACTGTAATATTATTCCCATTTCAGTTGATGTTGCTGGCAGAAGGCACTGTGATTCGTTCCGACGACGACAGGACAGGACACGTGATGTATCATACTGCTGGGAATGCTGGCAACGACAACAATCACCGACTGTGAACTACCGTAGACATCCATACCGGTACACTGATGTAGACTACCGGTATGATACCAGTCAGTTCACACAAATACGGTAGTACTCGGCTCGGGAGGAAACTCCAACAGGACCGACCACGATTTGTCATTTCATTATTGTCAAGAAAAGGAATGATATCGACATGATCATGACAAACATTTCAAAATTAACAATGGACCTTGGTAATAACAACAAAGAATTGTTGTGTTGGTTTCCAAATCCATTACTTGGTCGCAAAGATTGGTGACAAAAAGGGACAAACCATACAAACACACTGAACACGTAGATTATAGGTAATAATCGATCTGATCGAATCTCGACACAATTGCATTCTTTCATTGTATCACATCATCATTATCTCGTCGTCATTGTTGTCGAGGATGATGACGTCATCCGTTCGGATCAATACTAGAGTAGTATTGCTGTGGGAACAACAGGCGACCATTCTGTCGTTTCTTTTGGTCAGAGACCAATACGGACAAACTGGCGGTCATTTCCTTTTGGAAGAAAAGTAGATCCATCCTTCTTCGCTGGCCTCCAACAGTAGAAGTTGCTGTCTGAAGTCTGAAGGTATTGTTGGACTGTTGGACTTTTGGACCATTCTTCCTTTACTTGTGCCAATTCAGAAGCAGAGTAATTACGGATCACTCGGAATGATGAAAATTAACGATGACAACGATGATCATGATGATGAGTGGTCACCGCCATTATCAGTAGAAATCGTCGTTGACTGTGAGGGAGAAGGGTTTGTTGTGAGTGATGACTGTGATTTCAACACTGTTTTGGATGGTTGAGCTTTCGACTTACAGTTAGCTTTCGACTTTTTTGGGGAGAAGATCATCTCTTTCGCGAGGTCTATTTTTCTCTGTCACTTACCCGCAGTTAACTGTAAAGGTAGCTTCCGTACAAAAACTCGCTACGTACTCCAACTACCTACCGTAGCAATGCGTTACCACGTATCATACCTACCGTACAACACTCGAGCTATCATACCTGTACCTACTGGTAGTAAAACTATGATTATTACCAATATTTTGTTCTAAAATCATTTCACTGTCAATTTCGGCAGTCCAAACGGTGATAGCAACTTCTTTCATCTTACACGACTCTTTGTGGAAATTCCATCGATACTTCGACTAACTAATCTCGCATCTGACTGTAAAACGATCGAAGCTTCAAATGTAAAAATATCTTGAAAATTTTTTTCACTATAGAGAAATGGCAAGATGGTGCGCCAAGGCGATGGTGGCAATCATGATGCCACTGACGTAAGATTTGCTATTAGCTGACTCAACAATCCAGGCACAGCCAGGAATTATGATTCAAGTGCCATGGGTCCTGGAAATAACAGGGACACAGACGTTCCTCCGGTTGATTCCGTACAAATGTTGCCACACCGACAACCTGCAATAAATTCTCTGAGGGCCTTAACACTTGAAGAGTTCCGGAATCGACTTGTTGTGCACTTCGACATTGCCTTTAAAAAGAGAGAAGTTGTATGGCCAATTCGAAATAGAAGAAAACAAAGACTAGATAACAACTATTTGGTATTGCGAAATAGAAGAAGGCAAAGACTTGAAAAGAACTATGGTACTAGTACGAATAGGTAGGCGGGCTAGTGTAGTTGCCTTTTTCGTTCTCGGAGACCATAAGGTAAATTTTTCATGATCGCACGAAACGCGCAAATTTCGTTTTCGTTTTCGGAGTACCATAAGGACTGGCCTTACAGCACTCTTCGTGGTAATTCCATCGAAACTTCGACTAACAGTAACTAACTGCAACGACATATCTTTCACATGGTTTACAGTGAAGTAATTTCTCGCATCTAACTGTAAAACCTACAACACTCGAGCTAACGGTAACTACTGGTAGTAATACTATGATTATTTCCCATATTTTTTTCTAACAGTAAAATAAGCAACTTCTTGCATCTTACACTCTTCTACTACGAAATTCGACAAAATTTCGATTGACAAAATCAACAAAAACTCGCTACGTGCTCCATCAACCGGTACCTCCCGTAGCAATGCGTTAACACGTACCTACAACACTCGAGCTACCGGTAACTACTGGTAATAATATTATGATTATTACCCATATTTTTTTTCTAAAATCATTTCACTGTCAATTTCGGCACTCCAAACGGTGCAAGCATCTTACAGCACTCTTCGTGGAAATTCCATCGAAACTTCGAAAATTTCTAGCATCTAACTGTAAAACCGATCGAAGCTTCGAGTGTAACAATATCTTGAAAATTATACATATGCAACTTCTTGCATCTTACAAATCTAGCTAGGAAATTCGATCGAAGCTTCGAGTAATATTTAAGCAACTTGTTACATCTTACACTCTATGGAAACTTCGAGTAACAATGTCTTGAAAATTATTTTACTGTAAGCATCTTCTTGCATCTTACACTCTTCTACTAGGAAATTCGACAAAATTTCGATTGACAAAATCTAGGATTATTTGGGCAACTTCGTGCATTTGACACTCCCCGAGGAAATTCGATCGAAACTTCGGGTAACAGCAACTTGAAATTTCTTTAAGTATCAGGGTGCATCTCACACTCATCGAGGAAATTCGATGGAAACTTCGAGTAACAATATCTTGAAAATCATTTATGTATCTTCTTGCATCTAAAACTGCTAGAAGAAATTCGATCGAAACTTCTGCTAACAGTAACTTGAAAATCATTTACGTATCTTCTTGCATCTAAAACTGCTAGCTAGAAAAAAATCGATCGAAACTTCGACTAACTGTAACACTATCTTGAAAATTATTTACAGTTAAGCAACTCCTTGCATCTAAAACTGCTAGCTAGCTCAATGAAATTCGATCGATTTACGTCGCCCTTTCGGGTTTTCCTTGCTGCCTCGACGTGACGACCCTGTTTAGACTCTGATGAAATGTTCGATTGCAGTGTTTGGCAATTCGTATGGCGGATACCAGCTGTCCTGTTTTCAAGCAATCCAATCCAATCCAACAAATGAAATTCTTTAAAAGCCTCACTGTCGAGACAGAGGACGCTTATAAGATCCTTAACGAGGGAAGAAATCATTTACAGTTGGAGTTCAAATCCTTCCCTGTGCTAAGAGAAATATTGTGTCATGATGATAAAATAATGGTCTGGGGAGTATAAGTAGCTAATAGTAGTCTAGTTGCCAATGTAGCGTGTACTAACTCCGTTTTTGTACCTATAATGTACTCCGTAGTAGATGTCTGATTTAGTTTTGGCCCACAAAAAAGAATAGAAAGGCCTTGAAGCGGATAGGAGATTATTCGCTTGATAGAATGGTAGACATTGTTCGGATTCGGAGGAGCAGCTTGAAAGAACAAATTTCCAGGTTGAGGGTCGGTCGAAGTGTCAGCAATTTGAATGACTTTGGGAAATCTATCCTCCTCCTCCTCGTTGTTGCTGTTATTGGTAGTGGTAATGACATGGTTCGTTGTTGGACTCTCCACAATCGATACTGGAAGGGGGAGGGCAAATTTGAGTTGGTACACAGGATTGTGGAAAATCAATCGATTGGGTTGTGGAAACCTCAAGCCTTGCAAAACGTTGGGCAGTACTAGTACTTGTACGTCTCGGCCAAGCAAATCACTGGACTTATTCAATCGATTGGGCTGTGGAAACCTCAAGCCTTCCAAAACGTTGGGCAATACTAATACTCGTACGTCTCGGACGACCGAATCAACACGGGGAGACGTGGAAGATGAAACTGGTCGTGGATTGCTCAATCTGTTTTTTGTTCTTTGTTTCCTTGTTTCTTTTACAGTTCCACCACCGATCGTTCCGTTGTTCAGTTCGATCACTCAATCTCTTTGCCATCATAATCCTTTGCTCGTAACTGTAAGCTTGTCTTCAAGGTGTGAACTGGCAAACTGGCCTGTTTCTACCGGTAGTTTCCAACGGTTTTGTTTTTTGGTTGCCTCGATGTGATTCTTGCAAAACATTTCGATCGGAAACGGTGGTTAGATCCGTTGAGAGTGCGACTTTCCTCCATGAAAGTGGTACAGCGCCTCCGACGGCAGCGGAACACAAAATCTCCTGCCCGTAAATTCCATAGCCTGTTACTAATTCGCTTCAACTTTGTGTTCCACCAGAGCGCCTCTGATGGTGACGGAAGACAAAATCTCCAGCGCGGCGGCGGTTCTGTGATGTGTGATGTTGATGTTGTTTGGGAAGAATATTGAATATGGGGATCTCTTTCATGGTCATTTTGGTTGTCATCAACTCTTTCACGTTCCTGCAATAAATCAATCTCTCTCCTCCCTTCTTTCTTCACTGGCGCAAGATGAGCACTCGAAGGACTAATTCACAGTCAAACTGGCTAGTCTACAAAGATGCGATCATGTAACAGTAAACTGCAATACTGCCACAGAGCTTATAGCTGATTCTTGATGAGAGCGGTTGGTGATGTGGGTTACGTTACTGTTATGGATTTCAAGCAGAACCATGGGATGTCATTCGAGGTCCGACCACAAGTTGAATAAGATCGTTCGTCATCTACTCCCTGGAAAGCAATGGTGATGGTTGTTGCGTGTAAAGCCGATATCCATCCTTGGCGGATAATCATCTGTGGATTGTCGTTATCGTATCGCAGCACCGTAGATTGATTCCCCCTCCACCTGCCTATAACTTTTTCTGGGGCTAGATCTGAATCATTCAGTGATCCTGTCTCATATCTGTTTGGCTAAATGGAAAGATGCGATCTACTTTTGGACTCTGAACATGCTTTTGTCTCATCGTCTTGCGCGCGTTCCAGGCAAGGATTATATTGCCACTCGTTGTATAATTGTTGTTTCTTTCTGTGGCATACTGCCACATCTCCATACGCAAAGTATACACCCTCATATTTCATTGTGTGCTTCCGTGTTCCAAGAAAAATCTCTTTTGTGGTAAACAATTGGGAGGAGGTCACATAGCATTCGATTCGTTTCGGGATCGGTGGATTGTTGTGAAGATCTTGATGTTGTATCATGAACTCTTCAGCTTTGCACCATTTTCCCCTACTACCAGCAATGGAGCATCTCTTGTATTTGTTTTCTTTGCCTTTGATACCTTCAGGGCAATGACCAAAGCTTCGGCTGGCGACATGGATGTGATGTTAGGAGATAGAACTGTCGTTGTGTTATGTGGCGTCGTGCCAATGACACTTGATGACAACAGTCATAATTGTCGTAGTGCTTCTACCACGGGAAATCTTCGACTCTGGGCTCAAGCATGATGATGGATGATCCACTATCTTAGAGACAGTGACATGAACAATAGCTGTAACGGCATATTTCCGTTACGACGTACTAGAGTAGGTCTATCATTGTTGGATGAATGAAGAATGAAAGTAACGAGAGAGTTTTGTGTTCTTGTGTTGTTTGTGCGGTAAATAAATATATGCAATGATTTTCGAATGTTGCAACGCGCAAAACGAAATCCCCATACGTATCATCGACTACCGGTAGGTTGCTAGGAGTAGTACGAAGTAGACTACTATCATACGACTTCCTGTTATTAGTGGATGATGGTTTCCTCTTGACAGTGAACTGACTGTGACATCATCGAGAAGAAAAGTCGAGGCAGTCGAACGATTTATTGACTGTCGATGGACGGACTATAAATGGAGTCGACTCAAAGGACGTCAATCACTTTATTACTATGGTATACATACCGTACGTCGTACATACGAAACATACTTGTACTTGTAAACGGTACGACTACCGGTAGCTAGTAGTAGGTCCCGTACTCCAAAACATACATAAAAACGTGAGCTGTTTCGAGAAGGTTTTAAAGCGCGACCTTTCTCCACCAATCATAACACTGCAATAGTGGTCATAAGGGTCGACCTCCGAAATCGGTTTCAGAGAAACATCAATTCCAACACAAATCGAAGATTGGTTTTTCTGTTTCTCGTTTCGGACATGGTTTTCGACTATGTTGGAAAGAAAAAGAGGAAAAGAGAATGGAATTTTTTCAGTTCCAGAGCTCACTTTTTTCGATTCCTACCGTAGATGTTGCCCTGGGATGCCAGTTGCAGTCTACAGTAAATCGATTCAAGTCCTTGAGTGAGATGCCATGATGGAGAGGTCATGATGATTGTCCCGTATTGCCAGCCAAGCATTGTGCGTGACAGGTATTGTTGCGGCTTCTAATGTATGGGGCAGGAGACAACCATGAACCCACATCTCGTTCCATTGGATCACATGCCGGTGAGTGGCAAGTGACAATGTTCGAACGTCGAGGCTCCGCAGTTGAACATCACCACGACGTGATGCGACTGTCGGTTTTTTCAGGCCGCTCAAGTATATTGCCTCAAAAGCAGTAGTCTATAACCATGAAGCGTTTGGAGACGACTCACCACAAGTCCCAGCTCGAGGAGTGCCACGATGCGCTCCTTTTACACTACGGTGTAAATGGTGCTACTGTTCACAGTAGACGTTGCCCTGGGATGCCAGTTGCAGTTGTCTACATTGACTTATGAAGTCCTTGAGTGAGATGCCATGATGGAGAGGTCATGATGATTGTCCCGTATTGCCAGCCAAGCATTGTGCGTGACAGGTATTGTTGCGGCTTCTAATGTATGGGGCAGGAGACAACCATGAACCCACATCTCGTTCCGTTGGATCACATGCCGGTGAGTGGCACGTGACAATGTTCGAACGTCGAGGCTCCGCAGTTGAACATCACCACGACGTGATACGACTGTCGTTTTTTTCAGGCCGCTCAAGTATATTGCCTCAAAAGCAGTAGTCTATAACCATGAAGCGTTTGGAGACGACTCACCACAAGTCCCAGCTCGAGGAGTGCCACGATGCGCTCCTTTTACACTACGGTGTAAATGGTGCTACTGTTGATATCAACATGAAAAAAGAAGCAAGGTGACAATGAGAGAGGGTTCGGCACATGCGAGTGCCGGCATTTCTAGAGCCTTCGGACTGTACAGTCACAGCCGCCTTGGCCCTTTTTCTTGTCACAATTCTCAAGAATGCCATTGGAATGTACCGCCGTTTGGCGTGCGTAATGCCGCGAGACGGGGACAAGTCCGTGTCCTATCCATGTGGTAGGCGATGGCATTTCTTTGGTCGAGTATCGGGCTTTTGTGACTGTAACGGATCACTTACTGCTTCAGTGATACGAGTCGCGGCTCGAACTTGGCCACACCAAAAACAATATTTAACAATTAAAAAACGAAATTCAATCGAAAACATAAACCCTTCTCCGTACATTGTAGTAGTTGTAGTAGTGTGGTAGAATCGATTTGATTGTGCCATTTTTGAAAACAATGTTGTTGTTGTTGTTGCCGCATTCGTTGTGTTTGAGTGACAGTATTGGTACAGCACAATCCCCTTCTGTTCTCGAGTCATACCAGTTGGTGTCTCCAAATACAACACCATCTCACAAGCTGTCTGTCATACACATAAGGTACGACGCAAACCGAGCATTCGGCAAAGCTGTAGGGCCTGCAGATAAATAAGGAACATCATGTTATATTGCTTTTGGACTGTCGTTGGACGGCCGCTGCCCTGATTCTTGTTGTTGGAAAATGATTTTCTAACAGCCAACCAAGTGGCAGCGCTGGAAGCCGAACGAGCCCAGGAACTTGCCAACACCGCTACGATCGCCTTTGAAAGTTTAACAAGAACAAGGACGGTGAAATGTTGTTGTTGTTGTTGTTGTTGTTGCCACCACCACTGTTGCTTGGAGTGTCATCCGAACTGATCCTCTTCGTCGTAGTAACAGTTGTTGTAGCAGTATTACTACCCGTTGCAACGGTGGTGATGCTCTACTGTACGGTAGTTGTATGGTGTATGCAATCGTAGGGCACGACACGATTATGGTGGCACAACAACCAACTACGGGACGGGACGGTATCATAGTTGTTTGTTCCTGTGATAACAACAGCAATACCAGAGTCGTAAAGAAGAAAGATTTCAGCAACAAAGAGGGTATGATAGAGTTACCCAAACTACTTCGTAGAATAGTACTACCTATAGTACCGGAACTATTGATAATAAAATCTATTTTATGGCTATGCCAACTACTAGCTACCAGCAGGTCCGTATCTAAGAAGTTGACTCACCAGCCGGGCCCCTAAGGGCGAGGCAATGCAGGGAATGACCGGAGATCACTCCAGGGATGTAGTAATGGTAGTAAAACCTCCTACGTGAGGAGGAAAAGTTCATCTGGGTGGAGAGGAATTTATAGTACCGGAACTACCATATGTATGATACGACGTACTGTTGTACTCGTACTTCTATATTCCTATTGAGGATGCCGTGCCAGTCAGAAAACTGAAGCGTGCCGAGCTGTGTACCTCCTAGGATTTCTACAGGGATGGCGCGACTCATGTATGAATATTTAGAAGAATGCTCGACAACTGTTTCACATTAGAGAAACTACAAGTTGTGACAACATCAGGAACAGAACTCTATCAGAGACTATTATTGAAAGCATCAATCAGATGTCGAGTGGATACGTGCTTGCCTCTGCAGTTACATCCAACGATAGTGCAATTGGCGTTCCAGAACTCATGTGAGGGATTGTGTAGTCGTTGTCGGTTGATGACCTGATTCATCACACTCTGCAGTGTCACCAAATTCGATTGACTTGGCTGGATAGTTCTTGTAAGTTTCTTCTACATCTCAATCAGAGCGTCCTAGCTGTCTGGTAGTATCTTGACTGTAGAGAATTGAAAAGCAAGATCATTCACATTCAATCTGGTGACTGTGCCGAACAACGGATCGTCATCTGGTAGATGAGCTTTGGCACCGTCTTGCTGCAATACTATTGCATCTTCTTCTTCACGTCCGGTAACTTAAAAGCATATCTCGGTACAAATCCCTATCCATGTTGACGTTACACCACTTTAGATCTCCTGGTTGATGGCTTGCTCATACATGTCGATTTCACTGGATAGATTCCAATTAGTCCATCAAACTGTCTCGTTGTATGATTGAATCTTGGTCTTGCAAGAGCGGAATGACTTTAGTGATGTGACTCACACTGATATTGCCTTAGGCGGTGGCTCGTCACAATACAGAAGCCCGTCCAAGAAGAACCATTTTTCATCATATGAATCTCGTTATACATGCTCTTGAACGTCATTTCAGCCACAGAATTGATAGTGTTCTTGTCGTTCTTTGCGATGCAGTGAAACAGCCGATTGAGGCGATGATCATCGTTCAACTTCGGCTTCAAAGCCATGGTATGAACCTTCAGTTTCTTCGACTGTTTCATTCTCCAGATGGTCATAACTGGAATACCAACAGCTCCAGCAAGAGATCTGATGGTTCTTCTAGCGGTAGGATCAATATTCTTGATCTCTTGCAACAGCATGTCTCGGTCATGCTTCGGAGAATTTTCGAACTTCGTAGTAATGCCGTTTCTGGAACGTTGCAAGAAGAGAGACAGGGTCAAGATATTGACCCGGTATTTGCTTCAGCGTTGAATACCACAGATTAGCACAGTTGGATGGATGTGTGTTTCGCCACAGCTTTAAACTGTAAGGTAAAATTTCTCGCGATCACCACGCACGTGAATACATCTCAGCTTTTCGGTCATCGCAAGTTGTCACCATGTTGTTGCTTATAGAGGAAAGAGATTTGTGCTGGTGTGATCGTCGAATTTTCACTTGCTGGGAGATCCGTAAGAACGGCTTCCTTACTTTGAACGGCTCAACGGACTGAAAGACTTAACTAAATATCATGAATATAGCTTATATGTGAATGATGATAACAGCCATATGTTCTAAGTAGCTTGTTGGCGCATTTAAAGTTGTGAAAGTGTAATATAGAAGTGAGACGGAGGGAGTACGAAGAAGATCCTAACAGTAAAATAAAAGTGGGAACATTCTCTCGGGTGGGAACGGGGTGGGAAAACCGTTCCTTAACGGTACTCAACTGTGCGTACCATTTCACGAAGGGTGGGAACATTCTCTCGGGTGGGAACGGGGTGGGAAACCGTTCCTTAACGGTACTTAAAGTTAACTAACTGTAACAATTAGTTGAGAGTTGAGAGAGTGAAAGAGATTCTACTACTACTAGTAGTAGACTACTACTTTCGTACGTACGACCTCTTCACTGACGTACAAACAACCAACATTCGTATGATGCGTCTGTTGTCTGTTGTCTGTTGTCTCTTCGTCTCTTCTTGAATTCCAGCAACATCCCTTCTCTACCGGTAGCTAGCTAGCAAGTTTGCAACGTTGCCGCTTAAAAGGAAGTAACAGGAACTCCATCGTTCGGAAGCCACTTCTACCTACAAGCAATGAGGTCAAAAGAGACAACTGAAAAAAAGGAGATTGGCACGACCGATTTCGGTGAAATACCCACAAGATGGTATCAGAGAAGATTTGACCGTTTATGCTATCTTTTTGTTGTTGTTAATGGCATGCAAAAAGAGAAACCAAAAAGCAAAATGATGGATTGCTTTCCCTAAAAAAGAAGGAGAAAGGATGACACCGACGATCTTTTTTACCCAAGGCAACATTTGAATATGGGAATCCAAATACAAGCAATGAATCAATCAATGACATTCCAACAAACAAACACTTCTTGCTCCGAAGAAGTAGGAACACGTCTCCTTCCGTCTTGCCTGCCTACCCAACGACACTCATGTTAATGTTTTGAGTGAATACTTGGCAGCGACAAATCTGATGAAAGTCATACTGACCACAGAAAGCTTCCTATTGTCACGTCTGTTGTCATAGATACAACTGCTTAAAATTTTCGAATAAAGAAATCTCGTGAAAACAACAAGGCAATACACCGACAATCAAGCAAACAAACAACGTGTCACATTACACCGTCCATTACACTGCTGTCGCCCAACCCATTACAATCCTAATTACAGTAAGTGATAGAGAAGTGAATGAACGGAACTCTGATCGAGGTGGAGAAGTCCACCATCGACATGTATTCAAACTCCGTGTCGGCCACCATCACTTCCGAACGTCGGAACGGTGATGGGCCTCAAAATGATGAGGCACCATCTTTCATTGGACGCGATGCAAATGACTTATGTTTTGAAGTACATGCGCAAGTTGTGCATCCCGTCCGAGAAAATGCAAAGTGTCCTCGACGAGCTAGAATATTTTGGCTTTGCCGACGCTGACGTAAAGACCGATTATACGATGGGATACCCGATGGAGACTTCCCTTGGAGCTATAAATACTCACTGTACGAAATGCCAACATCTGTCACTTGACATCCTGGCTGAATTTTGCTTCAGCTGGGTTAAGCATAAAATGTCACCACTCACACATCTCACCTGCAGCTTTGACATGAGGGCGGGTGATATAGATGAGGATCATTATGAAAGGCTCTACACCCGACATTTCATGCTCCAAATGTCGCGTAAGATTACTCAATCAACAGCCGGTTTGCGCAGAACTTGTGTGTTTTATAATGATGAGGACCAGGGTTCATGGACCTTGTTTCTTTTTTGTGGGACCCCATTCTTGCGTTGCGGTTGGTATCTCGGTTCCGCCAACCTTAGGAGACATGTCGACAATGTTCCGAAGAGTTTGCGGTGCCAGCTCCATGAAGACCAAACATATTGGCTGTCAACTTTTGGTCCAGTTCGTGGATAAACCAATCCACTGCACATCCTGCCCGGAGCGGTTTTCAACACCAAATCGTGGTTGACGATCCAGCAAAAACGAGAGACACAATTTGGAATATCGAGTCTTGGCCGAGTTGTTATATTTCGGTGGGGACTGGGGCGGATGTCGACTGTAAAGGTAACCGACCCACAATTCATGTGCACTTCAGACAACTGATGAGCAGTTCTAATGATTTCATTTTCGACGATCTTCCCATTGACCAATATCTCACCCTCAAGGTTGCAAAAAAAGCGGTTAACGATCGGTCGGATTTGAAAGGTTTCTATGAACAATTGCGAAAGCACGGCATGAAGTGTACCGCTGGAACCTATGATGACATCGGCTACCCAATCCTCTCTTTTTAAAATCAATGCTCTCTGAAACAACAGCTGACGAAGAAGGGAAACCATAATGAAGAGAATGGGTCACAATTTTGTACACGGTGACCCGTGACTATCGCAATACCAACGAAGATCTATTCACGCACAATACTCATCTTTCAAGTTGCACTTGAAGCATACGAACAATACTGCTATGTAGTACAATAATTTAACATTATTAATTTAGGAAAGAATTCAAAGAGTCG
The DNA here is from genome assembly GCA_019154785.2 of Nitzschia inconspicua. Taxonomy (NCBI): domain Eukaryota; phylum Bacillariophyta; class Bacillariophyceae; order Bacillariales; family Bacillariaceae; genus Nitzschia; species Nitzschia inconspicua. The sequence goes on from JAGRRH010000012.1 coordinate 140,813, forward strand.
AACACTCGGTATAATTGTGCCCAATTGTTCATTTGCTGCCTCCTGTTGGCTGTTGTTTTCCTTTGCCCGATACTGCCAATTATCCAAGGCAAACAAATTGAGCCTTGGTTGTTGGCGGGAAAATATGGCATCCATGATAGGATCATCAAAAGGAAAGTGGAAATCCCAATTGGTAATATCTGACCTTGGGGTCCTTTTCCAGGTACACCAGACCAGACGTCGTCACTATTCGAATTTGATACGATGGTAGATGGCAGCCAATCCAAACTTCCGCCGACTGGAGAACAAATCACAGATAAGAAAACTGTCGGAAGTAGTGCTGCTGCTTTTGGTAATGAAACATGGCTTGGAGGGGTTTCATGGAGGCATGAGCATTGTCTCAAGACTGACATCATGCTTCGGCCATTTTCTGAAATTTCCAGCCAAGCTGTAAATCAGTTGTTGCTTTAACTTCCTCACTGACTTTTTCCCAACAGCGATAAAGACGGCAGTTTTCGTAGGACTGGAACCTCAAAGACAAAGTTATTGCGGTAGATTGAAGATGGTTGATGGACATCAGATATCGGCAAGAGTTCATTTGCAACGAAAGACGACCAGTATGCCAGCAAGGCAAAACAGTGGTCAACACCAAGTTGTAGTCCTATAAATCTGTGTTAGGCGGGCATTGTAGTATTATTTCTCACATCGTCGTCGTACGTAGTAGCAATGTTTGTGTGAACGTGAGAATTCATGCTTTCATTTCAACAAAACAATGTTGTACAGCTCTACTAGCTAGTAGAGGTAGTAGAATCGTTGAATGTGATCAATTTTCCATTGTGCTTCCCGAAAACTCACCATCATTCCATGCTAAAACGTTGTCACTGGCCGGAACGAAGTTTTCAACGTCTACTCTGTCGTAACTGTATTTCATAATACGTACTCACAGTCAGATCACCGGTACGTAGTTAACTTCAAGTACAACAGGGAAGCGATAGACTGACAGACAGATGCCCGCAGATCCACAAGACTCTTATCATCTCTTCAATTTGACGGAATACGATGTACTTCAGTAGAAGAGATTCTCTTCTATCCAACAATCGCCAATTTGGCGGAATGGATCGCTTGCAATGATCAAATGAGTCGATCAATCATTTTCTTTTTCTTCTACTCTACTATGTATCATAGCTAGTAGTGACATTAGAACATCATTTACGTCTTCTGCGTCATAGCTCTCTAGTAGCTAGGATAGGACGATGGTTTTGCTGTCACAAGAACGAAACAGAAGAATGATCGAAGGTTTATAGAATGATAACAGATTCAAGTCAAGGAATCGTTGGCTGAGGTGGAAGTAGTGGAATAGGTAGACCGGACGAGACAAGTTACTGGAGCTGATGTTGCTTCGTGACCAGCGTGGAACTGGATTGGAGTGATGAGCAGGTGCCGCCGGCTGCCCTCTCAAAATGCATCCAACCAACCGACGTCTTCCATACGATTTTAAAAGTGTCGATTCCGCACTGTACTACTTGCATCCAAAGATGTCCTGGTTTTGAACGAAGTTATCGGTTTAAAAGTCCACTCTTGGTCAGGATTCTCCAAAGATACGACAAAGTGACTACTACCACGCCGAATTCCGGAATTATGGAAGGCATTCCATCTGCGATGGGAGTTGAATTCAGCATAATGCATTTGTTCACAGCGCAATACCTTCTTTTCAAAGCAAAGATACTCCATCGCCATTCGTGTAGTTTTGCAACACCTCCTAATAAAAGGTCTGTGGTCAAGATACGAGTCATCACTTCAACCGACACTCATGATTCTACAATCGTTTTATTCCACAGCGGATTACCACTTCCACAAAGAGGAGGAGATCAAAATCAACCCATGATTGGAAAAAGATTTTCAAACTCTGATATTTGATAATACATCGTGGTGTCTCCGCCCTATCGACGAACTTTTTTCAAACAGCTCCAACCACAACGTACAAACAACAAATACCAAACAAGGAATCATTGGAAGAATCGGTTCGAAAATTGGATTTGCTTCGCACGTTTGCCCTCTAGGATTTGGGCACGAATGCTGACCCCAATTTATCGACAGAAGAGCTGTATGCAAATGCTGTTCCATGTTACTAATTCGCTTCAACCTTGTTTTCCACCAATATCGATGGCTCCGCCTCCCAACATCGGTGTTGTGTATATTCCCAACTGGACCAATTGTTTCTGGCCAAATAAGGTAAAACAAGCCAATGAAAGGTTCGAGCCCATGTCGCACCTTCGCAAGTTCTAGTCCTGTAATGACCGTGTCCTTCCTTCTAGTTCCCTTGGTTTGTCCCTGTCAAGAACACAATGGGTGGAAAAGATTCATCTCGAAGCCTTTGCTGTTACGTTGCCACTTGATTCGTTTGACGGATTCGCATTGATCCATGCGGTTTTCGGAGATGGTTGTTTCATAATACGGAATAATGTTCGGATGGTGGTAGTAACAGGAACCTGTATCATGCAGCATTGTACAATACATGGTGGGTATGTCGCCTGACAGAGGTAGAAAGGGTATGTCATTGAACAAGGTAACACGACAAGTGCACACGATAAATATTTTTACACGAAATCCCGTACAGTTTACTACCACAGATCCAAACATTACTTTATCGCGTGAGTTTCCCGTGTTGCTCGTTCTCGAGCCTCGGTACGAAACAAGGTAACACGACAAGTGCACACAATAAATATTTTTACACAAAATCACGTACAGTTTACTACCACAGAACCAAACTATTCTTTATCGCGTGAGTTTCCCGTGTTGCTCGTTCTCGAGCCTCGGTACGAAACGAGGTAACACGACAAGTTCACACGATAAATATTTTTACACAAAATCACGTACAGTTTACTACCACAGAACCAAACTATTCTTTATCGCGTGAGTTTCCCGTGTTGCTCGTTCTCGAGCCTCGGTACGAAACGAGGTAACACGACAAGTGCACACGATAAATATTTTTACACAAAATCACGTTCAGTTTACTACCACAGAACCAAACTATTCTTTATCGCGTGAGTTTCCCGTTTGCTCGTTCTCGAGCCTCGGTACGAAACGAGGTAACACGACAAGTGCACGTGCTGCTCGTTCTCGAGCCTCTGTACGATACGAGGTACCATTTCCGCGTCGTCGAGAAAAATGACATGCAATGACACGAACTATCACACTCTACTACGTCTACCGTAGAGTAGTAGTAGTAGAAGTAGCAGTAGTGTTTTGTGCTTTTGTTGTCGTCAAACAACATCAATCGTCTTTGCTTTTTTTTAGCTTCCTCGTAGCTTTTTTATTTACCTGTTCCACTCCATCCTTACACATCATAGTTACGAGCATGTCGTCGTACTCTTCACGGTACATGTCGCTTGGGATGGTAATGCAAGCGACTACCGCAAATGTGATTCCCCTTCTTCTCCTTTCCATCCAAATTAATGTTGTTGTTGTTGTTGCCGCATTCGTCGTGTTTGAGTGTATTGGTACAGCACAATCCCCATCTGTTCTCGGGTCATACCAGTTGGTCTCTCCAAATACAACAGACCATCCCACAAGCTGTCTATACACATAAGGTACGACGCACCGAGCCTGCGGCCAAGCTGTAGGGCCTGCAGATAAATAAGGCACATCATGGTATATTGCTTTTTGGACTGTCGTTGGACTGATTCTTGTTGTTGGAAAATGATTGTTGCTCCCAAGGCAGTGGCTTTCGTTTTCTCAACAGAAGTTGTGACTTTGGACCTGTTTGTTTACGACACAACCTGGTGGTGGAATGTGGAATCAAATCGATTTCAGCCACGCTCTAGTCTGGCATCTGGTCGGCTGCTTAAAACCCACGACGTATTCTTCTCTCACCAAGTTTTCCAGTGTATTGGTGTCTTTTCTCTCCCTTAAAATAGTAGTGTGCCACTGTGACATTAAAGTACCGACGCTGGGCTCGGAGGGGACACGCACGATGACTTTCCCTTGAGGGCGTAAAGTCTACCTTTTAAATCGCCTCGATTTGTTGTATACGCAATACCGCAATAAGCACCGATCAATCCATTCTCGAGATACTGGAGTCATATTGTCTCATCATAATATCAGTGGAGTCTTTTCCGATCGTTCATGGTGGCAAGGTGGAGAGGAGAGAGAGCTCAATGCTGCTTGACAGCTTCACAGCTTGACAATGTTATCGAGATACTACTGTCCTTACGTCGTAGTACACATCATCATCATGTTCACAGTCAGAGTATTTTGATATTTCCTATGGGTCCAAACCGCGCTGTACCTCGAAGTCAAATTGAAAATCTTCGACATGGAGCATAGAACACAACTTCTTTTGACATCAAGATGATGACAATACTGCTTTTGGAGGAACATCCATCTTCCAACAACAAGGATCAGAATTGACTGTGAAGGAAGCGAGAGGATGATGGTAGTGCAAAAGGACAGCCAAGAATTCCATGTCAGACCTCATCTTGAATCTTGGTTGAACGAATGAAAGCCTTGTCCTACTTTCGGTTGTTCCAATTTTCCATGTTGGAATAACATAATATGATAGACAAAATAAACACCTGAATCGTTAATGTCATGATGATCGCAAACCGATTGGGAATATGAAACGTTGTCGAAAAAAATAATGATGGTACTTGCTCGGCTTCTTCCAAATGATGGGTGGTCGTATTGGCATTGTCGTCGCCAGAGCTTCCAACGCTGGAAAGAGTCTAGCTAGATTTTGTCACCTGTGTCGTCGCAATCGATTTTGAAAAATCTATCCTCCTCCTCCTCCTCGTTGTTGCTGTTATTGGTGATGGTAATGACATGGTTCGTTGTTGGACTCTCCGCAATCGATACTGGAAGGGGGAGGGCAAATTTGAGTTGGTACACAGGATTGTGGAAAATCAATCGACTGGGTCGTGGAAACCTCAAGCCTTGCAAAACGTTGGGCAGTACTAGTACTTGTACGTCTCGGCCAAGCAAATCACTGGACTTATTCAATCGATTGGGCTGTGGAAACCTCAAGCCTTCCAAAACGTTGGGCAATACTAATACTCGTACGTCTCGGACGACCGAATCAACACGGGGAGACGTGGAAGATGAAACTGGTCGTGGATTGCTCAATCTGTTTTTTGTTTTTTGTTTCCTTGTTTCTTTTACAGTTCCACCACCGATCGTTCCGTTGTTCAGTTCGATCACTCAATCTCTTTGCCATCATAATCCTTTGCTCGTAACTGTAAGCTTGTCTTCAAGGTGTGAACTGGCAAACTGGCCTGTTTCTACCGGTAGTTTCCAACGGTTTTGTTTTTTGGTTGCCTCGATGTGATTCTTGCAAAACATTTCGATCGGAAACGGTGGTTAGATCCGTTGAGAGTGCGACTTTCCTCCATGAAAGTGGTACAGCGCCTCCGACGGCAGCGGAACACAAAATCTCCTGCCCGTAAAATTCCATAGCCTGTTACTAATTCGCTTCAACTTTGTGTTCCACCAGAGCGCCTCTGATGGTGACGGAAGACAAAATCTCCAGCGCGGCGGCGGTTCTGTGATGTGTGATGTTGATGTTGTTTGGGAAGAATATTGAATATGGGGATCTCTTTCATGGTCATTTTGGTTGTCATCAACTCTTTCACGTTCCTGCAATAAATCAATCTCTCTCCTCCCTTCTTTCTTCACTGGCGCAAGATGAGCACTCGAAGGACTAATTCACAGTCAAACTGGCTAGTCTACAAAGATGCGATCATGTAACAGTAAACTGCAATACTGCCATAGAGCTTATAGCTGATTCTTGATGAGAGCGGTTGGTGATGTTGGTTACGTTACTGTTATGGATTTCAAGCAGAACCATGGGATGTCATTCGAGGTCCGACCACAAGTTGAATAAGATCGTTCGTCATCTACTCCCTGGAAAGCAATGGTGATGGTTGTTGGGTGTAAAGCCGATATCCATCCTTGGCGGATAATCATCTGTGGATTGTCGTTATCGTATCGCAGCACCGTAGATTGATTCCCCCTCCACCTGCCTATAACTTTTTCTGGGGCTAGATCTGAATCATTCAGTGATCCTGTCTCATATCTGTTTGGCTAAATGGAAAGATGCGATCTACTTTTGGACTCCGAATATGCTTTTGTCTCATCGTCTTGCGCGCGTTCCAGGCAAGGATTATATTGCCACTCGTTGTATAATTGTTGTTTCTTTCTGTGGCATACTGCCACATCTCCATACGCAAAGTATACACCCTCATATTTCATTGTGTGCTTCCGTGTTCCAAGAAAAATCTCTTTTGTGGTAAACAATTGGGAGGAGGTCACATAGCATTCGATTCGTTTCGGGATCGGTGGATTGTTGTGAAGATCTTGATGTTGTATCATGAACTCTTCAGCTTTGCACCATTTTCCCCTACTACCAGCAATGGAGCATCTCTTGTATTTGTTTTCTTTGCCTTTGATACCTTCAGGGCAATGACCAAAGCTTCGGCTGGCGACATGGATGTGATGTTAGGAGATAGAACTGTCGTTGTGTTATGTGGCGTCGTGCCAATGACACTTGATGACAACAGTCATAATTGTCGTAGTGCTTCTACCACGGGAAATCTTCGACTCTGGGCTCAAGCATGATGATGGATGATCCACTATCTTAGAGACAGTGACATGAACAATAGCTGTAACGGCATATTTCCGTTACGACGTACTAGAGTAGGTCTATCATTGTTGGATGAATGAAGAATGAAAGTAACGAGAGAGTTTTGTGTTCTTGTGTTGTTTGTGCGGTAAATAAATATATGCAATGATTTTCGAATGTTGCAACGCGCAAAACGAAATAGCCATGCGCGCCGAGACGGAGTTAGTAGGTATTATGATAAGAAGTATCATAGACTACCGGTAGGTTGCTAGTAGTAGTATCCTACTATCATACGACTTCCTGTTATTAGCGGATGATGGATTCCTCTTGACAGTGAACTGACTGTCGAGAAGAAAAGTCGAGGCAGTCGAACGATTTATTGACTGTCGATGGACGGACTATAAATGGAGTCGACTCAAAGGACGTCAATCACTTTATTACTACTCCGTACGTACTATGGTAGACATACCGTACGTCGTACATACGAAACATACTTGTAGTTGTAAACGGTACGACTAGTAGTAGGTACCGTACTCCAAGGTGTGTTGGGACGGTCGTGTTTGCGATCTTAAAGATAAAATACTTCAACGAGAATGTCTCGTCGAAGGCTGACGGTCATCAGAACGACGACGTGATTTTCTCGTGTTGTTTACAGTTACAACGTATTGGATGTTGTTGATGTGGTATCTTTGCTGATACCGAAACGATGAAACTATCATCGTATCATACTACTTTTCAACGCCAACAAAAACTTCTAACGGTCGTTATTCGTTGTGACATTGTTGTTGTTGCTACTGGCCACTGGCCAATGGCCAATCGATTCCTGCCGCTGTTCACTGTTCACGTCTGTCGATACTTTAGTCTTTTCCCATTCAACAGCAGCAACCACAACACAATCAGAGCAGCAAAGTGAAAAATGCCAACCAACAACAACAACAACAACAACAAACATTAAGCTGACAACGACCACTTTGGATCTCTATGCCTTGGCCGCAGATGACATTCCTTTCGGCCAAATAAAATCGAAAAGGAAACGAAGACATCCAAAATTGATAGTGGCACCGATTCCGTCGTTGAAGCTTTTTCTCAGACAACCAAAATACTCATCATCCCGACTACATTCTGCGAGTTTCTGTGACGGCTCTCCGTGAGTCGGGCTACTACGACCAAAACATCGTCCCGTTGGTGGCACTCCTCAATGTTGTGGCTCTCTCTGTCTTGACCTTTCAAGATTCTGATTTCTTTCATCGACTGCTGGTCTTTGCTACTTGTCGATTTGATGGAACTTTCGTATTGCTGCTCGTCTACGACGCTACCAAGGAATTTATGGGCGCTTTCGTTTTATGGGCGCTTTCCAAAGCGCCCATATTTTTTATGGGCGCTTTATGGGCGCTTTCGAAAGCGCCCATATTTTCTGGGGGGGATTTGTTGATTCCCCGTTTCTCAAAAACCGCATCATGATCCCGAACATACCTTGAATGAATACGGTACTGATATTCTACGCGCACATCAAAAACTAGGTCGCGCGAAAACAAGGGTCCTGTCGTAACTGTAATACGTACTCACAGTCAGATCACCGGTACGTAGTTAACTTCAAGTACAACAGGGAAGCGATAGACTGACAGACAGATGCCCGCAGATCCACAAGACTCTTGTCATCTCTTCAATTTGACGGAAAACGATGTAGAAGAGATTCTCTTCTTTCCACAAAAATTCAACAATCGCCAATTTGGCGGAATGGATCGCTTGCAATGATCAAATGAGTCGATCAATCATTTTCTTTTCCTTCTACTCTACTATGTATCATACCTCTACTAGCTAGCTAGTAGTCGTACTAACATGACATTAGAACATCATTTACGTCTTCTGCGTCCTCGCCCTACTAGCTAGTAGCTAGGATAGGACGATGGTTTTGCTGTCACAAGAACGAAACAGAAGAATGATCGAAGGTTTATAGAATGATAACAGATTCAAGTCAAGGAATCGTTGGCTGAGGTGGAAGTAGTGGAATAGGTAGACCGGACGAGACAAGTTACTGGAGCTGATGTTGCTTCGTGACCAGCGTGGAACTGGATTGGAGTGATGAGCAGGTGCCGCCGGCTGCCCTCTCAAAATGCATCCAACCAACCGACGTCTTCCATACGATTTTAAAAGCGTCGATTCCGCACTGTACTACTTGCATCCAAAGATGTCCTGGTTTTGAACGAAGTTATCGGTTTAAAAGTCCACTCTTGGTCAGGATTCTCCAAAGATACGACAAAGTGACTACTACCACGCCGAATTCCGGAATTATGGAAGGCATTCCATCTGCGATGGGAGTTGAATTCAGCATAATGCATTTGTTCACAGCGCAATACCTTCTTTTCAAAGCAAAGATACTCCATCGCCATTCGTGTAGTTTTGCAACACCTCCTAAAAGAAGGTCTGTGGTCAAGATACGAGTCATCACTTCAACCGACACTCATGATTCTACAATCGTTTTATTCCACAGCGGATTACCACTTCCACAAAGAGGAGGAGATCAAAATCAACCCATGATTGGAAAAAGATTTTCAAACTCTGATATTTAATAATACATCGTGGTGTCTCCGCCCTATCGACGAACTTTTTTCAAACAGCTCCAACCACAACGTACAGACAACAAATACCAAACAAGGAATCATTGGAAGAATCGGTTCGAAAATTGGATTTGCTTCGCACGTTTGCCCTCTGGGATTTGGGCACGGATGCTGACCCCAATTTATCGACAGAAGAGCTGTTTGCAAATGCTGTTCCATGTTACTAATTCGCTTCAACCTTGTTTTCCACCAATATCGATGGCTCCGGCTCCCAACATCGGTGTTGTGTATATTCCCAACTGGACCAATTGTTTCTGGCCAAATAAGGTAAAACAAGCCAATGAAAGGTTCGAGCCCATGTCGCACCTTCGCAAGTTCTAGTCCTGTAATGACCGTGTCCTTCCTTCTAGTTCCCTTGGTTTGTCCCTGTCAAGAACACAATGGGTGGAAAAGATTCATCTCGAAGCCTTTGCTGTTACGTTGCCACTTGATTCGTTTGACGGATTCGCATTGATCCATGCGGTTTTCGGAGATGGTTGTTTCATAATACGGAATAATGTTCGGATGGTGGTAGTAACAGGAACCTGTATCATGCAGCATTGTACAATACATGGTGGGTATGTCGCCTGACAGAGGTAGAAAGGGTATGCGCAACGTCGAGCCTCGGTACGAAACGAGGTAACACGACAAGTGCACACAATAAATATTTTCACACGAAATCCCGTACAGTTTACTACCACAGATCCAAACATTACTTTATCGCGTGAGTTTCTTGTGTTCCTCGACAAGTGCACACGATAATTATTTTTACACGAAATCACGTTCAGTTTACTACCACAGAACCAAACTATTCTTTATCGCGTAGGTTTCCCGTGTTGCTCGTTCTCGAGCCTCGGTACGAAACGAGGTAACACGACAAGTGCACACAATAATTATTTTTACACAAAATCACGTACAGTTTACTACCACAGAACCAAACAATTCTTTATCGCGTGAGTTTTCCGTGTTGCTCGTTCTCGAGCCTCGGTACGAAACGAGGTAACACGACAAGTTCACACAATAATTATTTTTACACAAAATCACGTTCAGTTTACTACCACAGAACCAAACAATTCTTTATCGCGTGAGTTTTCCGTGTTGCTCGTTCTCGAGCCTCGGTACGAAACGAGGTAACACGACAAGTGCACACAATAATTATTTTTACACAAAATCACGTACAGTTTACTACCACAGAACCAAACAATTCTTTATCGCGTGAGTTTTCCGTGTTACTCGTTCTCGAGCCTCGGTACGAAACGAGGTAACACGACAAGTGCACACAATAAATATTTTTACACGAAATCACGTTCAGTTTACTACCACAGAACCAAACAATTCTTTATCGCGTGAGTTTCCCGTGTTGCTCGTTCTCGAGCCTCGGTACGAAACGAGGTAACACGACAAGTGCACACGATAAATATTTTTAAACGAAATCACGTACAGTTTACTACCACAGAACCAAACAATTCTTTATCGCGTGAGTTTCCCGTGTTGCTCGTTCTCGAGCCTCGGTACGAAACGAGGTAACACGACAAGTGCACACATAATATATGTAATTTCACATTAAATCACTTACCATTTCCGCGTCGTCGAGAAAAATGACATGCAATGACACGTACTATCACACTCTACTTTCGGTAGAGTAGAAGTAGCAGCAGTAGCATTTTATGGTTTTGTTCTCGTCACACAACATCAATCGTCTTTGCTTTTTGTTTTTGCTTCCTTCTTGCTTTTCTATTCAGCTGTTCCACTCCATCCCTACACATCATAGTTACGAGCATGTCGTCGTACTCTCCACGGGTACATGTAGCTTGGGATGGTAATGCAATCGATTACCGCAACTGTGATTCCCCTTCTTCTCCTTTCCATCCAAATTTTCGCCCCATTCTCCGCAAAATTTTGCTCATCAATGGTAATCCACAATCAAGTCGGAAAGGAAAACTCGATTTCAATATCGCAACAGTGAAGCCGGTCTATTTGGCTACCTTTGCCAAAAAGACTGGACATGGGTACAGACTTTGTGGGAAAGGCTATGGCGAAGGGTTGGAACCATTACTACAAGTCTTGAACAAGTTGATAGCAGAAGTTGCACAGGAAGACTTTGTCTTTGGAGATTATTCGAATCGTGAAGGAAGACGTGCTCTCCGATTGCTTCTTTCTGGCCTCGAACCTTGAGAGTCAGTAGCAGCCGGCCAAGAACTGAATTATCTAGAAGAATATGTGACAGTCCTGGCCGAGCTCGCGGATGGAGATGCAGCTTTGACGGTTTGTTTCGTCTTGTTTGTCTTGACTTATATTTTGTCAACAACCTTCGGCAAGGCCGTGTCGTCCGTGAATGAGCTTCAAGAATTCGGCTGTGTCCAAGTGAAGGAGCCGAATCACCGAAACGACGGCGACAAGAATAAACTTTTCAAAAAAGAAGCAAACATTGCGATAATTGCGTGCTTAATTGGAAATTCGTCGATGAGATCGGTTGTTGAAGCCCATGCCGGCACTCAATCTGGGAATTACCGGGACATTATCTATGCCCTCGTACCGCCTTCAAAGGACAATATCTATCAGGATGAACCACAAGACAATATTCGAGATTTCGAGTTGTTTTATGATATGGCATTCCCCGACGGCAAAGACCCCAGGGAAAACACTGTGCCTGCCTTATGCATCACAAAGCAAGACTTCTACTCCGGTCTTCGCTTGTTTTGCAACAAAAAGAAAAAGAATGCCAACCGATACTTGGGTCCTGATGAAGGCACCAACCCTCCCCCGAAGACTCGTATCGAACTTGCACGAACAGGCCAGCTTTTCTTACCAAGTGACTTTGAAATATTGTCGAAAATCGAACATAACGTTTACACAGTACGCCTTCGAGATCATCCCCTCGGTACCTACGTCATGAAGGTCGCGACGGAGCATATCAAGTATATCTTGAAATATGTGATGGCAGAAGTCGTTGTGGAAAGCTCCCTTTGGCACCCCCATATCATCGCCCTATGGGGCTATTTATTTTGTTTCTTGGATGGTAAAATTACAGTTCTGCTCATACTCCAAAACGGCGGTCAAGACTTGGCGAGAACAGCCCATTGTCTAAATACTCAAGACGAATTGGGTGGAATGAGAAAGCTCCAAGATGTATTGGGATACATTGTGCAGACCAATTCGGCCATTGCAGCTCTCCACACCATTGGAGTTTTGCATCGGGATATTAAGCCATCAAATATTGTCCATAACAAAGACGACCCGACACAAGTTTTAGTAATCGACTTCAATTGCGCCAGGTTGACGGCCCTCGCGAACGGCACTCAAACTGTAAAGATAGGATCATTCGGTTTTGTCTGCGGTGACAACGAAGGAGCAGCACAAGATGTTTATGCGATGGGCCAAACTGCAATATTTCTGTCCAGTGGAAAAACCCTAGACCTCCTACCCCGACAGGAACGCATTAAAAAGCAGCTTCGAGCGGCATTTTCAGCAGAGGTTTCGGATCAAATGATTGATCTTTTTTCAAAGTATCTTATGTTCATTATGAATCCGAACGTCTCAAAACGCTGGACGAGCCTCCAAGCTCTTGTCGGCTCCTCGGCCCTACAAGTCGTTGTAAACAGAGGTGGAAAAGGAGCAGATTCCTTGCACCATCTATTTGAAAGCATTGATAGTTTGACGGCGACGCAACCAACCGACCTTGTGGAGGGATCGGATACAGGGAAAGAAGGGTCGAAAAGATTGAAAGGAACACTCCACCACATGCTAGAAGCCCAAGATATCGTTGACTCTATCTACAATATGGACATCGCCGATCTGACTGAGCCCGGACACGAATACCCTTTACTGGATGCTTTCATCGTAGATGAGATCAACATGGAATCTTTCGAAATTCACCCCGACACAGAAAATCTGACAGAAGACAGGGACGAGGACAAGGAAGACATCCAACGCAACGGGTCAGAGCATGGCTGTCATGGGGAGTTTTTTTATGAAGGGGACGCAATCGACTTGAGCCCCGATGCATGGACTACTTCCAAGACTCCTGACAGGGGGGGGAAACATAGCGGTCATCGCCAATCGATTATTGACGGTACTGTCGAAGCTATGATAGGAGTCAATGAACAACCTGAGGATACTAACTTTGGCCAGCCTGTTGCATCTACATCGCTCATAAATGCTACTGTTGCGGAGAGTGAGCAGATTGACTGTGAAGACTCTGAAGAGCCAATCAAGCTCCCCAAAGATGTAGGTCGTATCGTCGCTTCACGATTCGGGAAGCTCATGATTGGCTTTGTCTGTAGTCTTACTTGTTTTGGATGGCATTATGCCTCCATCTATGGAAGCAATTTGAGCGGGTTCCCCGAGTACACGGAAATTGGTTTTCAAGTGCTCCTCTCTTTCCGGGAATGTACTTCACAATATACACATATTGATACCGATTCTATCAAGACCTGTGGTGGCGTATTTCTCGCTTCCGGAAAAGATTTTTTCCTCAACCGTTCTTCCAAGAGTCCCGAAAGAGTGGAATGCCCTGCAAATTGTGATCATTGTCAGATCGATGATGAGTTTCCTTCTGAGAAAGATTTTTTGCTCGAAGGCTCATCATGCACAGCGAAAGAAGTTTCGCTGCGTGATACCACTGGCACTGAATCCTCAAAGCTCATCTTCAAAAGTCATTTCGACAAGCTTGTCATGAACACAATGGTATTATGGGCGGAAACAAAAGACGAGGCAGATGATCGCTTCGACATGGCGGTCTCATTCTTCACAAGTCAATGGCTTAGTCCCTATGAATATGACGACAACGATCCGTAATTTTGTTCCTATCATCTATTGTGCATCGTTGAGATTTGAGATCCTTTAAATTGCTTTGGTATCGTATACGAATGGCAGCCCGATTCATCGGATAATCCGGAGAGTGGATCAGACTGATGACAGAAACGAATTTCGCTAATCTGGAATCACAACCGATTTCCAAAAATGAGAGTGCCCCCCCCCGAAACGAGGTAACACGACAAGAGCACGTGCTGCTCGTTCTTGAGCCTCTGTATGATACGATACGAGGTAACACGACAAGTGCACACGATGTTTATCTTTACACGAAATCACGTACATACCGTCTCCGCGTCGTCGAGAAAAATGACATGCAATGACACGAACTATCACACTCTACTACCGTAGAGTAGTAGTACGGTAGTAGAAGTAGCAGTAGTGTGTTGTGCTTTTGTTGTCGTCAAACAACATCAATCGTCTTTGCTTTTTTTGTAGCTTCCTCGTAGCTTTTTTATTTACCTGTTCCACTCCATCCTTACACATCATAGTTACGAGCATGTCGCTTGGGATGGTAATGCAAGTGACTACCGCAAATGTGATTCCCCTTCTTCTCCTTTCCATCCAAATTAATGTTGTTGTTGTTGTTGCCGCATTCGTTGTGTTTGAGTGACAGTATTGGTACAGCACAATCCCCATCTGTTCTCGAGTCATACCAGTTGGTGTCTCCAAATACAACAGACCATCTCACAAGCTGTCTGTCATACACATAAGGTACGACGCAAACCGAGCATTCGGCAAAGCTGTAGGGCCTAAAGATAAATAAGGAACATCATGTTATATTGCTTTTGGACTGTCGTTGGACGGCCGCTGCCCTGATTCTTGTTGTTGGAAAATGATTGTTGCTCCCAAGGCAGTGGCTTTCGTTTTCTCAACAGAAGTTGTGACTTTGGACCTGTTTGTTTACAACACAACCTGGTGGTGGAATGTGGAATCAAATAAATTCCAGCCACGCTCCAGTCTGGCATCTGGTCGGCTGCTTAAAACCCACGACATGTTCTTCTCTCACCAAGTTTTCCAGTGTATTGATGTCTTTTCTCTCCCTTAAAGTAGTGTGCCACTGTGACATTAAAGTACCGACGCTGGGCTCGGAGGGGACACGCACGATGACGTTCCGTTGAGGGCGTAAAGTCTACCTTTTAAATCGCCTCGATTTGTTGTATACGCAATACCGCAATACGCACCGATCAATCCATTCTCGAGGTACTGGAGTCATATTGTGTCATCATAACAGAATATCAGTGGAATCTTTTCCGATCGTTCATGGTGGCAAGGTGGAGAGGGGAGAGAGCTCAGTGCTGCTTGACAGCTTCACAGCTTGACAATGTTATCGAGATACTACCGTACTTACGTCGTAGTACACATCATCATCATGTTCACAGTCAGAGTATTTTGATATTCCGTATGGGTCCAAACCGCGCTGTACCTCGCAGTCAAATTGAAAATCTTCGACATGGAGCATAGAACACAACTTCTTTTGACATCAAGATGATGACAATACTGCTATTGGAGGAACATCCATCTTCCAACAACAAGGATCAGAATTGACTGTGAAGGAAGCGAGAGGATAATGGTAGTGCAAAAGGACAGCCAAGAATTCCATGTCAGACCGTTCCTCAAGATCTAAAGCAAGGAAACTTACCAATCCAACTTACCAATCCAAGGCCATTCATCTTGAATCTTGGTTGAACGCATGAAAGCCTTGTCCTACCTTCGGTTGTTCCAATTTTCCATGTTGGCATAACATAATATGATAGACAAAATAAACACCTGAATCGTTGATATCATGATGAACGTAAACCGATTGGGAATATGAAACGTTGTAGGGAAAAAAAATAATGATGGTACTTGCTCGGTTTCTTCCAAATGATGGGTGGTCGTATTGGCATTGTCGTCGCCAGAGCTTCCAACGCTGGAAAGAGTCTACCTAGATTTTGTCACCTGTGTCGTCGCAATCGATTTTGAAAAATCTATCCTCCTCCTCCTCCTCGTTGTTGCCGTTGTTGTTAATGGTAATGACATGGTTCGTTGTTGGACTCTCCGCAATCGATACTGGAAGGGGGAGGGCAAATTTGGGTTGGTACACAGGATTGTGGAATATCAATCGATTGGGTTGTGGAAACCTCAAGCCTTCCAAAACGTTGGGAAATACTAATTCCGTTGTTCAGTTCGATCACTCAATCTCTTTGCCATCATAATCCTTTGCTCGTAACTGTAAGCTTGTCTTCAATGCGTGAACTTCTTGCAGCAGCAGAGGGAAAAGAACGTTGTCGATGCCTCTTTTCTTGGCGTGTTTCTTTTTTGTCACGAAATCGGTGATTGATTTCGTAATGTTACGGTAGACTCTACCGGTAGTAGCTACCGTACTAGCTAGAGGGTAGTACCTGAGCAAGAACGACCATCAAACATCATCGTGTAGTTGATACACTCACAGTCAACCACGACACATGATAATGCCTCCGAAGCGCTGTGAAGGGTACAACTACTGACTGTGAGGTGTGCGCATGATGATGTCAGCATTTCGACAAACCAAGAAGAAGATCTTTTCGTCCTTGTTCCGACACTCTCCTTTACGGTCGTAGAGCTACTGTATGATGCACTACCGGTAGTGATACGGTACTTACCTACCGTAGTCGTATGATACAACTTCCTGTACCGTACCTCTACTACGGTAGACTACCGGTAGGTAATACCTCAGAGACCATCGTAGGAAATACTTCTTCGTAATACTTTACTTCGTATTATTTTATTCTACTCTATTTGTACAATAGATAGAGAGACTACTCGACATTCAAGAGAGGCTTATATTATTGAGAGAGAGAGAGAGAGAGAGAAGAGAGACTTCTCTCTAGCTGGTAGAGTAGCAACACTGACAATGATGGCGATTCAAAGCGACGACGGCGACTCAATGCGAACCATTTCAGCTCCTCGTGACACCGTACAAAGATTTGATGATTTTGGAACGGACGACATTGTGTCATCATCACAACAGCAGCAGCAGCCGCAGCAGCAACAACAACAACTTCGAGATCGAAAATGATCATCCGTATGTTTTGTGGAGACTGCGGAAGGTGAATGAAATTCCTGCATTGTCATCCTTGGCTGTCAGTCAACAGTCTCATTGATGGACGGCTGTTAACAACAGCACACAACAACATTATCATCAACTAAAACAAAATCAACAACAATTAAAACGATTCTTTCATTCGGCTGCAACGGATTCATCGCAATGGATTCATCGGGTCATCAATTGTTGGTGACTACTACCATGGATACACAAACGAACCAAGTAGTTGTTGTCGTCGGTTTTGCCAGCCATTGTTTATACAACGCCACCGTAAAAGCTGTCGTAGTTTTCAGACGATGCTGGATGCTGGAAGTCTTGGATTGGTTTTTTTCTTCTCCCCTGGACACTCTCACGTTTGATTCCGAAGAAATGCCGTGCCTCAACCGATTTTTGTCGTCTCGAGAGCTCTTGTCTTTTGCTATCTTCCCGAAAGTTTGACCCGCCATCTTTTGTAATGGGCAGAGTTTGTGTTGCATTTATATTTTCAGGCGGTGACGAGGAATCAACATGGGTATTTTGACGATTGCGTCAACAAGAGATCCGTTGTCTATCGTCAATTCCAACCATAATATATACGTAGTATATATATATTGATGATTGATTGGAGATTCAAGTTTGAAAGAATTGAGTGAGCAAGAAGACGGACAAGGTTTTCATACGGTCAACCAAGATGAGGGAAAGACGAGGGATTGCCTCGATCAAAGTTCGACAAAAATCTTCACCACGGAAAAAGGGAAAATATCATCCATTTCAAGAGAGAGAGAGTGAGAGCAAGAATGTAGCTTCACAGATGTCTGAATGTATGATTTGGATTGGTCAGTAAGCAGGAGCAATAACAGTCGGATTGCAGTTCGATTTCTGCAACTGCAACTGATTTGGAAACTACCGAAACCATTTTTTGTTATACCGAAGGACTCAGCAATAGGAAAGATATCAAAGTCTATCGTAACTTTGGAATGTTTGTCATGATCCTGTCGGGATCGTTCCTTTTCTTGACGGGGTCGGTCCTTTTGGAGTTATCTCCCCAGTCGGATATTCCCATATTTGTGTGGATTGAAATGGCACGAAAATGTCGCCGATTACATGTTGTTGTACCATCCCACAGAGGCTCAAGAGATTATCGTCGGACATGGCAGCATGTAACGGATCACTTACTGCTTCAGTGATACGAGTCGCGGCTCGAACTTGGTCACACCAAAAACAATAATAAACAATTAAAAAACGAAATTCAATCGAAAACACCAACCCTTCTCTGTATATTGTAGTAGTTGTAGTAGTTGTAGTATTGTAGTAGAATCAATTCGATTGTGCCATTCTTGAAAACAATGTTGTTGTTGTTGTTCTTGTTGCCGCATTCGTCGTGTTTGAGTGACAGTATTGGTACAAAACAATCCCCATCTGTTCTCGAGTCATACCAGTTGATCTCTCCAAATACAACAGACCATCTCACAAGCTGTTTGTAATACACATGTGGCACGACGCACCGAGCATTCGGCCAAGCTGTAGGGCCTGCCGATAAATAAGGCACATCATGGTATATTGCTTCTTGGAATGTCGTTGGACAGTCGCTGCCCTGATTCGTGTTGTTGGAAATGATTGTTGCTCCCAAGGCAGTGGCTTTCGTTTTCTCCACAGAAGGTGTGACTTTGGACCTGTTTGTTTACGACAAAACCTGGCGGTGGAAAGTGGAGTCAAATCGTTTCCAGCCATGCTCCAGTCTGGCATCTGGTCGGTTGTTTAAGACCCACGACGTATTCTTTTCACCAAATTTTCCAGTGTATTGATGTCTTTTCTCTCCCTTAAAGTAGTGTGCCACTGTGTCATTAATTGTAAAGTACCGACGCTGGGCTCGGAGGGGACACGCACGATGACGTTCCGTTGAGGGCGTAAAGTCTACCTTTTAAATCGCCACGATTTGTTGTATACGCAATACCGCAATACGCACCGATCAATCCATTCTCGAGGTACTGGAGTCCTATTGTGTCATCATAACAGAATATCAGTGGAATCTTTTCCGATCGCTGTTGGTGGCAAGGTGGAGAGGGGAGTCTTGACGAGGCTATTGCGTAGCTTGAAAAGCTGTTGTTATAACCCTTGAAATGGAAGAATCCCGTTGTTGGCTTTGATGATGATGCTGTTGTTGTGTATATTCAGCGATCTCAAAGTTGATGGCTGTATCAACTCGACACGACACAGAAAGGGGTTGATTTACAAGCGTTTCATTTTCGGCCTTGGTATTTGAAAATTTGAAAACGATCCTACAAACTGTCCAAAAGACCACGATGGGTGCCTTTCATGTATTTGACAGTGATTATTGTTATTGGCATGCTTCGTCCACCAATCCACGTTGGTCCCATGAACTCGCTCTTCATCGTATCAGTCGGTACCTTCAAAAGATACGATTGACGATGGTCTAGAAGCTGGAAGGGGTCCTCCTGTTGTGTCCTAACGAGAATCTCGACATGGACTGTTGTTTTGTCGTCGTCGATTTTGCTGGAATTGTGGCCTTGTAAGAAAGGATGAATGATATATATAATGATCCTTCCTCTGTGACATCCAGAACCGGTTGTTTTCTTTTGTCATCTTCAATCTGTGTCGTCACCACAAGTCGTCCGTCCATTCGGTCTTCCACCAAAATCGCTCCAAGGTGACATAAAGATGAAAACTTCCGCATTGTCCTCCTCGAACGGAATCTTGTCTTATCATGATGATGAAATCTATTTTATGGCGGTACGATCGTACTCTTTTCCAATGATGATGATGATGTTGTCATGATCTTCGATATGCCATGGTACCTACTGATGATACGTACGAATCCTTACAACGACCACATAGGAGACATTATGGTACATTTAAAGGTGGCGAATAAAGAAGGTCATAGTATGGTGAACTTCGGATTTCCATATTTACAGATTCTGAGTCGAGGTTTACTTATAAACCTGCTCAGCGTACAAACAAAACAGTCCGCGAGCATGCAGGAGTCATGCCTGCACGCTTTCTGTCTTGTCGTAGATCGTTTTTTTTTTTACTGACAGTGAATTTCATGAAGGGAACCCTAAATAAAAATATTCGAATTGTGCGAAGAGCATTGAACTTCGAAGCACAAATAGACTAAGGAGTACGTACGACTTACGTCATTTATTTCTTTTCTTCACACGCACATCTATGATACTAATCTATTAACAGAGTAAATAATAGGTAGGTCTACTAGGTACCGGTACCTCAAGTCTACGTCGTACTCAACAGAAACAGTCAACAACGAACAAACAAACATCGTATCCGTGGTACTTTCTATCGTTTCTTTTTTATTCGTTCGTTTTTTTTACATTTGTTGTTATGTGTCGTGTACTGAGTATTACGGTACCGTATGTGATAGCTCTTCCCAGTCAAAGAGAGAGGATATTATGGTAGTGTCCATAGTTTCTTTTTTTTGCTACCGTCTGTAACTACTGCAGCTGCAGATTATCATCATCATCATGTCGGAAAAAGACGATAATAGTAACATGGAGGAAGATTCAGTTGAGGAAACAGAAAGAAATGATGATGAACAAGGCGTTATTACGGCTGCCCAAACATCAGAGGAAGGACAACTAAGTCAACAACAACAACAACAACAACAACAACAAGCGATCGATGATTTCGTGGAGAAGTATGCGTTGACAGACAACGATAATTATGTCATGAGAGAACGAATGATATCACTCATCCAAAAGAAGGTTAACAAAGGAACAAGCTTGCCGGATCTCAAAGTTTTCTTGAGAGATCATGCTTTGGACAATCAACAACCGAGCGATAAAGAACTGGATGATTTCGCCCGTGCAATATTGAATGACTATGAGCAGAATGATTCCACCGGGCGTGCAGTAACTATAGAATATCAAATCACGAACACTGAACTATCGCACGACTGTGATTTGGTATCGTTTGCCAAACATATCGAATCATTGGCCCCCGAATATTGGAACAACAGCAATTCCAACAAAACCCCTCCATACATTGCTCCGTACTTCTGCCTCATCCAATCAAGCGGTATGGGTAAAACGAAATTACTTTATGAATACCGGAATAACTACCGTCACAATAACTTTGAATCAAAGCTCCTATTGGTAAGTGACATCCAATCTGATGCTCCCAGCAACAAAAGGGTGTTTGATGATCACTTCAACATCACACGGTCAGAGGGAGCTGATGTAACTTCCAAAGAAGTACGCAAAGCAGAAGCACAAGTCATTTTTCGCCACCTAGACACCCTAGTGAACAGTAAACTCAAATGGGAGCGGAATGTACCCTTCCGTGTTCTTCTATTTGATGAAGCTCAGTTGTTGTTGAAGGAAGAATTTGGAATGAAAGCATTCCAATTCCGTTGCGTGCGCCTGTGGCTTCGGAAAATGCAAAAGCATAAGTATGTCGCTGTCTTCACAGGCACATCCTCTGGATTGACAAATTTTGAAATTGAGAAGGATCACCTTTTCCTACCTGAAGTAAAGTCAAGAGGTATGGATGATGGTATGACATTGAGACCAAAAGGGTCCGCTTTGTTCCCACATTTTGTCATGCTGACAACAATAGGATGCCAGATCCATCTCAGAGAAGTCACAACAGGTCCACACAGTACAGAATATCATGATGCCATCATCCATGGCCGTCCACTGTTTTCCATCATGAATGACCATGGTGATTTGGAAGCCAAACTCCCAAATATTTTACGTCGGATGTTGCTTTTTCGTGGTGGTGAAAAAGAAAATGTTAATTGGGGGATGAATCTCAATTCATGGTTCAGTATCTTAGCTACACGGGTGCAGATGGGCATCACAACCATTGCCGTGGCATCTGACCTTGTTGCAAAGGGTTATGCCAATTTGACACATGTCTGTCCTGGTTTTGCACACTTCACCTATCTACCAGACCCTGTTTGTGCACGGCTTGCCATGGGCATGATGTCAGATAGGTGGAAGCTTGGAGATATCCAGGGGAAAAGTCCATCCGACTGGGTGGGAAAGCTTGGTCAAATATACTCTTCAGGGCTGTGCCAACCTGAAAAGGGAGATTTTGGTGAAGTTTTAGCTGCGTTTTATTTCCTATTGTGTGGTGATATACTTCGCCACGGATATGATGACGATCTGAAAACATTCTCTGTAGACCTTGATCTGTGCTTTGCTTTGCTCACAAATGGTGGAAACACATATGCAACCAAAACTCCTGCTGCAAAGCAACCAAGGATGGACAAAGAGGGAAAACACTCATCCAAAACTCCCATCACATTGAGTTGCATCCAGTTTTGTCGCAACTATCTTCGATCCTATGAAACAGACTGGTCGTCTCTGGGTGATCAGCAGTTTCTTCGGCAGCTATACACTTCCGGGATAGGTTTTTTCACGTTTGCTGGATGCCGTACTATAGATGCTGTTTTGCCTCTACGCATCGGGAAGGGTAAAAGTGAGGAGTACATTCCATGCCTTCTTTCCATCAAATCATGCATTTACTTCTCAACTGGAGAGGCCAAAAAACTCTGCGCTAAGATGGAGAGCAAAGCAAACATTTCGAAACTTCAAGCTCTGTGCATTGTGGTTGTCTTTGGTTCAAGTTTTGAACCAAAGAGAGATGAACCAATCTTTAACAGTGATACCTATTCACTTCTTGAAAACAAAGAAACAGTGGCTGTGGTGCTACGTATCCCCGTGGAAGACAAATTTGGCATTTCCAGAATGTATCAACAGCTCACCCGCAACAATGATCTGATGGAAGTTTATTCATCACATTCTTTCATTCGAGCTCACACAGGCAAACCCATACCCCCTGCTTTGCATCCAACGGCTGCACTACGGGTGTCATCTTTGAGCCCAGACACGACACCAGCCGAATCTCTGCTTGAAACGTTGTCAGAGCAGTTGGTGCAATCACCTTCATCTCAATAACACCTATCTTAATAATTAAAAAATACGCTTTTTGATGTAGATGGAAATTTCTTTCGTATGGCCAGCAAAGATCAAAACCTTGGTGTGGCAGTCCAAATACTACCTTTGGACATCTCTCTGGTAGTTTAAAGACCGCAATCGAGATCTCCCTCACAGAACTTATCTGTATCTACTACTCTGAGTAGCCCCGAGTAAGGTAAATATCTCCACTTTTTTTTTGGTGGTTGACTTTGAAGGTTGATTAGCGGTTCTGCCGTGGATGCTACTGCCATCAAGTGTTATGCGGATATGCTTGCAGGTGATCCAACTACTGAGAGACGGAACTAGTAGGCTGTAGCTAGTAGTTTAGATAGCCTTAAAATAGATTTTGTTATCATCTGTTATGCGGATATGCTTTTTGGTCTTCCGAACCACCTTCTTGGCAAGTTTTGTCACATGGCAAATCCGAGTTTGGACATTGCGTATCCACATAGTTCTTGATTGCTTGGTACATGCTGGAAGATCAAGTACTACTAACTTTCCCACTCGGAGCCATCCGCGCAGAAACTTGACAAGGAATATGTGTGGGCCGTCTTTGATATGTGAACGTGCTAACAGAACGTTCGTGGCTCTGCCAATCTATCTAGAGCTACGCAGATAGGCACGTAGCTATACAATAACGATACCTTCATAGACTACGATAGTGGTGTTCGCCACCTGACTGTTGATTCTGTGCCATCTGTGGCTACTGCTGTCAGACATAATAAAAAGTGGAGTAGACTACGGTAGTATAAATATTACGAAGTATACGATTGTTTTATTCTTGCAGAAAAATAATGTCCTTCGTTCGTTGCATACAATCATGCCACAAGAACTCACGAGTCTGTTACTGCCGCTATCGGTAATAATATCCCCGTCAAAACCCTATCATATCCCTTGGCAATTCGCTAAACGTAATAATATCCCCATCCAAACCCTTAATGACCTTTTGCAATTTATAATGGATATTATAACACACTCCCGCCATTAATCTTCGTTCACATCTTGAACAGAAAACGCAACTGCCAATGATATCCAATACTCCATCCCGAACAGATAAAGCAACAGCTAAATGTTATACGACACTGCAACTAGTACTTTACTAGCAGAGGCAGCAAAACAGCAAAATCACTCAGATCACCATCTTCATCTCCCTGTGAATCTTCCATCTTCCATGTATCTCCAATACTTCTTTATTTGTTGCTACCTTCGAGCAAACGACTGTAGGTAGAAGATAGAAGAGCACACCTAGCTACGGAGGGTAGTCTACGGTAGTCTAGGTAGACTACGACTGTACTCCGAGTACTAGTCGTAAATGAAAGATAGAGGCTAAAAACCTTCGGAACGATTGGAATCATTTATTAGCTACTAGAGTAAAACACTGCGTATTTTACTGAAGAGCAACTAGCTATAGTAAGGCCATTGTGTTGATGGAAGTAAGACTTGACAATCTCGCCAAACAAAAAAATTAATTGTCAGTAGGTATTTCATTTTTTTGTTGGCGTTTTCATTTACTTAGATTATTGCACTGACAGTTTTGCTCGCTGACAAGAGGCTCATTCAGTCGTGAGGAAGGAAAAAGAAACAAACTAAATGTCATATAGAATGGCACATAACATAATTAGAAGTATTTTAGAATTTTTTAGAATATTTTCATACAACATTTCATATGAAATATGATATGACATTTTATGTTTTTTTTACCGCGATATGCCGTGCTAAATCCATACAAAAAACAACAGAAAATGTTAGAAGAAATAATAATATTATGAACGTCACATCATATTTGATGCGAAATGTTGTGTGGAAAAAAATATTCAATGTTATGTGAAAATATGACAATCTTATAAGTAAATAATTCGTGGTATGACGTAATAGCTAGTCCAAGCAATATTTTGCAGCAACCTAATGTAAACTCGGAAGCAATTTTCGTGTAAACCGTAGTAGTAGTCTAATGTGATTCGATCCAATCGCTGTTTTGTATCAACTGTCATCATCATACATACATTCTTCAATTAAACAGTAAATACTACGTACATTTTAGCGATGGCAATGGCCTTTTCTCTTCATGGCAAGACTAAAAGGCAGGTGCTCTAGCTCTTGTATCGTTGTGGAGTTTGCCCCCATAATTTTCTCACAAAACATACTCGCCATTATTTAACTTCTTGCAAGAATGGTTCGAGCAGTTGAAGCGCCATGAAAAAAGAGAGATCACACGCTGTAATTGTCCTTTACAAGCTTCGTGTGTACGACAAAATTGAAGAAAGAAAAACATCTACCACGACTGCCTGAGACGTCACTTCGCAAAAAATACCTATGCTCAACGACGGCTATGCGTAAACTAGCTTCTCTTCTGCCTTGTCCAACAGCCATAAGAGTTGCGGAAAGGTAGTTGCTGCCCGTGTTCTTCAAATTGTAGTGAGAATTTCTGCATGAAAATCATTTTTCAATTAACAAGAGTGGTGTAAATGTCTATTCTGATGGTGCTTCTCTTGCTTCGTCCATTGAAATAAAAAGTATGGTAAATCTAGGAAGTCTGTGGCTGGAACAAACAATAGAACGACTTCCTTTTCTCGATATGGAACAGATTACAAACGTAGTAAAATTGAAAATGGAAATCCACAATTTCAGATCTTCAACTTCACTAGTTCTTTTAAGTAAGCGAAAACGCGTGACATTAAAAGTAGTAAACATGAAACTTGAATTTGACTGTGATTTCCACACTTTACTCTAGTCGTAAGTTTAATTCCTGCATTCCCCAGATAAATTCTGTGAGGGAGATCTCGATTGCGGTCTTTAAACTACCAGAGAGATGTCGAAAGGTAGTATTTGGACTACCACACCAAGGTTTTGATCTTTGCTGGCCATACGAAAGAAATTTCCATCTACATCAAAAAGCGTATTTTTTAATTATTAAGATAGGTGTTATTGAGATGAAGGTGATTGCACCAACTGCTCTGACAACGTTTCAAGCAGAGATTCGGCTGGTGTCGTGTCTGGGCTCAAAGATGACACCCGTAGTGCAGCCGTTGGATGCAAAGCAGGGGGTATGGGTTTGCCTGTGTGAGCTCGAATGAAAGAATGTGATGAATAAACTTCCATCAGATCATTGTTGCGGGTGAGCTGTTGATACATTCTGGAAATGCCAAATTTGTCTTCCACGGGGATACGTAGCACCACAGCCACTGTTTCTTTGTTTTCAAGAAGTGAATAGGTATCACTGTTAAAGATTGGTTCATCTCTCTTTGGTTCAAAACTTGAACCAAAGACAACCACAATGCACAGAGCTTGAAGTTTCGAAATGTTTGCTTTGCTCTCCATCTTAGCGCAGAGTTTTTTGGCCTCTCCAGTTGAGAAGTAAATGCATGATTTGATGGAAAGAAGGCATGGAATGTACTTCTCACTTTTACCCTTCCCGATGCGTAGAGGCAAAACAGCATCTATAGTACGGCATCCAGCAAACGTGAAAAAACCTATCCCGGAAGTGTATAGCTGCCGAAGAAACTGCTGATCACCCAGAGACGACCAGTCTGTTTCATAGGATCGAAGATAGTTGCGACAAAACTGGATGCAACTCAATGTGATGGGAGTTTTGGATGAGTGTTTTCCCTCTTTGTCCATCCTTGGTTGCTTTGCAGCAGGAGTTTTGGTTGCATATGTGTTTCCACCATTTGTGAGCAAAGCAAAGCACAGATCAAGGTCTACAGAGAATGTTTTCAGATCGTCATCATATCCGTGGCGAAGTATATCACCACACAATAGGAAATAAAACGCAGCTAAAACTTCACCAAAATCTCCCTTTTCAGGTTGGCACAGCCCTGAAGAGTATATTTGACCAAGCTTTCCCACCCAGTCGGATGGACTTTTCCCCTGGATATCTCCAAGCTTCCACCTATCTGACATCATGCCCATGGCAAGCCGTGCACAAACAGGGTCTGGTAGATAGGTGAAGTGTGCAAAACCAGGACAGACATGTGTCAAATTGGCATAACCCTTTGCAACAAGGTCAGATGCCACGGCAATGGTTGTGATGCCCATCTGCACCCGTGTAGCTAAGATACTGAACCATGAATTGAGATTCATCCCCCAATTAACATTTTCTTTTTCACCACCACGAAAAAGCAACATCCGACGTAAAATATTTGGGAGTTTGGCTTCCAAATCACCATGGTCATTCATGATGGAAAACAGTGGACGGCCATGGATGATGGCATCATGATATTCTGTACTGTGTGGACCTGTTGTGACTTCTCTGAGATGGATCTGGCATCCTATTGTTGTCAGCATGACAAAATGTGGGAACAAAGCGGACCCTTTTGGTCTCAATGTCATACCATCATCCATACCTCTTGACTTTACTTCAGGTAGGAAAAGGTGATCCTTCTCAATTTCAAAATTTGTCAATCCAGAGGATGTGCCTGTGAAGACAGCGACATACTTATGCTTTTGCATTTTCCGAAGCCACAGGCGCACGCAACGGAATTGGAATGCTTTCATTCCAAATTCTTCCTTCAACAACAACTGAGCTTCATCAAATAGAAGAACACGGAAGGGTACATTCCGCTCCCATTTGAGTTTTCTGTTCACTAGGGTGTCTAGGTGGCGAAAAATGACTTGTGCTTCTGCTTTGCGTACTTCTTTGGAAGTTACATCAGCTCCCTCTGACCGTGTGATGTTGAAGTGATCATCAAACACCCTTTTGTTGCTGGGAGCATCAGATTGGATGTCACTTACCAATAGGAGCTTTGATTCAAAGTTATTGTGACGGTAGTTATTCCGGTATTCATAAAGTAATTTCGTTTTACCCATACCGCTTGATTGGATGAGGCAGAAGTACGGAGCAATGTATGGAGGGGTTTTGTTGGAATTGCTGTTGTTCCAATATTCGGGGGCCAATGATTCGATATGTTTGGCAAACGATACCAAATCACAGTCGTGCGATAGTTCAGTGTTCGTGATTTGATATTCTATAGTTACTGCACGCCCGGTGGAATCATTGTTGTTGTGAAAGGAATTTTTAATTGCACGGGCGAAACCATCCAGCTCTTTATCGCTCAGTGATCGTCTGCCAACCGACATTATTCTCAGCGTACCTCTGATAGCTTTGAAGGTCACACTCGCATCTATCATCGTTCGGAGTTCTAATAACACTTCTTCTCTTTCGGTCTGGCTATTCTTCCCTTCAAAGATGTGATCGACGAAATCAATGATCGCTTGTTGTTGTTGTTGTTGTTGTTGTTGTTGTTGTTGACTTAGTTGTACTTCATCTGATGTTGGGGCAGCCGTAATAACGCCTTGTTCATTATCATTTCTTTCTGTTTCTTCAACTGAATCTTCCTCCATGTTACTATTATCGTCTTTTTCCGACATAATGATGATGATGATGATGATGATAATCTGCAGCTGCAGTAGTTACAGACGGTAGCAAAAAAAAGAAACTATGGACACTACCATAATATCCTCTCTCTTTGACTGTGAAGAGCTATCACATACGGTACCGTAATACTCCGTACACGACACATAACAACGAATGTAAAAAAACGAACGAATAAAAAAGAAACGATAGAAAGTACCACGGGTACGAAGTTTGTTTGTTTGTTGTTGACTGTTTCTGTTGTGTACGACGTAGACTTTAGGTAGACTAGTAGACCTATTCAATATAGAGTAGATGTGCGTGTGGAAAAAAGAAATGACGTAAGTCGTACGTACTCCTTAGTTTATTTGTGCTTCGAAGTACAATGTTCTTCAGGAAATTCACAGTCTTGAGGTAGTAGACCTATTTAAAAGAGAGTAGTAGATGTGCGTGTGAAGAAAAGAAATGACGTAAGTCGTACGTACTCCTTAGTTAATTAGTACTTCGACAATGTTCTTCGTTCTTAACAACTTTAATATTTTTATTCAAGTTAAGTTCCCTTCATGAAATTCACAGTCAGTTAGACAGTTTGTAGCAAAAAAAAAAGAAACGATCTATCATACGACAAGAGACAGAAGCGTGCAGTCATGACTCCGATGTCATTGCCTGCGATGTATCATACGGAGCAGGTTCATAAGTAAAGCTAGATTCAGAATCTACTCGGAGTAATTAGCTGTAACTGTAACTGTGGAAATCCAATGTTCAACCACACACTATGACCTTCTTTATTCGCCACCTTAAAATGTCCAAGAATGTCTGTTACCCCCTATGTGGTCGTTGTAAGGATTCGTACGTATCATTAGTAGGTAACACGGCATATCGAAGATCATGACAACATGATGTTTCCATCATCATGATGATGTTTCTTTCACCATGTGGGTTCCCTTCACTCCATTAGGCCTTAACAAATCATGTTCCTGTTTCCTACAGTGAATGCATACAATGATTCGTTCCCTGCGTCGTATGTGAAGCCAACTATGCATTCGTTCCTTCCGTCGCATGCGAAGCAACATGCGTTGCGTTTGCCGAAACATCCAGATACAACGACAGGTTTGACTGTCCTCGCGGGATGTTCGTAATCTGTCGTCGAAAAAAGCAATCAAATTCAATGAAGGAAATGTAGCTGCAAGTCCACTGTAGCGTTTTGTTTGAGCCCATTCCTGTTTTCTGTGAATGACCGGACAGTCGGAGAAACCAGTTCGCAATTTCACACAGCAGGGATCAGATTTATCTACATGGGGCCATAGATCAGCAAAATCAGCGTCGACATAATTGTCGATGTCGAGTGTATCGTTAGGACGGAGGACCCGGCCTTCTTCAATTGTACGTTTAAGGTAACGACCGATTCGTTGTAGATCGACTTCATGGGAGCGGCGAGGATGGCAGCTGAAGCGGGCGTGTAGAGAGCAGGTTCATTCCCAACCAATACCGAGGGCCGCAATAATACGTAAAATCAAACCCTTCTGCGTCAATTTGATAGAGCCATTACCCTGGTCCCGATGAGTATGGTCGCCAAGAAAACCAGCGACAAATTCTTCCACTCCCAGGGCCATACTATTAGCTTCAAGTTGGGCAATTAATTCACTACGCGGACTCCAAAGCTACGTATCATCCATGTAGACAACACAATCAACTTTGCCTGAGACGAACAGGCATGTATCCGGATCAGGACTTGGATTGCGGAAGCCACAAGCTTCAAGGTTGGACTTCAGGTGAGCGATCTACACCCTTCTCTACTAGCCTGTCATTCCTTTGTGTCCCTGCTCTCATACTTCTCTCAAATTACGCGTTATAGGAAAGGATTTCTTTGTTTTTCCGATGTTCAGGACTGCGTAATGAGCAACTAACTACATACGGAAGTTAAGCAAGATGGAAAACAACAACAACAGGGTGAACGAATGACAGAGAGCAAGAATGTAGCTTCACAGATGTCGGAATGTATGATTTGGATTGGTCAGTAAGCAGGAGCAATAACAGTCGGATCGGATACGCTCGACCAGAATCAAACAAGACAACCAAGAAAACATCTTCCACGACGACAATGGCAACAACAACGATAACATCAGCAAACAATTATGATGATGATCATGATGATGATGATACCGAGAAGATACAATCATCATCGACTTTATTTCTAGCAAGAGAATGCGATTGTTTCGACCAAGAAAAGTACCAACGTGTGTTTTTGTGTTTTGTTCCCTTGTCACTACTACATGCGAACAAATCATTGACAACACTACTACTAGTACTACTAGAATATCGAAACCATTCTTTGTTATACCGAAGGATTCCAGAGAAAAGGTACCAAAGTTCATTGTAACTTTGGAATGTTTGTCATGATCCTGTCGGGATCGTTCCTATTCTTGACAGTAACAATGACGTAACGGAGTCGGTCCTGCTGGACTTTTCTCCCCAATCGGATATAACCATCCTTGTGTGGATTGAAATGGAACGAAAATTTCGCCGATTACATGTTGTCATGGTGTTTGTCATCATCCCACAGATCGGATATAACCATCAGCCAAGAGAGAATCAACCGTAGCTATTCTATCGCCGCTTGGTTCTGTTCTTGCAACAACCTAGCTAGCTAGAGAGAGTATGATCCAGAAAATTATTGCCCAAGAAAAAGACAGGGTCGTTATTTTTATGGAATAACTGTGAATATAAAAAAACACAATCGATACTAGCTAGTAGTCTACTAGCTATCATCCAGACTGGTGAAACGGAAATGGTGTATCCACAAATAATAGCTAGAGTACGGTACTAACGTAACTGTAAGGTAGGTATGTACGACGAATCGTCCCCGTGGTATCATGACACCACGGTGGTATCACACATACGACACATCTCATAATCTCATACTACAGTACCCATTATTCGTAGAGAGATCCATACGACTACCGGTAGTAGCGAGAAAGAAAGAACGGTGCATCGTGTGTATGATATTACTTTTGCTTTATTACCGTATGATAGTACGCACTGGTACCTAGGAATACGGTAAAAGCGTGACACAGTTAGCAGTGTATTGGTATTGTTGGTATCCAAAGAAGAGATTATTTTTAGGGGAAATTGCTATGTCGACACCGAAGCCTTATCTCGACACGGGCATTACTATCTCGACACGGGCATTGTTATCTCGACACTGTGCCACTATTATCTCGACACGGGCATTATTAGCTCGACACCGTGACACTATTATCTCGACACCATAAATTCCCCTTTGTTATTTCGACACCTTGTACGTCATTATTTCGACACCGAAAAAACCCCTCTTGTTATTTCGACACCGAAAAAACCCCTCTCTTGTTATTTCGACACCGTAAAAACCCCACTTTTTTATTTCGACACCGTGGCCACTGTTATCTCGACACCATCCTTTTTACTTTTTTACTATATCGACACCATAGCACTACTACTTTCACTACGTTTCTACCACACAGAAGTTACCAAAACTGTTACTGCCACTACAACTGTTACTGCTACTACCACCAATCCACAGGTAACACTGAAATCTTATTATAGTAGTGACAGTTTATATTGTTCAAGAAAGATCAAGCTCAGCTGGATGTTGTTTCTCAAGTTGCTCTCTTGCAACACATGTTTTAACGTTGTGTCCTCTCTTCTTGCATCTGCTACAAACAATGGGTGATTTGTCTGGATCATGGGCGAAACGAGATCGTTTCCTGATCCTTTTTTTCCTTGGTCGTCCACTTGACCTTTTTGTGCGATTTGGTGGCAATGTAACTCCATCCTGGTCCAATATATCCAAAGAAACAGGAACAATGTTTTCCTTCAAAAGTTCGTTAACTGTTTCGTATTTGTAGTGTTCACTGACATGATTGTCCATTATGTATTGTAGTGTTTGCGTCTCAAACAGCAACCAAAGGTTTTGTACGGCGTCTCAACATTGTCGACAGACGACTGGCAGCGGCGATGGAGTGTTACAGTGCCTGTAGTCGGTAGCAGTGGCTGAAATTCTCCTGTAAACACCGGCGGTAACTGCAACACGACGTGAGAGTAGTTGCAACACGATAGAAGCGGTGTTTTGGTGTCGAAATAGTTAAGAGGTAAGAGGTTTTTACGGTGTCGAAACAAAAATAGGTTTTTTTACGGTGTCGAAGTAACAAGCGACGGTGTCGAAGTAACAAGAGAGGGGTTTTTTCGGTGTCGAGATAACAAGAGGGGTTTTTTCGGTGTCGAGGAGTTTTTTCGGTGTCGAGATAATAGTGGCTCGGTGTCGAGACAACATTTGGCACCGTTATGTGGAGAAACCCACATATAAGGAGAAGTGCCCGTGTCGAGATAAGGCTTCGGTGTCGACATAGCAATTTCCCCTTATTTTTATTATTGAGACTGTGCGTGACTGGTTGTTGTCTTCGTCGTCGTCGTCGTCGTCGCAGCGAACGACCCATAGCAACAGTAAGAGTAATAACAGAACATCAATGGGGACGATAGTAGAAACAAAACCAGAAAGGTGTTGTTGTTGGCCTCCTCGTTCAATCGCTCCCAAAATGCACACCAACAACATCAACGACGACGAAGACGACGACAATGTCTGTTTTTATCAGTGGCATTTTTGATACTTGTTGTTGTTGTTGTTATGATGGGTATTTTCAGTACGGGATGGAACAAAGATGAAATAATGGTATCCAAATATGGTCATAGCGTTGGGGATGTTGTTGTCATTGGGAAACAAAAGAAGAAGAAGACAACGAACAAACGACTTTCACCATCACAATCACCATCCACGATACAAGATATTTTAGAGGGGAGATTGACATTGATTGATATCCAAATCAACAATTTACGAAATGGCGGTACTCCTACTACCACTAATAAAGATCATCAATATCGTGCCAAAGGAATCTTTTGTGATATTGATTGGTCCTTACAACAATACAATCCATCGACGGTACCTATGTTTCGTGATTTACAATCTCAATCAACCAATTGCACGCTCTGTCCTATTTGAATGTGGTTACCTTGTTGCAAAAACAGGTCGTGTCCAAACAGTTCAAAGAACTTTGTACCAACGCCATCACGGCTAAATGTGGAAAAGACGGTCCAAAACCACACACTAACGCTACATTGAATGAAGCCGTTCGAAACTACTGTGATATCATGTACGACGAAGATGGGTCCAACAAAGAAGACATGGAAGAGGTTGCTTGCACGTATGGCTTTCCAATTGATTCATGGAATGTATCTCAAGTCACCAACATGTCAGATCTTTTTCGTGCGGAAGTTTGTTTTGATGAGTACATTGGTTCATGGGATACATCTAATGTTATATGTATGAATTCAATGTTTTCGAGTGCCTCCTTTTTCAACCAAGACATTGGGCAGTGGGATGTGTCCAATGTCAGAAACATGCATGGAATGTTTTATCGTGCCGGGGAATTCAACCAAGATATTGGGTCGTGGGATGTTTCCAAAGTGAAATTTATGATGAAAATGTTCTATGGTGCAAGCAAATTCAACCAATACATAGGAGGTTGGGATGTTTCCAAAGTGATATCCATGTACATGATGTTTCACGGTGCTAATAACTTCAATCAAGATATCGGGTCTTGGGTCGTTTCCAACGTGACCAACATGAGTTTCATCTTCACATCTGCAAGCAACTTTAACCAAGACATTGGACAGTGGGACGTCTCGAATGTTACAAACATGAGTAGCATGTTTTGTGATGCCTTTCGTTTCAATCAAGATATCGGGTCTTGGGTCGTTTCCAACGTGACCGATATGCATGGAATGTTTGACAGTGCTGCATACTTCAATCAGTACATTGGACGGTGGGATGTTTCACAAGTGACAGGCATGAGTGAAATGTTTAAGGGTGCCAGGAAATTCAACCAAGATATTGGACAGTGGGATGTTTCCAAGGTCGAAGACATGAGAGGAATGTTTGAGAATGCATCATCATTCAACCAATTCATTGGAGGTTGGGATGTTTCCAACGTGACAAACATGAGTTTCATGTTCAAATATGCAAGCGGATTCAACCAAGACATTGGACAGTGGGACGTCTGGAATGTTACAAACATGAGTGGCATGTTCTGTCATGCCATTCGTTTCAATCGAGACATTGGAAGATGGAACACTTTTAATGTGACTACCATGTGCGGATTGTTTGAATGCGCCGAAGAATTCAACCAACCCATTGGATCATGGGAAACATATAAAGTCACGAATATGGAACGAATGTTCTCTGGTGCTTCTGTCTTTGACAAGGATATTGGAACGTGGAGCGTTTCCAATGTTACGGACACGAGTGGCATGTTTTCTCATGCATCTAAATTTAACCAAGATATTGGTTCCTGGTGTTTCTGGGATGTCGAATCTATGAGTGCTATGTTTTCTCATGCATTTAACTTCAATCAAGACATCGGTTCCTGGTATGTCTCTAGTGTGACAAACATGAGAGAAATGTTCACGGAGGCAAGGGAATTCAACCAAGATATCGGTTCCTGGGATGTCTCTGGGGTGGCAAACATGAGTGAGATGTTCAAAGGAGCAAGGAAATTCAACCAAGATATCGGTTCCTGGGATGTCTCCAGGGTGACAAGCATGAGAGAAATGTTTCAGGGAGCAAGGGCATTCAACCAAGACATTCGAAAGTGGAATGTTTCCAATGTGAAATGTATGCAGAACATGTTTCAAGATACGACAGCATCCAATGACAATCTCATTTCTTGGGACATTCCCTTAACATGCTCTTGCTGGCAGTGTACTAGAGGACGGCTTTTCCGTTCTTGATCCACACGGACCACAATCGAACAGACAGCAACAACAGCAACAACAACGAAGTACATGTTGTTGTTGATCCATCCCAAGGAATCTCAAGAAAAAGATGTTTTCAACATTATTATCTCATGATGCGACGGACACTAGGGTACAGGAATTACTGTCAACAAAAATTGTCAACAACAACAACAACAACAACAACAACAACAACAACAACAACAACAACAACAACAACAACAACAGCAGTAGCAGTAGTATTATCGAGATTATAATTTCTTGAATCACTCGTTTGACACTCCATACACTTTTTTTTTAATGAAGTGGCTTGCTGTTATACGTTACAGTATTTTGTTGTTTGTTTGTTTGTGTGTTTGTTGATTTTTCTAGTTGGGCGCTGACATTGGCATTTTGGCCACGGCGGCTGGTGGGGCGTTGCTTAGATCCAATCCAGCCGCCTGCCAAACTTTGACCATGCTGCTGCTCGTGTATTGCATACACAGTGGATCATTTTCATGGTACGCCATGACGTATTGCATCGTGGCGTAACCCTTGGGACCCGAACCAAATCCAAGTTCTTCTACCAACGGTGGGTCGCCACCCAAATACACCTGATGGACGACGACGTCTTGAATGATGGCATGTATGAGACCCATTTCCATTTGTGGATCCGATTCTTTAACAACAAAGATTAGGACAACAACAAAGATTAGGACAAAACAAAGGTAGCACGATATGAGGTACCAATGAAACGACAAAATCAAGTTCCACATCATCCATCGATCAAATCACGAGTCGTTGTTGTTCTATTTTTGTTGTTGTTGTTGTTGGGTACATATTAGTATTACTTACGGGGTGGCAAGGCGGCGACACGTGTCGCTACCGCTTCCAAGATGGCCGGTTCGATCAGTCGTGAGGCGACCTTATGGACGGTGTTACGAGCATCGACGATGCTCATCTCTTCGGTCGGCAACTCCGACTGGTCGAGACCAAAGGCCAGTACCAACATGTCTCTCCACGTGGTCCGACCGACCCGTCGGAACTCGTCTTGGACGTCCGGCGGACACTTGTGAATGAAGGTTCCTAGTTGTTGCGTGTACTTCATGAGACCCCCTTCGTTGGTCTCGTATCCCTAGGACGCGATGACGTGTAACTGTGCACCCAAATAGATCTCCATCATCCGTTGCCACTTCAACGTTCGATTTTTCCGTCGTCGTCGCCAACAGTTGTAACCGTTGCTTTCCGACCCCGTACTTCAAAATGAGTGCATTGGATTGTTGAATGCCACGTACCATTTCCAAGGTAAGTTCCGTGGGAGGAGATGGTCGGGACTGTGCCTGCGGATCGTCGGGAGATAGCTGCTCATGATGATGATCGGAGGAAGAAGAGGACGACAACGAACGGAATTGTTGTTGTTGTTGTTGTTGTTGTTGTGGATACTGTCAGTTGCGTGGAAAGGAACGTCGCAATGGATTGTCGATCCCGGAAGATGCTATCGCAGCAGATTCGTTTGCTTTTCTTTGGACTACATTATATCCAACGGAAGGATTGGTGACCAAGACAGAAGCGGATCCCATTCGTCGAAGGAGGGCTGCAGTTGTGGTATTTTTTCCTCGCGTCATGGAATGGAAAAACATAGTGTGCGTGTAAAGTGTTTTGAAAGTCGAAAGATGTACTACTTGTTTTGTGTTTTTTTTTGTGCATTACTTGATAGTATTTGATTGTGGAGGGGGAGGGAGCTATGATATGATACAAGGTAACAAACTACCGAACTCTTGTAGACTACTGCAAAACGAGCGAATGGTCGATGTGCAAAGTACCGGAGTAGGAGCGATGACAGATCACCATGTAAAAAATACTGTAATAAAAAAACGTATCGATCATCAAAAAAATACTTGGTGTATGATACGTCGTTGTATCATACCAGGTACAGGTACTGGTACATGCAGTATACCTATCGTACCTACAGGTAGGTAGTATGATAGGTAGAGCTCAAAGGTGAAAAGGTGGGTGCACTGTGCACTGTGCACTTTCATCATCTCTGAAATGTACTGTCCTTCCATCCGTCAACGGGGCAGTCGAAGAATCGGACGAGATGACGAGATCACCTCCACCCTCCACACTTCCGCATCCACGAAAGTGCGAAAGTACAACTTCAAAAGGTGCACAAATTTTTACAGTGTAAAAACCGTAACAAAAATCACACTTTCGTAACACGGCGCGCCAAAATACCTCATCTTCACAAGAACAACAACAACAACAACAATCGACGACGACAACAAGAACAACAACAACAAGAACAACAACAACAACAACAACAGTGAACAACTGTCAAAACTGTCAACTCACCATGTCTGGCATCAGTAGTGATCGTAGCTCCCCCACTTCACAGTCTGCAGAGAGTAGTCGTGATAGAGACGTGATGACCGAAACGGAACTGGCCTATCTCGCTGGAAACAACTCTATCCGGATTCTCACTCGTCGTCCTGTCCCCACGGGCTCAAGAAGGACGTTGGGTCTGTCCGATCTGATAGATATTAAAGAAGAAGAAGAAGAACCATGGAAGTTCATCCCCAGGACCAAAATCAAGCCAACGCTCGAACATGTTCAAGGCAGAAAATAAAGCGCCGTCATCAAGTGTCGGGTCTCCCAAAGCCACAGCCCCGCCCCGCTGCATGGAGGAGTGAAAAGATCTTCACATTGTTGGACGATCACCCCAATTGAAAAGGAAGCGGACTTGGATTTCTTAAAAGAAAAAAAAAAAACATTGCCAATTATCGGCGGATTAGTCACGAGGCACACGTCTACCGACAGTTGGAAAGAGACGCCACTTCTTCAAAAAACTGGACTGGAAAAGATCCGTATCTTCGACTGATCCATTGCGTTGTCGACGATAGTATCGAAGAGTCCTTCATATAAAAAAGGAACGACATCCAACCAGGATGGATGCACATCGAAAATCGAAAACTCTGAAAACCGAGAGAAGACGGTGTTCTTGGAAGCGACTGCCAACTTGTGGAACGATCCCTGCTTTGCACCTGTCACAGAAGTCAGAAGGTGGCTTGGCAGAGCTACATGTCGATTTCATTCCATCGTTTGCTGTTCCCTACGAGAAGGTTTCATCGATGAGTCCCGCCACACCGCAGCGTGTGCAGAAAAAAATTACAGGGATGGTCACTTCTCTGACACGAATTATTTCCAACTGGGAACGAAGCGGACAAGGCGACGAAGGAGGCTTGCACGAAAACGGGGCAATGGAGTCTGACCATCCTTTATTCGGA
Organism: Nitzschia inconspicua; assembly: GCA_019154785.2. Lineage (NCBI taxonomy): Eukaryota > Bacillariophyta > Bacillariophyceae > Bacillariales > Bacillariaceae > Nitzschia > Nitzschia inconspicua. Next base: position 179,255 of record JAGRRH010000012.1, read on the forward strand.
ACGTTCGCCGATCGTGAGGCTGCCGCCTCTGAATTCGCGAATGCTCCTTCTGCGAGGACCACCAGACCTACTTTGTTTTATTTCTGGAACATTTTGGAGAAACATCCACTGCTACGGACGAGTCTGAACGCACAATGCCTCCTGGAGCGGCAACAACGGATGGAGGTGAATCTGTTCCGAGTGTCATCACCACGGCCGACAGAACCAACCGAACCTCCCATTCCAGAAGCAATGTTGAATCCGTTTTAGAAAAAACATCGCTGTCTCACTTGGTGATTTTTTGTCAAGTTAGAGAGCCGTCGGCGCCCAAGAAGAAATAAGATTGAGGCGAGAGGAGCTTAAAAGCTCTGGGAAGCGCAGACTGGAAGATCAATTGGATGCAATTTCGACGGAGAAAGGAAGGTCAGGCGTCTGGTCATTGAGAGCCGCCAAGCGGGGAATGATGAGCTGCACGAGTGCTACAAGCAGGAATTGGAGGAGCTGGATTCTAACGACCGACGTATCCAAGAAAAACTCGAAAAAACAGTACAATCAAAATCTATTTTATGGCTATGCCAACTACTACTACTAGCCAGCTACCGGCCTCAAATCACAACAAAAAAACGCCATTGCCGCGCCACTTCGGTCTCGTAAAAGTTTTGAGGGTATTGTATTGTTGTTGTAGTTGTTGGAACTTGTCGACGACGTTATTATTTGACCAGTTGGACGATATTGCCGGGATTGCGTGTATTGCAGTCGTGCTAGTGGTGACTGTCAGCATCTCAATCTCCCGCAAAAGAATGCAGGGAGTCATCACCTGAAACGGGAGCGTTTGCCATGCGAAACAATATTCCTATGAACGTTGCCACACATTAATTGGCCAGGGCACTTTTTATGCTCCACAACTTGTGCATCGACGAGAAAGAAAAGCCAATGCGTATCCTGTGACAGCGGGCGGACGCCTATTCCGGTATTGTGTCGGGCGGATTCAGGCACGACACAGCTGAGAATCGACCACTACCACTACTAATGAATCACGGCCACCATTTCGACGACATATCAAGAAACGAGCAACGGACCTTACGGAGACAGAAACAGACAGCCCCGAACCTGTCTAGTAGGGACATCTACTGCTACAGCACTTGATTGAACTTGGTGGGTGTCGCTGGTAGGTCTGCGCCTATGGGAAGTACCTCCACTAGTTTACGTTCATCCTCGACGCAGAGTATTAACTGTAAATTTGAATGCTTGAATACTATGTTAGTCGAGTTCAGCATTTGTTCATACGTGTGGCGATTCGCGCTCAGCTTCTGGTACAACGAACTGGATGTGTGTCGGCGATGGCCTCCAACCTTTCATCCAATTGCATGATCTTCTCCATCAACTCCACCCGAAATTTGGTATTGGTTGCTCTCTCGATGTGAATGGTGAAAGAACACGAAACTACCAAACCTGGCCAAGCTTCTGGTACAACGAATTGGATGTGCGTCGGCGATGGCCACCAACCGTTCATCCAACTGCATGATCTACTCCATTGGTAGCTCTCTCGATAGTGAATGATGAAGAAAACGAAACAAGGCGTAAACGAACCATAGACTGAACTATTGTTTCTGCCTTGAAGTATCTGAACATCATGCCAGATCCATTGTCATCATGAGTCTTTTGTAGGATCATCTGATCGCAGAAACAATAGTTTAGTCTACGGTTCGTTTGCGCCTTGGCCAGATTGTTGGGTTGTTTCGTTTTCTTCATCATTCACATCTGCTTTCCGGTAGGACGGCTTCGTGCCTGTACCCATGAAAAGTTCCATTTGTGGTAACGTAGGGCCTCACGAAGAAGTGATTGCACATTTCACCTTCACTGGAATTGGATTTGCTGCACATGAAACTGATTATAATGGGTTTATACGTTGCATTGCGCCGTGCTACAGGTTTCGTTCCTCGTCCAAACGATCTCTTCATCAATGGACAACAAATGGCCATTAAAGAAAATAGATGCTACGGGAGTGCCCTTTACGAAACTGGAAGGGATGACTTCCGAAGATATCCCAAAATCGTTAAGAGCTGTCCGAAATATCTCCGTGACTTGTGTGTCTTCTGCGTTCTTCTGATATCGAAGAGAAGTTACCGCATTTTGTTGTAAGACTTATAAATTGTAAATGGTGTCGAGGATGTGGCAGTCAACCTCAAAAGATGGGTTCTTGTTCGTCGTTCGTCCCACGAAGTTCTGCGAATATCTGGTAATGGTACTCCTTTTACTGCCACTTTTTTCTGGACCCATGTCAATTCATGCAAGGGCTTCTCCTCGGTCACCAGTGTGTTGTTGTCGTCTTGGATTGATAGCCATGGTTCCGGCTGTTGGGAGAGGAGGTCGATTGCCTCAATGTTTATGACGTCGCCGTTTTTGTAGTCTCTTTCAAACTCATCTGCCACCATCGAATCAAACACCGCTGTACAGTCCTCTACACCGTCCCTTCCATAGTAATGTTGGAACTGTGAGTGCCATCGTACGCCAAATATGTTCATCGATACTTGCTTCGTCACAGCGTATCATACACGGATACTTCATCCTCGATGGTATCCCACAAGAGCACCACAAAATTTTCTGGTGGACTTCCAATAATACACAGGCGTAAGGATCAAACGTTCCCTTGTCTCAACTACCTACCGGTACTACGGTTGGTATGTACCGGTACATTTACGCACAACGCTTTCATTTTAGCGATGCACCACATATGGTGGCACACGTACTTACCTACGGTACTCTACTACCAGAGAGCTATCGAGCACATGACGTCACTGGGATTGCAGAGAATCGGAAGCGGTGTCGGTCACAGTCACCTACGGCGAACGAAGTGCGTGCCTTCGCACATGCGTAATGAGATGCCGGGTTGTATGCGTTAAGACCAATTGACAATCATCTACTATACCTCTATCTATGATACCGTACCTGGCATAAGTCTACCGTACTTAACCCCTGTAGAGTCCCTATGTCCCTATTACTAGCTACTCCGGAGTAGCTACATACAGTTCGGAAGAAAACTCCACTACAAATCAAGTGGCACAGGTACTGCCGCACCGTACCAGGTATGATACCGGTAGTTCTTCTATGCGCTAAGAAAATAATGCTAAAAAATCGTAACAGTAAATAATCGTACGAAAGAATAACATTATTGTCGTAGTAAGAACGAAGAACATTGTACTTAACAGTAATTAAAATTGTATTCACGGAGTACGTACGAATTACGTACTACGTATTACTTAATACGGGGTATCGTAAGAAAGTAATGCTAAAAATCCTAACTGTAAATAATCGTACGAAAGAATAACATTACTGTCGTAATAAGAAAACGAAGAACATTGTACTAATTAAAATTGTATTCACGGAGTACGTACGAATTACGTACTATGTATTAGGTACTTTCAGTCAATCTTCTCTCTACACGCTCAGCAGAAAATTATTATTTCTACTCCGAGTACGTCAAAATACTGGAGTTCCAACAACTAACAGTAACAAACAAATTCTCTCTATCGTTCGTTCGTTCGTGCGTTCGTTCGTTCGTTCGTTCGTTCGTTCGTTCGTTCGTTCGTTCGTTCGTTCGTTCGTTCGTTCGTTTTTTTTCATTCGTTATGAGAGGCTATGATAGTGCCAATAGTTTCTTTTTTTTGCTACCGTCTGTAACTACTGCAGCTGCAGATTATCATCATCATCATCATCATCATCATGTCGGAAAAAGACGATAATAGTAACATGGAGGAAGATTCAGTTGAGGAAACAGAAAGAACTTATAATGAACAAGGCGTTATTACGGCTGCCCAAACATCAGATGAAGTACAACTAAGTCAACAACAACAACAACAAGCGATCGTTGATTTCGTCGATCACATCTTTGAAGGGAAGAATAACCAGACCGAACGAGACGCGGTGTTACTGTATCTCCAAACGACGATTAATCCAAGCCTCACGTTTGAAACTATCAGAGGTATCCTGGGAGGAACATCGTCTGGCAGACGATCACTGAGCGATAAAGAACTGGATGATTTCGCCCGTGCAATTAAAAATTCCTTTCACAACAACAATGATTCCACCGGGCGTGCAGTAACTATAGAATATCAAATCACGAACACTGAACTATCGCACAATTGTGATTTGCTGTCGTTTGCCAAGCATGTCGAAACACTGGCCACCGAATATTGGAACAACAGCAATTCCAACGAATCCCCTCCATACGTTGCACCGTATTTTTGCTTCATTCAGTCAAGCGGTATGGGCAAAACAAAGTTGCTTTACGAGTACCGGAATAAGCAGAAGAACTTCCTCGCCAATAATGTTGAATCGAAGCTCATTTTGGTAGGTAATGTCCATACCGATCCCATGGGCGAATCTATCTACGACGCAAAATATGCTGCGTTAACACCAGAAAACGCTGATAGCAAACGGAATATTTCTGACGAAGAACTCAACGAAGAAGCACAAAAAATATTCAACCGCCTGGACACCCTTGTGACCAATGATCTTAAATGGGAAAAGAATACAACCTTCCGTGTTCTTCTATTTGATGAGGCACAGTTTTTGTTGAAGGACGAATTCGGAATGAAGGCATTCCAATTCCGTTGCGTGCGCATATGGCTACGGAAAATACAAAAATATAAGTATGTTGCTGTCTTCACAGGCACAAACTCTGGTCTAGCAATTTTTGCAATTGAAGCCGACAGGAAAGTTGAACCTTCATTAAGCTCAAGAAAGATGGATGGCGATTGGAAGTTGATGCCAAAAGGCTCCATTTTGTTCCCTCATTTTGTCATGCTGACAACAATAGGATGCCTGGCTCAACGCAGACAAGTCACAGATGATCAGATCGCTACAGAATATAGTGAGGCTATCATCCATGGACGTCCACTGTTTTTTGTAATGAAGCTTGATAAAAAGTTGGATGTCAACCTCCCAAACATTCTACTTCGGATGTTGCTTTTGGATGGTAGTGCAATGGGAGAGGTCCATTGGGAGAACAATCTGAATACATGGTTCAATATCTTAGCTACACGGGTGCAGATGGGCATCACCAGCATTGCTGTGACATCTGACCTTGTGGCAAAGGGTTATGCCAATTTGACACATGTCTCTCCTGATTTTGCCCACTTCACCTATTTGCCAGACCCTGTTTGTGCACGGCTTGCCATGGGCATGATGTCTGGTGGGTGGAAGCTTGGAGATATCCAGGGGAAAAGTCCATCCATTTGGGTGGGAAAGCTTGGTGAAATATACTCTTCAGGGCTGTGCCAACCTGAAAAGGGAGATTTTGGTGAAGTTTTAGCTGGGCTTTATTTCCTACTGTGTGGTGATATACTTCGCCACGGACTTGATGACAATCTGAAAACATTCTCTGTGGACCTTGATGTGTGCTTTGATTTGCTCACGAATGGTGGAAAAACATATGCGACCAATGCTCCTGCTGCAAAGCGACCAAGGAAGGAAGAAGTGAGCAAACAGTCATCCAAAACTCCCATCACATTGAGTTGCATCCAGTTTTGTCGCAACTATCTTCGCTCCTATGAAACAGATTGGTCGTATCTGGGTGATCAGAAGTTTCTTAGGCAGCTATACACTTCGGGGATAGCTTTTTTCACGTTTGCTGGATGCCGTACTATAGATGCTGTTTTGCCTCTACGCATCGGGAAGGGTAAAAGTGAGAAGTACATTCCATGCCTTCTTTCCATCAAATCACGCATTTACTTCTCAACTGGAGAGGCACAAACACTTTGCGCTGAGATGAAGGTCCAAGCAGAGAATTCGAATCTTCAAGCACTGTGCATTGTGGTTGTCTTTGGTTCAAGTTTTGAACCAAAGAAAGATGAACCAATCTTTAACAGTGATACCTATTCACTTCTTGAAAAAAAAGAAACAGTGGCTGTGGTGCTACGTATCCCCGTGGAAGACGAATTTGGCATTTCCAGAATGTATCAACAGCTCACTCGTAACAATGATCTGATGGAAGTTTACGGATCACATTCTTTCATTCGAGCTCACACAGGCAAACCCAACCCCCCTGCTTTGCATCCAATGGCTGCACTACGGGTGTCGTCTTTGGGGCCAGACAAGTCACTGGCCCAATCTTTGCTTGTGACATTGTCGGAGCAGTGGATGCTATCGCCTTCATCTCAATAACACCTATCTTAATAAATAAAAAATGCGCTCATTGATGTAGATGGAAATTTCGTACGTATGGCCGGCAAAGATCAGTCCAATCTTGTCGTATCATAGATCGTTTTTTTTTTTGCTACAAATGTCTATGATAAGTGACAGTGAATTTCCTGAAGGGAATCCCTAACTGTAAATAAAAATATATTAGTTGTGAGAACGAAGAACATTGTATTCCTCTGTATCGGTATTATAGTTCCTGAGAGCATGCCAGCCCTTTATGATTAAAAAAAACCGCCTGGCTCGACCTGTAGACCTATTACAAATTCTACGGAGGTGGAACGCACTCATTTAATATGACCCGGCTCGTTTTTTTTTAATTACTTACTCCGGTAGAAAGAAAAAATAGTCCCGTTACAAAGAAGAGACGAGAAACTGACAATTTTTCAATTTTTTTCTTGTTAGGAGTACACCAAGACCAACAACATCGCATCGATACAGTACATTGCATCGATACAAGACAGCATCAACATGGGACAATATAATCAGACTTCAACAACAGTGTCGAGATCGTGCGTTCTTGCGTCTTCGGTTACGAACAGAGATACTGGCAGTTCGTTGATTCTTTCGAGACCTTCCTTCATCTCGTTCATTACACTCTGCAATGTCAACCAAATCCTGTTGAGTTTTTCCATTGGGTAGCTCTTGTACACCGTTTCCACCATCTCAATGATCTCAATAGCATTCCTTGGAGACTCTTCATAGTATTTCGACTGCAGAGAGTTGAAAAAGCCAAGATCATTGACATTCAAATCTGGTGATTGCGCAGGTTGAGTGTATAGTTTGACAGCATCTTCATTGCCAAACAGTTCTGTTACTTTTACTTTTAACGAGGGATCGTCGTCTGATAGATGTACTCTCGCACCATCTTGCTGCAATACGAAGTTACGATCGGATGGAGGCATCTTCTTCTTGATATCCAGCAACACCAAGTCAAGAGTCATGTGTTGGTAAAGCTCTCTATCCATGTTGATATTAGTCCGTTTGACATCTCCAGCCCTGTGATTTTTTAACGCAGTATCCCGAATCTTTGCAAGAAGAGAAGTAGTGTCAAGAAGGTCAGTGGGTTGGTATTCTGGGACTTGTCTCAGTATTGCATTCCACAGACGACCAACCGTTTTTGCGTGCACATTGAAAGATTCGCCAATTTTTTGGAAGCTCCCTTTTGGCAAAATTCCTCGCGACACCCGCATCAAGCACGCCATGAACAATTCTTTTTTCAGCTGTTTGGACACCGCAACTCGTTTTTTCCGCTCTGCCCCCATATTAAAAGTTGTTGGTCTTGGTTAGAAGTACAAAAAGTGTAATAGGAAGAAACGCTGATTTTTGCTACCTGAGGCGTGGCGTAAAAAAAACGTGGGAAATTTTCGTCTTCCTGTAGTTCGAAAGGCTCAACGGATAGTAGGACTAAATATTTCTATATACAACATTATATCGAGAGCTTCTAGTAGATGCAATTACATGGTACTAAGTAGAGAGAGGGCCGGATTTCTGATATTTTTCGCGATTGGGACTATTATGAACCGATACGGAGGAAGTACATCGAAGTACAAATAAACTAAGGAGTACGTACGACTTACTACGTACGTCATTTCTTTTTTCCACACGCACATCTACTCTATTAAATAGGTCTACTAGTCTACCTACCTCAAGTCTACGTCGTATCATACACAACAGAGAAACAGTCAACAACAAACAAACAAACATCGTACCCGTGGTACTTTCTATCGTTTCTTTTTTATTCGTTCGTTTTTTTTTAAATAGTAATAAAATCTATTTTATGGCTATGCCAACTACTAGCTACCAGCAGGTCCGTATCTAAGAAGTTGACTCACCAGCCGGGCCCCTAAGGGCGAGGCAATGCAGGGAATGACCGGAGATCACTCCAGGGATGTAGTAATGGTAGTAAAACCTCCTACGTGAGGAGGAAAAGTTCATCTGGGTGGAGAGGAATTGATGTGAGATGGGAAAAAGCATATTTGTGCGTTTGTTTGTTTGTTTGTTTGTTTGTTTGTTTGTTTGTTTGTTTGTTTGTCGGTAGGTATTATGGTGGTTGGGGTGCTGTGGTGGTCGGGTTGTTTGATGTGGAGGATGTTCTTGCTGTGGTGGTTGGTGTCTCCAGAGTCGGAGTGGGGGATGTGATTCTGTGGGGGCGGAAATATGTGGTGATGGGACGGGTTGTCAGTGTGGGCGTACGTTGTCTCGGTGCCACCGTTGGTGCCGGGTTACTTGGAGGTACAGTCCTTATGAGATGAAAAACATCGTCAATTTGTCGGAGGCGGCGATCTGAATTATCCCGTCGGTGTCTGATGTTTTGCATGATCATAGGTTGGTATGTTTCCAGCCAGTTTTCAAGGCTGCGTGCGTCGGTATCTCTGCGAAAGTGGTCCTCTACTGTGGGGTAGAAATAATGTCGCTGGGCTTGGATGGAGCACCTGGGCTTGAGGTCGTATAGGTCCCGAATGCTCCAGTGAGCTGTTTCTAGTCGTCGCTGAGCCTTGTCCTCGGCATCTTTACCATGTCTAGCGCTGTTTCGTGTTTTCCATTCTTTGTAGCAGTGATCCCACATGAGACGGATGATGTTGCTAGACCACGAGAGACCATGGTTTTTCTTCTTCACTTCAATGTGATTCCGTTGCAAGTACTGCAACTGGAGAGTAGTCCAGTGCCTGGACCACCGGCCGAGGAGGAAGTTGTCCCACCCTATTGTGGTTTGACTGTGGAGTAGATGGGCGATCCGTTCGGGTACGCGGTGGGCTGGGATTGGTGTGCCTTGGAGCCAATGGTTCAGGCCCCACAGAAGGAGGTCAAGAAGGGCTGGATCGGTATCCACTGATTCACATCTGTGCCGAAGGGATGTCTTAAGGGCCGCATGCCATTTGCGACGCTCTGGGTTGGGACATGTGAGGAAGTGTTTTGAGTCTTCAACGGGCTCATCGCAGGATGGACAAGCACTGGGGTACTTGACCGGGTTGTATCTGGATACTAACTTCCCCACAGGGAGCCAGCCATGCAGAAACTTGACTAGGAATATGTGTGGACCATCTTTGAACGTTTTAACGGAGCGTTCGTGGCTCTGCCAATCTATGTCTGCAAATGCTGCTTCCGACATTCCAGTCTTCTGCTTGATGTATGTCTTCAGTTCTTTGGTGCGACGATGGTCTCTGATGTGCTTGCGGTGTTTGGAGGCAACTGTTTGTCCATCGGAGATGAGGTGACATTTGGTGCCTTCGATCATTGGAGCCTGGATGTTCTTGTGCGAGGATAAACGTTGGTAGCTTCCAGCCAGTTTGTCAGCCTGGACATTGAGTTTCGCAGGCCGACTTAATTTGTCTAGGGCTACCTGTGTGTCTTGATGGCCTCTGATGTGGTGGAATGTTATCTGCGGGAGGAGTTTGGCAAGTCGAACGACTGCTTGCAGAACATCCCAACTGGCTTTAAGGGCGTCGTTGGGAAACTGCGGGCGAGATTGTTCACGGGCTTTATTAACATTTTTAACCAAGGCTTCGTTGTCACAGTATACTTGCATTGGGGCTAGGGTCAAGTCGTAGTATTCTCTGAGCAGGAACAGAAACTGAAGAATGGAGCATTTCCCATATGCTTCAGCACGGTAGGAGTCCATTGGCGATCCGTAGGCGGGGCCACTTCCCTCTATGATGGTGGTACCATTCTTCAGGTTCATGGACCATCCGAAGGTGCCTTGTTCGTTGGCTACAGAGCCGTCGCACGCCGATGAAGGGCGGTGCTGGCTCTCGCGGAGCTTCGATGCAATCTCTTCATAGGAGAGCTTGGATTCTAGGTTGCCAAGCATGTCTCGGCTCCAGTCCGGTTGTGAGTCCAGGAAGTCTTGGAAGCATGTGGGAGTTGGAGGTCTCGATTCCTCTAGAACATTATGCTGGCCCCTTGGGACATAAAACCCATAGTGGCCTTCGAAGCACTCGACTGGGTAGCATAACGGGGGCAGAGTAGTTATTACCCTTTGGACAGTGGGCCTGAATCGTTTACGGTGACGGTTGTACCTGTGCTGGCTAAAACCCGCTGATGTACGGACAAATAGTCGTTTCTTGGTTGGATCGTAGTAGTATGGCCATACTCTGCGAAATTTCTCGTGAGGGTGCAGCCATTTTCCCAAGGTGCTGTGAAGAGAGCCCGTTTGTGTGTCACACCATAAGTTGCATGCGCGTTTCCATTGGTTCCAGGGATGTGCACTGTCCGGGCGGTGTTGTGTGATTTCAAGTTCGGCGCTTGTGCTGGATGTGACTGTTGTTTCGCCATGGATGAAAGCTCGGTCCATGTGAGTCCCTCCTGCTGTTCCTAGGTCTGCTATAGTATGGACCTGGAGGTAAAGTCGGCAATAATTGATTTGTCGTATTTGGGCGGGGGTGAAGATGTGGCTAGAGAGGACAATATCCATAATGTGGGAGTCGTTGACTCGTTGTTTGGGAGTGCAGTACTTCTCTTGAAGCTCGAACTTTGAATTTGTGGCTGTCAGGTATGCCCTGACAGAGGGGAAGAATAGTGTTTCTAAGTGTGGAAGGGCATCGGCAGGGTTTTCCAAGACCGAGTAGGATGTCCCACTTAATCTCTGAGTCCATGCTAGAGCGATACGCAGATGATCATTAGTGCCTGAAGGGGTTCTAAGGTGCTTGAGGATCGTTCGTTTTTTTTTTTTTTTTTTTTTTTTTTTTACATTCGTTGTTATGTGTCGTGTACTGAGTATTACGGTACCGTATGTGATAGCTCTTCACAGTCAAAGAGAGAGGATATTATGGTAGTGTCCATAGTTTCTTTTTTTTGCTACCGTCTGTAACTACTGCAGCTGCAGATTATCATCATCATCATCATTATGTCGGAAAAAGACGATAATAGTAACATGGAGGAAGATTCAGTTGAAGAAACAGAAAGAAATGATAATGAACAAGGCGTTATTACGGCTGCCCCAACATCAGATGAAGTACAACAAAGTCAACAACAACAACAACAACAACAACAACAACAACAAGCGATCATTGATTTCGTGGACAAGTATGCGTTGACAGACAACGATAATGATGTCATGAGAGAACGAATGATATCTATGATCCAAACGATCGTTCACACAGGAACAAGCCTGCCGGATCTAAAAGTTTCATTGCGTACAATTACCGGTAGCAACCAATATCTGAGTGGTAAAGAACTGGATGATTTCGCCCGTGCAATATTGAATGACTATGAGCAGAATGATTCAACCGGGCGTGCAGTAACTATAGAATATCAAATCACGAACACTGAACTATCGCACAACTGTGATTTGCTGTCGTTTGCCAAGCATATCGAATCATTGGCCCCCGAATATTGGAACAACAGCAATTCCAACAAAACCCCTCCATACATTGCTCCGTACTTCTGCCTCATCCAATCAAGCGGTATGGGTAAAACGAAATTACTTTATGAATACCGGAATAACTACCGTCACAAGAACTTTGAATCAAAGCTCCTATTGGTAAGTGACATCCAATCTGATGCTCCCAGCAACAAAAGGGTGTTTGATGATCACTTCAACATCACACGGTCAGAGGGAGCTGATGTAACTTCCAAAGAAGTACGCAAAGCAGAAGCACAAGTCATTTTTCGCCACCTAGACACCCTAGTGAACAGTAAACTCAAATGGGAGCGGAATGTACCCTTCCGTGTTCTTCTATTTGATGAAGCTCAGTTGTTGTTGAAGGAAGAATTTGGAATGAAAGCATTCCAATTCCGTTGCGTGCGCCTGTGGCTTCGGAAAATGCAAAAGCATAAGTATGTCGCTGTCTTCACAGGCACATCCTCTGGATTGACAAATTTTGAAATTGAGAAGGATCACCTTTTCCTACCTGCAGTAAAGTCAAGAGGTATGGATGATGGTATGACATTGAGACCAAAAGGGTCCGCTTTGTTCCCACATTTTGTCATGCTGACAACAATAGGATGCCAGATCCAACTCAGAGAAGTCACAACAGGTCCACACAGTACAGAATATCATGATGCCATCATCCATGGCCGTCCACTGTTTTCCATCATGAATGACCATGGTGATTTGGAAGCCAAACTCCCAAATATTTTACGTCGGATGTTGCTTTTTCGTGGTGGTGAAAAAGAAAATGTTAATTGGGGGATGAATCTCAATTCATGGTTCAGTATCTTAGCTACACGGGTGCAGATGGGCATCACAACCATTGCCGTGGCATCTGACCTTGTTGCAAAGGGTTATGCCAATTTGACACATGTCTGTCCTAGTTTTGCACACTTCACCTATCTACCAGACCCTGTTTGTGCACGGCTTGCCATGGGCATGATGTCAGATAGGTGGAAGCTTGGAGATATCCAGGGGGAAAAGTCCATCCGACTGGGTGGGAAAGCTTGGTCAAATATACTCTTCAGGGCTGTGCCAACCTGAAAAGGGAGATTTTGGAGAAGTTTTAGCTGCGTTTTATTTCCTATTGTGTGGTGATATACTTCGCCACGGATATGATGACGATCTGAAAACATTCTCTGTAGACCTTGATCTGTGCTTTGCTTTGCTCACAAATGGTGGAAACACATATGCAACCAAAACTCCTGCTGCAAAGCAACCAAGGATGGACAAAGAGGGAAAACACTCATCCAAAACTCCCATCACATTGAGTTGCATCCAGTTTTGTCGCAACTATCTTCGATCCTATGAAACAGACTGGTCGTCTCTGGGTGATCAGCAGTTTCTTCGGCAGCTATACACTTCCGGGATAGGTTTTTTCACGTTTGCTGGATGCCGTACTATAGATGCTGTTTTGCCTCTACGCATCGGGAAGGGTAAAAGTGAGAAGTACATTCCATGCCTTCTTTCCATCAAATCACGCATTTACTTCTCAACTGGAGAGGCACAAACACTCTGCGCTGAGATGGAGAGCAAAGCAAACATTTCGAAACTTCAAGCTCTGTGCATTGTGGTTGTCTTTGGTTCAAGTTTTGAACCAAAGAGAGATGAACCAATCTTTAACAGTGATACCTATTCACTTCTTGAAAACAAAGAAACAGTGGCTGTGGTGCTACGTATCCCCGTGGAAGACAAATTTGGCATTTCCAGAATGTATCAACAGCTCACCCGCAACAATGATCTGATGGAAGTTTACGGATCACATTCTTTCATTCGAGCTCACACAGGCAAACCCATACCCCCTGCTTTGCATCCAACGGCTGCACTACGGGTGTCATCTTTGAGCCCAGACACGACACCAGCCGAATCTCTGCTTGATACGTTGTCAGAGCAGTTGGTGCAATCACCTTCATCTCAATAACACCTATCTTAATAATTAAAAAATACGCTTTTTGATGTAGATGGAAATTTCTTTCGTATGGCCAGCAAAGATCAAAACCTTGGTGTGGCAGTCCAAATACTACCTTTCGACATCTCTCTGGTAGTTTAAAGACCGCAATCGAGATCTCCCTCACAGAATTTATCTGTATCTACTACTCTGAGTAGCCCCGAGTAAGGTAAATATCTCCACTTTTTTTTTGGTGGTTGACTTTGAAGGTTGATTAGCGGTTCTGCCGTGGATGCTACTGCCATCAAGTGTTATGCGGATATGCTTGCAGGTGATCCAACTACTGAGAGACGGAACTAGTAGGCTGTAGCTAGTAGTTTAGATAGCCTTAAAATAGATTTTGTTATCATCTGTTATGCGGATATGCTTTTTGGTCTTCCGAACCACCTTCTTGGCAAGTTTTGTCACATGGCAAATCCGAGTTTGGACATTGCGTATCCACATAGTTCTTGATTGCTTGGTACATGCTGGAAGATCAAGTACTACTAACTTTCCCACTCGGAGCCATCCGCGCAGAAACTTGACAAGGAATATGTGTGGGCCGTCTTTGATATGTGAACGTGCTAACAGAACGTTCGTGGCTCTGCCAATCTATCTAGAGCTACGCAGATAGGCACGTAGCTATACAATAACGATACCTTCATAGACTACGATAGTGGTGTTCGCCACCTGACTGTTGATTCTGTGCCATTTGTGGCTACTGCTGTCAGACATAATAAAAAGTGAAGTAGACTACGGTAGTATAAATATTACGAAGTATACGATTGTTTTATTCTTGCAGAAAAATAATGTCCTTCGTTCGTTGCATACAATCATGCCACAAGAACTCACGAGTCTGTTACTGCCGCTATCGGTAATAATATCCCCGTCAAAACCCTATCATATCCCTTGGCAATTCGCTAAACGTAATAATATCCCCATCCAAACCCTTAATGACCTTTTGCAATTTATAATGGATATTATAACACACTCCCGCCATTAATCTTCGTTCACATCTTGAACAGAAAACGCAACTGCCAATGATATCCAATACTCCATCCCGAACAGATAAAGCAACAGCTAAATGTTATACGACACTGCAACTAGTACTTTACTAGCAGAGGCAGCAACCCTAACCCCAACCCTAACCCTAACCCTTTTTGATGTAGATGGAAATTTCTTTCGTATGGCCAGCAAAGATCAAAACCTTGGTGTGGCAGTCCAAATACTACCTTTCGACATCTCTCTGGTAGTTTAAAGACCGCAATCGAGATCTCCCTCACAGAACTTATCTGTATCTACTACTCTGAGTAGCCCGGAGTAAGGTAAATATCTCCAAAAACCTCTTCCACGACGACGACGACATTTCGTCAATCATTAGATGAATTGATGCGGTATGAACGCAAATACATTCGGTACTTTCATGTTGCATCCCAATCGTATAAAAAAATGGGTATTTGGTAACTGCAAATGGAAGACCCAACAAGATCTGTCATAATGCATCGGGCTAGCTACCGTATCGATGTGTTCCTATACGGTGCTACTACCAATGGAGCGTTGTCTTCAAGTCACGACGTCCGTCGTCGCGTTCCAGCAGTAGCAGGAGTAGTCGTGATCGAAACAGGAGCTGTAAGGATGGCAATTCTCGTTCTAGATCTCGATCTGTTTCGAAGGAAGTTCCGCATCATGGATCCAAATCCCCTCGTTGTCGCGGTACACGGGGAGAAACGCGACCCACCACCAACCCAAAATCAGCCGAGGAAAAAGTCGACAATGAACATCATGCAAGAAATCAAGAAGTTGCTCAATGATTCCAAATTTGCCACCAAAGAGAAACGTGATGGTGTTGTAACGTCGACCATGTTGTACTCGGATTCGAACGAACCTCGAATGGAACAAGAACGGACCACGGAGTCAAAAACACCACCACCACCACCACCACCACCACCACCACTGCCAGTACATCAGCAAACAGTAATATCCTCTTCGACGCGGCGTGTGAAACGGAACCATTTGAATTCTACTAGCACTCGATCTTCCAGAATGTACCGAGCGATCAAGAATTATGTCGATCCGCAACGTCCCAAAACGGATTCTCATGTGACAAAACTTGCCAAGAAGGTGGTTCCGAAGACCCATAAGCATCTCTGCAAAACACTTGGTGGCAGTAGCATCCATGGCGGAACGGCCAATCGTCCTTTGAAGTCGACCATCAAAGCAGAAGTGTAGAT
Organism: Nitzschia inconspicua; assembly: GCA_019154785.2. Taxonomy (NCBI): domain Eukaryota; phylum Bacillariophyta; class Bacillariophyceae; order Bacillariales; family Bacillariaceae; genus Nitzschia; species Nitzschia inconspicua. The sequence continues at coordinate 194,961 of JAGRRH010000012.1, forward strand.
GTTTACCGTACTTCGGGCTACTCCGGGTAGTAGATACAGATAAATTCCATGATGGAGATCACGATTTTGTCTTATAAACTACTAGAGAGAGACGTTGAAAGGTATTAAAGGAATGCCACGCCAAAGTTTTGATCTTTGCCGGCCATACAAAAGAAATTACCATCTACATCAAAAAGCGCATTTTTTACTCATGATAAGATGGGTGTTATTGAGATGGAGGCGATTGCCTCGACTGGTTCGACAATGTCACTAGCAGAGATTCGGCTGGTGTCTTATTATTTGAATCAAAAGATGATGCCCGTAGTGCAGCCTTTGGATTCAAACCAGAAGAGTTATCTGTGCCTGTGTGAGCTCGAATAAAAGAATGTGATCCATAAACTTCCATCAGATCATTATTGCTGGTAAGCTGTTGAAACATCCTGGAAATGCCAAAAATGTCATCAACAGGGATTCGAAGAACTACGGCCTCTGTGCCTCCGGCCTCTGTGCCTCCGGCCTCTGTGCCTCCTTTTTCAAGACATGAACAGGTCTCACTGTTAAAGGTTGGTTCTTCTTTCTTTGATTGGACACTTGAACCAAACACAACCACAATGCAAAGAGCTTTAATATTTGACTTTTCTGCTTTGCTCTTCATTTCATTGCAGAGATCTATGGCTTTTTGAGGGGCAAAATATGTGCGTGATTTGATGGAAAGAAGACATGGAATATACCTCTCACTTGTATCTTTCCTGACACAGAGTGGAAAAACAGCGTCAATCGTAGGGCATCCAGCAAACGTGAAAAAACCTGTTCCCGAAGTGTATAGCTGCCGAAGAAACTGCTGATCACCAAGAGACGACCAGTCTGTTTCATAGGAGCGAAGATAGTTGCGACAAAACTGGATACAACTCAATGTGACTGACGTTTTGGATGACTGTTTTCCCTCTTCATCCATCCTTGGTCGCTTTGCAGCAGGAGTTTTGGCTTCAGTCGCATCTGTGTTTCCACCATTCGTCAGCAAAGCAAAGCACTGATCAAGGTGCACAGAGAATGTTTTCAGATCTTCATCACACCTGTGGCGAAGGATATCACCACACAGTAGGAAATAAAGCCCAGCTAAAACTTCACCAAAATCTCCCTTTTCAGGCTGGCACAGCCCTGAAGAGTATATTTGACCGAGCTTTCCCACCCAGTCGGATGGACTTTTGCCCTTAATATTGCCAAGCTTCCACCTATCTGTCATCATGCCCATGGCAAGCCGTGCACAAACAGGGTCTGGTAGATAGGTGAAGTGGGCAAAATCAGGAGAGACATGTGTCAAATTGGCATAACCCTTTGCCACAAGGTCAGATGCCACAGCAATGCTGGTGATGCCCATCTGCACCCGTGTAGCCAAAATATTGAACCATGTATTCAGATTGTTCTTCCAATCAACCTTTCCCATTTCACTACCATCCGAAAGTGTCATCCGAAGTAGAATGTTTGGGAGGTTGACATCCAACTTGTCATCAAGCTTCATTACAAAAAAGAGTGGACGTCCATGCATGATAGCCTCATCATATTCTGTAGTGATCAGATCAGTTGTGACTTCTCTGCGTTGAGCCAGGCATCCTATTGTTGTCAGCATGACAAAATGAGGGAACACAGTGGAGCCTTTTGGCATCAACTTCCAATCGCCGTCCATCCTTCTTGAGCTTGATGGATGTCCAACTTCCCTGTCGGCTTCAATTGCAAAATTTGCTAGGCCAGAGTTTGTGCCTGTGAAGACAGCAACATACTTATATTTTTGTATTTTTCGTAGCCACAGGCGTATGCAACGGAATTGGAATGCCTTCATTCCAAATTCCTCCTTTAACAAAAACTGCGCCTCATCAAATAGAAGAACACGGAAGGTTGTATTATTTTCCCATTTAAGATCACTGGTCACAAGGGTGTCCAGGCGGTTGTATATCTTTTGTGCTTCTTCGTTGAGTTGCTCGTCAGAAATGTTCCGTTTGCTATCAGCGTTTTTTGGTGTCGACGCAGCATATTTTGCATCGTAGATAGATTCGCTCATGGGATCGGTATGGACATTACCTACCAAAATGAGCTTCGATTCAACCTTAATGGAGTGGAAGTTCTTCTCCTGCTTCCGGTACTCGTAAAGCAATTTCGTTTTTCCCATACCGCTCGACTGAATGAAGCAAAAATACGGTGCAACGTATGGAGGGGATTCGTTGGAATTGCTGTTGTTCCAATATTCGGTGGCCAGTGTTTCGACATGTTTGGCAAACGACAGCAAATCACAGTTGTGCGATAGGTCACTTTCCATGATTTTGTAGTCCACATATACTGGACGAAGAGTTGAATCATTCTGCTCATAGTCATTCAATATTGCACGGGCGAAATCATCCAAATCTTTATCGCTCAGTGATCGTGTTGAAAAAATGGTAATTCCTCCCAGGATACCTCTGATAGCTTCAAACGTGAGGCTTGGATTAATCGTCGTTTGGAGATACAGTAACACCGCGTCTCGTTCGGTCTGGTTATTCTTCCCTTCAAAGACATGATTAACAAAATCAACGATCGCTTGTTGTTGTTGTTGTTGTTGTTGACTTTTTTGTCCTTCATCTGATGTTGGGGCAGCCGTAATAACGCCTTGTTCATTATCATTTCTTTCTGTTTCTTCAACTGAATCTTCCTCCATGTTACTATTATCGTCTTTTTCCGACATAATGATGATGATGATGATGATAATCTGCAGCTGCAGTAGTTACAGACGGTAGCAAAAAAAAAGAAACTATGGACACTACCATAACCTCTCTTCGACTGTGAAGAGCTATCACAGATCATACGGTACCGTAATACTCCGTACACGACACATAACAACGAATGTAAAAAAAACGAACGAATAAAAAAGAAACGATAGAATGTACCACGGGTACGAAGTTTGTTTGTTTGTTGTTGACTGTTTCTGTTGTGTACGACGTAGACTTGAGGTAGTAGACCTATTTAATAGAGTAGATGTGCGTGTGGAAAAAAGAAATGACGTAAGTCGTACGTACTCCTTTTCTATTTGTACTTCGAAGTACAATGTTCTTCAGGAAATTCACAGTCTTGAGGTAGTAGACCTATTTAAAAGAGAGTAGTAGATGTGCGTGTGAAGAAAAGAAATGACGTAAGTCGTACGTACTCCTTAGTTAATTAGTACTTCGACAATGTTCTTCGTTCTTAACAACTTTAATATTTTTATTCAAGTTAAGTTCCCTTCATGAAATTCACAATCAGTTATTAGACAGTTTGTAGCAAAAAAAAAAAAGAAACGATCTATCATACGACAAGAGACAGAAGCGTGCAGTCATGACTCCGATGTCATTGCCTGCGATGTATCATACGGAGCAGGTTCATAAGTAAAGCTAGTAGATTCAGAATCTACTCGGAGTAATTAGCTGTAACTGTAACTGTGGAAATCCAATGTTCAACCACACACTATGACCTTCTTTATTCGCCACCTTAAAATGTCCAAGAATGTCTGTTACCCCCTATGTGGTCGTTGTAAGGATTCGTACGTATCATTAGTACGTACCACGGCATATCGAAGATCATGATGTTTCCATCATCATCATGATGTTTCTTTCACCATGTGGGTGTTGGAACAACTAATTGAGACAATTGGTTGTTTTCATTAAAACATTACTTTAACGTAGTTTCCTCAAAAAAGTGAGCTCATCAACACTAGAAGTGTTGGCAACTTCTTTGAGGAAACGATTTACTTTTCACAACATCCGAATAAGATCGGCATTGGTGTGTCTGAGAGAATTCTTTCTCTTTGACCTGCTGAGCGGATTCTTTCTCCTCGTCTGCTCGAAAGAATCCTTTGCCTTCAACCATCAGAGCATGAGTGACGTCAACATCGTCCTCTGTGTCGACATCATCATTTGTAGTCGGCATGCTCGCGCCTGCTCCAACACACTCCTGGCTATCAGTCACACCAATGTGATGCTTACCAAGAATCTTGTCCCGCATCCAGCGAAACAAGGATCCCTGCAGTGGCTTTGTGAAGAAATCCGCAATCATCTGTTCAGTTGGGCAATATTGGACGGAACATGTTCCCCGCGAAATGTTATCAGTGATGAAATAATATCGAATTTCGATATGACGTGTCTTCTTTCCACTAGATTGTCTTCCGTTCCGTGCCAACAGGATTGTGCTTTGGTTATCCTGGAATATGACGTTGTCCTTCACTTCGAAACCTTGTTCCAGAAGAAACATTCGAACCCATAAAACCAATGACATGGCATCATTTACGCCAACCAGTTCGGCCTCTGTTGAGCTTCTCGTGTTGATTTTTTGCTTGGAAGACATGCTGATGGGATGTCCTCGACCGAGACTCATTGTTGCTCCAGTGTGACTTTTATAATCCTTGTGTACTGCAAACGATGCGTCAATCCACCACTTGATCACACCTAGGTCGTCAGCTCCCAGCGTCAGCTTTTCATCTTTGGTCTCTCGCAAATATGTCAGGCATCGACCCAGTTTCTTCCAATCGTCGACATCAGGTCCCTGCACTCTCGTCGTGAGAAAAGCCACGGCAAGCTGTAAGTCAGGTCGGGCTCTCTTGCATAGGTACAGTAGCTTTGCTACCAAATGATGGAATGTTATCGCCTGTTCGGAATCCAATTTCTCGGCATTGTCATCGATATCGAAAAGATGAGTTGCTGCGGGTGTAGTGGGGATTCCTTTCAATAGCTCGGCTGGGGTCTCCTCAAGGATACCATTTACGAAATCATGCATGTAGAATTGTACAAATTCTGTGTTGCTGAAATCAATGGTCATACCCAAATATTCGTGCACTTTTCCTCGTGTCACCGATAGTGGGGTTTCCTTTCCATAACGATCGCTGAGGGAATGAATGATTGAATCAACCACCTTACTTGACGCATGGGAAATCTTGAGGTCGTCCACGTGCCATGCAATCGTGCATTGTTTTCCATCGATGTCCTTGTTGGCCACGCAGAAGTCGTATGGGTTGATCACAAAACCTAGCTCGTTGACCAGGAAGTTTGTGAGGTTCTTCCAGAAGAGCATTGCGGCTTGGACGGTTCCATACAAAGCTTTCGTCAGCTCTGCATAGATCACAGGCTTCCCATTTTCATATGTCAAAAATTGTTGATATGTTGGGTCAATTCGCACGAGGAGTATTGCCGTTTCCCCTTCGAGCTTTACATGAATGAGCTCATCGATGTCCGCTTGCATGAATGCTCCCGGGATGTCGACTGTGGCTACATCCCGCTTTTCCAGTACGTCGATAATGCATGTCAGGAATAAACCTTCGATGGACACTGTCGGGGAGCTCGTCTCTTCCTTTGTCTTGTATAATCGCTGTTTCCGTCCGTCAGCGCATCCTCGTGCTTTGATCTTTCCGCATCTTTTCTGTTTCAGGAACATCAGGTAGTGTAATGCGGCCTTCTTTTGATCCCGTGTTAAAGTGTTTGCTCTCTTTCCTTGCATGACTTTCCTGTATAAGAGTTGTTCCAATTCTTTCATTATTGCATCCGCTCCAGCCTGTCCAAATTGTTTGAGTCCTGCCTTGGCTGACATCTGCGTCGTTAAAAGAGTCAGTTGAGACTGCATGTCCTTGCCAGCCAACAAGGTGAAGATAACTTCGGGTTCCATATCTTCAAAGGTTGTATGGATGTATTCAGCAACCATGTTCATCATATTCATGTGTTTGCTGTTTGGTTTTCGTGTGCGCTTGGGCAACTGTTCGTCGTTGATGGCTGCGATTCTTCCAGCCTCCTCGGCTAACCGGATTTCGTCGCACATGTTTGAAGGTTCATCGTCGTCCGCTCCTGAGCTTTCGTCGTCGATGGATCTTGTGTCTTCCACTCCTGTGTTTTCACAGGATCTTGTGTCTTCCACTCCTGTACTTTCGGTGTTGTTCGAATCGTCATCATCTTCGTCAATATAATTGTCACCGTCGCAACTTCTGTTGTCAGTTTCCATCCTCACTCCTGTGTTTTCGGGGTGGTTGTCAGTTTCCATCCTCACTCCTGTGGTTTCGGGGTCGGAGACAACGGAATCATCGTCTTGACTGGAGACACTGTGTAAGTCGGTGAAAGAAGGATCGTCAGGAAATTCGGGGTGTCCGAGCTCTGCAGCACTGAGATCGTCGTCGTAGAACAGAGTGTCGTCGGCGGTGGCAGGATCAAGAGGGGTAAAATCATCATCGTTGGGATCATCGACGATGTCATCCAGATCGTCACCAATTTCCACTCCGTGACGGTCACCGAAAGCAAGATTTTGTGGCATGTTCTGGGCCCGTCCGAGTTGGTTTACGCGGTGGATAACCTCGATCGGCATAGGCAGGCGAGTCCAACGTGTACGACGAATGAGGGAGCCAGTGGCAAGCGACATGAAGAAATGTGTACCCTGTGCATTTCCGGTCGGACCAAGACAGATAGCACCAGCGGTGCGTTCTCGCATGTCGTTGGAATGTTCCTCGTGTGTTTGTACATATTCGCCAAATTCCAGTTGGGCATGAGCTTTATATGTGACCTGGCGACCGGTCATGAGGTAGGCAGGCGAGTGGTGAGTAGTGGGGCCGGTCCCAGAAGGGAAAGAGTTGAGCCAAAACACTACGTTGCGTACGAGGTGTCCAAGGATAATGCGAGGGATTTGCCGGAAAGGAAGCATGCGATATGTGCTGCGGACGCGATCTTTGATAGTGCGAATGCTTCGTTCGACATCACCGATGTGATCGTCGGCCCCGCATGTCTCTAGTTGTGGGAACCAGGCGCGGAGTCCCTCAAATTCAGGGTCAGCATAGATGGCAGAGATTCGAAAACCGCGGGAATGGTAGAGGCGCAAGGTGGCTTGAAGGTGATCTCGAACATGTGGGAGTTGACGATTGGCCAGGGTGACGACCGTTCGGAAACGAAGGTCGCGGGAATATGTCGAAAGAAATGTCATTTTATTGATGAAGAAAATGTCGGTCGACAGGCCTAGGTGATCGTGTGTGGCAAGAATGGGAGGAGGCACAGGGTCGTTCCTGTTGGAGACAGAAGGGACGGGCCGTCTGGTTGTCTTGCCTTTCAATGATCCGAGATTGGGTCCATAGACATTGTCAGCGATGGTGACATCGCGAGATGTGATGGGGCAGCCATGTAAATGTTGGATGGCCATGTCCTTGAAATAACGGGAGCCGGGGCGCATGATTATGTTTTGCAGCCGACGGGCTTCTTTGGCGCGAGTTAGCTCTTGTGGCGTATATTTCTCAGCGCAATCTGCAACCGTGTTAATAAGGGTGAAGTCCCACAAATTATTGATGGAGGTGCTGGTGATCTCATGCTTGTAAACACCACGATGTGATGGCTCAAAATGGATGGTGGATCCATCGGATCGATGCACGTAGATGCCGTTGTCGCGGGAGGTGTCCATCGTCACGTGAAAATATTTGATGACGTTGTTCAGCGAAAGAATATTGGCTATGCCATTTGGATTGTACCAGACAGGCTGTGGGTAGTCCCCGAGGTATCCCTGTTGCGTGAGGGTAACTTTCCCAGCGTTGCAGTAGACGTCAATAGGGTGTTCCGCGGTATGGATATTGTGTAGAAGTGTCTTGTCGCTGATGATATCGACAGTGGAGCAGCTATCCAACAGGAGCCATATTGCCGGGAGCATGTTCATGAATTGGGATGCCGTCATAGCTGGTTCGGTAAGTGAATCAAACCATTCACACGCCATCATGGAGAATGCAGTATAAGAAGCTGACTTGGTGCTAGATTTATTGGAGCTACTAGCTTCTACGTCGACCTGTGTTTTACCGTCGTTGTTGTTGCCATCTTCTCCACGTCCATGTCCTCTACCGCCGCGGCCGCCTCTACCACCACGGCCACCGCGGGTGTTGCTGCGGTTGTTGCCGTTGTGGTCGTGCGTCGTGAAAGCCACCTCACGTCCTGGATACACTCGATTGGAACCCCTGAAGTTGTTCAGCATGTCCAACGCCTGTGCCATTGTCTTTGGGTAGCCATCGTGACCTGATAGGTTGTTGTTGTGCAACTGGTTGATCAGCTCTTGGTATCGTCTGGGATCGCTGCGCGTGATCATTGCCAGGGCACCATACTCTTCACGGGCGAGGGATCGAGCTTCCTCGAGTTCGGAATTACTGGGCGGTGAGTTGGAATTCTTGAGGAAAGAAGATGCGGTACGTCCGATGTGACCTCCTGCTGCCTCGAATACATCCATAAGGCTTCGCAGCTTCTTCATGAAGTCCGTGTTCCTCATGTGGCGGCCCTGTGTGAAACAGCTAAGGGCTCGCTCCGCTTGTAGGAAACTGACTCCTGGCACCGTAGCAGTGCTTTCACCTTCATGAAGTTGACTGCGGATGTTCTTGAGTAGACCGATAACGTCAGAATCGGCGTTTATCTTCTTCCAGCTTGGACCCGCTTCGAGCCTGTCCCGCAATGTCTGGGAGCATTGTCCAAGGATTAGAGCAAAGATCCGCTGCAGTTGTTCCTCCCGGCGTATCTTTTTTTCCACGTACACCTTGAGCTGCAGCTCATACATCTTGGTCTTTCCGATACCGGCATTTGCGTCAGGTTCGGTTGGTTCTTGTATGTCCGGGATGTCCATCTCTATCAAACAGTTCCGCAGGTCGCCCGCCTTTTCGTAGCTGCGACCAACGTACTCGGCGATCTCCTTGAGCACCGTGGAGAACATGTCCTGCGTTGAGCTGGGCAGACCAATGTCGAAAACAAAGTCAGCGATGCCATCGCATTTCCCTTTGTACTTGCTTGATGAGACGGGCTGTTGCCCGCGAACTCCTCCTCTGTTGCGCCTGGAGGGCTTTCGATCATTGCCTTGGACGTTTGTCTTGTCTTCGGGGGTCTTCTCGAAGCCTTCGTGGCCGCTCATGTCGGCAGCGTTGGACATATCTGCCGGCGAGCTCTGCTTCTAAGCCTGGCGAGATTGTTTCTGTCGGCGAGCGTTGCTGCGAGCCTAACGAGATTGAAAGTCACCTGTACAACTTCTTGGTACAGTTTTGATGCTCCGTTCTCGTTAAGGGAAACGGATCACGCTATTTTGATGCTCCGTTCTCGTTAAGGGAAACGGATCACGCTACTACCAAGGTTGAAGGTGAACAGAGGTTATGCCTTTTTTGAGGAAATGTTGGAACAACTAATTGAGACAATTGGTTGTTTTCATTAAAACATTACTTTAACGTAGTTTCCTCAAAAAAGTGAGCTCATCAACACTAGAAGTGTTGGCAACTTCTTTGAGGAAACGATTTACTTTTCACAACATCCGAATAAGATCGGCATTGGTGTGTCTGAGAGAATTCTTTCTCTTTGACCTGCTGAGCGGATTCTTTCTCCTCGTCTGCTCGAAAGAATCCTTTGCCTTCAACCATCAGAGCATGAGTGACGTCAACATCGTCCTCTGTGTCGACATCATCATTTGTAGTCGGCATGCTCGCGCCTGCTCCAACAGTGGGTTCCCTTCACTCCATTAGGCCTTAACAAATCATGTTCCTGTTTCCTACAGTGAATGCATACAATGATTCGTTCCCTGCGTCGTATGTGAAGCCAACTATGCATTCGTTCCTTCCGTCGCATGCGAAGCAACATGCGTTGCGTTTGCCGAAACATCCAGAAACAACGACAGGTTTGACTGTCCTCGCGGGGTTTTCGTAATCTGTCGTCGAAAAAAGCAATCAAATTCAATGAAGGAAATGTAGCTGCAAGTCCACTGTAGCGTTTTGTTTGAGCCCATTCCTGTTTTCTGTGAATGACCGGACAGTCGGAGAAACCAGTTCGCAATTTCACACAGCAGGGATCAGATTTATCTACATGGGGCCATAGATCAGCAAAATCAGCGTCGACATAATTGTCGATGTCGAGTGTATCGTTAGGACGGAGGACCCGGCCTTCTTCAATTGTACGTTTAAGGTAACGACCGATTCGTTGTAGATCGACTTCATGGGAGCGGCGAGGATGGCAGCTGAAGCGGGCGTGTAGAGAGCAGGTTCATTCCCAACCAATACCGAGGGCCGCAATAATACGTAAAATCAAACCCTTCTGCGTCAACTTGATAGAGCCATTACCCTGGTCCCGATGAGTATGGTCGCCAAGAAAACCAGCGACAAATTCTTCCACTCCCAGGGCCATACTATTAGCTTCAAGTTGGGCAATCCATTCACTACGCGGACTCCAAAGCTACGTATCATCCATGTAGACAACACAATCAACTTTGCCTGAGACGAACAGGCATGTATCCGTATCAGGACTTGGATTGCGGAAACCACAAGCTTCAAGGTTGGACTTCAGGTGAGCGATCTACACCCTTCTCTACTAGCCTGTCATTCCTTTGTGTCCCTGCTCTCATACTTCTCTCAAATTACGCGTTATAGGAAAGGATTATTTCTTTGTTTTTCCGATGTTCAGGACTGCGTAATGAGCAACTAACTACATACGGAAGTAAAGCAAGATGGAAAACAACAACAACAGGGTGAACGAATGACAAGAGAGGCTGATATTATTGAGAGAGAGAGACTTCTCTCTAGCTAGAGTATGATATCAACACTAACACTGATGGTGATACACAGCGACGACCACGGTGACTCTGAGAACAGAACCATTTCAGCTCCTCCTCAATGCCGTGCCTTAACCGATTTTCCGAATTTTTTTTTTATTCGTCCGTAAAAGAAGCACCAGTTGTCTTTATTGAATATATTATGGTTAGAATTTACAGTTAAGATAGACAACGGATCTCTTGTTGACGCAATCGTCAAAATACCCATGTTGATTCCTCGTCACCGCCTGAATATATCATAAATGCAACACAAACTCTGCCCATTACAAAAGACGACGGGTCAAACTTTCGGGAAGAGAGCAAAAGACAAGAGCTTGAGGATTGTTTGGAGATTCAAGTTTGAAAGAATTGAGTAAGCAACAAGACGGACAAGGGTTTCCATACGGTCAACCAAGATGATTGCCTCGATCAAAGTTCGACAATAATCTTCACCATACTCTTGGCTTTTTTTCCCATCCTTACGAGATTACGCTTACACATGAATAGACAAAGGGAAAGTATCATCCATATCAAGAGAGAGAGAGAGAGAGAGAGAGAGAGAGAGAGAGAGAGAGAGAGAGAGAGAGAGAGAGAGAGAGAGAGAGAGAGAGAGAGAGCAAGAATGTAGCTTCACAGATGTCGGAATGTATGATTTGGATTGGTCAGTAAGCAGGAGCAATAACAGTCGGATCGGATACGCTCGACCAGAATCAAACAAGACAACCAAGAAAACATCTTCCACGACGACAATGGCAACAACAACGATAACATCAGCAAACAATTATGATGATGATCATGATGATGATGATACCGAGAAGATACAATCATCATCGACTTTATTTCTAGCAAGAGAATGCGATTGTTTCGACCAAGAAAAGTACCAACGTGTGTTTTTGTGTTTTGTTCCCTTGTCACTACTACATGCGAACAAATCATTGACAACACTACTACTAGTACTACTAGAATATCGAAACCATTCTTTGTTATACCGAAGGATTCCAGAGAAAAGGTACCAAAGTTCATTGTAACTTTGGAATGTTTGTCATGATCCTGTCGGGATCGTTCCTATTCTTGACAGTAACAATGGCGTAACGGAGTCGGTCCTGCTGGACTTTTCTCCCCAATCGGATATAACCATCCTTGTGTGGATTGAAATGGAACGAAAATTTCGCCGATTACATGTTGTCATGGTGTTTGTCATCATCCCACAGATCGGATATAACCATCAGCCAAGAGAGAATCAACCGTAGCTATTCTATCGCCGCTTGGTTCTGTTCTTGCAACAACCTAGCTAGCTAGAGAGAGTATGATCCAGAAAATTATTGCCCAAGAAAAAGACAGGGTCGTTATTTTTATGGAATAACTGTGAATATAAAAAAACACAATAGATACTAGCTAGTAGTCTACTAGAGCTATCATCCAGACTGGTGAAACGGAAATGGTGTATCCACAAATAATACCTACTCGGAGTAGCTAGAGTACGGTACTAACGTAACTGTAAGGTAGGTATGTACGACGAATCGTCCCCGTGGTATCATGACACCACGGTGGTATCACACATACGACACATCTCATAATCTCATACCCATTATTCGTAGAGAGATTCATACGACTACCGGTAGTAGCGAGAAAGAAAGAGCGGTGCATCGTGTGTTTGATATTACTTTTGCTTTATTACCGTATGATAGTACGCACTGGTACCTAGTAGGAATACGGTAAAAGCGTGACACAGTTAGCAGTGTATTGGTATTGTTGGTATCCAAAGAAGAGATTATTTTTATTATTGAGACTGTGCGTGACTGGTTGTTGTCTTGTCGTCGTCGTCGTCGTCGCAGCGAACGACCCATAGCAACAGTAAGAGTAATAACAGAACATCAATGGGGACGATAGTAGAAACAAAAACCAGAAAGGTGTTGTTGTTGGCCTCCTCGTTCAATCGCTCCCGAAATGCACACCAACAACAACACCAACGACGACGAAGACGACGACAATGTCTGTTTTTATCAGTGGCATTTTTGGTACTTGTTGTTGTTGTTGTTGTTGTTATGATGGGTATTTTCAGTACGGGATGGAACAAAGATGAAATAATGGTATCCAAATATGGTCATAGCGTTGGGGATGTTGTTGTCATTGGGAAACAAAAGAAGAAGAAGACAACGAACAAACGACTTTCACCATCACAATCACCATCCACGATACAAGATATTTTAGAGGGGAGATTGACATTGATTGATATCCAAATATACAATTTACGAAATGGCGGTACTCCTACTACCACTAATAAAGATCATCAATATCGTGCCAAAGGAACCTTTTGTGATATTGATTGGTCCTTACAACAATACAATCCATCGACGGTACCTATGTTTCGTGATTTACAATCTCAATCAACCAATTGTACATATTCCAAAATCACTGTTGATTTATGGACCATTGTTCAAAAAGCAAAACAATACGATACTAGACAACAACAACAACAACAACAACAACAACAACAACAACAACAACAACAACAACAACAACAACAACAACAACCAAGTGGTACAGTTTCTTCAGCTACCGTTCCGACAGGTGTCGTCTTTCATGAAACACGATGTGGATCGACACTTGTGGCCAATGTACTTTCTACTTTGGGACGTACTTACAGCGAGTCACCACCTCCCATTGTGGCCCTCAAGGCTTGTTCCGATGGTAGACAATGTGATCCGTCACTCCATATCCAATTAATCAGAGATGTCTTTTATCTCATGGGTCGACAACCAAATAATACCAACAATACCAACAACAAGAGTAATAACCAACAACGACCATCACCATATGTCTTTTATAAGATCCAATCCGTTGGGACGTTCCATATAGATACATTTGTACAAGCCATGCCAACCGTACCATGGATGTTTGTGTATCGAGATACGATCGAAATATTACAATCCCATCTAAGTGGTAAGATCAAAGATGACAACAGCATCCGGACTGTACAACAACAACAAACTCCCGTTTGTGCTCGAAATTACAAGGTACGACGACAACAACAACCTCCCACAACAATACAAGCCATCCGTCAAGCCAATTACAAACCTTTCGAGGAATTGTCCATTGTGGAATATTGTGCCGCACATTTGGCAGGTTTGTCATTGGCTGCCATTCATCAATACGAACACCAACAACAACAACAACAACAAAATAATAAACCTCCTATGGGTCGATTTGTCAATTATAAACAATTACCCGATTCTATATGGACAGATTTGATACCGAATCATTTTGCAATCCCAAACGACGAAGACACCTCCTACTATAATATCACTCGGATGCAATCGGTTGCTAATTTTTATAGCAAGGGACGTGGAAACAAGGCTCAAACAGAATTCGATGGAGATAGTCAACAAAAACAATCTACCGCACCAAGACCAGTCCAAGATGCGGCACACATCTTTGTTGATACAATTTATCAACAAATGGAGACACTATCTTCATCTGCATCGTCGACTGCTTGAAGAAGAAACAGAACAGTGACCATGAATCCATAAGCGTATAAAGCAGCTAAACTCCATTAATTAATACCAATGAATGCTGTGACATATTTTTTGGGGAAGAAAAAGTGAAAAAGGACTGAAAAAGGGAAACCAACCAACCATAACAGCAACTACTGTGGTACGACTTTTCACCACCATCACTACGATTTACGACAATTGTACAGTACGAAGACAAATAATACTATCTCATTACATGATTCAGCCAGATTGCCACTTTCTGGTCGTAGCAGTACATCGTTTACAGTTAGTACAGATTGACGATGCCTAATTGCAAACAACAACTTACAGGACCCTTGTTTTCGCACGTTAGACAATAATTTTAAGAAAGGAATAAATGGGGGACGCCTCAGGATCCCCCTAAAAAATATTGGCTCTTTCGAAAGCGCTTAATAAAAAATATACTATGGCTACTACTATTAATACTATTATAAGCTCTAGCTAGAGGAAATACGTGTGAAGAAATAGGTATCGAAAGCGCCCACAATTTTAATAGGCGCTTTTATTATGTCATACGACAGTACGACATAGTAGCAGTAGTAATCCCTCCTCCCTCCCGGCTGGCTCGCACAGAATTTCAAAAATAGGCGCATTGGACGACAGATTGTCACAACAACAACAAAAAGCAACAGCAACAGCAACAGCAACAACAACAGCAACAGCAACAGCAACAGCAACAACAACAACAACAACAACAACAACAACATGATCTTTTTCACAAGATGACATTTGCATACGCACCGTTGCTTCTCTTACCGTTACCGTGCTAGCTGGTCTTCATTACTAGTACGGATCTTCATTACTAGTACGGATATGCCTGTCTTTCGATAAGGAGAATCGTTCCAATCGATGATTTTACTCCACCCAAGGCTCCTCCTGCCCTTGCTCGTGCTTACAACGATATCACGTGTGGTGAGATGGTCTTTGTTCAACCAGATCTCAGTCCTGGAAAGTGTCGACATGAGGGCTGGGGCATGTGATCGACTTTGAAGGCACGGGACCAAGTCGCCGAGGCCAATACAATCGCTCGTCGTTGATGGGGGCAACGACAGAGTCTAGCTAGCATCCCTTACAGCGACATTTCCAGAGCCCCAAACGGAGCTTGGGAAATTTCCCTCTTCCGGCCAGAAAGAGATCTGCATCCACTGCTTTTGCGTTTGACAATCGACCACCATCCAAAAAAGGAAAGACAAAGACACTTGTGGAACGACTGACAGATGCACGCTCCCGTGCAGAACTCATGTAAGGAATGATTTGGATTTTATTGCCGCGCCAGTATCTTGACCTCTGCCGACCAAGAACAATTATTTTTTAGCATACTTTGCTTGTAGAGGAACAGAAAAAGGAAATCCAATCGTTCATATAATGATGGAGTGCAGGAGATTGGACGTACAGTACTGATGTCGGAAGGTATGATTTGGAATCACGCATTGCCGTGGTGCACTCAATAAATCCAAGATCAGCCTCAACGCGAGACATCCGATAGCTAGCATATTGGACCACGTGGTCTGGTACGAAAAAAGTTTTCAACTGCTGAACGGACAACAAAAGCACGAGGACATTTGCCATAGATGTCGTCGACCACATGCGATGTTTTCACTGCAATTCCATTCGAGATATGTGGGATAAATGCGGCTCTATTTTCTCTCATTACAAAGAAAGGCTAATCCTTTGTTCCTTCTTTTGCTGCCATTTTACAAACATCAAACGTCCTAACTAACTCTACTCATTTCGACTGTGCCATCCCTTCTTGATGAAACGTGCGAGAAATCATCGGGACATTTTTAGCCCCTTGCATATTGTCTATCTGTTTTGATGCTCCTAGTCGAAGGAGAGCAATACTGAAAGTCTGCAAATGTTATCCCTTTCCACTTGTCTCGAATCTGGTCATGGACAAAAGCGAATGGTACACAGACAGTACCAGCATATTGTCGGGTTAGCCAATACATGAAGCAGATTCGATGTCTTTTTCGACGTCTTGATCGTCCGGAGTCACTTCTTCATCCACCGTTATGGCTTGCGCAAATGGAAGGATGGTCATGGATTGTCCTACTTCGGGAAGTTGTGCGCTTGCCCTCGAATCGATTGCTCTGTCAGCCACAACAATCACATCGATGGTACGGATGCAAGCTTCTATAAAAAAGGGCGCGCCTTGGTTCATTCCATACCGAAAATGAAAGCTGATTTCATCGTTTGCACGAGACCTTTCTTCGCATAACTGCCGAAGTTGTTCATTGACAGCACTCTCATTGGAGCTAGGACTTTCAAGAAACAAACAAGTGCATGTCGAGCAACCAACAAGTGCATATCATGAGAACCGATGGAATAAATAACAAGTAGAGAGACGGTGAGAAAATGATGATGATTACAAACAAAGGAATTGAAAAAAAGCATCCAATCCCTTTGGCACAGATGTGAATCAGTGGATACCGATCCAGCCCTTCTTGACCTCCTTCTGTGGGGCCTGAACCACTGGCTCCAAGGCACACCAATCCCAGCCCACCGCGTACCCGAACGGATCGCCCATCTACTCCACAGTCAAACCACAATAGGGTGGGACAACTTCCTCCTTGGCCGGTGGTCCAGGCACTGGACTACTCTCCAGTTGCAGTATTTGCAACGGAATCACATTGAAGTGAAGAAGAAAAACCATGGTCTCTCGTGGTCTAGCAACATTATCCGTCTCATGTGGGATCACTGCTACAAAGAATGGAAAACACAAAACAGCGCTAGACATGGTAAAGATGCTGAGGACAAGGCTCAGCGACGACTAGAAACAGCTCACCGGAGCATTCGGGACCTATACGACCTCAAACCCAGGTGCTCCCTCCAAGCCCAGCGACATTATTTCTACCCCACAGTAGAGGACCATTTTCGCAGAGATACCGACGCACGCAGCCTTGAAAACTGGCTGGAAAAATACCAACCCATGATCATGCAAAACATCAGACACCGACGGGATAATTCAGACCGCCGCCTCCGACAAATTGACGATGTTTTTCATCTCATAAGGACTGTACCTCCAAGCAACCCGACACCAACGATGGCACCGAGACAGCGTACGCCCACACTGACAACCCGTCCCATCACCACATATTTCCGTCCCAACAGAATCACATCCCCCACTCCGACTCTGGAGACACCAACCACCACAGCAAGAACAACCTCCACATCAAACAACCCGACCACCACAGCACCCCAACCACCATAATATCTACCGACAATCAAACAGTGCGATATTCCTTGAGGGGCAAATCACGGGCGTCCGCAAGGTCCGGGTGTAGGTCTGGCAGCGAATCCGTCGTAGGAATCCAACTTTCATCATTGAAAACTTGACTGACTGTCTCCAAGTAATCTTCCACCGCAAGGTCAGAGTTTCGTGCATCAAGCTTTTGGCGGGTGAGACATTGCTGCGTGGAGGCTAACTTCCCTGTGGCTTTATCAGAGAGGAAGGCTTAAATCAACCGTAGTCTATCGTCAATTGTAATTATTGTTGTTGTGTCAGTGCCGATGTCTGGGACCTGGGTAGAGTAGTTGATCCTATTTTCACAGACTAAGGTATTCCATGTCAACAGGGGGCAGCTTTAATCGGTCCTCTGCAGCAATTGCAGCAGGGATGCGAGTGGCTTGTTTTTGTAACCTTTCAAAGATGGATCATGGATCTCGTCGTTTGATCTCATCGTTCAATACTTGGAGGGGTGGTTTTGTGTTGCCTCTTGTTTCTTGTTATTGTCGAAAATCTTGTGGTTGAATGGAAGAACATCTGTGGACAAGTCAGGAATGTACGCAAAGCAAAGAGCCATCTTTTAACCAACGCTGCAACGAAGGGAGTAATTCAAGCTTTTACTAGTCTACAAACAGGATGCAAATGAAAAGAGTGGTAGGTGATCTTCTTCGAGTTGGAACATCTGTACTTCCTCCTTGTTTTGTGTGGTAATATAAAACTACTAGTCTAGTAGCTAGGTACCTCGAAGTGGTGGTATGACCCTAACCCAGGGATGCGAGTGGCTTGTTTTTGTAACCTTTCAAAGATGGATCATGGATCTCGTCGTTTGATCTCATCTTTCAATACTTGGAGGGGTGGTTTTGTGTTGCCTCTTGTTATCGTCGAAAATCTTGTGGTTGAATGGAAGAACATCTGTGGACAAGTCAGGAATGTACGCAAAGCAAAGAGCCATCTTTTAACCAACGCTGCAACGAAGGGAGTAATTCAAGCTTTTACTAGTCTACAAACAGGATGCAAATGAAAAGAGTGGTAGGTGATCTTCTTCGAGTTGGAACATCTGTACTTCCTCCTTGTTTTGTGTGGTAATATAAAACTACTACTCTAGTAGCTAGGTACCTCGAAGTGGTGGTAGACAAGTCAGGAATGTACGCAAAGCAAAGAGCCATCTTTTAACCAACGCTGCAACGAAGGGAGTAATTCAAGCTTTTACTAGTCTACAAACAGGATGCAAATGAAAAGAGTGGTAGGTGATCTTCTTCGAGTTGGAACATCTGTACTTCCTCCTTGTTTTGTGTGGTAATATAAAACTACTACTCTAGTAGCTAGGTACCTCGAAGTGGTGGTATGACCCTAACCCAAGTTTAAGACGAATGTTTGCTGACGTCGTTTGACCTGACTGTGAGTGCACTTCGAAAATGTTGACGAACTTCGGGGCAAAAGTCAACAAAAACGGGTTAATAGGCCCAAACATTATTTGTTGACGGAGACAAAAAAAAATTACAACAATAACCCTCTTAAAAGAGTTGTAATGATGTAGAAACTTGAAGTACGTCGTACTATGATACCCTACCGTAGGTACCGATACTCCTTTTCGTCCTACCTACTGAACTGTCGAATGTGCAATGAACGTACCCTCGAATCCATTATATTTACGTAGGATACAATCGTACTCGGATTACTCCGATTTTCATTTTCCATCATTCATAGATAAAATATTTCTCATATTTCGTATTATAAGGGAAAAATAATAATCTTTATGCACGGGGTGGTCGATGTAAAATGCAGCTGCAGAATGAGGATTGTGCGCTTGGGTGTTGTTGCTAACACGTACTGTACTACGACATTCGGTACGACGTACCAGACACCGTACTAGGGTAGCATGTATGGTAGAGTCTACAGTCTCTCATTCATAAAAACAACAAACAAACAAATGCCATTATTGCACTACTACATCATTACTACTTGTTGTTGTTGTGTTATTATTGTTCAGCATGTCCATGTCAACGAAAGACCCTCCTCCAACAGACGATGACACCTTATTAGAAGATGCACCAAAGGTGGTGACGGTTGTGATGAGTGATGATAGTACAAGTTTTGCAAATACCGATAGTCCAACTTCCGGTACTACTGGTACTAGTGCTACCGGCAGTCATGCTGGTATTACTGTTACTGCCTATGATGATGATGAGGAGGAGGAGGAGAAAAAAAACGGACGAACTAATGCTATTGCAACAACTACTGATACTACTCCAACTACTGATACTGCTGATGATGATGATGATGATGATGATGATACAACATCACCATCAAAGGCAGCAAGAACAACAACAACAACAACATCAAAGGTTTTAGGTTCGTCATTTGTATCGTCGACTTCATTTGTTTCTTCTTCAACAACAAATGGTGGATCGTCTTCGTCTTCTTTTGGAGGAGGAGGATTCTTTAGTTTGGGAGAAACCAACCTTGCGGATCGTGCCAGAAGACTCAAGTTGGAACAACAGCAGGAACAAGCCAAGGACAAAACTTTACACAAGGAAGACGAACAAGAAGAAACAGAAAGAGAAGATCTCAACACTACAAAACCAACAGATTCGTCGTCGTCTCTTAATACTGGTACTACTAGTACGGGTTCGGGTACTGGTACAATTGCCGATGATTCTGATTATGTCCAAGAATTTGATTCGTTGTTAATCTCCAATCAAATCGATGAAAAGGACAACGTACTCTACAAGACACTCGTCGAAGGATTCAAAGGTCTCAAGGTGTTGCGAGATGATTACACGGACGATCCGTCCGTGCAACAAATCCAACAAAAGAACAGACGTCAGTATTCTGCAACCGTCAACTTTATCGATCCAACTACGAAATCACACAATAGTACTACCCCCACTACTACTGAAACTACTACTGCTGCCGCTGCAACTACCAACATGTTGCAACAACAAAGTAGACTCCAAATGCAAGGTTCAAGTTCTATCAACACAAACTCCATCGAAAATGTGTACGAAAAGATTACACACATCTTTGAAAGAGATTACAAATCAACCCTCCGATCTGTACAGTACAAGAATATCCGAACGGGAGAAACGGACTTTATCGGATCCTTACCCGTGCACACTGTCATCACCAGGACCGGACTGGCCACCGACACAAAAACTAACAAAGGTGTCAATACTCCATGGGGTGGCACCTCCTCTACTGCCATTGTACCCGTCAGTGATCCTGCCGAATGGCACACCGGACCGTTCTGTCATGTCTACATTGCTGCATGCGAAAGTTTGGACCATTACCAAACCAAAGTCAAACCAGCCTTGCAGGCATTTGTCAGTCAAATCGAATCGGCAGCCTCCAATACTGCGGCCAACCAACAGGGGGGACATTCTGCCGATTATCTCATCGTGTACGTACCCATCAACGGTGGAGCATCGACCAGTAACATTAAGGATTACAATCTATCGCCCGACGGAAACAGTGCCTCTCGACGAGGACTCTTCCAACGGGCTCGGAAGCGTTGGACTGCTGCTGGTGGTGGTGGTGCCACCGCCGGCGGGACGGATGATGATGATGCCAAGAGTACCGGATCAATCGATAGTACCACCGGTGAAGTGACTGATACCACCGATGTCGACGATCCAGATGCCATTGCCATGAGCGTGGCATTGAACCTATTGTCCCGATCGGAACAAAAGGTTTACAAACGAATAGTGGCAGACTTTCCCAATGGGAAGGCTTGTGTACTGTCGACCATATCTCTCGACCGATCCGATGAGGCAATGGCAAATCCAGATGGGGTGGCCATACGCACACAGGAATGGAATACCTTCAATCGAATGCTAGGGGCTGTTGTCGTCAATGGATTCCTCGATCGATGTCGACGGTACAAGGAAGAATTGAAACGATTGGACGCTCAACGGGCCATTGCTGCTACCGCCGCCAAAAACTCTCAAACCGGTAGCAGTAGCATGGGCAGTAACAACATCCGGTCGCAACAAAAACCAAACCCGTATGCTTTCAACTTGAGCCATTTCTTCCTCGTCAAGGAAAGCCTCGCCTTCACCTACGAACAAATGCAACTCCCAGCCGAAGCGTTGCTACAATACGATGAATTCCGATTGTACATGCCAGATCTTACCGACAAGGAAGAACGAAAAGTTCGACGGGCGAGGAGAAAATCAAAGGCACTACGCGTCGAAGACAATGCTCCTACTCTTACAGAATTGGCCGATGCTGGGGACTTTTTGGGATTCCGAAAAAGAATCCGAACAGAGTATGACCTCACGGCGGTTTTGGATGTCATGCGAAGGTACCTCTTTGCCCGAGAAGCTTCGCTCCTCTTTCGTATGGAAGAGCCTGTGGAACTTTTGAACCGATGCCAGGCGTTTGTCAAGGCAATGTTTGCAGTCATGCTTCGTGGTGTCAACGATTTACAAAGCGAAGAGGAACAGAACAGACGGATTTCCAATGCTGCCAAGTGGGTCGTCCAGTTTTCGTGGGACGTCAAAGCTGCTAGTGACCAGTATTTCAAAGTTGGCGGAGATTCAGCCGATGATCGATCCATAGCGTCGCTGGGATCTGGCATGGAGAGCAGCCTGTATGGAATGTCAGAACGATCGGACGAAGCCGTTGCTGCCAAAATCAGCGAGCTCTTGGAAATGTCTCGGGCCATGTTCATCCAACTTGGTGATACAGAGTTAGAGGGTCCTAATCCCCTCCGCTCCTTCCATCAAAGTTTCCCAGTCGATTTAAAAGAGAAGTGGCCCACTTGGATCCGCCCAGATGAGCCCATCCCAGACGAAGGTATTGCCGATGGAGAAGACTTAAGAAAGAAATTGCCTTCACGTCTCAATCGTACCGTGGAACGACAATGCTTGCTCGAAACGTCCTTCTCCTCGGCAAAGCGTTTCGAGGAAACATATCTGGATCTTTGCGACGCTACAATCAAAATGTGCCGCAGGGCCAAACGCCGGCGTATGGCCGCACGATTACAAGCAGAAGTTGCCGAGTATTTTGTTCGCAACGGCGACCTATTGTCGGCGATACCCATCTTTCAAAGAGTTCTGAAATATTATCGAATGGATCAATGGGATCGCTCGCATTTCTGGAGGCTCTTTCGGTTGGCTTATTGCCAACGAACCATCTCAAAGCCTACGGAATACCTCAAGACGTTGGTTTCTTCCTTTAGCCCCCGGATTGTTGCCGTTGCACCGACTAAAGCTCTCTGTGCCTTGCAAGATGATTTGGAAATGGTTTTGAGCGATCCAAGTGTCGGGAATGCCCGTTACGGCAAGCTCGCATTCATTGAGACAAAGTTGTTCATTCCAAATTCAAGCGACAATAGAGGAACCATCGGCGAAGGACACGAACGGAAGGATCTTCTCAAGCGATTTGCATCCGTTGGCGAGAACGTAGAGATTGAGCTGACAATCAAGAGCTTCCTACCGAGATCCATCGAACTTGACTCTGTGAAGTTGTTCGTTGTATCCTTTGACGATTTCATGAAAGTCCTGGAGATGAATTCATCGATTGAAGAGGACCATGCCTTCCGAATCATGGCATTAAATGCTCCGGTTAGCCTCAACCCTGGAATCAATACGTACACCATCGAGTGGTCGCCCAGTGGTACCGGGCAATATATTCTCTCAACTGTTGAACTTATTTGGAAGCAGGGATATTTCTACTACGACAGCTTGGATTTGCCCGATCCTTTGTATGGAATAGATGTACTTCCTAGTGAGCCTACTCACACAATTACAGTCAACCCCCAGTCTCTTGTTTCTGGTCATGATCAAGAAATTGCAATCACTATTGATGCTGGCACGGATATTGTTTCTTCTGCCAAACTACTACTGTCGTGTACAAATAATTTGTCGATTTTGGATGCAAGTCGACCGTCCGAAACGACAGACTGGAGGAACGAATATGACATCGAGTTACCGCCAATGAAGCCAGGTGAAAGGCACACTCTCACAGTGAATGTTCGATGCGGTTTCTTTGAAGAACATTCAAAGACCGCCTCTACACTGAATGACTCTATGGAGGTGTCCTCTGCAGTGTCTGCAAAGTTGCTATCCACGTATTTGAACTCTCGAGCGAGTCAGGAGGAAGCGAAAGAAATGTCTCTGATGAAAACAGTGTTGGAAAGTTTCATTCCCGTTCTGGAACATAGCGCTCTTTCGATTGACAGCATTGACGTGCATTGGCTTGAACCAAATCGCCAATTTCTGCTGAATGTTGTTCTTACTTCGAATACTCCGTATCGGTACTGCCTGGAAAATTGGAAGATTGAACTGCCCCATGCGATTAAAGTTGTGGATGAATGGCCACTGAATGGTAATTCCGAGGAGCGATTCATTTTGGAGGGGAACCAAGTGTGTTTCGTATTCAATTGTAAGCTTGATGACGACCCGACCGCTCACAACAACAGCAACCCACCACAAATACCGCGTATACATTTGGATTTACGGGATGATGCCGACAAGTCTCTCTCATTGGATCTACGATTGGAATTGCCCGAGATCATATTATTGTCGACCAATGAATTGTCGATCCGGCCCCAATCCATGAAATGCCTCTCGTCTGTCTTGGAATTGACATCGATGGCTGGCAAAGTCGGCGAGCCTATTGTTATGAAGTATTCCTTTCATTTGGGAGACGTTGTATCATCATTTGGCAACGGCGTCAAAATCGCGTACTCGATTTTGGGTGACGGAACCCGTTGGCTTGTCGGAGGAAGGGTAAAAGGCGTACTCGACCATGATGCAACAGGACGTGGCTCTTGTCAGGTACTTGGCACGCCTTTGGTTTCTGGAGTTTACCATCACTTTCCAAAGGTGGGTCTCATTCTCCTTGCGCCGAGCGGAGAAAAGACTCCGCTATCTCTAGAGATGCGCAGTCCAGAGAGGTTTGAAGTGGTATCAAGAATCGACGACATTGCGGTGGCGGCACCTTTTAGCTCAAAAGTTTACTAGGAGAATTGTGGAAAAAGGAAGCAACCACAAACTGATTCCACTACTACCAAATAATCTTGGAAAGGAAGATTTTTTTATGGTTAATGTTCTAATTCAACTTTACTCCTATTACTGTTTTCACTCAGCCGCAACTCTGTTTGCTTGCTTCGTAGTCCATGTAGGAGAGTCTCCACTTGTTCTGCCTCATCGATCCTTGGAAATGCTTCTGCCTGCGGCAATTCGATTTTTTTGTGTGTAGGAAAAAATGAACCGTTTTTTACTGCCAGCACACCAACGAACGCTACGAACCATTCTTCAGTAAAGACTCGATGAATATGTCAGTATACTACTGTATGATAGTACCACAGTGCGACAGTTTGGAAAGGTCTTGTCAGCTGTAATAACGTTGTGGTACTCGATCGAATCTTGACATCGTGATGGAATTACGGTGATTTTATGACTTTGGATTCGACTACCGTACTGGCTGTAAGGACCGTTTGCAGGAAGTGCTCATCAAAACAACTGTATGAGGAATCATGCAAAGGCATTCTTCCTCCTCTCTTTTAGTCCCCTTCTGACTAACAGTAAATAGGTGCAACGACATTGTACCCAGTGACCACCCCCCCCCCCCCCCAAAAAAAAAAACTGGCGTTCCTATGTCTCAATCATGGCATTGTTCCAAAAATGGTTCGAACGAACCACCAAGTCTTCCAATTTTGGTTTCCGATCCGCGAGAATGTTGTTGTCGTTGATACCTATGTTGCGGCAGCAATCAACAATCGTTGTTGTTGTTGTAGTGGCATTTTGTTGATAGTGGCAAAACGCCAAAGGTCATCCCATGTTGTTGCAAACTTCTATGAGGAGACACTTGTGATAGTTGCTCTTGCAGTTACTCTACTAGAGAGGCCTTTGGTGACGGGTAGTAAAAAATAATGGAAAACGATTTGTAACTCCCGATTGGCTTTTGATAGTGAGGATGGTAGCACTGTAATGGTACTAACTGTAAAGACGGTGGTCACAACGTTGAGGCATCTTCCGCCACTCCACTCCAGCGTAGTACGGTATGTGTCATGCACTCTTGAGACTATCACAACCGATTTTTACAAACTACTCTTATCATACACACTACGGGCTCATAGCTATTACCATCGAGGTCTCCGTAGTTTCATACTGCTAGAGGGTAGGGAGGTACCATACTACCGTCGCAACTTGTCTTGTACGTACGTCGTATGTACAACACAAGAATGATTATCATACTTGAAGTATTATATTATAATATTATATAGATTATTTTATTATATTTGAGTGGCCGTACGGTAGAACTTAATGATGCGCAAAATACGCGCCATCTATCTTTCGCAACAATGCGGCGGAATCATTGATTTTGGATTATTGTGTGTGGATCCGATGTCTGCATTGTTATGTGTATCAAGTAAAAGCGTGGATTCAACCGTCGTTTTCTTTAAATCTTGGCTTTGCAAGGTGTATCACAGAATCCTTGGGTACCATCAACTTGATGATTGAACATACAAACACGACCTCTAGCACAATTGGCGTCGGTAGTACAGTCAATCTTGCACATTCCCTCGATGCATTGTCCCTCTGGACAGTTGGCGTTGGTGTCACATGTCTGGTAGGGATAGTTTGTGGTACATAGATGAGTGTTTCTGTTGCTGAACTTGTAGTTGCATGTGCAGGTCTCACCCGCATTCAAACCACACGGACGTCCCTCAGTACTGGCTTTGCAAGCAGGAATGGGAGCCTTGGCTGGCAATGGCTTGGGGCACAATGGCATGCAGTACCCACTCCAACAAATCCTACCCTTGGGACAACCTTTGTTGTTTTTGCAATTATTGTACAGGCTGTAGTCATCCAGGACACATTGCGGGGCGTTGCTCTCATCTAGAGTGCATTCACATCGTTTACTTCCGTTTTTGTTTGTTCCACACTGAATTCCGATTTGGCTACGAGCGACATTGCAAAATTGTCCCTTTTTCTTCAAAAAGCGAGGCGCTGACACAACATCGTCCTCGAAATTGGATCCTTGAGCAGACGCAAGCGAGGATCCGATGCAGAGAACCAAAATAGCTTTCATAATCATCTTAATCATCATGCTGCTATTGTGAATTGGGTTTCTTTCGAACGAGAGAAGCTGCGCAAAGTAGTATGTTACAGTTAGAATGACGGTAAAACAAGAGATTTCACTGTTATTATTTGTATTCTTCCTACCTCTTTAGGATTTACGTTTTCTTTTTATGAGGAAAGAAGATGGTGGAGGAATGATGTGATTTTGTTTGATCCTTTGGAGATACAGAATCATCAAAATAAACTACGGTAGATCCACTTCTTGGCATCGCTCGTTTCCCACACCAGATGAAGCCACTACGACTAGTAAAGAATCTGTTTGCGGCAATGATGATTAATAAAATGATAAATAAAAATCATTTATAGTTGCAATTTTATCAAGGAACAGCTTCGGCTTCGGGTAGCTATTATGATCGAATGCGATCCGTTTGTGTACATACAGAATCTAGTTTGGGCCAAGCCCTACCGTGCTTCAGAGGATGTTAGGGTTTGTTGTGGGAACAAACACTTATGACGTACCTTTGATAAATAGAAGAACAGAAACAAGTGCCTTGGGATTTGACACGTGCTGCGGCACAACTTTTTAGTTAGTACCTGGTTTTCTGCAGAATCTAACTAGTCAAACAGTTTGGGCCTAGCCCTAACAAGTTTCATAGGCTGAATAGTTGTTCATGGTGCTGTTGGGATTTCAAGTGTTGAATCAGCAAAACCACTTCCTTGCTAGGTAGCTACCTAGGTAGATTATTAGCTGGTTGAAAGAAATACAAGTCCATTTTGGTGGGTGAATATTCGGAGACCTCTGGTTATTCGTCTGCGAATCAGCTTCTAGTAGCTAGAACTGTAAGAAAAAGTCGTTTTGGCACGTGCCGTGGGTTTTGGCAGGTGTTGCGGCATGCCTTCCTGGCTGATTCCTAATGACTTCTTGCTCAACATTCTCTGTGTCAATATTTATGATTATTATTTGAGATTGACGGATTCGTTACTTTAATCAATTAACAGTAAAGAAGTACTGGCTGTGAGCATGGCATCGTCCCACTGCTCGAGTTCAAGGGTTCCAAGGATATGATCCCGAATAAAGGAAAATTCTTTGTTCCCCATCAAATTTTCACTGGTTAGTCCATTCAACTTTTCTATTCTTTGAATGAGAATTTTTCACTTCATCGAAAACAACATGGTGAGAATATGGTTTCTAATCCTGGTGGTTTACAATTAATGGTAGCTGACACCGAACCCTCAAATCGCAAATCCCGATCAAGAGAAGTCGACTGCCTCGTTATTAGTATGTAATAAAAGACATTATTAGGTACCGATAAATCATACCTCCCGACATCAATAAGGCTACAGTCGTGCACTCTATCATAATATGAAGGATCTGATTTCCTTTCAATGCGTTTTGCAAAGAAAAGTATGCCATTGACTGTGAGAAAGAATACTCTATTCGTACGGTGCAGATTCCTGTCGTTTACAGTTAGTCTTGGTCGGCATAGGTCAAAATACTGACGCGTAAATCCTCATCATACCTCCCGACATCGGTACGGCTACACTCGTGTAGCCCCTGGAATTAACTATCCCACTACTCGCAGCCGCTGGAATAAATAAGCCATTTGAAAGGTCCCTGTGGGAAAAGGAAGCAACCACAAACTGATAATACTACTACTGCCTAATAATCTTGGAAAGAAGTTGTAAAGAATTTTTTTTATGGTTAATACTCTAATTCAACTTTACTCCTATTACTGTTTGTTGGCCTTTTGGCTGAGTTTCACTCAGCCGCAACTCTGTTTGCTTGGTTCGTAGTCCATGGAGGAGAGTCTCCACTTGTTCTCGAGTGTTGGAAGCGTTGACGGTTGGAACAATTCTACCAGGTCGTAGGCAGGCTAAGCAATCCACGAGTTCGGGGAAGGAGGAATGCTCGCTGTATGGAAGACTATGGATGGTAAGGTTTCCACTTGTCCTGGATGTTACATGATTTCCCGCACTTGGCTTGGAGTTGAGTGACCATCCTGTGGGTCGATACCCAACAATCTGTTCATACGCTGGAGCGAACGGTTTGTTGTTGGCGATACGAAAGTACTCTGGCAGTTTCTTCATGTTGAGATGTCCTAGGGGGACGACCCAAATGCAAGATTCTTCTTTGTTGGTCGTCAAAAGACTCATACGTTCCTTTGGCCATTGCAGTGCCGAGAGTATCCTGTATCTGGCATTGTCGACGTAAACTTTCAATCCGAATTGTTCCGCCACCGACATGTACATTCGCTCCTTACCAATGGTGTAAGCTCCAAATAGATGCAAGGTACGTTTGTTTTGGTTTTTGGCTTTCTGTTGTTCGAATAAGGTGACAACGGCTTGTATTGTGTCCAGTTGTGAGGGAAGATTATACTTTGGGTTGCAATAGGTGGTATCCAAAAAGATTTCATCGAGTTCCATCCGACGGGAAGCAATTTCTCGTATAGGATGTTGTTGCAGCATGATTTCTCTGTTCCATCGAAAGTCTCCGACATGTAAGATTTTCTTTCGTCCTACTGTAAACAGAAACATGACAGCGCCAGGGCAATGGTTGGCATCCAGCACCGTGACCGTCACCGGTTTCCCCTGACTCGCAATGACAGTATCCGTGTGGAGTGGTATGGGATGAAGATACTTTTTGCCTACGCCAAGCTGTTGATTGACCAAAGTCGCTGTCGGTAACGAGCAATAAATTGTCCCTGCGTTCCATGTGGAGTCGATTCCACCGTAATGGTCCGAATGAAAATGCGTCAAGAAATAGTTGTTGGTGAGCGACCTACCGGTAGTTTGTCGATGAGTGTGTGCGACAGTGGGAGCGATACAAAAGTGACAAAAGAGTTGGTTGTTACAGTTAGTTGCGATTTTGTGGAATTTAATTTTTTGGGGGGTACAACACCACATAGTACAGCACGTACGCTTTTGCATAATGAAAGCCATCTACGACAAAATCTGTTCCAGTGATTCGTTTGTACTGTGGACAGTTGCGAGTGGAGGTATTTTTTGTATCTCGTTGGAAAAAGCGGCCTCGTTTCTTGTTGCCGTGGGTTGGATGGTACCCGTCGTTGTTGATGTTTTGTTGTTGTTCCATGGATTCCAGTTTCCTTTTGAATTTGTTTTGCGAAATAAGTTGTATTTGATTCTGTTTGGAAAGTCTTCTCGAGGCTGCCATTAGTACGTTGTTTAGATTTCTGGCGGGGATTGTAACAAAGTTGGTTAACGTCGTTTGAATTTTCGAAACGTGTTGTTGTTTTTGTTGTTGTTGTTCGTTTTGCTTTTGGTTGGTTGTACTGGTATTTGTGTTGTTGTTGTTGTTGTTGTTGTGATTGTCTTGATTGGTCAGGTCGAGCAATTTGTTGGAATCACCATGCCATTCCAATTCCGTCTCGGTTTGTATTGACTGTGAGTTTGCATTTGGATTGTTGTTGAAGGATACGGATGATGATGATGATGATTTTGATGGGGTGGATTGTGATTGGAACGGACGATGGTTTTTGGAAGGATGATCTACCGTTAACACTTGAATGGGATCATTAATCGCTCTGACATCTTTTCCAGAAATAGCGTACTTTTTGGAGCAGCGTTTTATGTGATTGATCCGTCGATGTTTTACGGTGGATAAGATAGCACCACAAATGAAACAAACATCATCATTTTCAGTTTCATTTTCACCATGGTTTGTATTACGTGTCTCAAGAATGCCATTTTCAGTCTCCTTTGCTCCTTTTCCCTTCTTGGAAGAAGAAGAAGAAGATTCACTATCACCATCGTGAAGTACAACGACACTATTGTGACTGTGACAGTTGTCGACATCATGTTGTGGTGATGGTGAATGATGCTGCCACGATGAAGTCATCCCATCACTGTTTGTTGTTGTTGTTGTTGTTGTTGTTGTTGTTGTATTGGAGTTGCCCTGTAATAACAATGATCCATTGATTTTCATTGATTCACAGGCCTTGCAACAAACGACCGTTGTTACCGTCTTTGTCTCTGCGTCATCATCATTGGAAATTCTGCTTCGGCAATTCGATTTTTTGTGTAGGAAAATGAACCGCTTGTGACAGCCAGCACACGAACGAACGCTTCGAACCATCCTTTATGAAAGAGAGTAAAAGACTCTATCAATATGTCAGTATACGACACAAGCTAGAGAAGAAACAAATCGTAATCATGATGAGCAGGCATCTCATCAGTATTAATCGTTGTGCCACTCGATACTCCATCTTAATGTTGACGTACCACCGTACACAAAATATGTGGAGGGAACTCCTACCGTACGTACTTTCATACACTCCTTGTAGTACTCCGAGTACGACAACATCATTTTAAATTTCAAAGCATCCACAGACTTGCCGACGGGAGGGCGAAGGCACAGCCAAGAAGAGACAAAAACAACTACCGGTACCGGTATCATAGACTACCGGTACCACCAGTACTTACCGGTACTGTTAGGTAGGCTGTCGGTGGTAGTCCACGGAACTCTCTATTTAAAAAATGAGGTGCAGAGGGGTGGAGGAAGGGCTTCTTTGTACAGTAGTAGCCTTGTATTCTTTTTCCCAATCGCATGTTCAATATGTTCTTTGATGACTGCAACTTGAAAACTGTTAACTATGACTACCATGATCGTTACAAAGGAGGGCGAAATACTCCTACAGCTACGTACTACCTAGTAGAAAACTAACAGTAAAACATAACGACGTACAAAGAATAAATCAACGTTCCGTCGAAAACCTACTCTACTCTCAAGAGCTGTGATGAGATAGAGCTACGGTAGTAGATTACCAGATTTGCCGGAGATAATCTTCTCCTCTTCAAAACCACAAACAAACAAAACACCCAAACATCCAAAGTCCACCAAAGTCATATATTATTTTTCATCCCACTCTATCAAGAAGAGAACCAAAACTACTCCTCTCTCTCATGTCTTGTCTGTTCCCAATGCCATGAATACCCGACGGACAACCAGCAACATGAGGAGATCTCTATCATCTTGTCTATTTTCTCTCGTCATGTTTTCTCCATTATCATCGTCGTCATCATCATCATCAGCATCATCATCTCTTGTGTGGGCTGAATCGACATCAAGAATGCCGGATCGGAATGATGTCGGTGCTGTTGCTGCTGCTGCTGCCGCTATTACAAACACAAACCTACTACTACCGCCATCAGTGGATTGCAACAACAAACTTTTCTCGATGGAAATGCAGCTCTTATGTCATTATTATAGCCAGTATTGACTGTGAATTTGAGAGGGACGCAGCTTGTACTACCTGCACTCCTCCTATTCTTGGAAGGAGGATTGAAGGAAGGCTACCGGGTTGAATCGGTATCGTCCATACCCAAACGTTACAGCTAAATGACTGCGTAGTAGTAGTTTCTCTGTGACTACACGACGCATTCTCAATACTAACTTTAAGTATAGACAAGACTAAGTCCCTGGTATGCTGGAAAACGCTCAAACTAGAGAATAATCTTTATTTTTTGGATGCCATTGAATGTGTCTTAAACAACTTCTCTCACACCGGAGTTGCAATTCTTTGTCGGTAGAAAGGTATTGTCCCCTTTGCTGTTGATTTCTTCTCTGTGGATTCTCTTTGCCAGAACGGATCCTCTCGCTATAGTTGAATTCACAAGGGTATTCGAAAGCGACAGTGCAGCTTTCCAGATTTGGTCCGCTGGAGCCTCGGTGTTGGAGTACTCGCTTATCAAAGATGGCGAGATCCAGATTATTGACATCTGGCATTTGTGGAGCTTGGTCACTGCCAGTCACGACACAGTCAACCATGTAACAGTCGCCCTTTTTCCTTTTTATTTCTCCATAATACCTCAGATTGCCATGTTGATGCCGGTGACTCTTTCGAACCTGCTTCTTTGCAATCTTAGCAGCATTGCATCGGTAGAAGCCAAGCTTCAAGCCAGAGACCTCCGTTTTCCATGTTTCCTTCAAAAGTATAGCCAGTGAACGCCACAGACATGACCTTGTTGATGCGCGAGTTGTAGTGGAGGAACGCCTGCACTTTGTCCAGGCCTACTTTCTCTGCCTTCTTGGCATCGGCTCTTCCAACAAATCCATGAAACCTTGGAATTCGTAGGCAGTCCCCAGACGTCATCAACAACAAGCTTAGAGAATTTGACATGCTTTGGAATGTAATCTCTGGAAAGCAAAGGTAAAGGTCTTTGTTCGTAGAGACAATATCGGTCTTGGGATGTGACGAGATCGATCAGTTGATTGTTGCGTTAGAGAACCAATTTGATGTCACGCTCCACCGGCTGGTAACTTTTGCTAGGATTTGCTTTGAAGCATTCGATGATTCCATCTTGCATCTGTGGCCGAATGGCAAGATGTGGTCTCCTTTGGAACTCCCAGTAGGCTTTTGTCTCTTCATCCTTTGGATGCCAGGCAATGGATGCCAGCCGTATGTTGTCGTCGTGTGTAGTTCTTGCTGCGGGAGCATCTTCGCATGCAAAGTGAGACTCCTCTCTCTTCATTTAATGCATTCGTGTTTGAATGAAAAGTTCCTTGTCAGCGAAGAAGCGGGACGCCGCCTAATAGTACTCGATGACAGATTGCTTTCTTGGCTTTGGTATTGAACAAGTTCTTGATTCTTGTGTGGGAGATGCAGATCGTGGAATGTCGCCTTCGTAAATTTTTCACCTTTGCCTCCCGTTCTACTGCTGCAGCACTCACAGTCAATGCGTCTCGTGCAGTCTTCGTCTTGACCTTTGCAGCCTTTACGGCGACAATCATGGCTTTGTGTTCGGGACATGGGATGGCAATTCGTAATTCGTCAAATTCGTGTTGTGATTTCTGTAGTCGGTAGTAATGAAGATCCGTGGTAGTAATCAGATCTGTACTACGACTTAGTAGTAATGAAGACCCGCTAGCTCGGTTACCGGAAGAGAAGTAATAAAAATGGAACTTCAAAGCTTTAATTTAGTTATGGTGCGTATGCAAATGTCATCTTGCTTGTGAAATGATCATGTTGTTGTTGTTGCTTTTTGTTGTTGTTGTAACCATCATCTGTCGTCCAATGCGCCTATTTTTGAAATTCTGTGCGAGCCAGCCGTTTGTAATACGCGCGCCGGGAGGGAGGTCGTACTCCGAGTAGATCTTTTTGTCATGAGTGAGGTCAGAATTACGGCAGCAGGAATGATCATTCTTCATCGGGCACATCTTATTACTCTATCAGTAAAGTATATCTAAGAAACTCTCTCTATTATGGTGGTTGGTTCGTTCTTCTTCAAGATACGCCATTCTGACGCAAAAAGATACTTATTGAAATGATACCAAAAAGCAATTGTAAAAACTCACTCCTACTTAATTAGGTAGCTACCAGCAGCCATGTGCATAGTACTCCGTACTCCGAGAAGTAGAATAGCTCGCAATTCGAGTTGAAGTTTCAACAGCAAAAGCGATTGCCCGATCTAACCAGCCAATAGACAGCTGCTAGCTAGGAAGAGCAGCAGGAAACAGCAGATCAGAAATCAATACTCACCATCTAGCTAGCAATCAAAGTACTACTGCTTCCACCACCACCACCACCACAACCAACAACAACAACAAAAGGTTGAGGTTGTGTTGTGTTACGTTGCGTTGCGTCCCCTCCTATCAGTGCTTCACAGATTTGGAACCGCTATTCCTTTGCATTTCCAATGGAGCGAAAGCTGGACCAAGCACAAGGATTATCCGATGGAAGAATGGATGATTATTTTCAACAAAAACAATCAAATCAACAATATCATCGTTGTCCTTGCCATCGACATCAGTTTTGGTATGACAGTGCCTATTCCTTTCGTTCGCACGTCATAGCTTTCTTCTTGATATCCTGCTTGATCTCTATCGTTACAACTTGTTCGCTGGTGGTGTTCTCACATCCACTCACTATCAATGGTAACGACGACAGTACTTCTCCGGACCAAGAAGAAGCCATGGAAGATTTCGGCGTTAAGCTACTACAACTACAACAAATTCAAAAACACCAGCATACTGAAACATGCTGGAAATTGTCCGCTCATAGTTCAGGGAACATGTCAGCGTCCTCTGTCACCAAATTAAAAGATAATGCTCCGCCTAACGATCGAATGGAATCCCCTGCCTCTAGTGGCTTTGGAACGTTTGACAGTCATTTCTCCGTCTTGACAACCACTACAGCAACAAATAGTAACCGTATTCATTCACCGACTCGATTGTTTTCCGAAAAACAACATCAACACTTTAAGCAAGATGGCTTCCTAGTCGTCTCCGACTTGTTGAACAAGGAAATGCTCAGTGATGTCGTCGATGCTGGCCAAAACTTTGTCGCTCAGTCAAAGACGATAGAGTCCTATTTTTCCTTGATCGAAATGGGTATGATCTTTCAGGCTGGTGAGACAGAAGCTCATGGGTCTAATGAAAACAAAAACAACCAAAGCAACAACCAAGGAGATACACACCATCACAAACACGCCCCCCCTTCTTTATCGATCGCAAACGAATCCAATGGCATTACAGACGCCTTTCGAAAGGTTGCTCTAACGTCCGTTCTGCCTCAAGCTGCTGCCGAACTGATGCAGCTCAATCACACGGAAAATCTTAGGATCTTACGGTACGTACTCATTCACCATCATACTTTACCTATTCTTTCATCTCTCATCCCATCCCATTTCAAAAACCAATCCTCTCCATCATTCAACCGACCAATCAATAAAACCAATTGTCTAGAGATGTCTTCATGTCCAAGGCCGTCAACATTGACGAATCATGCGATTGGCATGTAGATGATGTCGGATTTTGGCCAGAAGCCTTTGCCAGCAGCAAACAAGGCATCAATGTGTGGATCGCATTGGAAGATATGCCTCGACAATACCAAGGATCCATGGCACTATCCCCGGGATCACACCAGGCCCACTGGAGACATGAAGCCTATGATGCAATTGGACTCAATTTGACTCTCCACGGAGGGTTCACGAAAGAACAAGCCACCGAAATGGCTCGCAACGGAGTAAAGCTTTTGACTACTTGTGAAATGAACAAACAGGCACCAGAGATTCGAGAAACGATAGAGGCCACAAAGTATATACCTGATATACGCAAGGGCGATGTGATTTTTGCCACTCGATCTCTGTTCCATAGAACTGTCCCCGTCACGCCGCAAGGGAAAAAATATTATGCGGCAAGGGGGATTGAGCATCTCAATCGATACTCGGTGCGATACGTTCCAGGGACGGCCCGGCTGCCGCACGGCTGGACATTTGAGTGGAGCATAAAGAGTAATCAGAAAAACGAGGGAAAGACCTTGGATTCGGCCATGCAGCAAGAACAAGAAAACCTCTTGTGGTATCCACGCGTTTGGCCGACAACAGATCGAGATTTGGACGATCGACTCAACTACGTGGCCAGGACGCAACTGGATGATATGAAAGCCCAAACGAGAAATGATCTCTTTGAACTCTTTGCCTTATTTTCAACCAACAAGTCCGAACAACCATAGCGATTCGTTTCGCGATCGGAACGACACCGTTGCAGTACATACTATTTATTTTGCCTACATATCATGCACAAATTCCATAAAAGTTTGACGAGCGGGAGACTTTTCGTCCTTTGCAAAGAATTCGTTCTTCCCCTCGACAGTTTGGCCACCATTTCGTTGCACATGATGAACCAAATCTGCTCTCATCTGATCACAACTGTAAAAAAAAGCCCTTCACCACAACTGACTCCCTCTTGGTGGATGGCAAAAACAAGCGCTGAAATCTGATCATTCTGTACAAACAACAGTACGTGTTTCATGTTGCAGATTGAAGAATTTTGCCATTTTTGACGTCTCTCTCACCACATTGTCCAAAACGCGCTCTCTCTATTGTAGACTGGGTCGTGGGCGTCAATAACCGTTTTGATAATGTAAATTTTTGAAGATACGGCGTCCAAGAGAAACGATGGATTACAGCTTGTTCCTCGTCAAACAAATGCAATGCATTTGCTGCCTCCGAGCAGCTTGAATGAACCCTGGGGCATGTACATAAACTAAAGCTCAACAACAAAAGAGTATATAAATCGCGACGATCAAAATTGCGGAAGACGTATCACAGTCGCTTCTGCTCTGTACATTCTAACTGACTGCGCGATGAACCAATAACAGGGACGAAAAACTGCCTGCAGTCATGCCGGCCGTTGTCCCTCTTTGCGTTCTTATACAAAAGACTGTGTGAAAATTCGGAGTTGATCTACCATAGGTAAACCAAATAAGAAAACGTCGTCGTTTACGGATGACGAAACTGGAGGAAGGAAGGAAGAAAAAAATCGCAAGCCAATAGCTTGGAGAGGAAAGAAAGGAGATATTCGTCACGGCCATTCATGATCGAGCCATTGATCGATGATGCGGTACAATATGGACCCTTATTTTTGTTGTTGCGATTTACAACGTACATGTTATATTGAATATATATTGAATGAATACACAAAAATGTGCCACTGCCTTTTTGCAGGGCCGCGGAATGATGGAGGTAAACCACGAACACGGCCCAATACAATTGGAATGAAGCTACTGCTACCCGTAATTGATGAATCGTTGTGGCAAACCAGACGTGTGTTAAAAAGCTGAGATTGTTCTAAACACCCCATTCCCCTGTTAAGGTGGAGGTAAACCAAAAAATTGAGATTGTTGAGAAAACGCATTCCCCTATTAGGTGGAGGTAAACCAAAAACCAAGACGGAAGTCAAAAGAAAATGTTGGGGCTTTGTACATTGCACTTCAGTTTGACCCGTTCTTGGTCAAGTGTCGACATTTGTTCAAACACGCACACGCACATTCATTCTTCTCAAGTTCCTGGACAATCGTTCGGTTCCATTTGCAATCGCAGCCAACTCGCATCAAAGAAGATGTGATTTTTGGGAATGATGATTGTTGTCGTCCAGAATTTTTTCCAAGTGTTGCTGATTGGGCAAGATATGTTGTTTGTTTGTTTGTTTGCTCGTGCGATTGTTGTTTATTGGGTGGGATATGTTTTGCGTCCTTGTATGTTTATTCCTGTCGCACGTTTCGTCCTTTCCATTTTTTTGGGAAACTATAAACCCTCCTTCATTCATTTTGGTATGTGAATTTGAATATGAAATGTGTCTGTGTGGAGCATCGATTTGCGATTTATGTACACAAAACCTCGTTTCGTTCAACGTTTTGTTGTCAATTTATTTGGAGGGTATACTGCCACATTGCTGCAATTGAAATTGTGCTTTTTGGTCGGACAAACTGTTGTGGCAGGGAGGGCCTTTTTTTGTTTTTCAACACTTTTTCAAATTGACGGTAGTCGCAGAACACTTCCCATTCCAAAATTGGCCGCCACATTCCTCCCCAACTAGAGGTTATCGTGACCCAAACTCCAGCTGATAAGGGGTGGTCTCTATCATAGAACGCCATACCGTTTTTTAAATGTTTACCGCTGAGGATAGGAGCGGATTCTTATGTATCTTTCCAACAGACAAAAGTAACATTGGTCATCGGACGATTGCTTGAACCGATGACGACTGACATATTGGTTAGTAAACTGTCACGTTGATTGGTTGAATGGCTGACTGGTTGATTTCGCTTAAAAATTGAGTAAGCTGTTGTCATTACTTTTCCGGTTTCGTGTCAATGGCCTGATGTCAAAATGTATATCTCGGACTTGCGAACAGATTTTCGCAGCAAACAATACCATTCGATTCGATTTGATTCAATTCGGCAAGGGCAACGATGTGAATGTTTCGACCAACACAAAAATTATAGGGGGCGCAACCCCATTCTTCCGTTTCGTTTGGAAACTTTGGGTTCCTTGATTCGATTCGATTCTTTCATACGAAATACGAATGTTGCACCATCGTTCATTCAACTCATCTCATCTTCAGACCGGCCACTTCCCTGTTCCTCGTTTTGTTTTCTCCATTCGACACTTCCATTGTGTATTTATTGTTGACAAGATTTATAAAAGATTTATAAATCGCATCGTCTCACACTTAATGAGTCACGGTTTTGACGTCATGGATCCTACCTTGGAAATTCCTTCTCCCTGGAGAATTCTTTCGCCTACATCTGGGGCGAACCTTAGAAAGGAGGAAAGATGAGAATACTGTTGGATTCAGTATCAATTCCTCGTACACGTTTACACAGGTGTATCTTCTACGTATTTACACATTGATGAAACAAAACGTTCATCTGTAACCACAATTTAGAATATCATCAGTTTACATTCAACTTTCATCAGTTACTGTAAGCCTGCT
This sequence comes from Nitzschia inconspicua, assembly GCA_019154785.2. Taxonomy (NCBI): domain Eukaryota; phylum Bacillariophyta; class Bacillariophyceae; order Bacillariales; family Bacillariaceae; genus Nitzschia; species Nitzschia inconspicua. Next base: position 233,514 of record JAGRRH010000012.1, read on the forward strand.
GGATCTCTGACCCTGAGATCTTGGTGTATTGGACGCATCACGCAGGATATTCTTAGACCGGCTCCCTTCTGGAGATATCCCTGGTCTTTCTTTCAAGTCATCGTAATCGCTGTTAGCCTCACCGAACCTGTCGGAGTTTTGCTCACTCAAAACGAGGAACCAAGACTCCACACCTTTATAATTTTCATCAGATTAACAGTCGCAATTGACTCTTGAGCCAACCAAAGTCAATTGTAGACAACCATTTTCACAACCCGTTTTCACCTCTACACATCGAACGTTGAAACGTATAGAGGCAACAGCGACACTGGAATGCCACTCACCAAGAGCCAACGGGCGCAGGCTCTTGAGCACATTCTGACGAATGTGTTTGATCTCGAAGCGAACGATCCCCTCAGAGCATCATTACGTGATGACGGTATCGTCGGTATCTACGATCTCGTCAGCATGGAGAGAGAATACGTGAAAAGTTTAACCTATCTCGACGAGGTTGATGGAACCCAACAGAGAACTCTAGTCCCCAGAGGAACAGCACGGCTTATCATCATCCTCAAGGACTTCCTCAGATACAAGGTTGCAATGGGGGAACCCGTCGATGACGATTGGACCGGAATCACACAGGAGGAATTCGATTCCTTCAGGGTCAGCGGCGTCTACCTTGAAGCGACTGCAATGGCCAATGGTGGAATACCTCTCTTCAAGCCTATCACCAACTCTTCCACAGCCCATCCAACTGTCTCAACTACACCAGCAACCACCTACGTCCAACCATCAGCTGTCGAGATGTTTAAAAAGGGGATTAAGAGAGATCAAAATTTATTCCCTACTCTTAAGGAAGAGGAACTCCATGACCCCTGGCACAGAAAGTTTGAGATCCAGTCACATTCTCAAGCTGTTACTAACATTGTTGACAGCAAATATTTGCCTTCCAACCCAAATGAAAAGGAAGTTTTCCAGCCCATCAAGACCTCCATGGATGCTGTCTTGGAATCCAAGGTGCAAACTTCCAAAGGGAAGGAGGCAATACGGGAGCACAAAGCTACCAAGGATGCTCCAGCAGCTTATACGGACCTCGTGGAACGCCACAGGAAGTCCAATGCTGCCAACATTGAATCCACGAAGACGAACATCACCACCACTACCTTTAGTGATGGGGAGTTCAAAGGAACTACATCCGAGTTTCTAACTAACTGGACCAAGAAATTGAAGCCCTATGGGAATCTAACAGGAAATGGTTCCGTTTTTGGGGAGATTGTTAAGGTCGTGCACTTTTCTCAAGCTATTGCCACAGTTCCGGGACTTCGACAAGTCAAGCTTACGGCAGACATGCTGCGGATGTCTACCAAGAATCTCATTGACTTCCAGCATTATTGTAGGCTCGTGTCTGCTGCTGTAGTTCAATTTGACGACTCCTTGACACATAAGGACGATCCTTGGGACCCTGGAGATTCTAATCACATTGATCCTCCAGTATCTCATTTTGAACCAAAAGCCTACATGTCTGCACTACGAAGGCAGGGAGGCCAATCCATGGGGAGTCCAAATCATCGAAGAAACCAGAGGATCTTGCTGCCAAAAGAGGTATGGCATGCTTTCAGTGACGAAGGAAAGGTAGCATGGGACACCTTACCTGAAGCAGACAGAACAATGATCTTTGCCAAGATCCAACCTACTAACAATCCTCGAATGGTCCAACTTCACCAACTCAATCAAGGCGCAAACTCTTTAGCCAATCCCACTGTTGAGACAGAGCAGTGTCATGACAAGCTCCAGGATCACAACCCTCCACAATGGCAACCTTCTAGGTCTCCACCTTGCCACATTTGGGCAATATTGTCATCCAAAGACAAGAGCATACCTGCTCGTCAAGCCAACATGTGTGTCACATCAAGACCTGTTATTCTCATTCTACACCAGTATGCTCTTGTGGGGAGAGGACATTCGATTCATTCACCAGGGCAATTGGAATGGTTCAAGCACTCTGTCTGTGATAAGTCCGTACATGTTGGTGGGCTTCAACGGATCAAGACAGCTGATGACTACACCATCCCTATAGCAATGGTACATGGTCTACCCTGTGTCCGGATGAGACCTCCTACTGACAAGGAATTCAACACCCTGCCACACATCGTGATGACTTCCGATACCACGTGGACCCCTTCTGTACTTGACTTTGATCATGGGGAAGCAGATGATCAATGGTTTGATGCTATCGAACATCAAGAGGCACATCCCTACTCCGAACTATTTTATAAGTGCGGAAACTACTGCCAAGACGTCACTGTCCAACTACCGGATACACTCTGTCGTCCTTCCAGTGACCCTTCAGAGCACTTGATTGATCAATGCATTGTCCACGCTAACTGCAAGCATGAACTCTTCTTCTTTGATGCCTGGGGAGCACCAACCATATTTGACGCTGACAGTGCCCCCATATACATCTCTGGAAGAGTCAAAATTGTGTCATTACCTGCTTTGCTCGGTGTGACTGTTGACTCTAGTGTCTTTCTATGGTACCACCTCTGGCAACCTGTTGAACATGCACTCACATGGACATTTTTAGACGCTGTCACGAGCATACTTTTGCATCTTTGCCCTACTTCTGACGGTGCTCCCAACATTCGACTGGGCACAATTGGTGGGGAGGCTCCTTCATATGTCAGGCCCACCATCTCTTCAAAATTTACGTTTTCAAAGTTTGATGACCCTCCAAATGATGGAACCAAATGTACCATTCAAACGTCTCAAGGCACCCAGAACAAAAGGTACTCCGTTATCAATGACAGGGGGGATATTCTTGTACGCCTGATTGGCATCATACGAACAACCAAAGAAATTAGGATTCGTCTTGATGTTGCTGTCAATCATGATGGACACTACAAAGCATGGCTGATAGGTGACAGGAATCTAATTGTTGATCACCTAGAATCAGTCTACTACGGTGTGGTATCAATGAGAAGTGTGTTTCTTGCTGAACTCAATGGTCTTGAGTTTTGGTCAACGGACATTGGCAATGCCCATTTGGAATCTTATCCGCATCAGGAAAACCATATCCTCATCATCTCTAGAGCCCCCCATGGTCAGAGAGACCTCTATGATCTAAAATTGAGTGGACAAGGGTGGTATGATGAGTTGCATGATTGCCTTGTGGCACTAGGATTGTTGCCATGCAGAGCAGAGCCCGACATTTGGATGAGGAAGAATGGGGAGCTCCAAGTTTGGAAATACGTTGTTTTGTATATTGGCGATTTACCAATTGCCATGCAGCATCCCCGAGTACCCATTGGCAGTCTGACTCCAAAACTTTTTGAATTCAAATTGAAAGGTATCGGAAAGATTTCTCATCATTTGCGAGTGCAGTACAGCCAGGACAAGGACCGCATGCTACAATCGCAACAAAATAAGTATCCAAAGAAGATGACTGAAGGATATGTCCACTTCTTTGGCTCCAAGTCCAGAACAAATGCCTGTGTTCCTCTTGAAAAGGGAGACCACCCAGAAACGAACCTACGGTCTTTCCTGGACCAAGTTCTATCGATCACTCATTGGTCATTGATTCAAGACACTCCTAGATACAGACACTTGAGGAAGATCACGAGGATCCACTCTTGCCTAAGCTTTGTTGTCTAAAAGGGGGCGATACTGCCGGAACAGATCAAAACCGCAACGCATCTACAGGAACCGACGATGTGGGGAGTGACAAGATTTATAAAAGATTTATAAATCGCATCGTCTCACACTTAATGAGTCACGGTTTTGACGTCATGGATCCTACCTTGGAAATTCCTTCTCCCTGGAGAATTCTTTCGCCTACATCTGGGGCGAACCTTAGAAAGGAGGAAAGATGAGAATACTGTTGGATTCAGTATCAATTCCTCGTACACGTTTACACAGGTGTATCTTCTACGTATTTACACATTGGTGAACGAGATGAAACAAAACGTTCATCTGTAACCACAATTTAGAATATCATCAGTTTACATTCAACTCTCATCAGTTACTGTAAGCCTGCTGGATCTCTGACCCTGAGATCTTGGTGTATTGGACGCATCACGCAGGATATTCTTAGACCGGCTCCCTTCTGGAGATATCCCTGGTCTTTCTTTCAAGTTATCCTTATCGCCGTTAGCCCTATTGTCTCTGCCGGAGTTTTGCTCACTCCAAACGAAGAACCAAGACTCCAATCTTGGCAGAATCTTGACAATTGTCATGTTGTTGACAGTTGACAGTAGAAATCGTTTATTCCAGGCAGCCATTTCCAAAAAGTGATTTTATAATAGAATCCAACGATGTAACCGTAATAAAGTAAATCATCTTCACACTTGTCGGCTCGTTTGCTTCATTACAACATCTCGCTTTTGCTTTCCCCAACAAAGAAGGTAACGACTCTTTCAATAGTATACTCCTTCATTTGACTATGAATGTTGAAATCTTTCTTTACTGTTATTACTGAGTCAACTACAGACTACGTAGACCATGGCATCATCATCATCATCATCATCATCACCTTCTTCTCCTCTATTGGTATGTTAAGCTGCTGAGGAATGAGAGGCCTGAGGAAGCAAGTGGATGATCCTTATTTCATAAGTCTTAAGGAACTGATAATTCCTCGATTTTTTTCAAGTTGAGGTTATGAGATTCTTTCGTGATGACATTTCGCTGCTTCTTAATGATCAGAACGCAAAATGAATCCCCTTAGGAACTGATATTTCCTCCAGTATAGCCATGAGTCGTTCTTATGGAATTAAAGTTTTCAGTTTATTCGCAAATGTCGATTTGTGCGTATGAGTTCCTTAGGGCCTTTTCCTTCTTTACTTTCCTGACCCCTGTCTTATGTTGAAGTTTCCGAAAGTTAAGTTTAGGTCTCGAAGACCTAAAAGCCTACCACGTTGTATTTGCGACCATAAAATAATAATAGAAATGACCATAAACGAACACCTGAATAATGCAACACAAACTCTCCCATTATTACACTGACAACAAAAGACGATGGGCCAACCTTTCGACATGAGGAAAAGGCAAGAGCTCTCAACACGTCAACTGAAATCGCCCCAAAATAACAAGCCCAAATTCCTGTGTTGCAATACTACTCGAGAAGGAAGTTCTACATGCGCAAGTAAAATGAAAGATTCCAAATAATGCTCTTTTCTCTCTACCGGTAGATTCCTTACATTTAATTCGCTTGTTCTACTACGTACTAGCCGGAAAATCTGCGAGTCACAAGACGACGAAAATGGACAAGACGATGGTCAGAAGAAACACAGTCATGACAAAAGAGCAAAATGTCAAAGCAGAAGCTTATGCTCGTCACAAGAACAATGCGTAACTAAGAGAACTTTGAAGTGAAAGACCACCGTCCAAAATGAACGTCTCGTCAAAGTGAAGAATGATATTTGATTCATCATTGTCACACCCGTTTTAACAGTCGGAATGCAAGGCACAAGTTTGATACATACCTTGCTTCCTAAGAGCAAACTTTTTTGTAACCACCTCCCTGATGCGAAAAAAAAAGAAGGAATCGAACGATCAAAGTTAGTTTCAGACCGTAGGAATGCAACAAACAGTCGTAAAATCGACACTGCATGCATCTGGGTATTTGGATCCTCAGTTTTTTGTATGTAGGACAGGTAAACGGCGAATTTTATTTTTCGAATCATCAGTTGCAATGGGAGGGGGGGGAAGGGGGAGGGGCAAGAATATATTATATTTACCTGGTGTTGCCTGAGTATCTCAGTTCCTTCAAAACAGCTAATGCAAACATAAGAGCAATATAGTATGAGAAAAAACAAAAGAAAATCGTGCTTTCAGTTTGACGTCAGGACAAAAAGCAAAAAAGCAAATACATGGTCCAAGTCAAAAAGCCTAAGCTGGTGGTGCATTCCATTTCTCGACACGATAAAGATGTTGCTCTCCGCCTCTTTCGGGGCGGAAAGGAACAGAAATTTTCAGTACAGGTCTATGATATGGATGTTTCATCATCATCGGCTAACAATGTCGTCGATCTGTGCCGACAAGAATATGGCATATTATTGCACCATTTGGGCTCACCTTGAAAAAGAGGAACAGCACATCGACACCCAATCCATGTCGTCGTATATCTGAGACGGCAAGAATGAAAAAAGAGAAGGCTTTCATTAGAACACAAATAGCGGTGAACAAAAAAGAATACGCAATATCACAACAACATCACGCACTCCACTGGTCGACAGTCGACAACAACAAAATGCGATGCAATCACAGTAAAACACCGACCCTCAGGGACTAAGGCTTTCGTTAGATCACTGCCAATCAGTTGACACGCATGAATATAAAAAAGCAAAATCTTCATCGCTGGGTCGTTGGTTCCTCCAAGTGGAGTCGTATTGATGGCAAAAAAAAACAAGTAGTTGCACTTACTTTCCAACGCTCGGGCATGTCATAATGTGACTGCGATGCTGACAATCTTTCTCTACCTGTCATCGATCACAACCATCGACATGAATCTGAGATTGAAGAAAAAAGAAAAAGCAGAATTGACCCATGTCAGATAAAACAGAACAGATTTGTGCCCTCAATGTTGCATGCTACATCTCCAATTCGTTTCAGACAAATGCCTCGTACATGATCGACACTGAACATTCCCAAACAAGACGTAAGGGAATCAGTCCTCCGACTCGTCATCTAAAGAACGTAATCTTCATAAACGAAATTACCGCAACAACAACAAAATGGGTGGTACACCCGGGATTGTTTCAAGTACTTACTCTTCAATTGGTGTTTTTCGTTGGAGCATGCTTCTTTTTCAGGCCAATTCTGGAAGCTACCGTCGTTTCCATTGGTGGCAACTCTGCTAGACCAAGGGCATGAGCGAGCGTCTCGGCATGATTCACTACCTTGGTTGTTTCCAACGTCGATGAATAGTGGGCCAAAAAAGACTTGCAAGCTGCCTCGGCGCTAGGCGTCAGGACAGCATGTCCGCTTCTTATCTTTGCCAAAGTAGATTCCAAATCATGTTGGCATTCCTGAAGTAGGGATGTTTCTGTCGCTGGAATGTTTTCCGGATCCAAAGAGGAATCGTCGTCCAACCAATTCTTGAGTTCCTTGTCTTCGTTCATAGTTCCGCAAGTGTTGAAGAGTGTTGGTATTTTTGCCTCAAAAGGAAGAAGTACCAAAATTCCTTTGCCCGATTGTCCCGCCCGGCCGCTTCGACCTAGCCTATGGATGTATTGCGATTCTTTGGTCGGTGCACCCATTTGGACGACCAATGTGACGTCCGGGTAGTCCATTCCCCTGGCAGAGACATCGGTGGAAAACAAAATCCCCCTTTTGGCATTTCGAAAGGATTCGCTGGCCCTGGTACGAGACGATTGTGACATGTGCGAATGAATCTCCCAAAGCAACGTTTCGCGTTTGTTGTTCCTACTGCCCGTATCGTGCTTTCCTCGTTGTTGTTGTCGTCGTCCAAGGTTGATCTTACCCATCGTGAAGAGTTGATGGAAGAATCGGACCATTCGACTTGTGGGAAAGAAAACGAGTATCTTGAAGTGATTGTCTTGGAGGAGTTCTCTCCGAAGGATGGTGAGTAGTATCTCAGTATACTGTGCCATATTGTCAATCAAAACGTAGGACTGTTGTATTCGTTTGTTGATGGTGCCACTTCCGACTGCACCATTGGCATTCGCATTTTCGTCGTGGCCGTCGTCGCCATCTTGGATACAATCGACTTCGTACACTTGTTGTCCTTTGAGAATGGATTCTTTCAAGAGACGTCGAAGGGGCCTCGAGAAAGTTGCCGAGAAGAGAAGTGTCTGTCGTTTGTTGGATCTTGCCAGAACGGTGAGAATTTGTTTGGTTTCCTTTTGATGGGTTTCCCATAATCGGTCCATTTCGTCCAAGATGACGATTTTGGTCCCATCTAGGATGGTCGCAAACTTGTTGTTATGGCCTGGACCCAATCGAGTATTTCCCTCCAAATGGTCAATCAATCTTCCAGGTGTCGATACGACAATGGCCGGTAATCTGGCGGGGGATGTCCCTCCCGTCAAGAGTCGAATATCGCGTTGCATTTTGACACCACCGTAGAGACATGCGACCGGCAATTGGTTTGCCTTTGGAAGATACTGTAATAGTTCTTGGGCTTGGTTGGCAATTTGTATGGCAAGTTCTCTTGTGGGGGACAAAATGATGACACCAATGGATCGTCCCGGTCGATATATATCGAGATCATGTTTCAAAAGACGTTCAATGGATGGAAGTAAAAAGGCCTGTACAATGAAGATTGTATTGTTGATAGAGTGGAGAAAAATGATGAGAATCAGAAATGTTGGCGATGATGCATCAATCAAGTCATCTGTCTATGACATATGATGATGATGATGATGAATACTATGACTTTCGTACTACTTACTATAGTTTTTCCCGAACCTGTTCGTGAGGATGCCATGATGGATTTTCCCTCCAACGCTGGCTTGTACGTTCTTGCCTGTATCTGTGTCATGCTGTGAATGCCCATTCCTTCCGTCAACGCTCGTAGTAGAAGAGGATGAAAACTGTCGTTGTTGTTGTTTCGTTCTGAAAATGAAAGGTTGGTCAAAAGAGAAGGATCTTGTAGGGCTTGTTGATGACGAAGAAGACTTTGACGATGATGGCTCTGATAAAGGACATTGTTGTCGTTGTTGGATGATTGATTCGTATTCAACGTCGTATTGGTGGTTGTTGTATCATTTTTACAAATATTATGGATTGCACAATCACTCCAGGTAGTGTTCTTTGGTACCGACAGAGGAGAGAGAAACGGAGATGGATTTCCCGAATTTTTTCCACGAGGATGACGGATCCTTGGAGGTCGAGGGGGACGACTTGGATTTGGCCGAGGAGTGGCAAATCCATGTGTTCCCAACAACAAGAATGTACAAGACTGTGTAGAAGAAGTTTTCCTCTCAACGATAAGTGTGTCAAGTCCTACCGTGAGCAGCACTGCTACTACCAGAAATATCATCAACGAACCGATCGTTGATCGACGTTTTGACGATAACGATGATGTTGGTTGTGTCATGGTACCGTGTCATTTTCAAGCAAATCAACCGATCAATGTATCCATACACATCGATACATTGGTAGATCGATCATACTCCGCTCACAACTCAAAGCGTCGCAAATTATATTTTATGAAGCATCATGTATCATTGACTGTGAGGATAATGATGGTCTTCATCATCATCCATCCCATGAGATCTTACAGTTAAAATATTTGATTGGACGGCATCACGTCAATGACGGAAGCAGGTGGAGAGCGACAGCCAGACGCTGAAAATACGGGAAACTCAAATCGCCGTCAAGTTAAGCGTCCGTACGTCGCCAGCGCCATTTTACCCGGCAGGCGCGCGCCAAAATTTAAATCTAAAAAAATGAGTTCATAATATTTTACTATCAATCCGCGCCATAATTTAATTACGACTTAGTTAGCTCCGATAACTCCCACGAACCAAATCCGTGGAAAGAACTCCCGTAGGTTGTTGCGTTGTGTAGGAGTTGTAGGAGTCGATGCGTGGAAAATACTTAGATGTTTTCAAAAACTCAAGTCCATAGAAAGTGGGTTGCTGCGTTGTGTAGGAATTGTACCAGAGGGTGCGTGGATGTCTCAGAACTCTCCGGCACTTTTTTTCCTCTTTTCCACCCTTTTGTTGGATCTTCCCGTCTCAGGGAACGCATACCCAGAACTGCGTTTGTGATGTTCGTTCCCAGATGCAATGTCGCTATTCATTTTGCGAATCACCTCTTGCAGATGATCCTTGAGTAGTTCTATATGACCGCTCCGCTGCCCAGCAAGGTTGAGAGCTGTCCGAAATAACTCCGTGACTTGTGCATCTGCTGCGTTCTTCTGATGTCGAAGAGAAGTTACCGCATTTTGTTGTGAGACTTGTAAATTGTGAATGGTGTCAGGAATGTGGCACTCAACCTCAAACATAGGTTCTTGGTCGTCGTCAGTTCCAACCTCAAAGATGGGTTCTTGTTCATCGTTCGTCCCACGAATTGCCAACTCTACCGTCATGCGAATCTCTGGTAATGGTACTCCTTTCACTGCCACCTTTTTCTGGACCCATGTTAATTCATGTAAGTGCTTCCCCTGGGCCACCAGTGTGTTGTTGTCGTCTTGGATTGATAGCCATGATTTCGGTTGTTCGGAGAGGAAGTCCATTCCTTCAATGTTTATGACTTCGCCGTTTTTGTTGTCTCTTTCAAACTCATCCGCCATCATCGAATCAAACACCCACCACTCCCCTGGATCCATTTTTGCATGTATTACCACAAGAGTATTTGCAACATCCCACTCTTCCTTCGCCTTCATGAGGCAATACTCTGTCAAATGACGTACTGTGGGCATCTCTGACCACTTCACTGCTCTTTCCTGGTCCCGTGCGTTTAGACGCTGACTCTTGTTTTGCCGTCGCGTTGATTTTCCTACAACTGCGTTGGCAGAAGAGGTGGTGTCCATCCCAGCTCTCACTCCGTCGAACCCTGACTTCATAGACGCATGCATCGACACGCTGATCGAGGTTGTCCTGAGATCCAATGTGCAGAGGACCAACCTCTCAAAGTTGAGCCAAATAGGTTTAAGCACAGATCCCTTTCCCCGTTCGAGCCACGCAATGAGATACGACTGAGAATGATTGTACTCCTCGCAACTTTCCAGGTCAAAAAACCCAGGTTTTCACGAACCAACGAACCACGTCCATGGCATGGTGCATCGCTTGCGGATCGGTACCCACAGGTAAGGAGACGTTTGTGTTGAATGGAAGAGTTGCAATGTGGAAACAACATAACGTATGAACGGCGTTGGGAAATGTCCTGTGCAGTTCCTTCCTACCCTTAACAGTCAACTCCAATAATACACCGGCAAGAGGATCAAACGTCATTATCACCCAACAAACGTCTGTTCTGTTGGAGAAGGACTTTACCAACTTATCTGCGTTGGTTGCAGATGGGGTGAGTTCCAATTACGTTACACGCTGCTGCGCCGAAATGTAAAGCAATTGGGCGGGCAAGTGTGTAAGACCCAATTCGTTTCTGATATTCAGAAGGGCTGCTGATGCAGTTGCGCTGAAATGTAACTGAGTACATTCCCTTGCAAGTTGTTTTTCCTCGTCCGACATCGTTCTTGTGTGTTTCGGCAGCAGATCAGGTGCAATCTGAGTGTGTCCTGCATGAAGGCAGACAACTTGAGTGCAGTGACCAGCTTCCCTTTAGCCGCGAGTCCATGGAACTTGGCAGGAAACATATACTCCTTTCCAATTTCAAACATTTACAAAGATTGTGCTTTGTAGGATCACCAATCTTGTTCGCATCGACTTCCTCAAACAAAAGTTCACAATCCCAATCGCAAAAACGATCGTAAAGCTTTTGGAGTTCAGGATGGAGACCGGAGGGACGTTGTAACTGTGTTTCCGTGGGGACAATTGTGGTCGTCGTCGTCGTCATTGTGATCGTCTCTAGCTAGTTTGTGATACAGTGTGCCGACCCCAAAAAAATAAAATTTTAGAAGTTGAAAAAAAAAACAAATTCTGAAGTACCGCCAGTTTTACACACGTGTATAAAGTGGTGAAGTTTTTGGAAAGAGATTCGAATTCTGGTGTTCCCGGCAGACTCGAAGGAGCCGGCCGGACAGAGCGCCGGCCGAAGAGGGCTTTCGGCGGGCAGGCGCTGAGTACGACGTACGGACGCTTAACTTGACGGCGATTTGAGTTTCCCACTGACTGCCGAATACGGTACTGGAACGTTCGTGCAGTGCAGCCCTACAATCATTCTGTAAACGGTACGGTAGGACGATCAGTAATATTCCAACTACCGGTATTACGATCATTGTTCCGACTTCCACTTACAGTTAATCGAATTTCGTGGAGGAGTCCAAGTTTAAAAAAATTACTTACTGTTAGAAAACTTTGAAGAATACTATTATTAGGGGAACTCGATCGAATATCCTCGAGGAGTGCAAGTTGCAAAAAAATACTTACAGTTAACAGTAAAATAAAATAAAATATCACAGTCAAAATAAAGTGTTAGTGGAACTCGATCGAATTTGATAATGGAGTCCAAGTTTAAAAAGCGTTAGAATAAAATTTGAAGGATATTATTATGGGAACTCGATCGAATTTCCTCTACGAGTGTAAGATGCAAGAAATTACTTGAAACATCGCCGAATTTCCTCGAGGAGTCCAAGTGTAAAAAACAACAGTACTTTTGACGATCGAATTTCCACGAGAAGTCCAAATGGAAAAACGTCACGTAACAGGTGTCATTCAACCAACAATAACATTGCCCCCAATAACGAGAGAAGTTGTCGTTTGTTGCCGTCGATCAGATTGAAAATGATATGAATTTTGCGTGATGAAAATGTGTAGCAGAAAATGTGCGAGAGGCAGTGTTGGAAATACTCCAGTATTGTTATTGTTTTTTATCGTTTGTTAATCGAAGGGGTGTTCGGCCATGTCGGTCGAAATGCTGTTGCTTTTTCGTCACGACACTGGGACCGCAAGAGCAGAGACTAAACGGTTGTAGGCGATGGACAAAAGGGTTCATCCGCGGAACGAAGGTGACGGATCAGAAAAATGTCGATTTGTTTTCCTATCAAGAGGGGAAAGTCGAAATTTAATGTGTTGTGAATTGCTCCAGAGATATATCCTTTAGGAAAGTCTTTCCAGTTGCCCCCTTTTTGACGGATAGTATGTTGCAAGTTTTGCCATAATTTTTTCAGTCACCCGATCAATTCATCCACACGATTTTCCGTTCAACTTGGATGTCTCTGCTTCGGTTGGCTTCTGACAGAGAGATCGTCCTTTCCTAGCTTTGGATGGCATTGTCCATCAAGAGAGAGTTGGAGATGACGTTTCTATCTTCGTTCTGGACACAACAACAACAACAAAGATTTTCGCCGCAGAAGGAAAAATTTCTGAGACGGATACTTGTCCGGCTCGATATTCTGATCGAAATGGTTTCTTGTATACACAATCCAATGCTCGTGTGATCTTGAATCAATTTTGAATTTGATCATCATGTTGCCTATGCCGTGGACAAACTCTGCTCCAACTGGCACCGACCACGGAGAAAAGTTCCTCGACAATTCGGTCGCAATGACTTACTGATTAGAGGTGTTGGTCGTTTTGAATTCTTCGCAATGGGCCGTACCAGTGACAAAATCGGGTCCATATCCTGTATATACTTCCACCCAGATGGAGTCTGATCAATCCATGGGGTTGGCGTCGCTTTCATCCGCTTCGGATTCTATGCCCCCTAACGTTGCAGGGACCCCATGCCCGCCATCTACCTTGACTTGGATGATTTTGGCTGTGGCAAGATGGTGTCTGTTGCTGTTCCGAAACCGGTCTACGATCCTTAAACGAATGCATCTCGATGAAGCTGTAACTGATTCAAATCATTGTACTCAATAGATTGACTGTGAATTTCGTTTCGTAGTATACTCCTGCCGTTGCTGCTGCCAACAATGCAACTTCTTCGAGATGGACATGAAAAGTAGCATACTGGTTCCCTTGCTTCGTGATTGATCCAAGCAGCACAGAACAGTACAGAACGAATCCTTCTCTTCTGGATGAAGGAGCGATCCGTTGGCTGCGTGGTGTATCATCAACAACTTATTACTAATTCTCTTTCATCATCATCGTCTTCAGCTTCCAATCTCTTTACTCTACTGCAGTATCTACCTCAAGAGTAGGAGTTGTTGTTGAAGTACCCCGGTACCGTACCGACCGGAACGGTAGTACCTAGAAGAAAATGACTCTTCTACTGCGTACGTCGTATGATACGTGAAGAGACTTCGAGCCAATTCTACATACGAATTACTGACTTACTGAGTCATTACCGTGTTAAGACAGTACGGTACAGTAGCGTATGATACCGGTAAGGTAGTCAACCGTACTACCATGTAATGGTACCTGAGCCGGTACTGTACGGGGTATGTAGGTTGTCTCTGCCGGTAGTACTGCGGTAAGCGGTAACATTGCGTAACATTCGTCTACCGAGCTACAGTTGCAACAGTACCTAGTCTACGGTAGTCGTACTCGGAATTATTATTACTATTGTCATATGTATGGAGCGTAGGTAAGGCAGGACTACCGGCAGTCGTAGCAGCTTGATTCTTCTGTTATTTTTTACAGTTAAGGTACTATCATACGTACCGTACTCCGTTATTGAGAATAACTTCTTATGTATGAGTACTATGTAGTACGGTACGTAATGGTAGTGTTTTTAGTGTTTCAGTACCGGTACTCCTACGACGTACGGTACTCGTAACGTGTACCGGTACCCCGTACGTCGTAAAAATGATAGTAGGTGGTTCGACAGTGTTTGATGTAATTAACTGTAAAAACGTATTCACTTTCAGTCGAAGAGAAGTCCTGAAGTGTACTAAGGTTACTATACGTAGATTGAAGATGGTATGATGACGTAAAAAATAAAAGGATACGACTTTCAACCTCTAGCTAGGTACTGTGAACATCTACCGTATGTTGTTTGGTTGATTGTTACGATACGAGTTGTCATGATGAGGAGGTGCGCATCCTGGCAACTGGCGACAACAACGACAAGAGGAAAAAATTCTGAAAAGGCCGATGCAATTCTCTCAGTGGGTAGATAGTCGTGGCGTTGTTTGCATAAAAAATAATATCATCTACCTCTATGACAGTCGGATCCTCAAACTGCGTAGTAGTAGTAGTAGTAGTAGTAGTAGTAGTAGTAGTACCGGTAGTAGTAGTAGTAGTAGTAGTAGTAGTAGTAGTAGTAGTAGTAGTAGTAGTAGTACGGTAGTAGTAGTAGTAGTAGTACGGTAGTAGTAGTAGTAGTACGGTAGTAGTAGTAGTAGTAGTAGTAGTAGTAGTAGTAGTAGTAGTAGTAGTAGTAGTAGTAGTAGTAGTAGTAGTAGTAGTAGTAGTAGTAGTAGTAGTAGTAGTAGTAGTAGTAGTAGGGTAGTAGTAGTAGTAGTAGTAGTAGTAGTAGTAGTACGGTACCGTAGTAGTAGTAGTAGTAGTAGTAGTAGTAGTAGTAGTAGTAGTAGTAGTAGTAGTACCGTAGTAGTAGTAGTATGTACAGTTAAGCGATCGACTCGGAGTCTAACCGGAGTATGGGCAGGAAGAGAGAACCATCGTCGCGTCGCCACCTGGAAAGAGGCATCGCTCGGCCGTACTAAAAAATGATTGATTTACTATTTGGAAAAATGCCCAATCTATCGCTCTTTTTGCGACAAAAGGCCATGCCCATTGAAAATGCAGGCTCAAAGGAACACGTTTGTTACAATATTTGGCATGATTTGGATGTTCATGAAAATGATGCAGCTGCCACCGCTCCTGGTCATCTTTAGATTATACTCCATGAGTATGGACTTCCCGTCTTCGTGGAAAAGATAATACAATTATAATACATCTTCACATACAAAGCTGTCCAATATTTGAAAAAGAAGTATATACACAAAATGAAACTGCGAGCGACACCATCGTCAGTGCATCGATGTCGCTATTGCCAATCTTCCGTTTCGTCCGACGCAACTGAGCAGAAAAACTTCTCGTAAGCATCTCATCTTTTGCCACTTGAATGTCAACAAAACAAGACGTGGTCGCTTGCAAAACAAAATCAAGAGAAAAAAACGACTTGTAAGGGAATTGGAAAAATGCCACGTTGTCACAAAATCATAAAAAGACAGGTGTCTCCCTCAATTTCCTCGGTGCTTCTTTCTATGGGGCTGGAAAAAAAGGATGCGTATCACAATCAACAAAAAATCGCTGCATTCAAAACCCAGAGTGTGCAACCCAGCGACAAAAAAAATCACTCCCCCAAATTCTTTTAAAAAACTCACATACTTGATGTTTTCAATAATATCGACTGTGAAGTGCTCTGCCCATCTTCCAAAGTATTAAAATCTAGAACTGCAGCGATGCCACACAAAAGTTGAGACAGGACTGTGAAAACGTGTAAAAACTTCTCTGGGATCCAAACAAATCGTACAAAAAAACGTAGAATCAAAAAGGGAATGAGAACACTGTCCGAACGCTTGTGACTCTCGACCCAATAAACGTGGGAAGAAAGTGTCTGGGAACGTTTTTGTTGTCGCGACTGGCTTCGTAGAGAATCTGGCCAGATTCTCTTTTGATTTGGCGTTCGTAAAGTGATGAATACTGTAATTCCCTCACGACCGACAAATTCTGGCCAAGTCGACCTTCCCTTCCAACACAATCAACAAAGGTTGTGCTGAGCCCCATCACACTTACCAAGTTACAAAGGATTCATAGCCAGGCATGATAGCTTGCAGCCATCATACAAAGATTGCTCGGGTCAGTGGCAATTCCTAACAAATCACCAACCCTTTTGTCCAGCGGAAGGCCATTTTTCAAATCGACATTTGTCCTGCCACTGGGGCTACACTCCGCAATTCGAGACTGCACGGTATAAACATTCTTTGAAACTCTCTCCGTGAGCTGCCTCTCCAACTCTTGGGTTTTCGAATCAGTCTTCGCTTGAGACTTGGTGTACCAGGAGAGGATATCGTCTCTCATGAGCAGCCGCAAGATAGGGTCGAACTCTTCTTTGTGCTCTTTCACTGCTCCAGCAATCATGGCCATGGAACGGACAAATATCCCAAGGATGTAGTTCTCTCCAAGTACAACTTCCAAATTGGGAGTCATGCGAAACGGAACTTGGGAGTTTTCTATAAAACCTTGGTTCGAATAAGAGATTCGAAAATCAGGGGATAGCATTCTGGCATTCGACAATAGTACCACAAACCGCTGCGGAGTTCTTTCTGCAACCGAAAAAAGGTATTGCATTAATGAATTGGCCGCCAGCTGGACAGATAGTGCTCGTCGGAATAAATAGAAGGGCTCCGGGCTGCCGAACAGATGTTGAAGGTAATGAAGGAGCACTCTGCTATGAAACGAGTTGCATACTTCACGAAAAACGCTAAGTCGGACATCCTTTTCAGCAACAAGTTTCTCTTCCACGGAGGAGTCGAGAGAAATTTTCCCATTGAGTCGCTTAGTGATTTCATCCAAGAAGTAGGCAGCGCTTGAAGAGTTCGGCACAAAACTCTGCTCGATTAAGTTTGATCGGAGGACGTCCTCCAGTGAAAACCTGGATTCATAGTCTGGAGTCATTCGTAGTCGCTGTGCAACAGGTATTGCGGCGCTCGGCTGAACCGACAAGTGGTGTCTGGCAGAGACTAGATTGCGTCTTATGAATTTATCAACCACGAACGATGTCTGTGACGTTCTTTCATCACTCCTTGTCCAGTGTGGTATAGCAAACTGTAGAAGAAATCTAAATGTCTTGCCATCGCTTCCCACCATTCCGCATCGACGGACCAGCTGGTCATTGCGTCGCAAAACTTCAACAAACGGCTCGAATTTCACAAGATGAGTATGAAGTTCGGGACAGGGTCGTGCATCAGAGGACGACACAGAATTAGGGCAGTATTGCCCCGGAATTTCAATAGCTGCCGAACCGCCACCGTATTCTCCACCGATCCCTTCTTTCGCGGCCGCATTGGCTGCAAAAAATGCTGCATTCAAGGCTGCCTTTCTGGCAATGGCAGCGGAGGACGACGCTGACGACTGTGATCTCACGCTTGGATCTTCGTCCAAAGAGATCCTGTCAATGCTTGCGGAATATTTGTTGTCACAAGAACCAGGCCACAGATCGGGCAAATCACCATGATACATCGCCAAAGAATGAGACGACTCCAGCAAGGGCAAAGAAACAGGAGTACGAGAAACTTGAGCCTCGAGCTTCTCCTTCCAGATTTGGAGCTTGTCAATGTAATGTTGTAGATTAGGCTTGACGAGACTTTCCGAGGACGATGCGGCTGTTCCATCCGACGACATGATCTTGAAATCTTCTTCAAAGTCTCTCTTGTACTTCCGTTTGAATTCGCTGGTTTTCTTTACTCTCTCGTCTCGCCTATTCGATGCGCTAGACGAAGACGGCTCGGCATCCTTGAAGAATTTCGCTGCTATCCTGCTCAGAGTCTTGGTCCAGGACGAAACTAAAGCCTCCTCCTCTTCCATCTTCTTTTTGTCAGGGAGTGATTGTTTCTCTGCATGGGATTCTGCTCTTTCTAGGAGGGCCGATATTGTTGCGAGAAGCTCTTCTTCATACGACGGCCGAAACTTCACTATCAGCTCTTCCAGTATTGCCTCCAATGAGCTCCAAAGAGATGCATGAGAGCGACGAAGAGCACTCATCATCTCCTCAGCGTAAGCTACGGAATCCATATGTTGAGTGGTAGTGACGCCCCCACCTTTGGCACGCTCGACGTCTCTCCTTTCCAAGTAAAATGACCTCAGTGAATAATAAACAGCCTGCGGATATGCTTTCACCAACCGTGACAGCAAGGAGCGTATTGATCGGCCCTCAATCCGGCACAATCCAGTAAGCATTTGCTGCAGAGGGAAGTATAGTAGTTGTTGAAAAGAAAATCAGTGTAGAGAAGGTTAGAAAACAAGGAACGGCGCAACCATGAGGACAGAAGCAGTGGTGAACGGTAAAGCAAACTTACGGGAATCCAAGGGAGCCATACCCATGGTGGCAACTTGGTACCGCGATTTTCAAGAGTTTGACATAACACACCAGGGCTGGACCCATCTTTTGTCAGCATCCATAGAACTTTTGGAAGGTGAATTCTGGACCTCTCGTGTGTGTCGATCTGGACTGCCTCGATGAAACAACCCATGGCTTGAGCCAAGTATTGCGCTACTTTTTTTGTTAAAGCAGCTCTTGAATCCTGTGCTGCATCGCCAGCATTGCCTTTACTGTGCTCGGCCTGTTTTTCTGTCATTGCACCCAAGGAGGAGCAGAGGCCACCCCAGCTCATCCAGGACTTTGCATGGCTTGGACATATTTGGACGGAATGACAGTAGGCTTGATTCGACTTTGATGTCCTTCGAAGTGAAGCCAAAAATATCGCCTTCAGACGAAAAAGCTCTGCCTTCTGACTCGGGTCAAAATATGAAAGGTTTGTTGTGTTGATGAGATTTAACCCTCCAGTTCGTTCTAGCTCACTCTCTGGATTGTTGTAAAAAAGAATCTGCTCACGAAGCTTCTGATATGCATCAGTGACATCCATTGCCCTGCTATCTGTGAGTTTATTCAGCAATAGGAGAGAGGTCTGAAAAAAGGACGCCATTGGCCATGATGAACAACTTCAAAACAAAAAGACAGAGAATAAGATGTGGAAGAACCTTACCTCGCGCATCCCCTGCTTTCGAGCTACACTGGCCATTTTGATAGCTATGGATAAAAAGTTTACAAGTGAGAGATTTGGTAAAAGCAAAGAAAACAAGACAGAGGAATATCTCACCAGTCCAAGGACGATCGTGCAATGTGGCAAGAGTGCCTGGCTCACTCCAGTGGAAGTTGGAGGTGATGGCATTAAACATGTGAGACCGCCAAGTGAAAATTTCATCCCAAAGCGTCAGCTGTTCTTCTTCATTTGGGAGGCGATGCCTCCAGGCACTGTGGAAAGATTCAGAGTTAGAAAACAATTAAAACATGCACATATTGCATCATGTCCAAGGCAGTGACATACCTCAGAAGGTTTTTTAGATCCGGTAATGTCTTTCCATTTGAGTGATTGTTTGTCTCTACCATGATTTGGCCTGATTCCCTTATTTCTACGAGCCGATGGAAGTAATGAAGCAATCGAGCATGAGCCCCACTTCCCGATGAAAGGGATGGCAACGATTGCCATCGATACAGTGCAAGCTGAGATGCTTGCGCGTGCAAGTTTTCAACGTCACCAAGTTTCCCATCTGCTACAGCAGAAAGAGATTCGCAAATTTTTATGGCCGGATCACCCATCTCTACAGCAGCAACAATGGGCGGACTTGAACACAGAAATCGAACTTTGTCCCACAATCTCTCTCGCCAGGCACATTCCAGCATAATTCTTTCGTTTTGAGACTGCTTTGCGTACTCAGAAACGACTTCTATCTGTTGCTGTTGCTGTTGCAAGTTAACCCATTTCTCTTCCCAAAAATCCATTTCATAGTCAGTGGCTGCAGTGATTTCCTCAGATTCAACGGAATCTATCAAAAAAGAGAATGCTTCTGTCGCCTTGTCAATTTTACCGTAGATTTCAAGAGATGCAGCAAACTGTGATCCTGAAATTGAGCATGATTTCAATGCCAATGTTGTGCAAATCATATCTTCTCCAAGTTCACGGTAGCAATGGCGCATTCCCATCAAAAGGCTGTCGCATGTGAGACCACCTGATTGAGTTAGCTCAGAACTCAACAGAACAGTGAACTGTCTCTCTAGAAGAGATAGAGTTTCATACCAGCAATTGTATGACTTAGCCAGAAATAGCAGCAGGTCAACTTCAATCAATGGGGAAATAGGAAGTCTTACTAAGACTGAGAGAAAAATCTTCACGGCATTTTGGGGCACATGCATGCTAGATATATTGGTTCTGAACGATTGCGCATGATATTGTTGAGAAAGCGTGGATACCACCGACCTTGTAAGCTCTGCTTGAATGCGGTGATCCTCAATGCTTTCCCATGCAGCTGGGAGAATACATTCCAGTAGATCTTGAGCAATACTTGGATCTCCGTGGGCCAAACATTGAAGTGCTGACACAAAACGAAAATCACCTGTCCCTCCACTCATATCAAGCAACTCATTCTGCAATCTGTTGGTGAAGTATGTACTAGCAACTGGAATCCCATTCTCTTGAGATGATGATGAAGATGGATTCTCTGAGCAACCAACTGAGAATCCAAGTGGCTCAATGTTGTCAAGAAGCAGTTCTACAAGAAGAGTCACCCAGTATCTTCCTCCCATGCCATGCAGATCACTTTGGAAAAAGAGGAAAAGTGTATCAGAAGGCTTACTCCCTTGACTTTTCAGTCTCTTTGATTGACTAAAAAGCCTCAGCATCTCAGTTCGTGTGTTTGTTCTAGCAGTGAGGAGGCAAGCAGTGAGAGTCGAGTCTAACTGTGCTTCCTCTCCTTTAGATGTTTGATCATTTCTCATTTTGTGTGATGAAAAGATTTCTGTGACTAGGTGGCAAACCACCTCAGCGATTGGCTGTGACAGAACTTCTTGGAGGCCATTAAAGTCCAACGAGGCAAGTTGAGACATGAAGTTAGTCCTCTCTTTTGTTGTTAATGGTCCAGAGTTACCAGCAGCAAGCCACTGCCCAACAATACGCACTGTTGCCAGAAGCAGTTGAAGATTGTTACTCATTTCCAAAATTGATTGCAAAATTGAAATGAATGACTTTCTCGTGGCAGAAAAATGATAAAACAAGTCACTTGTACCAAGAATATCCAATATCAATGCAGCAGACCGCAACATTCCATCAAAATCATCCAAATCCTTGATCAGGACTTTTTGACTCTGTTGAGAGTTCTTCCCAATGCCAATTTGAGATTGAGTGGCTGCCATTCTAGCTTCTTCCAAGATCCCAAATGTTGGTGTGGGGTACATTTGACGAATACTTATCGTCCCAGCATGTGGATCAAAGGAAACTCCGTTTTGTTTCTGTCTGGAGGCCGCTTGCAACGTGTGCTTTTTTATGATTGTACTCAATAGGTTTAACATGGTGCTGGTGTAAGATTTTGAAAAAGAGGATGATACCATCGTGGTTGTCTTGATAATACTCAGGGCTGTCTCTGCAATGCTGGATTCTGACTTCATGTCATTGACATGGGTGGTTTGTCGGAGTTTTGAATGCCTTGTTGCATCGGCAGAAGTAGGGGATGGTGCATTTCTATACTCCAACTCAGCGTCAAGGAGCATGGATTCGAGCCACACTTTCAAAGACTGGACAACGCGCTCATCAATCAATGGGGGGCAATGCCCAAGCAATGAAAAGTAGGGCACCAGGAATTCCAACAAACACTCTTTTGCTTTCGTGTCTCCAGGTTTCCTTGCAAACCGAAAGCAAGCACCAAGTACAGCTATCAGTTGAGCAGAGTTCTTCAGCAAGAAAGAGTTCTGCGGATCTTCGATTGCAAGGAATTTAAACACTTGCATACAAGCCAAAACTATTTCAAATAACCCTGCAGAGGAGACCTTTTTTCCAACGTCCTCTTTGGCCATTTTTCCAGATAATTTGTTGCCACTCTTCCCAGCTGTTCCATTCTCACTCTTTTCCATGTCGTTATTACACATTGATACAACTTTTTCGAAATAAATCGGACGAACAACAGCCCCATGCCATCTTGCAATGACCTTTTGTAATAGCAAGTCCAGCTGTGGCTGTATTTCAATAGCTGGTGATTCAACTTTGGGATCAGCAAGCAGAATTTTCAAGCGGATGAGAAAATTGACCAGTGTTTCTATGGCAGATTTGTCCAGAATTACAAGACTGTTCGCATCCCTTGTTTTCGATAATCCCTTGGCAGGAGTTTCAGCGGTGTTTCTAATCACTCCTTCCCAATGTACAATGAGGTCCACTATTGATATTGCCAACTTCCGGTTTTCTGGTGGACTATTTGGTGGCAGGCCCAAACGATTCAAGTTGTTGATCATGTAGGAAATCAGTACCCCACGGTTGTGAATGAACATCTGTGGCTGCTGAACAATGACATGGAAAATGTGGGCAAGCTGTGCAATTGAGTTTGCTTCTTCGAACATGATTTTTTGGGTAATGGCAACAGCAGCTTTTACTCCAGCTCCATCAAGTTTATTTGGAAAGCATGGCACCAGAATGTCAAGAGCTGAAAGAATTCGGTTTTTTTCATCTGGCTGATGTAGTCGCAAGAGCGAACTGTACATTTTCAGAATTGTAGGGGTGGAAGTGGACAGTCTTGTTATGTATCGGCAGATCACAAAGTAAGCCCAGCTCTTGCACGAATAATCCTCACTCTTCGTCAACAACAAGCAGTATTTCATCAACAGATCTGAAGTGTTCTCAAAAAAATCCGGGACGTACTGCAGAAAGATGTCCGCAACCTGTAAAAGACCAACCTTCAGTCTGTCAGAGTATCCTTTTTCCATCCCACTGTCCTCGTACAAAACTTCCGTGACAAACTTCTGTATTGTAGACGGCTCCATGAAAGATGATCTCTTCTCCAAAGGTTGGCTTTCACCTTCTTTGCCAGCATCATTTTTGCCCCCAAACCCTGACAATGAGAAACGAAGCAAGGGTTGTACAACTAGTTGCAGCGACAGCAGCTTGATTTCATCAGTGCTCTCCCCAGCCATGAGTGCAAAAAATCGGTCCAGAATGTTGCCTTTTTGGATACTGTCAAGGCCAACGGATGCCGTTTGCTTCAGAAAATAACGCACGAATGAGAAATCACTGCTTGATGGCTGTAAAAATATACGTATCAACTCGAATAGCAGATCTACATCATTTGGGGCAGACTTTGCATAATTGATGAGAAATGTTGCCAACGACGTTGACTCGCCATGATACCTGGGCGGGATACATTCTTCAAATTGCATCCGCAAAAACCTGCCTTTGCTACGCCAAAGCCAGCGAAAGGCACGCAGGACATCTGTGTGGTCTCGTAAATATGAAGGATCATTCTTCACCAAGGTTTCAATCAGACGGAATCCTTGGAGCTGCAATTCCAGGGAATCGACACCCATGGGTCTCGGGTCTTGTGGTGTTGAACTCCTTTGTGCAGCAGCTTTTGTCTTTGCAACCTCATCAGCATAACATTTTCTGGTGTCTGCTAGTTCCTTTGAGAGCTTGTCACAAGCTTCCCTCATAATTTTCAGCTGCTTCCTTGCTTCATCAAAACTGGCTTTAGTCTCAACTGTTGCATTTGCTGCCTTTACTAGAACACCTCTTGTGCTAACAGCATCCTTCCACTTTGCTACCTCTTGCTGAAGACACTTCAGCTTCTTTTGTCTTGACTCCACTTCTTGCAAGAGCATTGCCTCTTTTTGTTGTGAAGGTCCCGTAAAAGGTTGAATGCCATGAAGGGAAAGCAATTCTTCATTGTTGGCCAAGCGAACAGGGGAGACACCTGATGGGCTTGCTCCAGCAGAGGCCTTTTCGGATCGAATGATAGCCAAGGGTCGCTCAAAACAGATGTTTAGCAGGGAAATGGAGCACTGGCGTCCACTTAGGTAATCGCGAAGTTGTTGGGATTGGTCAAGTTTGACCACATCATGAAAGAGCTCACTGAACACACATAAAAATTGTAAGGGAACAAACAGTGTCACAATTTGGGCTGGAGACCTTCGAATTGACTTACCTATAGATTGGGGTTCTGAGACGCTGAAGAAAGAAACTTACTGTGTATTGACTGTACTTGTTGAGATATTTTGCCAGTGGCTTTCGAAAAGGTGACGTAATATCATATGATTTGTAAGCTGGAAGAACAGCTTCTAATTTGATAGTTGTCTTCACCAACTGGTCAACAAAATTGGATGCCTGCGGGAGAAGGACAAATAATCCAATGATTGCAGCTGCAACGTCAGGTTCCTTTCCCACTGTCCAAATCTTATGAGATCTGATTCTATGAGGTTCTGTCCATTTTTGAAGGTGATCAAGAAGCTTCTCACCCAGTGTTTTATTGAACCAGGACGATAACAGGGACAAAAGTTGCTCCAAGCCTCTTAGAAGAACAACGTTCAGCTTGGTGTATTCACGAAGATTCAGAAGAACCGGCCGGATACATGTCTGAAGAAGCTCTTTTCGTAACCTAGATTTTGATTTTGTACCATCAGGCCCAGGAGTCGATACAACACTGAGAGTCAAGACGTCTCGAAGAGCATCATGGGCTGATGTTACGGCCTGTATGGGCATGGAAACCAGGGAACGAAATAGAAGGCTGATGACATGTGGTCGTATATTTCCTGTATATTTGAGATTGACAAGTGAGCATCCTTGGTTAAACAATGTGCTTCATAAAAAAAGAATGACATAGTTTCGAAATTCTGATTCGTACCGACTGCAGTAGAGGTTTCGGAGTCAAAGAATGTGTTGGGGTGTCCACAAATAACAGATCTGAGAAGTGCAATAGTGGAAACTCGGAATTGAACTCCAACGGGAAGTTCTGCACCCACAACTACCTTTCCTTGATGAGAGCCAACAACACATTCTCGTTGCAAGAAAAGTGAGGAGGCACGAAAAGTTGATACACTCCATGATTCAACTTCGTTCTTATTGAGCTGATCTTCAGTAGAGATAACAAAACCATTTCTATCCACAACTGATCCGATGAGGGTGGGGTCGGTCATTTCTCCATCTGCTACAGAGGCCATTTTTAGTAACTCAGACAAGAAAGCTAAAAGATGTTGGTCATCCAGCGGAATGAAATCTGGGACTTGATCTGCCAAGACTGCTAGCCCTTCTATGACACCCACTTGCTCTGGCAATGGGAGAAGTCGAAGAGATCGTGAAAACAAGACTCTACGAATAGCTGATTGGTGTTTCTCAAGTCTCGCCTTGATATCTGAAGCTTTGGCCGCACTGAACAGGTAGTGCTCAAGGATGTATCTGGCTGTTACTCTGTTCCAAATAATACAATTTGGTTAGAAGGATTGAGAGTTCTGCAATGAGAAATGCACATAAGCATACCTACCGAACTAATTGCTTTGTTGATGCCATTTCAACCAGAAGGATTTGTAGAACATCATCATTGGGACAAGAGGTGTGACAGAATTCATCTGGTGATTGCTCTGGCAATTTTGGTGATGTTTCCAACAGACTCTTTTTCCACGGAGAAAGTATATCAAACACCAGTGGTTGGGTTGGGGTTTTCTGCATGTAAGGGGGAGGTCCGTATAGGGAGGCGCAAAGTTTCAGCATAAAACGAAAGCTTTTCATTCCTGCTGCCGACACTTCACGAGGGGTACTCTTAATTGAAAACAAAGCAACATGCATGATCTCATTTTCGTACTTCTTTCCCCATGATGAACCAAACTTCTCAACCATCATCCAAATAGAAGAATAGAGATTCTCTCTTGTACTCCAATCTGACTGAATGCATCGTTCACAAATGCACCACAACAAGTTCTCAAAAAAAATCTTTGATCCATTGTCCAGTTCAACTTTACTTGATTGCTGACTGCTAGAGTTCATTCCAGTTTCCATCCCCTCAATCATCTTGGGGAGCTCAAGCATGAAACTCAGAATGTCAAGCCCAGTGGAAGAAGGAACTAGTGAGCCCTGGCATAGAAACTCAGCAACAGCTTTGTTTACTACAAGGGGATTGGCTGTGTGCACAAGTTTCCCAGCTAACTCAAAGTAACCAAACAGTCTTGATGATCCATGATTTGTTTGATCATCTGCCCAATCTTCTTCTACAGGAGAGCCATTGGCATCCACACGCAAAAAGCTCCCTTCGTACCTCCTTACAATACCGAAGATATCGTCAAGTAATCCCTTCACAAAAGGCATCTCCTCACCCCTACATTGGCAGCCATAAAGGAGACCCAGTACAATTGTTTGAAGCCGATTGTCATCCAAGGTCTTTCGCATGGACTGGGCTTGCATATCGCCATGTTCCATTGAATCAGAAGTGACTACATCACTGTTCGGTCTGGGGAACTCGGCAGAACCAACCATCACAAGCTCCCCTTTCTCAATTTTCATAACCAATGGCAAAGACATGCGAAGAACCTGAACAGCAGCCACTATTTGGTTTGACATTGTCTCTTCAATGATCTCATTGCACAATGGCACCATATTGACACTGTCAACATCCGTATATAAAAACTTTTCACAATCACTCCAATTGACAGACTTGCTATCCTTTTTTGGAGGCCCTTTCAGAGAAAGATTTGACTTTACATAAGATGCTCGTTTGAGGAGCTCCACACATTTTTCGATACATACAGGTATCCGAAAACGTGACTTTTCATCATTATTTTCCATCCCTGTTTTCCAACCACAAGTCATTGATAATTGATTATTTGGAGATTCCAACTTGGAATCGGTTCGTTCAATGTCCATTGGTTCCCGTAATACAAATCGATTTTTCCCTCCAAGCTTCCCCAGTAGTCGAAGAGTTAACAAGCCATATGGATATGGGGCCGGCCTTAAGTGTTTGGACAATGCTTCCATAACAGAAACATAAATCCCAGTCTCCTTTGATAATTCCGGAAACAGGAACTCTGGATTTAAATTATCCACCCAAAATTCCAGAGTACGGAGTCCCAAATTGACCAAATCGTCAGAGGTTGATTCCAAAGAGAGCACAATCACTCGTAAAAGGAGATTAATATGTGGAAGAAGGGAAGATAGCCTTGCAGGAATTGTAAGAACCAACTCGATCAGAGTGTGTTGCAAGGGTGCAAGTTGAGTGCTGGATAAGACACGGTAAAGTCCACTCAGTACGGCGGGGATCAGAGGCAAAAGCTCACGGTACGACTCTTCGAATTTCCCAGCAGATATTGACCGGAAGACATATCGCAAAAGCATACAGTAATTGTCAGTCTTGCAATCAGAACTTTCAAGGGAACACCGAAGGCATGTTGACACAATTGTCTTCAAGTGAGGACGAAGAGCTTGCTCATTTTCGGGGAAAGACGAAAGTGATTTCAAAACTCTTTCAAACAGTTGCAGATACGCACTTGAAATTTTTTCTCTGCATTCTTGTCCTCCTACAGTGCTGTCTGCCTTTTTGATCAATTCTTGCATATGGTTGATTTGTGAGCTGCTGGTAGTATCTTCATTCTCCCTCATGACTGTGAGAAAAAGAATTCCTTCTTCCCTTGACACGGACAATCCATCCATCCGGTCCACGAGGAATCGAAGCATCATGGTGCAGAACTCAAAGCTTGTGGAGGCATTTGCACTGAGTAAATGTCGTGGGATGATTATTGTTGTTGAATCTTCCTTTTTGATGGCATCCACAATCACTTGGAGGTGTGGTCCCAAAATTCTCCGCAAGTCATTACCATCCAATGACGTGAATGCAGAAGCAAAAAAGGTCAAAGTGTCACAATACTGATCTGTTGTTGTCTGTTCACTGGGCCTACCACCATCCTTGTCTTCGGGGGACGGATCCTTCATCAGTGATAGGATAGAGGGTAGGCCAAACACAATGTACTGGTCAATGAGAGCCTGTTCCGTTTGTGTAATTTTTGATACACCACTGTAAACTTCCGAGTTTATGGTTGCAAGCTGTCCTTGAGTTGTGTCTGTTGTTTGCTGTTCCTTCTCCTTGGAGGCACTGCAGTTGTTGATGTACCAGATAAGTGTCTTCCCTCCAACAATGATGGCTCGAATAATATTTTTCCTGCCCTTTCCAGAATCGTCTTCTGTACCCAGTGAAGAAAAAGAAGAAGATGATGATGATGGTATCTGTGAAGAAGTTGATTTCTGTATGCTGCCTGCAAAGCAGCCATTGGTTTCCCCATCCATATTCTTAATATCAGCAGCATTATCATCATGATCATGATCAGGATTATCAAACCCAAGGGACCGGTTGGAATGCAATGCCGCTAATTTTTCCACCAGTGTTCCTAGCACCCTGACCAAAATATCTCGTCCCTTTTGGATGTCTCTGTCCTTTGTTTGGAAGACAGATTCTACGACACTTGAAAGGGTCCTCACCGCTGTATATTGTGTTGAAGATGGGACAGAGTCATCATGGACGATTCTGGAAAAGACAGAAACAATTTTGGATATCTGTGGCAGAGTCAGATTCCCTCGTACATGATGTACCAAGTCGGAGAGGACGGCATATCCCAGAGGTCGCAACACGCATTGTTCCGAATGGGACCGTACGTGCGTTCCCAACAAGATCTTTTCATCTAAAAGGGAATCAACATGCCGAAAGAATCCGTTGCGGAAATCGCTGTTCAAGAAATGTCGGGTCGCCACAAGAAGTTCCTTCCTTGTGCTCAATCGTTCCTTGGGACAGTTGGTCATGATTGTGATGACATTAGTGGCAAGTTGATCCTCAAAGGGTTTCAATTCTTGTGGGAAGCCTCTCAAAAGGTATGTTAGGAACGACAAGGTTTTGGATTGAGCTGCGGCAAGTTCTCTGCTTCTGGAAAAGTAAAGTCGTCTTGCAGCTGCATCTAACTTTGGTGGTGGAGACACCTCCTTGATTGCGTCGTCTTGCATGGTATCATGTTTTTTGTCACCGGAAGCAGCAGCAGCAGCAGCAGGTGGTGATGGGACATTACTTTGACCTTGCAGTGGCTGTTGTGGTTGTTTTTGTTGCTGCTGCTGTTGTTGTTGTTGTTGTTGTTGTTTTTGTTTCTGTCGCAGTTCAATGGTGGCAATGGTTGGTATTCGTAGACCGAGAGCTTCCATCATGACTTGGATGAGTGTTGGGATGTTTCCTCTCAAAAATTTGGGATATAGTTGGAACATCAACATGACAATGAGTGGACATTCTGTGATTACCTGAAAGGACGACAACGATCTTTGCGATGGTCGCATTGGTGACTTTGGAGTAGTGACGGTTTGGTTGGCTGTTACTGCGGTCGGTACTGCGGTCGTTGCTGGTGTTTGGACAGGATTGTTGGTCGACGACGATGCAGTCTGTCGGATTGTACTTGTGTGTACATTGGAGGGCGACGATATTGTTTCCTCGACCATGGGAGTAGTATCGCTTGCTGTTGTTTGTACTTTTGTTGTTGTGGAAGACTCGACCATGTCAATATCCCTGTCAGTATCCATGTCATTATCAACATCGTTGGCGTTTGCATCTGCATCGTTTTTGTTGGATGGCATCGACTCCGAACGATGATCCGATTGACTTTTCAGTTGCGATTGTGCCGTCGGTGCATGTTGACTGTGAGCAGTAGCGGTGGTAGTAGTGGCAGTGACGGAGGTGACATTCGTTGTAGTAGTCGTCTTGGCAGTCGTCGTCGTCGTCGTCTTGGCCGTCGTAATAGTAGTATTGGTACTAGTAGTGGTAGCAGTCGCCGTCGTCATGAGTGCCTGAAAGGTAAACGTTTGATGTACCGCAAGTGGTACATTCCGAAAGGCAGCAATGACAAAGTTCAAGAAGGGTTGGACGTAATCTTGGGGTAAGGTCCGATAGACCTTGTACAAGTCAAAGATGATTTTCGTTGCAATCAACGCGTTGTCTTGATAATCCCGATTGAGTACATCGAGTGCTACCGCCACGATACGTGGTGCATGCGGTCTCAAAACTTCGTTACTTGGCATCCGACTCAACAATTCCAAGATCGTGTTCCGTAACTTGTGTGGGATGGACGTCGGATCGGGATTGGGCGTCGTCGTATCGGTCAGAATGGTAGAAAATGCGGGTAACAACGCGGACAACAACGACGGAAATTCGGTCGTATGGACAATTTCCATCCCTTCTCGTAGTTCTGTGGCAGCCTTATATGCGTCTTCCATATCATCCCCCAACAGTCGACGTCGGACGGGTTCCCAATTCATGTTATTGTTGTTGCTTGTAGTAGTGTCATCCGAACTGATCCTCTTCGTGGTAGCAGTAGTAGCGGCAGTTGTTGTTGTTGTAGCAGCAGTAGCAGTGCCAGTTGTGTTACTGCTGTCCAACGTAGAACTACTGCGACTGTTGCTGTTATTCATACGGACAGGAGTGGCAGTAGTTGTAGTTGCAGTTGCGGCAGCAACGGTAGTATCCATGGGATTCTGTTGTTGTTGTTGTTGTTGTTGTTCTTGTTGTTCACCACCATCCTCTCTATCTCTAAGAGGAGTAGCTGTTGTATTGTTGTTGTTGTTGTTGTTGTTGTTGTTGTTATTCATCTTTTCGAGTAGTGCCAATCAAGAGGCAAGACGACGACGATGACGCTTCTTCTTTTTCTTGATGGTTGCTAATGTTGTTCTTGTTGTTCTTCTTGTCGTTGTTGTTGTTGTTGTTTGTGAATCTAATAATAATAAGAAGAACAACCAAAAAAAAGACACACACACACACACACACACACACACAAAAGATTTGATGAGAAGAGACTCTTAAAGATATATATCTATAAAGGAGAAAAGAGAAGAAGAAGAAAGCGCAAACACAAACACACACACACAAACACACAAACACACACAATCCACCGAGCATGAAAAAGGGTTGATAGAACAGGAGGACACGACACGACACGACACGACACGACAGGACAGCCATTGCTCTTCTTCTTAAAGAGAGGGATAAACACACAACAAGACAATGTTGTATCAAACGAAAGGTTTTTCGATGATAATAATAATAATAATAGTGTAGTATACTTACTTCACACAATCATACAACAACAACTCCGAGCAGTAGAGAACTGTACTACCCGTAGTACCCGTAGTAACTGTGAGTGGAATGCTCAACAACTGTAGTTGTATGTTGTATGGGTGGATGCATGCAATCGTACGGCACCACCACACGACTACTGTAGCACAACTATAACAATAACCAAGTACGGGACGGGACGGGACGGGACGGTACTTGTTTTGTTGTTTGTTTGTTGCTATGTGATGATAACAACACAATCAAATAATAGGTATACGAACAACGAGAAGAAAGATTTCACAGCAAGATAGATGGTAGAGAGGTTCAGCAATGGTAGTACGGTAGTAGTCTACCGTAATACGGTAGGTGTACGGCAGTAATATATTACTGGAGTAATAATTAATACTGCAACCATCAGGCCTCAATGGAGAGAGAGAGGGGAGAGCCGCATTCACAGTCATCACATTCTTCACAACTCAAGGAGCATACAGCATCATCAGCAGCAACAAACTAGTATATGGTACTATACTACGGCACTACCATACGTTCGACGTAGATACCGGTACTTTATTATTGTTAAATACTTCACGAACGATGGGAACATTCTATCGGGGTGGGAAAAACCGTTCTTTAACCGTAATTGCAATGCACGTACCATTTCACGACAGGGGTGGGAACATTCTGTCGGGGTGGGAACGGGGTGGGAAAAACCGTTCTTTAACCGTAATGCAATTGTACGTACCATTTCACGACAGGGGTGGGAACATTCTGTCGGGGTGGGAACGGGGTGGGAAAAACCGTTCTTTAACCGTAATGCAATTGTACGTACCATTTCACGAGAGGGGTGGGAACATTCTGTCGGGCCGTAAAATTGCATCAATGAAGGATGCTGTTCCAGGTATCATACACAGGACCAGTCCAGACGTCGTCACTACTATTCGAAATTTGATATGTACGATGGTAGATGGGAGCCAATCCAAAAACTTCCGCCGACTGCTGGAGAGAATAAATCACAGATTAGAAGCAAAACTGTCGCCGGAAGGAGTGGCTGGGTGCTGCTGCTTTTGGAAATTTAATATGACTTGGACGGGTTTCGTGGAGGCATGAGCAGCATCGTCTCAAGACGGACATCATCATGCTGCGGGGGGAACTGGATCGGAGTGATGAGCAGGTGTGCCGCCGCCGGCTGCCCTCTCAATATAGTACGTCCAAGCAACCAAACGACGTGCTGTCTTCCAGCAGCATACTACGATTTTCAATGTGTCGGTTCCGCACCAAACTACTTGCATCGTCCAAAGATGGTGTAAAGTACCGCTTTTCGAACAAAGTTTTGTTGTTTTTAGAAAGTCCACTCTTCGTTCAGGATTCTCCAAAAGATCCGACAAAGTTACTACTACCCACGCCGAAATTCCCGAATTATGGAAAGCATTCTATCTGTCTTGCGATGGGAGTCGAAGTCAGCATAATGCATTATTTGTTCACAGCGCAATGCCTTTTCTTTTTTCATTTCTTTTTTCAAAGGAAAGAAACTCAATCGCCATTCGTGTAGTTTGGCACAACATCTACATACTAACTAATAAAAAGGTCTGCGGTCAAGATACGAGACATCACTTCAACCGACACTCATGATTCTTGCAACGTCACTCGATTCATATGGGAAGACTGCTACAAGAAATGGGAAGCAAACCAGAAACCTTACCAGGCACACGGAAACGAAAGTCCGACTGTGGAAAGAAAAGGTTCAGCGGGAAATAACACGAGCACTCTCCTATTCTACCCAAGAGGGAAACCAAAAAAAGAAAAAGTACAATCTTTTTTATTCGACAGAGGATTACCACTTCCACAAAGAGAGAAGAGGTCAAAACCTGAGAAAAAATGGTTCGAAATAGATCAAAAACCATGATTGGAAACAAGATTTTCAAAACTCTTACATGCAACACTACATCGTGCTGTCTCCGCCTCATCGACGAACTCACAACGTTACGGACAACAAATACCATAACAAACGAGGAATCAAACAAGGAATCATTGGAAGAATCGATTCTATAATTTTATTTGCTTCGCACTTTTGCCCTTCAGGACTTGGGGCACGGATGGTGACCCCAATTTATCGACAAAAGAGCTAACTGTAAAAACAGTCCAATGATGGAAGTCTACGGAAGACTTATCCGACGATGACGACATTATTATTTACTGTTAGTTATTCCGACTGCTTCTTTTACGCCCATCGCACAGTGTTGCTTGATATCATGTTGTTATTGTAGAAAGTTGTCTATTGAACATCCTCAATATTATTTGATGTTTCTCTCTCTCTAGCTACAGTTTACCTTCTTCCTGCCCGTCTGTTTCATTTTTATCGGATGCGAAGAAATTGCAGTTCCATAACGACTCACTGTCACATCGACTACCGTACTACTCCGTACTAGTAATCCCCGTAGGCAAAAAACACATTCTACAACAACAGTTAGTTTCAACTGTCACTTACATCCTCAGACATTAGACAAGACCGAAATAAAAACAATTACTAATAAGTCCCTGGTATGCTGGAAAACGCTTAAGCTACTAGAGAATACTCTTCATTTTTTTGGAGGCCATTGAATGTGTCTTCAACATCTGATCTCACACCGGCGTGGAAATTCTTTGTTGGTAGAAAGGTATTGTCCCCTTTGCTGTTGATATCTTCTCTGTGGATTCTCTTTGCCAGGACGGATCCTCTAGCTATAGTTGAATTCGCAAGGGTATTCGAAAGCGACAGTGCAGCTTTCCAGATTTGGTCCGCAGGAGCCTCGGTGTTGGAGTACTCGCTTATCAAAGAAGAGTGGCGGTGGGACATTGACGGAAAGATGGCGAGATCCAGATTATTGGCATGTGGCATCTGTGGAGCTTGGTCACTGCCAGTCACGACACAGTCAACAATGTAACAGTCGCCCTTTTTCCTTTTTATTTCTCCATCATACCTCAGATTGCCATGTTAATGCCGGCGACTCTTTCGAACCCGCTTCTTTGCAATCTTGGCAGCATTGCATCGGTAGAAGCCAAGCTTCAAGCCAATGACTTCCGTTTTCCATATTTCCTTCAAATGCATAGCCAGTGAACGCCACACACATGACCTTGTTGATGCGTGAGTTGTAGTGGAGGAACGCCTGTACTTTGTCCAGGCCTACTTTCTCTGCCTTCTTGGCATCGGCTCTTCCAGCAAATCCCAAACTCATGGAACCCTTTTTCATCTTAATGGATGAGCAAGACTTTGGAATTCGTAGGCAGACCCCAGAAGGCATCAACAACAAGCTTAGAGAATTTGACATGCTTTGGAGTCTGTTCTCTGGAAAGCAAAGGTAAAGGTCTTTGTACGTAGACAATGTCCATCCTGAGATGTGACGAGATCGATCAGTGGATTGTTGCGTTAGAGAACCAATTTGATGTCCCTCTCTATCGGCTGGTAACTTTTGCTAGGATTTGCTTTGAATCATTCGATGATTCCATTTTGCATATGTGGCCGATTGGTAAGATGTGTTCTCCCTTGGAACTACCAGTAGGCTTTTGTCTCCTCATCTTTTACATGCCAGGCAATGGATGCCAGCCGTCTGTAGTCGTTGCTTGTAGTTCTTGCCGCGGGAGCATCTTCGTATGCAAAAAGAGACTCCTCTCTCCTCATTTCATGCATTCGCATTTGAATGAAAAGTTCCTTGTCAGTGAAGAAGCGGGACGCCGCCTAATAGTACTCGATGACAGATTGTCTTCTTGGCTTTGGTATTGAACAGGTTGTTGATTGTTGTGTGGGAGATGCAGATCGTGGAATGTCCCCTTCGTAATTTTTTCACCTTTTCCTCCCGTTCTACTGCTGCAGCACTCACTGTATCTAGTGCAGTCTTCGTCTTGACCTTTGCAGCCTTTATGGCGACAATCATGGCTTTGTGTTTGGGACATGGGATGGCAATTCGTAATTCATCAAATTCGGGTTGCGATTTCTTTAGGGCAGTAGTACCTATTTTAGTAATGTAAGATCCGCAGTAGTTATCAGATACGCACTGGTAATGAAGATCCACTGGCTCCGTTACCGCAAGAGAAGCAATATAAATGGAACTTCGAAGGTTTTATTCAGTTACGGTGCGTGTGCAAATGTCATCTTGTGAAAAGATCATGTTGTCGTGAGTTTTGTTGTTGTTGTGACAATCAGTCGTCCAATGCGCCTATTTTTGAAATTCTGTGCGAGCCAGCCGTTTATAACACACGCGCCGGTATATTACGTAGTTTTATTTTATTGGGTAGTCTGACTGTGAGTACGAACTGTAAGTATTTTTCTTCCACTTGGACTCCTTAAGGAAATTCGATCGAAATATCGGGTAACAATATCTTTCAAATTATATAAGTAAATTATCGCATCTTACAAACTTCT
Organism: Nitzschia inconspicua; assembly: GCA_019154785.2. Taxonomy (NCBI): domain Eukaryota; phylum Bacillariophyta; class Bacillariophyceae; order Bacillariales; family Bacillariaceae; genus Nitzschia; species Nitzschia inconspicua. The sequence continues at coordinate 269,013 of JAGRRH010000012.1, forward strand.
ACTTCGTAAGAAATTTGATCGAAGATTCAAGTAACAACATCTTGAAAATCATTTAAGCGACTTCTTGCACATTGGACTCTTCTTGGGAATTCGATCCAAACTTCGAATAACATTACGACTAGTGTCTGTCAAATTGTTTAAGTAAATTCTTTCATCTTACAATCTTATAGGAAATTCGATCGAAACTTCGACTAACAATATCTTTCAAATCCTTCAAGCAAAATGTAACATCTTATGTTAATACTTCTGACACTCCTCGAGGAAATTCGATCGAAGCTTCGAGTAACATCATCTTGAAATTTCTTTAAGTATCTTCTTGCATCCCATTACACTCATCGAGGAAATTCGATCGAAACTTCGAGTAACAATAATATCTTCAAAATTATTGAAGCAAATACAGCGATATTGTTCACAGTCGAAGAGGGATCGACACGAATCTGTTATCATTCTATGAACCTTCGATGATTCTTCTGTTTCGTTCTTGTGACAGCAAAACTATCATCCTAGCTAGGAGGACGCACAAGACGTAAATGATGTTCTAATATGTCATGAGTGAAAGAGAAAAAGAAAATGATGGGTCGACTCATTTGGTCATTGAACGCGATCGATTCCGCCAAATTGGCGATTTTTGAAGTTGTGGATAGAGAATCTCTTCTATTCCGTCAAATTGGCGATTGACTGTGAAGAGATGATGATAATAGGGAGTCTTTTGGATCGCACTTCGGCACATCCTCACATCCAGGCCCAACACACTTGCTTTAAGGTCTTTTACTCAACAGTAGTAAGTTAAGCTATCTAAACTCCGATAGACGGGCCGAACCCAAAAAGTCATATCTCGACGTCACAAATGACCCAAAAATGATCCCAGTCATCCCTTTTTTCCACGCGTGTACTTCAAAGTACTCCGAGTAATTTTTATTGATGTGTAGGTGTGTGTGTAAACGGGGAGCTATGATCCATTGCAGTTAATTTATGAGGATGTCTATGGGCAATTGGATCGTTGGCCGATGGGAACTTGAGTAAAGAGGTAAGCGTTATCCGAGTTACGGTTGGGGATCAACAATTTTTACGTATCCCACACCCTCCAAATACACCGGTTGTTTTGGCAAAGCAAATCTTGTTGCTGCGTCCACAATTGCGACACCAACATCCCCTCAACCTGATTCATCATGTCCATCTGACAATCGCGACGTAGGAATGGTTCCATCCGAATCTGCTACCGACTTATTGTCATTGCTCCCGAATTCCCTGTAATCTTGAACAAGTTTACGCAAGAAGTAAGTCGGTGCCTCTTCCCCACTTTTGTACGTCGAATCTGCGACAAGAAATTTTAACGACACAACCCGTAACGTTGCTTCAACGAATTTTGTGTGGAGAAAATCCACCCCTGGGTTTGCCATATCTCTTGGGTTGAACATATGTCATGGTTGCTGGACACTCAAACCCACGATTCTCCCGTTTTTCGGCCGATGTTTTGCCACTTTCACCTGCCATTCTTCACAAGTATCTTTGCAACTTTCACCAGCGAGTCTTCATAATCCCTGTCAACACCGTTTTGGGTTTCTTTCGCTCGTTTTGGTTTCATTGTCATTCACGTCGCCTTGGCCGTTTTTTGGTCGTTTCCCTATCATATTTTCTTTCGGTCCGGTCCCTACAAGAAACGAAGTTCTTCGTTACTTCCGTGCTCAGGAACTTTGGGCTCTATCCAGACAACGCGACAACGAGGATCATCCTCGTCGCTCCAAGACCAAGAAACGCCCCTCTTCGGAAGTTGAAACTGAAAAGTGCACTTCTCAGAATTCAATCAAGAACAATAACAAAACTTCCAATAAGAAGTCTAACAAACGTCAAAAGGGTGGTGTCTCGGATAACGATCCTTGCCCAGTCCATCGTTTGTTAAACTTCTTCTGGGAAGTGTTGTTTTTGTTCTTGATTGAATTGTGAGAAGTGGACTTTTCAGTTTCAACTTACAGTATTTCCTTCGATCCAATTTGAGGTGAAAACGAATCGTATTCGAGTTCGGCTGCTAGAGACTCCATTGCTGTTTGAACAGAGGAAATCCAATTTCGCTTTGTGAAAATAATCGTGAGGCAGCCAAGGACAACTGAGGTCGTCCCGTTGAATGAGTGATGTTGTCGGATTACGTCGTGGTTGCCTCTGTGTTTGATCACTGCAACAACTTCATCAGTGAAAGCTAGAGTTGGAGAGAGCTCTGGAAAACGTATGTCTTTCATTTTGACTCCGTAGTTTAATTCGATGCTGCCTCCGCCTGTCATCAGGCTTAATGGACACTCGAGTTTGAACGACGAAGCCTCCAAAGATTTGAGCACCATCGCCACCGTGCAATTTGAGTACAATTTTCAAGGATCTTCTTCGAGTAGTGGGATCTGCTCCTGCAGGAACGTTTCTTCCTCTTTCCAACGTCCCCGTTGAGGAACAAGAGAAGAGCAAATCATTCATTGAATTTGTGAATATGTGCAAGCCCGAGGCGTACGATCCCCTCCAGAAAAATTTTCTGCAAGGTGAAGTATGAGGAGAAACGCGGACTTGGTTTGTACTGTGAAACTCAAGAAAAAAACCGTCGTTATGTCTATGCATGCTACTACAAGACTCTTTTCTGATGAAACACAACGGAGACGAAAACGATTTGTGGAGTTGGAGCATTTTTTTTTTCTCTCTCCCAAAAGTCACGCGAGAAGAATGGGAGCAGAGCGTCGAACGTCGTCGTCACAAAGTGCCTGGAAAAAAGGTGATTCGTGAGGAGGGTATGTGAGATATACTTCACAGTATATAATATTTTTCTTTCAAGTCGACGGTAGTCTACTTCCGTAGTAGCTACTCATAAATATGAAGAAGTATATATACTACGTATATATTTTATTTTCTTTTGTATTAGTGACAATATTCAAGATAATAAGAAGCCCTACAGGTATCATAGGTTACACGGTGTTATTTGTCCTGTATCACATACGACGACTGTTCGACGTTCGATATCTCCAGCACCCAGCATTCGATCTTTCAAGCTAAACTTGGAAGAACATGATATCACAGTCAGTTCATCCAATCGACGCAAATGTGGCCATTGAAATATCCAAGCGAGGCAAATGTGGCCGTTGCTTGCTGTGGTAGTGGCGAAGGACATGATCGACGTAACTGTCCTGCCCTTCCTTTTCACGTCATGCAATACCTTGGCACGGAAGTCGATACCAATCTATCGACTTTGGATCTTTTTTAAGACGGCGTCAAAAACAAAATTCAAGAGAGACTTTACACAAACCGAAGACCTGTCTATCAGACAATGATGACATCATCATCATCATCATCATCATCATCATACTTCCTTGTCGGTCATCATCGACTGCAGCCCGTTTCGTGAGTGTAGATTTAACTTACTACTACTTGATCGCTTCCTTCCACTCCCTTTGTTCTCATCATGTCGAAATCCAACCGTTGGACAGTATATACGAACTCGTTACATTCATCCACAGCAACCAGAGAGAGAGAGAGAGAGTATTATTTGTTTGTTTGACGTTCTGTTTTCGGACCATGATTGCTGTGCTTTCCTGTTGATAGGTAGGATGGGAGGAGGTAATGAGTGGCCGAGAGAAACAACCTCTCTTTGACAGGTTACGCCGTCCAGCCAACTACTAAATTGTTGTCCCTTGCTCCTTATCCAAGACCAGTTCATATTATTGTTGTCCTCCTGTCCCATGTCAACACCCAAAAAAAAATATTATTAGGAAAAATCCATGAGGAGATTGGCTGCCACTTTCGTGATATGTTCTGCTCGTATCGGTGTCCATGATGACGATTTTATTGTTGATTGGTACTTTTCCTCGTTGATTGGTACTTTAGGTGATGAAGTTGTTGTTTTTTCGGTTTCTGTTTCAGTTTTTTCCTGATGGATCGCATCCATGTTTTCCAGTGATCCCTCCTTGTCACATTCTGCCTGTATAGTACAGTGATGAAAATGGTTGATGGGTTTGTTGTTAAATTGAGTGTGTATGTATTCATGTCATGTCGAAAGGTGAACAAAACGATGTTGCTTTATCAATGTACTATACTGTACTGTACTGTACTGTACTGTACTGTACTGTACTGTACCTACCTCGATACTTGCTCTGGAATGTGCTTCAACCACAAACAATCGTATGACTTCGGACATTGCTGTTGCTGTTTCCACCGATACTCGTTTATTAGAAGTAGTAGTCAAATGTGATGGAGGAAAAGATTGGACAAACTGTTTGGCAAGTGCTTGCGGAATGGTGTTGTGACAATAAGAGTCTTGTTGCAGTTGTCGTTGTTGTCCTTGTGGATGAACAAGCTTATCATCATGTGACTGTCGTCGTTGTTGTCGTTGTTGTTGTTGTTGTCGCTGCAGCATCTCGTAGTGGTCGTTAGAACCGTCACTGGTGCAGTCGTCACTACTCATTTCTTGTCTTTGTTTTGTGTTTATTACGATGATGATGATTGTGATGATGATGATGATGATGATGATAGATTGATGATATTAGATCAGAAGGTTGCTTTCACACGAGGAGCCGTCGTCAGTTCATCATGGTGGGATGGTGGCAGTGGTGGTGTTGTCTTTGGATGAAAGGGGGCAGGCTGTATCATTCCCCCTCACATGAATGTTGGAAATCTCCCCTAAAAAGGATTCGGCTGTCTGTCTGTTTATACGTCATTCGTTGGAGACCAATCAATTCAATTAATTCACTCTGTCATGAATGATTCACAGTCAATCCTCTATTCGAACTTCTGTAGCTAGCTAGCTACCGTACCTAGCTACTACGTAGTAGTAAAATGATGATTCGATGGAAAGACTCTCATCAAGTTTTTACGTTACAGCAACAGGACGGCAGCAACAACAGCCACAGAAACAACAGAAAAGAGATTAAAAAAAGAAAAAAAAACGATTATACCACCAACATCATGGTCAAATCCAAAAAGAAGACGACACCACAAAAGAAACAGCAGAAGAAGGAGAACAACGACAACAAGAACAATACTATGGGATCCAAACTACAACAGCAGCAACAGCAACAACAATCCAAAAAGAAAAAGAAGAACGAGGCAACTGTCATGAACGAAGACAAGGTAACATGGGAAGATATTACGGCCATGTCCGATTCGGACGATGATATTGGAGTAACTGTCTATCTGAATGATAAGAAGGCAATGAGTCTTCGACAAGCCATTACAGACGGAAAATTCGATTCTCTATTAACGACTCTCAGCAAGAACAATCAGGAAAGTAACGAGGAGGAAGAAGATGAAGAGGACTTTGAAGAAGATGTCCTCGATGAATCGTCGTCGTCCCACTCTCCAAGTGACAATGATGACGAAAAAGAACAAGACCCAGAAAACAAAATTGACCATGATAGCGACGACGACGATGACGATGATGATGATGATGGCGAGAATGAAAAAGACATTGATTCCGACGTGGACGAAGAACAAAAAGAAGATGAAAAAGAGAAAGGACAGGCCACAAATGATGATGATGATGATGAAGATGATGAAAAAGAGCAAGAAGAGGACGACGAAGATTCCAATCCAGAAAAGCAACTGTCACAGGGGCTGAAAAATGACGACAACAACAAGAGTAATGCAAAAGCCCTTGCCGTTGTCACGGCAGAACTCACGGTGACACATTCCAAACTTCCTTGGGCGGAAACATTCGTTGTGGTCCCTCCCACACCTCTTCCGTTTGGGGAGAATGGTGACCCAGAATCCAACCCACTCGATGTCCATGATGATCTAAAACGTGAAGTCGCCTTCTACAACACAGCTTTGGAGGCCGTCCACCAAGCACGCAGCATGTGCAAAAAGGAAAACATCCCATTTTCAAGACCCGACGATTTCTTTGCAGAAATGGTAAAGACCGATGGTACGTTCCTGTCTGTCCCCAAAACGATTCCTAAATTCTATATGGAATGGTTGAAACCGTCGTACACAAAACAGCATTGATGATTATCTAACAATGCCTCTCTGTCTCTCTTTGGTGTCATCGTTTTGTCCCACAAACACAAACAAACACACGCACAGACCACATGGCAAAGGTCAAGGACCGGCTCATCTTTGAAACGAAAAAGATCGAGGCGGTGGCCCAACGAAAGTCCAACAAGGAACAAAAGTTACGTGCACGAGAATCACAGGCCAATCGTTTGGCCGAAAAAGCGAAACGTAAACGTGAACACTTTCAACAAGTCGAAGATTGGGCCAATTCTGTAAAGAAACAACGGGGCAGTGGTGGTGGTGCCCTCAAGGACGATTCCACAATGGATGAACAGTTCTTAAGCGGGGGTGGCCGTAGTAACAATAACAAGGGCCCCAACAAGAAACGACAGGTGGCTGATCGGAAGTTTGGATTTGGTGGCAAACGTGGACGGTTCAAACAAAACGATAAGCAGTCATTGAATGACATGTCAGGATTCAACCACAAGGGCAACTTTGCGGGAGGGATGAAACGAACCGCGTCCACTGGTGGTAGCGGCGGCAGCGGCGGTAGCAACAACAAGAAGAAGAACGGATCCGGTGCCAGTCGACAAGGAAAACGAGCTCGGGATGCCAAACGTGCACGTAGGTAGATGACGGAGAATATAGGATTTAAAAAAAATAAAAAAATACTAATGATAATAATATTTAGCATGGAGTGAGAGGTGTAGCAATATGGGAGGGAAGAAAGAGAGACCTCTATTTGTTTCCATCCAAACATAATATTGTGTTGACACTCTCCGTCAATGAGGATGACCGAAACGATTCAGAGAGCAGGCTACGGTAGGTAGAACCCTAACAGTTTATTCAATAGAGTTCATTCGATAGTGTCCTCACTCATCATGGTCCTCTACTAGCTAGCGGTAGAGTAGTAGAGTGGTATAAAATAGTTTTCGTGTATTGCGGAAGCATATGATGTCTATCCGCCAGACATCCACGACGAACAAAACACGTTATTTGGCTACTGCTGTGACAATCGATTGGACAAGAGACGTCATTGCTCACATTTATTTCTGCAACAATCAAAATGATTTAGGATAATCATCATAATAACAATATTGGATGCTGTTGTTTGGTTGATACTATTACTATTTTATTGGCATCGCTCCCGGAGACAATTTCACATACAACGAGACGTGGGGTTGTTCGCCCATGAAAGGTTTAATAATAATAATAATGTTGTGATTGTATTAATTTTTTTTTCCAATTGGTGAAAGAGAAAGTTAGAAAAGGAGGGGAAAATGCTGCTAGTAGATGGTGACAAAGAGTTTCCAAATCCAAAAGTCTCCTACTTTCTCTTGACCAAAGTGGCAGAAAGCCAATCCAATCCCTCATACAGACCATCTCCAGTGGTAGCACAACAGGCCTGAATGTACCATTGGCGGTAGGATGGGCGAAGTCCATGCAATCCAAGTTTGTCGGTCATTTCTGCTGCACTCATTGCGTTGGGAAGATCTTGTTTGTTGGCAAAGACCAACAGGACGGCATCGCGCAACTCGTCTTCGTTCAACATTCGATGCAACTCGTCTCGTGCGGCATCGATACGGTCGGAATCATTCGAGTCGACAACAAAGATCAAACCTTGAGTGTTTTGGTAGTAATGACGCCACAGAGGACGGATCTTATCTTGACCACCGACATCCCACACTGTAAATGAAATGTTCTTGTATTCGACAGTCTCCACGTTGAATCCTGAAAAAGTGAAAGAAGAAGTTGCACGGATCGTGAGAAAAGATGGACTTTCAATGGCCATCCAATTTGACGGGAGTCATTTTGCATCAAATGCCAACACGACTTGAGACATTTTGGGGGGAGACTTACCAATGGTAGGAATGGTGGTAACAACTGGTTTGAAAAGATAAGGAAAAGACAAAGAGTTCGACCGTGAGAAAAGGTGTTGTTCCAATCAATAAACATCTTTTGTTTGATTGTGAATCATTGCCTTCGATTCATGACTGACTGACTGACCTTCACCGAGCTTCAATTTGTAAAGGATGGTGGTTTTACCAGCGGCATCAAGACCCACCATGAGGATACGCATCTCCTTCTTGCCGAACTGAAGTAACAAGACACATGGTTATATAAATATAAAAGATTGGTCAAGGGTGAGAGTTGTTGTTGTTTATCAAGTAGCAACAGATTGCATTCATGAAAAAAAAACAAGCCGTTGACTTGGAAAATGACCGTCACGTAGACTTCTACGTAAACCCAGTACCGAGGATGACGAGAGACCATGCAGCAACAACACCAACACGCACGCATGCCGTTCCAAGATCAGTCATTGTTGTTTGTTGTTTCCTTGCTTACCATGCGTTCCCACACGCGTGAGAAAGTAAGGCCCATCTTGAAAGATTGTTGTTGCTGATGAGACTACTGTTTGTGGAGATTACTTTTTCTTCTTCTTCTTCCCTATCGTCTATCCAGAAAAAAAAATAATGACTACAAGACAATGGACAAACGAAATGATGATGAAGATGAATGGAGGATTTCGTGCGGAAGTACCGGTACTGTGACGAGGAGAGCGCACCACACACCACGGTACTGCCGTACTGTTTGGTCGGATGACTGTTTTTGTGTGGTGCGCTACATACTCTTTATTGACCACGCGCGGTGAGCGAGTGTGAAGAGGGAAAAAGACGACTTGGCAACGCCAGCATTGCGACGAGTCGTATTTTACCGCCAAAAATGGAGTCAAGGTGATCGAATTTGGACTGACTCTCTCGACTCACAGTCAATCAAATGCCCCGAATCGGATGGTTCGTGTTTGGATTTCTTCCTGAATTTACAGTTACGACGGTTGTAAAAGTACCGGTACTACAGTACGTAGGCAGCATTGGATCGGCCCTGGACTGTTAACAGGTACCGTAGTCATCCACAGTAAGAATTAACAGTAAGTTACTGAAGTAGAGATATTTTGAAAGGCATTAAGCAGCATCTACGAACCATACAAACCTATACGAAATGTTGTCAATGACTGTGGTCATTGTGACTTGTCACCGATTCTCCCAATGACCGACGACCTTTTCTTGATGGTAGATGATGAATGGTGATGATTCCGATCGGGCCAAAGAAAAAAGTGTTCTGTTTCGTGTCTGGAAAGCTGGAGAGATGGTGATTTGGTTTTGACAGTGGACGCATTCTATCGGTTTTGAACTGGTAGACTACTTCCAGGACATTAGCCATCCAATATAAAGACTCGACTTGGGACTGGACAGGTTACTTGAACGACGTGAGCAGTTTCATGGTGGTGGGGTACATCGTACATCATCGTACATCATCGATTGGAAGTCCTTGATAGATTGAGTTGCCATGATGGAGGAGGAGGCCATGGTGCTGATTGTCCCGTTATGTTATATTGCCAGCAAAAGCATGTCGAGTGATAAACTATTGTTGCGTCATACTTTACACCTTGTATACGGTATGGGGAAAGAGGGGACAACCACCATGAACCCAAACCTACTACCGGTAGGGAAATATATTACCGGTACCGTAGTACGGAGTACGGGAATTCACAAACGGCAATCTTTTCGCGAAGGGAATATATTATATTCCAAGATGTAATTTTAATAATCAATACGGCGTAACCCCCGTAATAATTTATTACTTGTATTTGTTTTGAAGTAGCCTGTAGAGTTCGGGATAAACCGTTGTATCATACTACTCCGAGTACCTACTCCGAGTAACACGGTAGTAGTTTCGCCATGTCACACCATCCCCTCATTTATCGCTAAAAAATGGATCGTTGATGATATGTCGTAGTGTTCGAAGAAAAAAAAAATTCTTGCAACACAAGAAAACATCCTTCACATGCCTGTCAGACAGCAAATATACTCTGTACCACGAAATTGACGATGGAGTTGCTCTTTGCTATCATAATAAACGGATGATATCGTGTCGGGAAGGAACCAAATTGTGAATTGGTGGAGTAACACTGATTTTTGTTGCCGTTTCAGCGTTTGGACGGCAGTGGAAATCACCGTTTGTGTCTCTGATGAAGGACAAACTGGAGAGATATCCTGGAACGGTCGATGGAGTTGCTCTTTGCTATCATAATGAACGGATGATATCGTGTCGGGAAGGAACCAAATTGAGAATTGGTGGAGTAACACTGATTTTTGTTGCCGTTTCAGCGTTTGGACGGCAGTGGAAATCACCGTTTGTGTCTCTGTTTGGAGGACAAACTGGAGATATATTACACGCGGCGGACTTTGCAATGTAATCTTACTATCATTACGAAAAGAGAAATATTCGCACTACTATCTTGGTTTAGATTTTGAATTTTTTTTATTTGTTTTGTCCGGGGATAAATTCTGTCTCCATGCAGGCCAGTCATTCTCCAAGTGAAGTGAAATGTATGGCTCCGGACGTACATCAAGGTTACTATTTCTGCAACATCTAACTGCTGTGAACGTCTCTTCTCTGAAGCCAAGTATATCATGGTACCCCACAGACGAGGTATGTCTCCGATTTTATTTGAATCGTTACTGTACCTCAAGAAAAATCTCGATTACTGGAATGTAACAACCGTTACGGCAGCCATCAAATAAATTCGGAGACATACCTAGTCTGTGGGGTACCATGATATACTTGGCTTCAGAGAAGAGACGTTCACAGCAGTTAGATGTTGCAGAAATAGTAACCTTGATGTCGATGTAGGGGCTTTGCTCTTGCTCACCACCACCCCGCTGCTTCTGGTCGATTTCGATCTTCCGGCGCTTGCTGTTTAAGGACAGAATCTCTTTAGTAGACAACTCCCTTGTTGGTTCAGAGACTTCAGGAATAGAACCTTTCTGGCGAAGCTTCGCAATTGCTGCTGCTTCATCCTCGGTCAAGGTAGCAGCCTCACCTCGCATTACTTTCAGGCATCCAACCTCGAAGTCAGGGCATTCAACGATGTCGTCTCTCGGGTCGAGTTTTTCTGCCATGATGGAGTACTTTTCATCTGAGAGAAGTGTATCGAACTGCTGCCTGACGTGCAAGAGATCCATACCCTTGGCCTGAATCTCAACAGCTACGAAGTAAAAAATACTGAAACTCTTTGCAGCTTCCTTGATGAGTCTGTTTTCTGTGCCAGAGAGCACATACTCTTCAAGACCGTTGCATGCATCCAACTGTTCCTTGATGCGGAGGTACCGTTGAACCATGGTCATGAACGACGTCCATCTTGTCACGTTCTCCGTCTTGGCTACCAAGATCTTTTCGTGGGCCGTGTATGTCAGATCTCCTAGATGCGCAGCTGGCTTGAGGTTTATTGCTTTGGGCATCAAGACATTCACCTTATCAAGTGCTGCCCTGAGCCCACGTTGTGATCCGATCCAGGTTTTCACAGCCAGATTAAATCGGTGGGATGCACAACCAACCAGAGGAATACCCCAACGTCTTGAGATAGCTTTGTTGGTATTGCAGTTGTCACCGATAATGCAAACCACCTTCTCCTTGTCGAGGTTATACAATTCCAATGTTGATTCAAACAATTCGATATGCGCATCAGCACCTAGATCCTCTTCGTTGAACGTCGGCTGGATGGAGAGCAATACTTCATTGTATTCGTGGAGGCGGGGGTGTTCGTACCCCGCAAAGATAGCAATGTAATGCGTGCTTGTTCCATCGCATGTCCATCCATCCATCAACAGTGTCACCGCTCCCACCTTCTTCAGCTCAAGTGCAACAGCTTTCTCCGTTTCACGTGCTGTTCCGATAATATATTTCCTGATTGTCTTGATTCTAAAGGGCTGAATGCGAACAATGCTACGTGTGAGAGGATTTTCCATCTCACTCAGTGGCATGTTCCGGCATGCCAGCCATTTGATCCACTGGTAAGCCGCAAGCTCAGCTTCGGTGCTGACGTAGAAGGTGTCGATGGCCGTCTGTGTCAACGTTCCAGCTTTGATGTTTCCATCACCATCGATTGTGACATTGTGGAATTGTAAGTGCTCTTTAAGTGCAACTTCGTAGTTTGCTCCATGGCACTTGGCTACATGGGCTCATCGGTAGGAGTCTTTTGGGATGTCACGGTCAGCTGTAAAGAAGAGCTGACGGATCGATTTTCCACTCAATTTCATGTCGAAATGGGGACGCAATGTGAAACGCAATTATGAGAATGATAATAATATACTTTGCACCAAAAACTTGACACCAACAACTGAATATTACGGTGCTGGAATCATAGAAAAAATATGGTAACCCAATGAATCGCGTACAACTACCGTAGAATAGTGGGGAATCTGATTGGAGGTTGGATTTGTGACTGTGACTTTTTACAGATAGAGGTTTTGCTGTCGTTGATGAAAATTTGGTATTTACAGTTACTGTTTTTAGAAGTCCGGAGTACGTTGGCCTTGTGTTATGACAACGTCGGCATTGTGTTTTGTCCGTTCAAAGAATATATTCCATTTTTCATTCCCATATATTCCTTGTGAAGAATAATGTATTCGCGGCGAGCGAAGGACTTTTGGAATCGATTAAATTCCATAGACTTCAAATGTAATTACTATATTCCTCCAACTCTTTTTTCGCCATACCGGTTCCGTACATATTTCCCTCTAGGTTTGCATGAACCCACAACAACATCTCGTTCCATACATTGGATTCCATTGCAGTCCTCTGTGAGGAGGAACATCAAGTGACAATGTTCTTTTTGAACGTCGACGCTTCGTAGTTGAAAAACATCACCATGATGTGACACCACTGTCGTTTTGGTAGGCCATTCCAAGTACATCAATTGTCTCACAAAGATTCCATTAAACCATGAAACAAGAAGGCTTTGGAGACGACTTACCACCACCAAAAGTCGCAGCTGGAAAAGGGCCATGATGTGCGCTCTGCTGTGTTGTGGAAACGGTGTTACTGTCTCAACTGTATTATCGAAGCAAAAATGAAAAAAAAAAACAAAATAAAAAAAAAACGAGGTGACCAATGCGAGAGAAGATTTGGCAGCAGATGCAACTGACGGCATGCCGCGGGGGGGGGGGGGGGGGACTTCGAGAGCCCAGTCATCACAGCCTCCATTTCGTGGGCCTACTTTGTGTCGCAATAAGTTGCCAAGTATGCCATTGTAAAATGGTATCTCCTCCGTCTTTTGGACGTACGTACTGCTTCGAGACGGGACCAATGGTCGGGTAAGCGATGGCATTCCTTACTACGGATTATGATCGAGTATCGGTCGTTTTGTGACTGTTATCAACGAATCAGTGTGTATGATTACGAGTTAACAAAAACGATTTCGGAAAAATTTGGCCACGTGAAAAGCAGTAACAGCAACAACAGCTAATAACCATCCAAAATGCAATACCAAGACATTTAAAAAAAAAAATTGTGTGATCTGTAGTTCTTTCTTTCGCAGTTTGAGACGATTTACTGTAATAGGAGTCGTCGTGCGATGATTGGAACTATCGCCGATGGCCGCGACCGGTTTGAAAATAAAAACAAATACTGTTGGGCACTATTTGTCCCTTTTTTTTCCCGATGCTTGCCTAAATGGAGTTAACTGTTGTTGTCGATCTTGCTGCCTAACGTTGTTACTGTTGTTGTCAGTAACGAACGGAATTGGCTGGATATTTTTTTTAAAGTATACATCTTGGACCAAAAAAAACACAAAGACACTGGCTTGGGATGCGTCACACTATTTACGTAGTAAAACAATCTAATCCACCATCGCTCGTTGCTTTTATTTCCAGCAAGAGCAACACGTATCAGCTGCCACTACTACTACTTGTAGTAGTAGTAGCAATCAATACAACCCGTCCTCTTCTCCAGCAGCGATTCTGACATGAAATTGAGCATAGATTTTAAAGGGATGGTTCGCACAAGCTACTAGGGAAGTTTTTCGAAGATGAATCCAACTGGCAGGTAGCTACTCTAGCTAGAGGTAGCTTAACTGATTGATTTCTTTATTCTAGCTCTAGCTATTAGCTAGAGAGATTTGATTCTTTCACAACATTGTGACGAGGTGGTGGTGGGAGAAGACAACATCTCTAAATGAGGAATTTGCAAGGGCGATGCTCGCGCCAGTCGTTCCATAAAATCGCACCTCTCAACCTCTCAACCAAAGCAACTTTTTCGGCTTTCCATCTGTCATCAGCAAAACATCCTCCATCCTCCATCATCATCAATCATCATTCTCACTCCAGTAGAATCATTTCCTCTTCCATATCGACCTTTTTTTTTGGTCATCCAGGCAGACAGCAATACAATGAGATTCAAAGCAAAGCTTACAAACGATCAATTATCGGTCTTTCATGGTGTCATTTCACCAATGAGCAAATTACATGATCCCATGGCAGCAGCAGCAACAACAACTACAGCATCTTCATCATCCTTTTGGTTGTCTTCTTCTCCTTCCAGTCGTGTTGCCGTCATATATTTGGATGAAGAGTATTTGAGAATTTCTTGTAAATCCTTTGACATGACATGCTTTGCGGAACTGTCTCAAAAGGAACTCTTTCTGGAACATCGAATCGAATCGGCCGCCGATAATGTGATTGTCTTGCAAGTCGATTTGCAATTGTTGAAAGTCGCATTACAATCTGTCATTCAAAGTAGTGGACATGGAGGATATTATCATAATCATCAACAACAACAGAAACAACAATCCAGTCGCTCCAACAACAACAACAACAGGGCAACGTCGTCGTCATCGGCCATGCAAACACTCGTTTTGCAACAACAGGTTGTCATTCTCAAATTGGCCAAACGGAATAATTTGCCATGTTTGTGTATAGAGGGACGATCGGCTGTGACTGCAGAAAATGACGTCGAAATCTATCAGGCGATACCCGTTCTGATCATGAGACAATCGGAAATGCAACATCATTTACCTCCACGGATCAACAATCCACAGGTCCAACTGGAATTGCCTCCAACACCCATTCGTGCCGTCATTGACAAACTCAAGGGGATGAGTAAACACATAGTATTGGAAGGCAACATGAAGGGTGACTTGTCCATTCGGATCGATCAAGACGGAGCATCCTTGGCTTGTTTTTACAACCATTTGATTCCACGATGGCCACAAGAGGAAGAGGAAGACGAGAATGATATTGATGATAATGGTGGAAGAAGAGAAGAAGATGGACAGAACAATACGGGCAATAATCCAAACCAAAAAAAGCTGTCATCGTCATCGACGTCGTCGTCTTGTGTAATAAAGGTGGATTCCCAAAAACTATCGACGTGTTTGCAATGGCAACAACAGCAACAACTTCCCGTTACGTCGTGTTTGTTGGGGATGGTGTACAACGAAATGTTGGTACTGCATATCTTATTGGCACCCGCACAGGTAGGATTTTTCACCTACTACATTCCGGTCCACTTTTTGCAACAAGACGACCTGATAGTATGAATACAGAAGAAGAACAACAAAGAAAAAATAAAGAAACAAAAAAAAAGAGGCTGGATGAAAATCACAACAATGAATGCATCCAATTTGGTGGGGAATGAGGGAGGGAGTGGGGAATCAAGATAGGTGGAAGTTGTCTATCTTGCTGACTGTGACGCAATGGTACCGTACTGTATATCGCTGATGTACACTGATGTGCTGCCATGACTATAATATTATCATTTCATCTTCAAATCTGCGAGTAGTATGCTACCAATACTGTACGACGTAAGATATAGTAGCTCAGGACAACTTAAAAAGCCTTTGAAATTACCATCCTACCTTGTGGATGTTCTTGTATGTACTGTGATCGGGGGGGGGGGGGCGATGCAAACATATCCCAAACAACCAACCGGGACATGGGGACTGGAGTCATTTGCTCTTGATCTTGAAGAACAGGAGGAACAGTCTGCGACGAGATTCTTGGCCTTTTTGGTATTGTCCTTGTTCGGAAGCCACTCCAATTCTTTTTCAACGATTGATGCGTCGTCGTCGTCGTCGTCGTCGTTGTTGTTGTTGTTCAATGTGATAAGTTTACCCTCGGTAAATATAATATTATCGGTAAATAAATCGGCGGCCACAACCGTGTTAGTACTTGGCCCTTAATTTGTATGTTTGACAGCGATTTCTTCTTGTAGCGACAATCTTGGAACCATAATGTGTGGCAGTATCGACTGGATTCTGTTTCTTCTTGGGGAGAACCACACAATGGGGTGTCTGGTCGGATGAAATTGGAGGTCAGTACCAGTTACGGAACGACCACCAGTGATCCGATCATGGTGAAAGGTTCGCATCGACAAAACTGTCACAACAGAATACTGTTGCCGAGCAAGCATTCGGGACAGTCGTGCGGTAATACTTCCTGTAATCCTTTTTTTGGGTTGTTGTTGGGTAGATCATTCATATACGGGGATGTATGCTTGTGGCTTCCCAGAACGGAGATAGGTAACACACATCCGAGATGAAAACTGATAGGACCTGTTCCCTTGCCGTTTTTTGAAGGTGTCGAGAAAAATGACAAGTGTGTCCCTTCATCAATAAATGCAATCGCAAGATCATCAGACGTATCATACATTGTCCTAAGTTGTGCCAATTCCAGTGCCGTTCTTGCATCCCTGCCTGTCAACGGGTGTTGTTATAACCATCGTTTTAGTCTCATTGCCATGGCTACCTGTATTTTTTGGAGGGGAATGTGCGGTAAGACTTTAGCTTGGTTTTGTGATTGGCTGACCATACGTCGTACGTGCTACTACCAGAGGGGTTTCCTAGAGGAGTTTCCTGGAGGTGTGTCTTGTGTCTGCGTGCTACAACGGGTCTTTGAAACGCTTCCCTCACACTCACACACTTCTTTCTTTTCTTCTTCTTCTTTTTTTTGTGTGTGTATGTGTGTGTCTGTCAATTGATGAAGTTGTCCCTTGGCGTCCAATTTGTGCACATGATATTTGACAGAATTCGTTCGCTTCTGTCTTGATTTCACCTGTCTCCAATTGTAACTTGACTGACGATGTAACTTTGGAACCGTTGCTGTACGGTAAGTTGGGACCGTCCTGTCGTAGAGAGGACCTGATGAGTGGGATTGGGATTTTTTTTTTTTTTTTTTCGGTATCCTTCCTCCACTTTGGGGAGAGTCCGTGTCCGTTATCAAACCGTCTTTCTATAATAAAACATAATAATATTATGGTCCACGACTTCGTTGTGTGGACATTGAAAAATGGGACGTCTTGCTTTATACCTGTCCTCGTTTCCCATCACGGCTACCGCCGGTAGCCTAATTCCTCGTGGATCGCCTCGACGACGACGACAACAACAACAACTCTGGCTGGTTCGATGTACATACATACCTTCCCTTCGAGCATGTATGCGACTGTTAGTCTTATGCCTTTCGTTTCTGCAACAACGGCTATCATGCATGTGAGAGGCTGCTGTTGATGCCTACCGTTAAGAGTCAACAGAGGATGATGATGATGATGATCGAAGATGATAGAAGATGATAGATGATACTACAGTAGAAGAAGTTGTACCTACTACAGAACGTAGCAGTACATAACATTACTGTTAGTTTGTTTTTAGGTACCGATAGTATGAGTTAACGGTATGTACGTAGTAGTAGCAGCACATCATCATCCAGGCCTTCCATCAATTGCATCGTCCCCACTACCGTACAAGTGTGATACAACTGCATACGGTACTACCGAGATCTTCCTCTCTCTCTATTATTTTATTTCTCTGACTATCCTTTTTTCTACATCACACACGAGTATCTTCCAGCTTCCAGGTAGAAAGAGTGCATGTTATTGTAACTGGCCCTCACAAACTCATGGTACATTAATATACAGATACGTCCATTGACTCTTGTTGTTGTTGTTGTTGTTGGAACCCATCATCATCATTTATTTTGAACGAGGAAGAGAAAAAAATGAAGGAGGAGAAGCATCCAGTACCTCTTGATTCTCAAGAACGACAACAAGTTCAACGGATAACTTACCATCCACGTTGGATATTGATTCGATTGTGTCAAGTGACGGTGCACATCGTTTGTATCGTCATGTATCTCATTCCGATTCTACAACCCAACGAATATGGCGGTCCGACACTCGATGAAATACATATTATGAGTCCCGATCAAAAAGATATACACGATCCGTCCACTTCTATGAAAACGATCTTTTCCAACGATTATTGGGGACGTCCCATGAATGCTCCCAATTCACACAAATCGTGGAGACCGTTGACCATCCTTTCCTTTCGGTATTTGAAGAGTATGGGAGGAATCCTTTCCTTTTTATCCTCTCTTGTTGGGAACCATCACGATTCAACTCAATTACAGTTGACGACTCATCGGATAATTAACATTTTGACACATGCAGCCGCCGGAGAGATGGTGGGAATCTTGGCCACACAATTGTTGTTGTTCACAACTGCATCCGTTCCGTGGTTGTTGCAACTCATCGTCAAACTTTTGTTTTGTTTGCATCCGACACACGTCGAAGTTACAGCCAATGCTGCGAATCGAAACCATATATTGGCGGTACTGTGTAGTACCATCTTGTGTTTTCCTTCTCAACATGGCACTTCTACCACATCGACCACAACTACAAGTACTACCACACCCATTTGGTTGTTCGTACCAACACTCGTGGCTGGATATCTTGCCAGTGAAACATTCCTGTTTCAAATCCCTGCAGCCATGGTTACCATGGTCGTCATTACCTACAACAACAATCAACAACAACAACAACAACAGCAACAGCAGCGACAACAACAACAACGGGTTGTTCTAATCGATTACATTCAGGCAGTATATTCCCAATGGCCAAGATTGCTTCTGTTGGGTTCCAGTATCGGGATATATTACGGTGGAAGAGCGTATTTCGATACATTGGACATTCCAGAGGGATTGATCCGACCGGCCGAAAATCCCTTTTATCATTTCGTGGGCATACATCGCGTCCGGAACTACCTGTACGTGATTGCGTTGCATCTGCACAAATCATGGTGGATAGTACCGTTCCTACCCAATCCGTTGGGTTTTTCACACGAATACGGGTACGATTGCATCCCAGCGATAGAATCATGGGACGAGGAACGGATGGTTTCCGTCTATGTCATGGGACTTGTCTTGTTGGTGTCGTTGGTAATCGCCATGATATCACTATTCTCCAAACGATCACACGCCGGGACTGTATTTGGGATGATTGCCATCCATTGGGCATGGATGTTGTCCTTATTCCCCATCAGTGGACTCGTCAAGGTGGGTACATTCGTGTCCGATCGAATCGTCGTTGCATCCACCGTCAGTGTGACTTGGATCTTGGGAATCTTGTTGTACTGGTACCTCGTGGAATGCTTCGCCAACAACAATAAACTACCCTTCCGTCCATTGCAAGGTATCCTATTGTTATGGTGGATCATGACATCCTACATGACAATACACCATCGAACGTTGGAGTGGATGGATTCTATTTCTTTACTCAATTCTGCGTTGGAGACATGTCCTCGATTCGCCAAGGCACACATGGAGGTATCGAAGATCCATTCGGGGTTGTTTCCGTCACTGTTCAATTTGACAAAGTCACGATATCATTTGGAAATCGCACGTGACATCGACCCGAACTTGTGTGACGTACATCAACAATTCGCTCACGTGTCGATACAACAGGGCCGGTACCGTGAATACGAAGAAGAACTCACCCAAGCCGTACTTTGTCCCTTTACCATGGGTGGTGCGTTACCCATGTGGCAACGGTACTGGCAGATCGCGTTGGAAAGTGCCCCACCAGGGACACTTCAACGTACCGAAGTCGAAGAACGACAAACATATTACACACGGATCATTCAAGAGGCTGTCCAGGAAGCCCAACGAACGGAAGAAGAAAAGACAAGGACTACTAGTAGCCAACAGCAGAAGAACAAGAAGAAGTAATTTCCTATAGCCATAATATAATCATAATATTATCACTTTTACGACAGTAAAACATACTACCGTACTAGCTAGCTAGCTAGCTAGGTAGACTAGGTAGACTAGAGTACCGGTAAACGATGGGATCCAATACAAATGGGGTCAACACAAAGCCGACTACCGTTAGTACTACCGGTATTTATTAGTAGTACTAAGTATTAGGGGTAGGTATACCTAAATTCGTTCAACGTAGTACTGCGGAATAGGTGGGACTATTTACTACAACGTTGTACATACCATACACGGAATCCACTTTTCCGCTTGATTTTCGAAAAGAGGGCGTGCCGGCGCGAGTCAAATTTTCAAACGAAAACGTTAGTAGTAGTACAACAAAACGAGGGTACGTCGTAAACGACAATAAAACAATCAATCGTTCAACTGTCACACTGAAATATCTGTAACGATCTCTCTCTTCATCGCATACATACCACGTCGTCATAAACAAAACAAGGACTTCAAGAAGTAGGACAGAAAGAGTAAGATTGAGAGAATTTCATAGAGTCTCCACAGTCCAATTCAACAGCATCTCACGAGAAGCATTCTTTACAGCTACAAGCAAGCATGGTGTTGACACGATTTGCCAGAAAAAAGAACAAGGCTGCCAAAGTAGAGGAGGAGGTTGCAGCAATTGTTGGACGCGATGGTGATGAGAAGAAAAATCATGATGATAAAAAGAAAAAGATGACGGTAATGACAAAGAGTCCAATGTCATCGGAGCACTCCACTGTCACACCCACGGTATCGGAATCCAAAGATATCACACATGACGAACGACTCGTGTCCAACACGGTCAGTTTTGGTGACGACGACGGTAAATGGGAAAACTTGTCCATCCCGAACGTTGAATCGGCTAGTACAACCACTCCGACATCTTTCACTTCCACGGAAAGCGATTTCGTCTCTTCTGACGAGAAACAAAAGGATGATGGAAACGATGCGTCATCAACAATGTCGCCATCCTTGGTCTCACCTTCTGCATCCAGTATTGTCACCCAAGCGTCTTCTCTTCCCAATGATGATTTGGACGAACCGTTTGAATGTGAAAACAACGAGGGCAAGTCTGACCAGACTTTGAACCAAGTCAAAAGAAATGATGCGTACGTATCGAAGGAAGATCTTGTGTTGCTTCTTCCATCTGAAACCTACGAGGAATACGAATCCATGATCGAAAACGAACGGGAACAAAAACATGCCGATCAACAGATGCGAAAACTGTTAATCCAAGAGGAACTGTCCAATCTTCTTCAACGTATGAGAAAAATGAATGAGGCCATGGAAGACGAACCCGAATTGGAACCAGAGGCAGAAGAAGCATTGGGGATCGCCGCCAATCGAGTTTGTTACCTACAAAAGTATTACGACGTGGCGAGCTGTGACTATGTCTTTGTCCCTTCTGTTGCATTTGCTCTCATGAATGGTTCCCTCTTGGATGAAGCCGCCAAGCATTATAACGGAAAATCGGAAGAATTCCTCGTAACGTACGCCGCCACGTTGGGATCAGCTGTCCTGTCTTTGAAGGATCACAAGGATCTTATCAATGTTGGTATCAACAAGGAGTCATTGTCACCCAAATGGAACATGGCCGAAGATCTTGATTTGACCGAAGATGAAAGTCCACAACAAAAAGTCAAACCAAAGAATCAGTCCGTATCAGATCTCTTCTTTGGAGTCGTCTCACCTCGGAATCTTAAGGATGGGTCGGCGCCTTGGAGCAACACAATCAACAGCTTGGAAGAGGCATGCACGGAACCAAAGGTCGGTGAAAACAACGAAAACACCCTTCCACCGACCAAGAACAAAAAGAGAATGAATCGAAAAATCAAGCTTGCGATTGGAATCTACATTTTCCTTGCTGTCACATTCTCTTGCATTCTTCTTGTTTTGAAGCCTCAATTCGAGACAAACCATACTATGGATTTAGAAGAGATCATGACATCCTCTCGTCCCTTCGAGTTGCCAACCGATTTCATGCCCCAAAGTTCCGGCAAAACATCTCACATACAATTGACACCAAGAACAACTCAGGATTCATCTACAAACGGTATGCCAACAACCCGTACAACTGCTGAAACAGTTCCTGCTGTGGTGTCGACTCAGCAACAACGAACCCCCATTTCATCGCACCGGACCTCCTCGACACGACCCATTGTGGCCAACTTGCTATACTATCATTAGAATGCTACTCTCCTATAGAGAGAGGACAAGAAAAGGAAAAGAAAAAACAGACCACGCAATGGAAAACAACAACAAGAACGGACGAATCAATATTATTACGAAGTATTTCTCCTAGCTAGCTTACGACATATTCCGAACTAAGGGTTTAATACTTTTATTAATTGATGCCGTACACTGTCCATAGGCAAATTGAAGTTGTTGCGGTAGGGGAACACAGTAGTTCTTCAGCTGGCCGTTGGGAGTTCAGGCACAACTACATACCGTTCTTACCGTAGCACGGTCAGAACGAACAAGTACGTATCATACATAGCACTACCGTAGTCTACTACCGTATCATACAGGTACAGTTTACAGTTAAATCGAGATCTTATAACGGCATTTACAGATAGAACCGTAGTAGGCAAGGAAACGCTGCTACCCTACGACGTTCAACGTACTACTACTACCGGTAGTAACACTCTGAACCCTTCCGTAATGTTTATCATCATCATTGATCATAATAACTTCTTACCACAAGCAGGCATCCGACTTGCCATTGCTGTTACATAGTAGCACTACAGTTAATAGTGATTCCTCCTTTCCACAGTAACAAGGTAAAATGAAACCCAACCAAATCCAAGCCATCGCTGCAGCGATGGAAGCTGGTGCGATGGCTGTCGAGATGCTGCTCCTGTCCACGGAGAAGAAGAGAAAGGCAACAACGACGACAACAACAGTCGATTATTGTAGGAAACAGCAACGGTCTACTCGACGAAAATTTCGACATGCAGAGGCACTCCATTGTATCAAAAGAGACTATTTGGGCAGCACAAGAGGAGGAGACCTCATATCGCCGTTACTTGGTGCAGAGTTTCAAATGATTTTCAAGATCTCTCGTTCTCGTTTTCAAGTGCTGATGGAGGACATTAAGGCATCTGGATGTCGATTCTACCAACCAAAAACGAATCTACATGCCGATGATCAATGTTCTTTGGAAGCAAAGTTACTTCTACCAATCAAGACTCTAGCCTGTGGAGTGCCCTGCCATACCTTTATCGACTATTTCCAAATGTCACGTCAATATGCAAGAGAATGTTGTTTGCAATTCGACATTGTCATGAAACAACTCTATGCAAAGGAATATCTACGATTTCCCACTGCGGATGATTTACAGTCGATTATAAAGCTCCATAAAAACGTTCACAAGGTGGATGGTCTCTTTGGATGTATCGATTGCACTCACATTCCATGGAAGAACTGTCCCAAGGCTTGGGCCGATTCTCGCACTGATACAACGTCTTCCTCACCATCCATACTTTTGGAAGCTATTGTGGACCATAACATGTTCTTTTGGGATATGTCCTTTGGATACACTGGGAACGAGGGTCCATTGAGTGTATTGACTGATTCCTCTGTGCTTCAAAAGATGGCTGATGGAACGTTTCATGACCTAGAACAACAAGCCAATGTCTTGCCATTTACCATCAAAGACCAACAATTCACAAAAGGTTTCATGCTAGCTGATAACATGTACCCAAAATGCTCCAGATTTGCCATGCCAGTCGATGATCCCACGACCGATAAGGAACTGAAGTATACGGAATGGCAACAATCTTCCAAGAAAGATGTCGATAGAGCCTTTGGTGTCTTGAAACGCAACTGGCAGTTCCTTGATAATCCCATCCTACTTTTCAATCTATCGGACATTTCATTAAGAATCACGTGTTGCATCATTCTACACAACATGTTGACCTCGGATAAAGTGATGGGTGATCCAAGAGCGAAATACACACCGTCGGCTTCCATTGCCCATTGCCCCGGATCAATCTTTCCAGGCAATGGCAACAATGACAATGTCGATACAAATTCTAGCATTCTTGGAGGTCTTGGCAAAACACCAGCCCATCTGTTGGATCAAGTCACGACTAGTAGAAAAGATACATTCAATGAGCTGATGGATGAACAACAGGACGACGATCATCAAAGGCTCCATCAAGCACTGATGGACAAATTCGGCGTCTAAATACGGTACAGCAAAACGCAGACAGACGATTCCGTCATGCAGGCATTATGCTTCTATACGGTTACCCCATCCGCAGTAGTGTCTTGACGTTGAATGAAAGGAACATGTTCTTTGGCATCATTCAAGAAGAAGGAAAAAATTAGAATCAAATTTACGAAATGTTGAATAGTAGTCCAATAATGGGTATAATATTGTCGATAGCGATTGATTCTTGATAAGGAATTCATAAGTGCAACGCACCCACCCAGTTAAGGCTTTGCATTTCTTCAGACGAGAATTGTTGGAAGAGATCCAGAGACGGGACTCTAGCTAGAGTCGGTCGGTCGGTGCATGGGATTGAGGGTCGATAACACCAAGATAATTTGTACTGTCTTCCTTCTTGTCCGTACCGACTTTTGTGTGTGTCGTACACGTCTTCTTTTTCGAGCTGCGGTCGTCGTTGTTGCCTTCCTACCAGCCATTGCACCGTTTATGACTGTGAGTGCCGAAATTGACAGTGAAGTGATTTTTAGAGTAAAATGGGTAATAATTATATAATGTACGACGTATTTAATAAGAATAAAAATAATATATTCTCTAGCTAGACTACCGTAGTACTACCAGTAGGTACCGGTAGCTCGAGTGTTGTAGGAACGTGGTAGCGTATTGCTACGGTAGGTAGATGAAGTAAGTTTTTGTTCGGTAGCCGGCAGCTCTACCGTAGTACCGGTAGACCAACGTAGGTAGTGTTGGCGAATTCGGGGATGAAAAGTACGAGTACGTTGTACCGTAAATCACGTCGTAGCGTCGTTAGAGGGGCTAGTTCAGTCGAGACGTTTGCAGTCAATCCATCGGTCGATGAGAAAGACCCTTGGGTCGATATCGTACTGTAATAGATAGGTATGGTAGTCTGCTGCAGTCGTGACGTCGAGACAACAACATCCACAACAAAAATTGAAAAAAGTAAAACCACAACAACAACATCGATACGATGATAAATACAGCAGCAACAGAGCAACAGAAGCACAACAACAAAATGAATCAAGACATGGACCAAACTATACCAGAGCAATTCTTTGAACAATGTCTTCCATTCTATCAAGAGAAGAAACTCCTATCCGCTTCAAGGCGTTTCTATTGATTTTCTTTGGGGCAGAAATAACAGTAAATGAGACATCTACTACTACTTAGTACATTACAGTTATAAGAGCGGAGGAAGTACACGTTAAATTGGCAACTGGACTACTATTTTAGCTACTTTACTCCCCAGACTTTTATATCAGTATGACGCAAACTTTCTCTAAGCACATTAATTATTTCTCAAGATAACGTTACACGAAGTTTAGATCGAATTCCACGAGGACTGTAAAATGCAAGAAGTTCTTTAAATAAATTTCAAGATACTGTTAATTGAAGTTTCAATTGAATTTCCACGAGGACTGAAAGATGCAAGAAGATACTTAAATAAATTTCTAGATATTGTTACGCGAAGTTCGAATTTCCACGAGGACTGTAAAAAAAACGCAAGAACATGCTTACTGTTACAGTTAATTAATTGTAAATTGCAAGATATCGTTACTCGAGGTTTCGATCGAATTTCTACCGGGAGTGGAAGACGCAAGAAGTTGCTTACCTGAAAATAATTTTCATGATATTCTTACTCGAAGTTTCGATCGAATTTCTATCAGGAGTGTGAGCATTAGCGCCCGTGCAGGCTAAAGCTAAAGGCTAAAATTAAGCATTCTGATTGGCTGAGAAAGGAGATGCTATTGCACATATTCCGAGAGGAATTTTCTGCGGACGATGCAGCTTGGACTGTTCTCTTTGAGTCTTCGTCTTCGGAAGAGGAGAAACTCCGGGTTGATCGTCCCAGAACAGCTAACAAGCGCCGTTATTTTGTTGAAGCATATATGAGAGTTGCTTCCACCAACTTCAATGGGAGGGAATCCATCTACAATGAAGTTGATTTTGAGCGGAAGTTTAGGTGCCCCCGGGCTGCATTCAACAGAGTCCATGACCATTTGATGGGGACCCTCCATTTGAAGAGTACACGGAGCCCACTGGCAAACCCGGGAACTCTCCACTTGTCAACCTAGTTGGTTGTTTTCGCTTTATCGCTTATGGCGATACATACGACCGTGACGATGAGAACCTCTGTATTGGGGAGCCTACTCTACGAGATTACGTCAAGCAGTTTGCCAAGCTAGTGGTTGTAGCGTTCGGCCCACAGTATTTGAACAGAGCCCCCAACAAACAAGAACGTCAAGTTATATCTCAAGAAAAGAGGAAGGCCTTTTCCCTGGATGCTTGTGTTCATGGGACTGCAAGCACTTTGCTTGGAAGAACTGTCCAGTTAGATTAGCTGGTCAACACTAGGGCCACGCAGAAGGAGGAAAGAAGACTCTCATATTGGAAGCCATATGTGATCATAGAAAATATATTTGGCATGCCAATTTTGGAGATCCAGGTTCAATGAATGGCATCAACGTGCCTGACAGAAGCTCTAATGTTGGTCGTATGTTGTCTGATGATGCCTGCCTCAAGACGGATCCGTATCAAATCAACAGCGTTGCCAAGAATGCGCTCCATCTGCTGCTTATAATACTCGGCTTGTTCAGGGTCATGGTCCTTGAAAGCGTTGTAGCCCATCACCGCCATCTTGAAGGCATGAAGCCGACTTTTGTTGTCGACGTAGACTCTAAAATTGTCGTTACGTTGCCTCTGAATTTCAAGGAATTCCTGTTGAGTCTTGTGCATTTTTTCCTCTGTATTCTTCTTGTTTCTTGAGGGCCTTCGTTTTCTTGACATCATATCCGGGTCCTCTAGAACGCTGTTTGCTTGGCTGCATGCTAGGCTGCACATCAGAATCACCACTTGTGTCGCTTGCCGTAGCAACCTTCGGAGTCGTAAACAGAGCTTGCACTGTGTCAGAAGGAGGATCCGAGTCTTCATCGTCTTCGATCTCTTCAATATCCTCGTCCGGTGGTGGAGGAGTTGGAGGTAGGAAGGCCCGGTGACTCTTCAATAAAAGCCACGCCTGATAGAATAGCTAGTCGTTGGGGTCAAATCCTTTGTGGCGGTAGCTCATACTGTCACTCTTGCCCAAATGAATTGCAACTGCCATGTTGATCTTCTCCTGCTCAGAACATCCAGTAGGATTGGAACAAAGTACCTTCCGGGGGGAAGAGTTGAATTTCGTACAGTCGCGTTGGATCATGTCCCTGAAATGATTCTCAATGGGAGGTCTCGTCTCACCGCCTTTGTTTTCGCGCTTGAGGTAAGTTCCGGGAGCTGCATTTGCGGGAGCCTTCCTGCCAAACTCTTCCAACACTTTGCCCCAAAATTCATTACCATCTTGACTTGTACCCTTCACTTTAACCTCTCCAACTCCTTCCAAAGCATGTATCCATTCCTCCGCTAGATGAGCACTCTCCTCGGAGCTCCATCGCTTACCTTGCCCCATTTTAACTACCGTAGAAAGCTATCAACAAACAATGAATGTGATAGTGCGAGAGAAGAGAGACGACCAAAGTTGTTGTTGCATATGTTCTGTCTTCAAAAAAGATGTAGCATATCCTTCTCGGTGTCTGTTGTTCGCGTAGGACGGCGCTCTATCTTAATAAATTTTTTTACCATCGGCGTTGATTGGCTCTTTAGAGTAGTAGGTAACCTTCGAGTTAAAAGATAAACCAACATCTATAAACAAGACCCACTTTAAAACTCCCCAGGAGCCGAAGAAAAATGATAAAAATAGCACACCTTAACTCCGGATGTGGAAGTTTTCCGGTTAAACTTAACATTTCCGCTCATCTTTAGCATTTACTACGTAGTAACTGGAACCGGCGCTGATGCTCTGTGTAAGATGCAAGAAGTTGCTTGCAACAAGTTACCTAAACAATTTTCAAGATATTGTTGTTACTCGAAGGTTCGATCGAATTTCTTTGAGGAGTGAAAGATGCAAGAAGTTGCTTGACTGTGAATATTGTTCAAGATATATTGTTACTCGAAGTTTTGATCGAATTTCCACCAGAAGTATAGGAGGATATGATACAATGCCGACTGCCAAAAGTGGTCCAACCAGGAGCAAAGGAGACGCGATTGTCCTTCAAGGAACATAGACAGTGACGTTGTTGCCCTCGATCAGATGGAAGATTATGTGACTTTTGCTGGATGGAAGATGCGTAGTGGAAAAATGAACGAAACTCCGTGTCGGGAAGTACTGCATCATTATTATTTTTATTAGTATTTTATTGTGTTCGGTAATGTCAGGCGATGATGCTGTTTCGGGTTGGATTTGACAATTGGACCACAGGAGCAGATAAACACATACACCCAAGGGCTGTATGCGATGGGTGTAAAAGAAAGTAGTCGAAATACGTAAACAATGGTGTCGTCATCATCTGATGAGTCTTCTTGGAATTGCCTTCATTGGAATGTTTTTAGCTTTTTAGTACAGCATCTGCAACTGCTCTTTTGTCGATAAATTGGGATCAGCATCCGTGCCCAAATCCTAAAGGGCAAAAGTGCAAACCAAATCCAATTTTTGAATCGATTGTTCCAATGACTCCTCCTCGTATGATTCCTCAGCAGATTCGACAGTCGATGATGGAAGAGGCGAAGATATCATCGACGTTCCTTCAGGGACAGCAGTTCGAGTAACGACTTCTTCGCGAAAGCCTCCTTCTTTTACTGCCTCAACTTCATCCTGTTGGCTACAGTTAGATTCATACGTGACACACGAAGACGAAGGAAGAGTTGGATGCCGGGGAGTCCTTCGGGAACTAGTTCGAAGAATTGGGGAACGTCTTGAGAGACTCGGCGTTGGAAGATGTTTTTTCCCCGTCAATCGAAAGGGTCGTGACAGTTGATGAACTGTTGGGATTATGATTGTCCACTCCATCTTGTTGCTGCCAATTGGCATTGTCATCTTCCGCTTCATTCAAATAGTCGTGGTGATAGTTGTTGAAATCACTAGAGGAAGAGTGGATCGACGTCAAGGCGGGTGAAGAATCCGAAGAAGCGGGCGATCGAACTTGCGCTTCCGAAACTGGAGTAGTTGCTACAACAAGGTGATTGGAAGGAACAAGAATCGGAGTATGAATAGGTTTGTGGGCCGACACTGCCTGGAAACGATTGATGCAATTATGGGTCATTTCTTCTTGACGACGATGAGAGACCGCGACAGGTGGGGGATTGGCATCCACGGAAGCAGCATTGGCATCATCTTCATCACCATCGGTCGTCAGTGAACGCTTTTCGATGGGGATTTGAAACTCCACGAGAAGAGATTTGCCCTTGTTCAAAACCACGATTCCAATCCAGTCCACCAACTGACCCTCGGTGGCATGGACGCGATCGCCAAGATGAACATCATTCATGTCTACCAATGTCTCCAATGGAAGCGTCTTCCTCTCCATCTTGCTGTCTTCGTCATCGTCGTCGCTGTCAGTGGAATATCGACGTTGAAGAGCCGTTGGTTTGCTGTCCTCACTCAAATAGTCACCGTGATAAGTGTTGTCATTGCTGGAGGAAGAGTGGTTCATCGAAACGGCGGACGGAGATGGAGTTGGGATTTCGATGTGAGGAAAAGCGGAGAAGAGAGTCGAAGGCCTTTGAGATGAAACGAATCTCGGAGAAAATTCCTCCAAGTCTTTGTAGAAACTATCGTTGTACCCATTCGAAGAAGGTTGATCCGATGGCGTTGTTTTGCTCAAGGAAACTGACGGAGGAGAATAGCGGATAAAAGAGTCACGAGAAGCCGAAAGGGACGGAGAGCGTTGACGAGTGAACGGCGATGATACAACAGCTGCCTTCTTTCGTCGTCCATAAAATGCTTGAGCGGACGACATGATGATGGTAATGATGAGAATGATCGATATTATTGTCAATTGTATGATGAGAAGGAAGAAAGTCTTTCTCGATGGCTTTCGTTGATGAATGTTGATAGTAGAGTTATTAACGTGTTGAGAAAGGAAAACACAGAACAACGTCTGTAGACTATGTACTGAGGAATGAGGAACTCGTGGAGGGAAAAAATGATGATTGTTTGGAGTACGTCGTATAGGCTGACCTTCGAGATCGGCCAGGGCACGCCGGCATTATGTTTGACTCATTCGATCTCATACGACAGAAGATGACAGTCGTTTCTCGTGAAAAAGCGGACGGCGTTGGTAGAGTATCGTTCCAGCTGCGGATCGTTGATTGTCGATAGGTGAGTATGAACTGACAGTGAAGTAACTGTGAAGGTTATCGAGTAGAGTGTAAGAAAGAATCTGTCCATGATGATGTTTGGAATGTTGGAAGAAACGGAAGCGGCCGGTCGTACTGTACAGGTTGTGTTTTGCTTTGAAATACTACGGTAGTACTTCGGAAGTAGTTTGTATTTGCCACGTATCTGATGTAGAATCTTAGCATCAAGAACGAAAAAGTGAAACGACTTGCACTGTTTTAACAGCACAGGTCCAACAACAGCGACGTTGTAAAAATGAGACAACCTCGGTTGTGCTGAATATCAGAAGACAGAACCCTAGCACATTGCCGAAACTCCGGGTATATGCAGCATACCGTTCGTTTATAATTCATTGTAATTCTCTTCCATTGTTCAACATACTAGTCGTAATACTCTACTAAAATAGTACATAGACATTATTATACAATAATAGAGACTTGTTGTGATCTTTGACGATCGATCAAGACAAACGCTATGATATAAAATGAAAGAGAAGAAACAGGAAACACAAACGTTGAACATCGTTGTCGTTCCATGTCTGGTTGTTTTTTTGCACGTGGTGGCCTCCTGTTTTTCTCTCTATTATTCATTGGCTATCAGTACTACTGTACGGTAGTCTACTACCGTTACTTGCTACGGCAGTACTACTGGTTGTATGATAAACGGTACCGGTACCGACGGTACTACCGTAGCTACGTCGTAGAGAGTCAATCTTCACCTCTCTCTCAATTCTTGACGAGCTATGAATATCATACCCTGCTTTCCATGCACGTCAATGTTCTACCGTACTCCGGTCTCCACAGGCCTCCCTATTTTCGGTGCACGAGCTTGTTTTCGGTGCAAACACCGAATTTAAGTTTTTGGGAAAATCGCTTATTTTCGGTGCTGATTGAAGTCTCACGTACAAAGGCCAGACGAAACCGTAACAAATTACCGTGTTTTGTAGCGCAGAAACACCACCGTAGAACGTATCATAGAACCACTCCTTACTGCTAACGCCGAACACAAGAGATAATTACCGGTACCTTGTTTACGACAGTACTTGTTACTTGTTACCCTTTACAGCACATCGAACAATGGCGGAATCAAAACGCAAAGGTAAAGCCAAGAAATTCAACTTGGAATGGATAGTGAAAAACGGCCTTGAAGTATCAACAAGGGATCCATCTACAAGTGAGGTGACTAACCCTAAGCAAACCGTATCAGACTGTTTCAACACTTCTTTGAAAAGAAACCAGCCTGTACACCCTCGATGGAATGGTGGCTAGTTGTCATCATAATTCAAGGCTTAGTGGAGCGCATAGAAAAAACCTTTTCAGCAATGCAAGGGACAAGAACTCTTGTATGCGAGCAGAGACAGTTACTGGCTGCTCTCAAACAGGACATCAAGGAACGCTGCTACATCAAAGGCCCTATGACAGATGAGGAATCCATTTCATTCTTGGCTGCTGTTAACAATGATCCATTACATGGATTTCACTTAAACAACTATTGTGTTCTGAGACAGGAGGTTACGAGTTTCATTGATGATGTAGGAAGTTTTGTCCAGTTAACTATGGATGGGTTAAGATCAAGCAGCAGTGATGCAGATAAGGAGGCACATGACTGCATTATATCAACAATTGCAAATTTCTTGCTGCAATTGGTCAGTGGAATATCTAAGGTGTGCGCTGAGCGTGACACTCACTCAGGAGATCACTGACCTCCTGTGCTGCCCCTTGAATTGTGTGGAGTACTTTCGAGAGACTTTGTGTCTTGTTTGGAAGATCAAAGAATTCGACTTGGGCACAAATTTTCAGAGGCAGAGGTGGAAAACATTCAGTTTTGTAAGTTGCGTCCAGCATTTAAGGAGCAAAGTGGATTTTCACAAATGCTGCTTGATGCCCAAGCATCTTGTGCTGTTCAATCATTTGAAAAGTGTTGGAGTCAACTTGGAAGTGAGTTTGAACAATTGAGAATGTTTTGTGGGGCCATTGCATGATTATGCTCAAGTACAAGCAGTGTTGAGTCCGACTTCTCCTTGATCAATTGGAGGAAGGATCCCAACTCGCAAAGCCTAAGTGACTTCTCCCTTGAATCAATACTGCATTGCAAGCAGTATAAGAAGCTCAGAGACATAATGGAATAAAACTACTAGTAGAAGATAGACAAAACATTGACATTTAAGGCATTTTATAGCGTGCACCGAATGTGCACCGAATTTGAGGTTTGAAAATGCACCGAAAATAGCTATTTGAGGTATTTTCGGTGCCCACCGAAAATAGGGAGGCCTGGTCTCCACTGATGCTGTCTGCTGGTGTCGAATTGCCGCTTTGGGATGGCCAACTCGGATCGTACCTTTTAATTGCTCAAATCTATTTAGAAAGAATCTTGTGAAGAAAACCGTTGAAATTGGATCGAATTGTTGAACTACTATCATAGTGTTATTCCTGTTATAAATCATACTGTCTAACAGTACGTACGTACGTACCACTAATCCGAATCCCTTTATGGTGGTTGGGAGGACGATCATCACAGGATCTTACGACAGTAGTCAAGTAGGTAGGTATCTACATAGCTACTAGCTCTACTAGCTACGGTACCGGTAGTAGAGCTCTAGTAGAGGTAGAGGTCTACGACAGTGATAACTCTCAACCATCATTGAGTATACACTAAATGTATACCCAGTCGCCGCCTCGGCTTCCGCAACTCCTGTGGTGTGGGTGTGCAATACGCACTAGTCTAGTAGGTAGGAGGTCCTGGCAGACCACGCGCTCACCTGCGCCCTGGCGTTGTACCTAATCTAAGGATGCATCCGGGTTAGTTACAACGAGTCAGCTGTTGTCTGGAAAAGTAACAGACACACAACGGGGGATTGCCAGGAAAAGCTAGTTGACTAGTACGGGGAACTGCACGCTTAAGGGTCCTAGTGGGACCCTAGCCTGTGCAGTTGCCAGTGCACACATCCTGCTTTTTTTGAAAATCTCATGGTGAATCACCACAGAGAAGCTCAACGGCAGCAAAAGTATGATGTTGTTGCAATGGCTGCTACCACCAGGCTAGGGTCTTGTTTGGTCCATCCGTCTCCCGTCCTTCGCCACCAACTTATGCAACGACCCAAGCAACCTAAGCAGCCATGGTACATCCCATACATTGGCTGCATCCTAGGGCTTGACGTACCGGTAGATCATCTATCCGTCTGCAATTACTCCGAGTAGTATGTATCATAGCCTTCTTTACGGCAGTCTACGATACCAGCTTTAGCTAGTGTACCGGTTTGTTTGGAGTTGAATATTACAATCCAACAATTGAACGGCCGTCTTCGACTTTGGCATCATCATCATCTTCATCTTTAATACTACAATATTATTGGAAGTTTGTTCATTTCTTGTCATCAATCTCAACAACATGTCATCGTCGTCGTCGTCGTCGTCTTCTTCTTCGTCCACGCCTTTGCTAGTGCTGCCACCGTATGAATATTGCCCGGAAGATCTCATGGAAAGTTTTCATGCTCTTCAAAAGCAGCAACAACAGCAAGATGAACAACCAAAGGAAGAAGAAGAAACAGAAACAGAAACAAAACAGACACCATCATCACCATCATCATTATCACCAACACGGTCGTTTACAGTTGCTGCCATACAATTGACAGCCAGTGGATTACCGTCGAGTTCGTTGGATGGGTTTTGGCAACGTGCCCAACAAGCCGTCGAATTGGCTGCTACTCAACACCACGCGTCTCTTATTTTATTACCGGAACTGTTTTTGGGTCCGTACTTTTGTCAATCGCAAGAGGCATGTTTGCAAGGATTGGCGTTGACATCCGACAACAACTTTGTTTTGTCACGTATGCAACAATTGGCCAAAACACATCGAGTGGTATTACCCATTTCCTATTTTGAACGACAAAACAATGTTCTGTACAATTCTGTCACAGTCATTGATGCCGATGGGAGTATCTTAGGAACGTACCGTAAAAGTCATATTCCTGACGGAACGGGATATCAAGAAAAATTTTATTTCACTCCCGGTGATACCGGATTTCGTGTATTTACCTCACGAATATTTGGATTTACCATCGGAGTTGCCATTTGTTGGGATCAATGGTTCCCCGAAGCGGCACGAGCCATGGCCTTACAGGGAGCTGACGTATTGATGTATCCCACAGCTATTGGAACAGAACCTCAAGATCCGACCATTGATTCTGTTGGACATTGGCAACGAGTTATGCAAGGACATGCTGCCGCCAATGTCGTACCCGTCGTGGCCAGTAACCGATACGGAACCGAAATACTCTTGTCCAACTCCAACAACAACAACAACAACAACAACAATGAAAACAACAACAAGCCAACCATCGAAAAACAACGCATTACCTTTTATGGACGGTCCTTCATCACAGATGCCACCGGAGCCATTGTCAAGGAAGTGGTATCCATGAACAACGATGACATGCAACAACAAGATCAACAACAACAAGAGGAAGAAAAAGAAGACCATCAACGGTACATTTCCATCATTGCATCCACCATAGATCCCGAAGCCAACCGTGCACAACGTCTAGCATGGGGACTCTTTCGGGATCGAAGACCGGAACTTTATGGTATCTTACAAACCAAAGATGGTTCTGATGGAATGATGCACTGTCCTCCAGCAAACAAACAATTTTGGATGGGAACTCGTTCACAACTCACCAAAGATAGTCCTGACAGAATGGTGCATTGTCCTCCAGCAATCAACAAGCTTGATGGGACTCCAAGAATGGGAACCCACGCACATCTCACACCGACAAAGCGCAAACGGAAGGGTACCAGCTTTGCCTTGCAAGGCAACTGCAGAGTATGCAGAAAGAAGACGAAGTATCTTTGCTCTTGCTGTCAAGACGAAGCTGTCGCAACTTCAAAAGAAACATGGATCTGCTCTACAGAGAAGGGGAGGCTGTGCTTCTCTCGACACTTACAGGACGTCCACGGATCATAGATAAGACACCTCTACTATAGTGTTACTGTGTAAATTCACAATGAATAGTCGGACAAGTTTGTTGAAAAAAAAACGTTGGAAATGAATTCTGGCCGATAGCTGATGTCCATCAACCATCTTCAATCTACCGCAATAACATTGTCTTTATGGTTCCAGTCCTACGAAAGAGGTCGTCTTTATCGCTGTTGGTAAAGAGGCAGTGATGAAAGGTAAAGCAACAACTAATTTACAGATTGGCTGAAATTTCAGAAATTGGCTGAAGCATCATGTCCGTCTTGAGACAATGCTCATGCCTCCATGAAACCCCTCCAAGCCATGTGGTATTCCCAAAGCAGCAGCACTCCTTCGAATAGATACCAGAGAGACGATGGCCACACTACTTGAGAAAAAGCAACTTGGCAGGAACTTTCTAACAGTAAGTTATCGATGGTTTTTTTTTTGAATAAATCTTCAGTCAGCTCGGAGCAGGAATGAATAGTCCTCCTTTCGTGTTTTTCTCCCTACTATTTTTTGATCGGTGTTTTCATGTTGAAGGACAACTCCAAGAAAAGCTTCAACCGAATGACAGTACCCACCATAGCTCTATCCGTCGATACTCGCTGCAACTACGTCGTAAACAAGAAAAATACGTACGAGGTAGTATAATGTTTCCATTGTTGCCGCTGATGACACGATCTCGTCCGTTGCACTGCTGATAGATAGGCTACAAGAAATTCTTTGTTCGCGGGACTATGTCTTGGGCCCGAAGAAAGAAAATTAAACTACGATGGCGAGTTGATGTCGTATTTTCATAGTACTTTAGCAGCACAGAAGCATGAACGACGATCAAAAGGTCCCGCTTTTTTTTTAACATCTCGTAGTTGAACATAGCTCTCGAAAGCAACAAAATCCACAGACGCAGCGACATGACAGGAAAAAAAGTAAAGCTACCGGGGTTGGAAGACTCCTGTTTCTCCAAACTGTCCCCGTGTGACAATGCACGAAAAAGAACCGTTCAACTCGGAGTAAAAACTACCGGTAGTCACTACCTCGTAGTCAAAATGGTGAAATCTACTACTCTAGGTAGCTACTGCCAAAAGAAATCTGTTAGATGTTCTGGTCGATTAGATTCATTCGTCTACTTTGACTTGCATACGGACTCTTGTAAAACATGTTGGGAACGGCAGTTATTCTTCTTCTTTTTTTCGGTATATATGATGGTCCGATGGGCATGACAATATCATCATTACGATGGCTGGCCCCCCTCTTCCAACAGTTGACGATGCTTGTGACACGGCATGATGCACAGTATACCAAAGGCGAGAGTATCTTGGTACAACCCACCAAAAACAGTTTATTTCTGAATCTTTTCTTTCTTTCTTATCTTGTGTGTGTATGTATGTATGTTTGTCTACCGTCCCGTTCTTCCAATGGTAATGCCGGTGCTGATGTTGTTGTTGTTGTTTGCAAGTTTGTCATATCGCTGAATCAAGTTGTCGATCCCTTGTGTAAATAGTTCACATCGTATGGGCATTTCAAGTTCGTAAAATGGATCCTTGAGGGCACAATCCGTATATAGGACGTATATTTCTCGTAGTACAGCATCCAAGTTCAAATCGGCGTTCGGTTCTGCCGTCAGAACGAACTTGATTCCAGTTCGTGTTTGTAAACAACGTAGTATCATCCCTGCAGCATTGATTTCTTCGATTCCGTCATCGGCTCCCATGGCATTTTTATTGTTTGGACAGTTGAGAGGAGAGGCCGCTGCGGCAGCAATGGCGTGCAGACTTGCAAAGGTACTTCCGATCCGTAACCATTCGTTGGTACTTATTTTAGGTGCCTTTGGAGAGAGTGCTCTGTGATGAATCAACCCTCCCGATTTGTTGACAATCATCAAATGAAGAAACATAATCGATTGAAAAGGTAGACGATGTACGACAGTAGACACAATGGAGAAAACCAAAAAGTAGTAGCAGTAGTAGTTCGAGGAGAAGGAGGATTACGGTACTCGACATGACCGGCAGAGGTCAGCTTTATACGTCGTGGTGTATGAATACCTCTCTACCTACGACCTACGACTAGTAGTTTTGCTAGAGTAGACTAACAAGTGTAGTGATGATGATCATTCGTTGCTTAACAAAAGAGATCGCCTAGTAGCTAGCTAGTAGAGACATTTTCTTGCTTCTCTACGCGCGCACGTAAGACAAAACGGAACAATTTCTGTCTCTTTTGGAGACAGTTCAATCGTATGACGTATGATACGTACTACCATACACTCGCAGTCAATACATTCATCATGCTCACTTTCTATGAACACAAGTGGTAAAATCTTTCATCCGTCGTGTCAAGGTGAGACGGTCTGACGAAGTCTGTCAGTCACAGCCGGCGAAGCTTCACTCTGGATGATGTCGTCTTTTACAGATGATATCTCTTGGATGATTGGTTATCTTTCTTCTAAGTTCTGTCAAACTTGAAGAAAGAATCATCTCTCTTCCTTTCTCATGACAAAACCCAAACAAAGCTTCACTTTCTGTTCAATTTCATGATCACACAATCCTTAACAATCTTTCGCAATTCCTTCCAACTCAAAACTAGATCTCAATAGTTCCCAATACTTCACGCCTAATTTCTTATAAGCAATCTTTCCATGACCGGTCTACACTCATCTTAACAGGTTGCGAGCCCAAGTCTACCTCTGCATCGATCTCATCCGTCGACTCGATCGCTTCGGTAACGATCATCCGCGACTTATATCGTTCTTTGTCTCAACGGTTCGGAAAGTTGCTTTCAACCCAGTTCTGTATTTGATGTACTGGATGAGCGAAAGTTTTCTTCACACCTTTTAACTTTCTTCTATCTATCAGTCATCAACTGTGACCTCGAAGTAACTACTCTGAAGTCTCTGTCAAATCCCGAGGTCGTTGCGATGTTTTGAGAGGGAGAAGAATAATATGTGGCATCTCTTCGTTCTATTGGCCCTAAGCTTGGTGTGGCCAACTTCTTGCCCTTCGTCTGTCCGCATGGATAGCGTTTCACTGTTACTCCTATACGCCAGTCCTTATCACAATCCATCGCAACATCCTCTTTCAGCTGCAGCTCTATCTTGGGAGCTCTCTTGCGGTCTAGCACCTCCAACAGTACCGTCTTGGCATCCAGTACTCAGCCAAGCCCGAAGATCTTATCAAGCAATACGTGACTTATTTTCTTTGATTTATCTTTCTTGGGAGTTTCATTTTGATGTCGATGATCCCCACATCCTCTTCCACAAGCCATTTGATACTTTTCATCAAGTTCAGGAGAAGACACATCACAACTCAATTCTTACATTCATCTCGAACATGCTGATCAAACTCAACACTTCGGTCTTCCGGTTGTTCAAGAATCTTTTCGATCCTGTTATTCTCGATACATCTATCAGCATACCATTATCAAGAAACCATTATAGACAAGTCGGACTTGTCACTTTCTCAAGCGCTCAGCCTCCGTCAGAAGTGGAGCACCTATCGAATGTCAACATCTCAACTCACTTGGACACACTATCATCCCTGTTCGTTTAGACAGTTGCTCAATCTTTCTCACTACGTCCTTACGCCACAGAGGGAGATCTAACTCATTTCAATTCTAAAGCTCCGGAGGGAGCCTACATCAGTCAATATCAACACAAACCACACATCATCACATACGTTTCAGAGGGAGATGCTACTTATTTTTCTTAGTCTCTGCTCAACGAGGATTTCCAATTCTATTTCATCTTTCTTTTCAGAGGGAGACTCAACATGTGGATTTTGTGCACTTCTTTTTCAGTGCTCTTTGGATGGAGCACGAACCGGAAAGTCGTATTTCCGTGTTTCATCACTTCAATCAACGAATCAACGGACGGATTGTTCATACCTACAAGCGTTACGGGACGCTTGGGTTTCTTTCTCTCTTTCTTTTCTTTCAAATCAAAACCGTCCAGTTATTCATTTTGCTGCCAGTGCAGCGAGGCCTTCACTCTCATCAAGCTCACGAAATTTACACTCAATCAAATCGGTCGTTATTCAAAGAACAATATTGTAATTGTTGCTACGCCCGAGTGAGACATGAGACACTCACGAATCTAACTCGTTCAAATCGGTCGTTATTCAAAGAACAATCTCGGATGATTTGTTGCTACGCCCGAGTGAGACACACGACATCGATTGTTGTCGAGATGGCCTAATCAATCTATCGGTCGTTATTTCAAAGAGATGAATTGTCTCTACGTCCGAAGCGGAATTTGCGACGAGTGTCGCAAGTTGCCCAGTCAATCTGATCAAAGCTTCTGGGATAGTCGCCCCACAACAGAAGCCATATATCAACAGCAATACCGAGCTATTGCCCTTCTATCATTTTCTCATCAACTCTTAACATTGCCTCACATTGTTTTTCATTGCAAGCTCGTTCCAGAAGAAACTCTCATCAACAATCTTCTTTCTGTTCATTCCTTCTTGCTCTTCGCTTGAGAGGGAGTGTCAAGGTGAGACGGTCTGACGAAGTCTGTCCGTCACACCATAGTCTAACAAGTCAAAGTTCGCTGACATCTGTCATCAGCCGGCGAAGCTTCAC
Source organism: Nitzschia inconspicua (assembly GCA_019154785.2). Taxonomy (NCBI): domain Eukaryota; phylum Bacillariophyta; class Bacillariophyceae; order Bacillariales; family Bacillariaceae; genus Nitzschia; species Nitzschia inconspicua. Next base: position 308,755 of record JAGRRH010000012.1, read on the forward strand.
TCTGGATGATGTCGTCTTTTACAGATGATATCTCTTGGATGATCGGTTATTGCCCAGGTGTAACCGAATTCGTTTTAATCAACCGAATTAGGTTACACTTTCAAATGCCCCATTACTACCGCAAATCATCACCTCCAATGAAATACCGATAAGGAACCGCTTCTTCACGATAGATTCAACTCAGTAAAAGTTGTTAACAATAGAAGAATCACACAAGATTTCTTTCAGACAGGCCAAGGAAGATTCAAGAGCAGTTGAATTTTTGGATCAAAGAGCACAATTCCGCACGATCCGAAATTTTTGCGCGTACAATTCCACGCGATTTTTGTACTCGAAAATTACTCCCTCATAAATACAACGTAATCCAACGAAACTTCACAATGGTGAAGAAAGTAGAGATTTAGCGCTATCTACCGTGCTCTCTTGAACTATATTGAGCCTTCGAACGTTATCAAGACCAAGAATCTGAGCACTGTAGAGAGGAAAGGGGTTGAAGCTGTCTTGGCAATGAGAAAAGAAGGGAAAACCGACAACAACGTGATTTGTTTGTCGTTCGACGTATTCGTATCATGATTATCCAAGTAGAGATGTGCAATCTGCAACCACTAGATGGTGAAAGAAGCGTTCTCGAGCTGAAGAGGCTGTTGGTGTTGAGGGAATGATGAAGAAAATACACCAACGGAGGCTCCATCAACGGAGGTTCCAGCGGTCCAAGGGCAAAACAACGAAGCTCGACGAGGTGCCGATATTCGACGGAATGAACGTTTTGATGATGGACAAAAACACATCTCTTCGAAACTTGTATGGGTATTCAATCAATATAACGCGTTCGGTTCTGGTTTGTCGACAACATTGGGTCAGATCGAATTGATGGAAGAAAATGATTCACCACATTCGGAAGCGTTCCACAAAATCTGTCGGAAAATTTGTTTGTTTGAGAATAGAAAAAATCAAATACAACACGGAACCATTTGAAACTCACCACCTATTATCAACACACCGACAATCAAAACAACCTCCTCCATGCAAACATATCGTTGGAAGGAATATGAGTCACTCATCGATGGGAGCAACGAGTCTTTGCGTTTGTGGATTTTTCGGTGTGCTTCGTCGTAGGGCAGTGTGAATGCGGAGACAAGGCACCGTTGGAACTCCTTCAATCCATTCGATAACAGCTAGCCATGGCCCTCATGTTCAATGATCACATGACACAAGAATAGAGATCACGCTAGTACTCTCTGACAAGGCAAAGGATGCAAGACAACAATCCACGACAAATCGACCGCGCGCTCGTACGAAGTATTTGAAAAATGGATTTTTGGCGGAGGAAATCGCTATCAGAAGTGCATTTGCCAGGCCCCTGTGTCCATGAAAACTGTTGGAATATGTTGTTCTTGCACTGAAGGGTTCTTGATGTTTGAAGCTTGATAGCTAGATCATCATATTTCAGTAGCTACTGACGAAAATGTAGAGTAACCGTGACCGGCTACTGAAAAAAAATAAAAAATCCTTTTCACTCCATGGCATTTTTTAGGCCAACTAACTTATGTACCTCAAAATGCTACTTATATAAACTTACAGATTGAGAGTTGAGCTATTTATGTGTGAAAACACAAACGTAGGAGACATTGTCTTGGGAAGATATGCCTATTCAAAAACTAACCTAATTCGGTTGATTTCAATGTTGGATGACCGTGATTGGTTATCTTTCTTCTAAGTTCTGTCAAACTTGAAGAAAGAATCATCTCTCTTCCTTTCTCATGACAAAACCCAAACAAAGCTTCACTTTCTGTTCAATTTCATGATCACACAATCCTTAACAATCTTTCGCAATTCCTTCCAACTCAAAACTAGATCTCAATAGTTCCCAATACTTCACGCCTAATTTCTTATAAGCAATCTTTCCATGACCGGTCTACACTCATCTTAACACGTCGGCATCCACCGCCTACGTTCACTGGAAACTGGAATCATACCACAGTCGCCATTGTCGCCTCTCTGACAACAGTTTTCACTTGACCGATTGCGTTGGTCTTTCAAAATAATCGCATCTCGACATCGTATTTGTGCGAATTGTGAGAACCAATACAACTAAGAATACGAATAGGACTATGCGAGAAATCACCCGTGCCTTCGTCAGGGTGATTGGTGGTGTTGCAGTGATATTCTCGCCGATGGATACGTTTCGTCTTTCCGTTTCGGCATGGACAGTATCGATCGGTTCTTCTGTCCCGACAAGAAGAAGATCCAAATTGGTATCATTGTCAAGAATGAATCCTATGATGTCATCTTCCAAGACAGAATCTGAAACCACATCAAAATCAGCATCAGAATCGTTGTCCTCGTCGTCATCTTTACGAGAGTTATATCCACCATGGAACAGCAACCTCTCTGATTGCTGTCACTACGAAAATGGAACTTTGTCGGTAGAGAATGGCTTTCACACACTCTATTATCAAGTGTATTCCAGTGGTAAGAACACAACCACCACCAGTGATGATGCGGTGGCACTCTTTTTACATGGTGGACCCGGTGCCGGATGTTTTCCCAATCATGTACGATTCTTCAATCCTCAACGGTACGCAAAAGTTATATTGTTGGACCAGAGAGGATGTGGACAAAGTTATGCACAAGAAACAACCAAGTTGCATCATTTCAATACTCTACAACACTTGATCAGCGATATCGAGACCTTACGACAACATTTACAAATTCATCAGTGGACGACCATATTGGGTGGATCATGGGGCAGTACTCTTGCCTTGGCTTATGCACAAGAGTATCCCCACCGAGTGTACAGTTTGATCTTGCGAGGGATATGTACCATGCGACAATCCGAAATTGATTGGTTGTTTGGTACTGGTGGCGGTGCCTCGCAACTCTTTCCAGAATCGTTCCAACAATTCGAGGAAACAGTGGCAGTTGTCGACACCACTAATACCAACAGCCCAAAGGATACCACAAATGATCCTACCAAAAATGCACTCAAAGAATATCACAGAGCGTTCTTCATGGAAATTTCCAGCACCACCAATGTCAGTGACACGATAGGTACGGAACCCAATACGACAACGGCTCTCCAATCCTGGAGACGATGGGAGTCTCTCATGACCGTGGCACACAAGTTACTGCCGGCCATGTCAACCCAACCGGCGCTCAACCTTTCCGATCAGTCGGCCGTCATGAAAACACTATTCGAGTGGGATACGAACTATGTTGAATCTCCCGTGGTGGTTGGTACAACTACTTCCAGCACGTCGAATAGGAATGATAAATCGATTTGGACGTTTCAGGACGCCAATGGTAAAATCGTTCCAACATCTGCAACATCCACCCAAAGTGCAGAATAAACTGCTCAGAAGCTACGACGACACATTGGGAGAATAAACAAGCCTTCGATCGACCAATTGGTTGAGTCGAGTGTACAACAACCAGCCGAAACACTGATCGTTCGAAGCAATCATCACATCTCACCGCAGGTCCTGTTGACATGCCAATATTCGTACAATCGCGACTATTGTATGAATGGGATTTCTATCCTAGACTCTCAACGTATGCAAAACTTGGAATGTGTCCAATGTATAGCCATCCAAGGGGGAGCTGACTTGATTTGTCCACCAGATACCGCCTTGGACTTGTGGGAGGTTTGGCCCACGCAAGGCCATCTGGAATTGCGAATACCGTTACATGCTGGTCACTCCATGTACGATCCATTTTTGACGAATGAAATTATACGGGCAACCGATCGGATAGCAGAACAATGGGAGCAAAAAACAGGTAGTATGTTCATGACGGAATGATGTTGCCATCGATGCATCCAGGTTTTTTTTTTCATGCCTGTAGTCGAGGGATGTCCGATTTGTCTGCTTCCACATAGATGACTGTGGAGGATGTGCTTACACTCGTATGGAGGAGAGAAGATGACGAAAGGAAACCCGTGTGGTGCAAGTTCCAGTAACAAAGAACTGCTATCATTTGTGTTCACAAAGGAACATGCTGAGCGCTTCCAACGAGAGATCGTGAGGTAAAGAAATGCATCTCCATAACAATGTCCGATTGTCTGCCTCCACATAAATGACTGTGGAGGATGTGCTTACAGTCGTTGGAGGAGAAAAGAAAGGAAACCCGCTTCCAACGAGAGCTCTCTCCACTGTCGACGAATGTTTCGGCGCGGTTAGTGATAACATGTTGGATCGCAAACCAGCGGCTTTACCAAGTCGATAATTCCACCAAAAGCGAGAGCGATGACAAGATGGCTCTCAAAAAGGACAAAGTCTCATGTAAGGAAGAAAGAGAACGAAGGGAGCGTGGCCAATGAAGATATGAACGATAGGGAATAGAGACGACGATGCAAATCATGCTGTGATTGACCTTCAATCCCATGAATACACCAATCGACGCATGGAAGGTACAAGCAGTAAACAGCTGCAAAGTCTAGCAGTGGCAGTCGCTTGCGATCTTTGGCTCGCGATTGTTTGTGTGTGCTCTCAGCTCTCAGAATATATCAGACGGGTCAAAAAGAAAGTTTCCCAATTGATTGAGTACCTGACTGTGAATGATAGATCACTTGGATCATTGCTGGGTCGAACTGTTTGCAATCTCCCACTCCACAAACCAAGTCGCGAATAAGAGAATCAAAACTTTTGTGGAGCTTACAATGAAATGTGATTCTCTACGGTAGTAGAAGGAAGCGCTGCCGTTTTTCGTCGATCGCACAGAATTCGGTGCATCCTTGGCTGCTTCTCTCCTCCCCTGCCTGTCGCGACTGCTACATCCTCGTCACAAGGGCAAGGTTTCTTGCAAAGGGAGGGAAGACAACAAAAGACAGTGTGGCCAAACGAAGATGTCGACGATACAGAGCGAAGAGGATAAATGCGGATCATGCTGTGATTGACTCTTCGATCTTGCATCCAAAATTTCTTTGGACACACCACATTAACAAACGCCTGTCTGTCCCTCCATGCTTGCAGAAGATAAATGCAAATCATGTTGTGATTAACCTTCGATCTCATGGTGCGTGAATACACCACCATGGCTTTTGACTTGTTCCCACGTGTGTGTTTATGTGTGTTGTACTCTCAAAAACCATTTCGGCAGTATCCACCAAGAATACATTCCAGTTTATTTGGTTGATGGAATGGAATTTTTTGGATCACTGTTTGTGCGTTGGGATCAATCGAACTTTTTTGGAGCAATTCCCACCGCAACTTGGAACAAAAACAAAAGAAAAACGCCGCGTTTTGTTGTGGAGCGAATCAGCCGCAATCGCAGCAATATTGCAAAAAGGGATAAGGCCTCTCTCTGTGTATGGCAGCATGTTGGAAGCGGTATCTCCCCTCTGCTTCCGCAAAGACCTCTCTTCACGGACAGCTCTTTCCCTACGTCTTCTTTCAACGGTCATCAACACACACACACACAAAGTTTGAAAGTTCGGGCCAATCTCCTTCTGATGTCTTTGAAGGAATATCCATCGTGTATTGTAGCAGCATCCTTTTGACCCTTCCACCATCAACGGAACCCTCAGGTGTGGATGCAATGATGCGCCGGTGGCTTGGGCCGTATGCCGTTACGAAGTGTAGCAATTGAAGTTATGGTGATGAAAGACGGTGCAAATGTTGTCAAGGTGTGTGTGATCCGACGATAGCAGTGGGCGGTAACCATCGACACAGGCACCTTCTTATTCTGAAACATGATCTATTTTTCTCACTTCTGTTGCGAAAAAACGTGCCGTTTTTTGGGAGGAGCTTTGTTGGCGATGAAGTGGATGATGTTTTTGTTGTTGTCACAACGTCACAACAAATAGAAAAAAGATACTACTCCGAGTACTACGTAATTCCTTCGATTGTAGAACCACCGTACTGCCGGTAGCTACCAGCTACCTACGGTACTACCTACAGTGGAGGAGTAACATCAGTGTCAGTGGCCTATTATGTGGTTTGTTTGTTGAGATTGTAATGGAGGACCATACGACTGGCTTGGGCGAGTCAGCATACTTGAATGACATGCATCTTGTGTATGATTGCACGATAAGCAACACTCTCTCCTACACGGTAGGATTCTGTTCTGGACCGTGTACTACGTATGATAGTACGGAAGGTGCTGGTCCGTCCGTCGTAGTTGACTTACGGTAGAGTGCTCATGTCGTACTACGATAGTAGCGCTATACGGTAGTACCGTAGATGTAGGCGGCACCACAAGTTGAAAGTCTCCCGTCGAATACACGAAGTACGGTACTACGTACAACGTAGCTCACTGCCGTGATGCTCCCAATTCACTGCAGTGATTGCATTCAAATTACAACTAAGTCTTTGTAGTGTTACTACTGTTTAAGTCTACCAGTCGAGTGAAGTTTATTACATTATATTGAAACACTCCCGTAGTAGTTGTTGTACTATTGCTTCATTCTATCCATTTCTTTTCGTGGTTTACAGTACAAATGACTCCTACAACAACAACACCAGCCAAACACTTCTTGTCGAGTGACAATGAGTACGACTCCGAGAAGAATGATGCGCGGAGCAAACGGTACCGAACATCATCAACACCAGATCATTCATATTATGATCTTTCCTATGTTGATATTATGAAAGATCGACGGTACAAACTCACAAAGGCTTGTGAGGATTCGTTTCGTCAAATCTTGCAACGTCCTTCAAAGGACGGTGAAATCCAAGCCCATCATGTGGCAAGTTTCCAAGCTCATATGAGACACATTGTAGATGTAATGTATCCGTCACAATACTTTACCGGAGAAGTATTGAGTTTTGGAAGTGATGATGGTAATCAATTGGGTCTTTGTACCGATCCGGAAGCAGAAAAGGAAGATGAATACGTCCCATCACTGATTCCACCACAAAATCTTCCATCGTATAATGTCAAGGCGATTGCTGCTGGTGGATCTTCGTCCTTTGCATTGACTTATGATGGGACCGTCTATTCGTGGGGTGTCAATGATGAAGGACAATTGGGAAGAGGTGATATCCCCTCCGAACAATTGCATACCATTGGAAAAGTTCCCCTGGATGATACGATCATTCAAGTTTCGGCTGGAAACACTCATACGCTCTTTTTAGACATGGACGGAACCGTCTTTGTTGCGGGACAATATTATACACAAGAATATGGAAAGTGGATGGACCGTAACACACTTCAAGAATTGGAACAGGCACAAAAAGAAGGGAAACCAAACTTGTTACCCTATCAACTTACCACCTTTTCACAAAAGGTCATCAAGGTTGCCGCTGGGAATAACTTTTCGGCCGCTCTATTGGAAGATGGATGTACATTAGTCACATGGGGACTTGCCATGGATGGACAATTGGCACGTAGTCGCAGTGGGTACGTTCTGGAACACATCCACACACAAAAAAAAACCAAACAATCTTAGACTTAGGTCACAACTTCTCACAATTATTTTTAATTTTTTACTGTTAATTTCAAAGGGGAGCTCCACCGGTCGATGCGCCAAAAGACGGACAACAACATCGGTCGTTTGATTATGAAAAACCAATGTTGGGAGAATACAAGAATGTGTTCGATGACAAGAAGAAAACGAATGTTCAAGTATTTGAAACGAAAAACGATATGGTGTTCAAGAATTTTCTCACTCCAAAACCGGTCGATTGGGAGGACAGTCTCAACAGGACGGTGCGACGGCATATTGTAGACTTTGCCTGTGGAGATCGTCATCTACTCGTCGTCGCACGAGACGACGGTTCCTTCGAAACACGGGTCTACAGTGCTGGATTCAACGTCGGAGGACAGTTGGGACAAGGAGACCTCGAACCGTGTCATTTCCTCTCTCCCATCCGATTCCTCGACAAGAAACGTATTTGCAAGGTCGCCACGGGATTGCATCACAGTTTAGCGTTGAACATGTTGGGAGATAATGTGTGGGCTTGGGGCAATTCCAACAACAGTTCCTTGGGACTTGGACCGGAAGATGCTCCACGACCCGTACCGACACCACAGTTGGTATCCTTTCCTAAATCCATTCAGGGAGAACGAATTGTCGATATTTCCGCTGGGGATAGTACCAACTTTGTCATCACCGACAAGTACAATATCTATTCGTGGGGTTTCAATGTGAACGGACAGGCTGGTATCAACAGTGACGTCATGGACATTGTCGAACGTCCACGCAAATTCGATCCGATGGAAACGGTACAACGACGGTACAACCCCGAAGCCACCAAAGGTTGGGTACTACAAGTCGCAGCAGGAGGACAGCATACCCTCCTTCTCGTCAAGAGATTCAAATAATAGAGGAAAAAATAAATCTTTAGTAGCAGATCCTCAAATATTTGAACGATGTATACTCTGCACTGCCACAACACTCGTTTGGTTGGAACTTTAGCTAGGAACAATATTATACAGAATACTGTCATCGTAGTAGTATTGTGATTATAGTACGTAATCGTCATCTTCTTCCGCGTCGTCTATGACTACTATTCCTACATCTTCTTCTTTCACTTCTTTTTTGTTCGGCATTTCTTCTGTTGCATATCGACGACGACGACGATGATGATGGTGTTGTTGATTCTTCTTTTGGTTGTTGTCATGATGATGACGACGACGACGATCGGTACGGTTTTCTGTCGGAAAGTGCCACGAACGGTTCAACGACATGTCCCGCAGAATCCAAATGAAGCTTATTGACGAGCTCTTCGTATCCTGCAAACGTCATAAACCGTTGTCGTCGATGATACATTCGATGTTCCAATTCGTTTTTCATTTTGACCAACAATAACATATTCCCGTATTCCGGTTGTTGCATCTTTTCATGTAATTTGAACCATAACTGACGTGTTTCAAACACAAATTTACGATTCAAATCTTTGGGAAACGGTGATTCACTGTGTCCATGAGTCTTTACAGCTCCAGGAACCTTGTCATGGTGACTATTTGACGGTGTTGTTGTCGTTGTCGTTGTTGTTGTAGTTGCCGCTGCGGTTGTTGGACTACTCCTACTGCTGATGCTGCTGTGGTTGTGACTGTGGTCAGAATCTTGGTGTAACTGCTTGGCAATTTTATATAGAATGATCCGCTGCCAGTTGCGATTGGAGGTGTCGCGTTTGTTTTGAATATCCTGTAACCGTTCCAAGTCTCCCAAATACACACCGTTGAAACCATGTTCGATATCTGTCCCCCACGTGTACCTGTTTTGTATGTCGAATATAGTAGTAGAGAATATACAATAGAGCGAGTGTGTTGGTTGTGTGAGGCGACACATGTTGACCAAAAAAATTGTAAGGATGATTTTGATTTTTGGTCTTTGTAAGTGTTTGTAGTACAGTGTTTTGAATAGTGTATCAATAATAAGGTACGTACCCCTTTGGTTCTACCATGTACCGGAATTCGAGTTCCGTGACGGGACATACCGGTTTCAAATGTTGATCGAGTCGATACAGTAAGGGGATACCGGTGGGGATGGACATTCCCTTGATATCTTCGTCGCTGATCCCATCGATATTTTTGATCAAGGTCCGTATCGTGTTGGCGTGAGAGACGACCAAACATTTGTTTCCGCTTCGTAAGGACGGTGCAATGAGGGAATGATAGAATGGCATGATCCGATCGGCGGCATCCTTCAATGATTCGGCTCGTGAATTGTCCAATTGTTCCTTGGACAATTTTCGATACCTCCTATCATTCCCGTGCCAATACGGATGATCATCGTCCATCGGTGGTGGTCGGACATCGTACGAACGTCGCATTTGCATGACCAATTCTTGATCCAAATTCAGTTCCTGATACGCCGTATCTTTATTGTATCCCTGTAAACTGTAAATCATAATATACATCAATCAATCAATCAATCAAATCAATCAAATCAAACAAACATAGTGTCATGATACAATCAATGATGATAGTATTAGAATTGGTAGTAATAACAATAACAAAACAATAAACAAAATTGACACAGTAACGGTTAAACGATGATGATTTTTTTGGTTTTCGTACCTTCCGTAACATCGTTCGTTCAGTCGCCACGATTTGGTGACACCGACCCAATGTTGTCGTGCGGTGTTCAATGCCATGTTACAGGAGAAGGAGGCACGTTTCAAGACGCTGGTGAAGGCATGGTCGATTTCGATCCCGTTCTCGTACAGGAGCCGTCCCGCCGCACGTGCCTCCTGTTTCCCTTTCGGTGTCAGGTCGACGTCGCACCAACCGGTGTACCTGTTCCGTACGTTCCATTCCGATTCGCCGTGTCGAAGCAGGACGAGCGTGTACAACGAATCCTCCCCAAAATTGGCAAGTCGAAACGGTGGCGGAGACGGATCACACGGCGTCCCCCCCGAAATGATCTGATTGATCAACCGGTCCGTTTTCGTTGTCGTCGGAGATGGTTCATTACTACTAGTAGTAGCAGCAGTTTTGTTTATGTTGTTCTTTGACAGTGCTGGTGATGATGAGGACGATGTTGATGATATTACATTCTTTGAGGTAGATTTTGGCAACGATGATGGTGATGAATGAGAAAAGGTAGCAGTAGTAGGAGAAGTAGCAGAAGAAGTAATCGGTGTCATCATGTGTGGTCCACGAGTGCGTTTCCTTGATGATTTCAAATTGCTTTCTGTTTCTTCATGTTGTTTGTGGAATGACGATTCGGAAGGATTCGTACCACGTGTAGTAGTAGTAGTACTAGTAGCAGTACGGGTTGTAGAAGTGGTAGTTGTAATTTGATTGTTACTGCCACCATACTTCGAGAGATATCGCATCGACAAGTCATGGTTCCCTTTCGTTGTATCAATAATAGTACAAGAAGAAGGAGCAAACAATAATTGTCGAACTGCCTTTCTTTGGAGATACCATATTCTGCTGCTGTTGGAAGATCGTTTCATGATGATGATGATGGTTCTTGTTTACTCGTTTGCTCGTTTGCTCCATTACTTCTATGTCCTGTCAAAGTCCAGTAGAGCGACACACCCCAATAGTACGGTCGTACCGGTAGTCTTTCTTTGTCTGGTAGGTTCGTAGCTGTACATACAACAATGGGACATATGATACACTTTACTGTTGGTCTTGGTAGTAGTCTTGCTACGGTAGTCAACAAGAGTACGATAGTGTGTATATTTGGTGTTGATGTGTGTTGACTGTTGATACGTCACTACCGGTAACTGACTTCACTACTACTGACAACAAGATAATAATAATAATAATATCATACGGTACATCCATTCATCACGACAAAGCTGCTGCTGCTGCTGCTGATGATGATGATGATGTTGATGATGATGATGTTGATGTGATTGACTGTGAATGATGATCGTCGTCGTCGTCGTCGTCGAAAAAAGGGGGACGTTATATCCGATCGCAACGTCCTATTAATATATATTATTTATAATATATTATTATATCATCATACACCGGACGATGCATCGGATGTCAGCCACAAAGAATACTACGATCGTATCATACCTCCCGTAGCTACCGATAGCTACCTCTAGGTACCGATTGGTAGGTAGGTAGTTACGTATAATACAGGTGAATGATACAGTAAGGTCATTGCGATCAATTTACCTACCGTACGTAGTACTACGTAGTAAGTACCGGTGTTTGATTCGCCACATTGTCACCACCACACTTTTCATTGCGTTCATTGCCATTGCCAAATGGCTTACAGTCAATGTCATTTTATTGTTACTACTACTCCGGAGTACCATTTACTATCATCGTCTTTGGGATCATTGTGATGATATGGGCTCCAAAACCATTATTTGCTGTTGCTATTGCCATTGCCATGACTGCTACTGTTGCTACCACAAATACTAGTACTAGTAGTAATACTAATCCTGCTGCTGATCTGAAAGTGCATCAGAAATGGACAACAGCAACCTTGCCGTTCCATGGATTCGTGTGCATGCCTACCGATGATGTGTCAACAACAATGATGATGGCATCCTTCCAAGAGCGTCATGATCTGTTTTCGCTCACTCAGACCATGTGCAAGGGTTTTATCTTACGTTTCGATCCAGAAACGTTTCCTGTTGTTCCCGGTGGTGGTGGCGTCGTCAAGAACAAAGATTCCATCAAGAAACTGTTCGATGTACTCAAAAAAGAATATGCTTTCCATCAACAACAACAACATGTCTGTTCTCACAGTCAATTAGTCTCTCACAACCAAAACAAGGCCGGAAGAAAATATATGTCTTGTAGCAACTTTCAGATGTATCGACCCGACAAAGTGAAACCAACAACAACAAAAGCAACAACAACCGGCAAAGCAACCACGTTGACTTGATGCTGATTCGGTTTCGATCTATCTTGTCTGTGGGATTGGAGAATCTCAACGTACAGGAAATTGTTGTTCTACTAGAAATACTACGACAACAAAGAAACAACACCAACTACTGCTGCTGCTGCTACTACTACTACTAGAAGTGACTTTGAGACTATGAATTCTGTCACCAACCAAAATAATGGGTACGGAAATGTGGTCAACGGTAACATGACAGAGAAAATACACAATGATTGCTATAGTGTTGACTTTTCTTACAGTGTCGGTCCAGGAAACGACGATGACAACGACAATGACAACAACTACAACAACACGATGTCCGATGATGCCGACTTTTCTTCTTCCTGTTTCGGTCCAAGAGACGACGACGACAATAATGTTGATGATGACGATGATACGTCCGATACAGTGACACACCCAGGTGTTGGTTCTCGTCGTTCTCCTTCTCATCAACGGTTGGATCCGTTGTACCAAGAACTGATTCGATTGTGCGACGTTGCTGGCAAAAACGAAACAACGCAAACAGCTACAAAATTGGAATCATGGATCACTTCTCTCAAGGGAAAAAGGTGCTGCTACTGGTACTACTATACTACTACTAGTGGTGGTGGTGGTAAACAGTCACTACTACCACTACGACTACTGGCAAAACAGCAGTAGTGTCATGCAAGGTTCCTAGAAAGACCGAACATCCTGTCAAACGCTCCAAACACTACTACTACTGCTTGCCGAAACAGCATTCTCTTCCAAATTCTAGCTAGAGTGTATAATATATAGTTTTCAAATTTCACCTTACAGTCAATACTTGTATAATATATAGTTTTCAAATTTTACCTTACAGTTAATACTTACACTGTCGTTCGGCGAGGAATCGTTCCAAATGAGCCGAAAGGAGTAGTTCGTACTTGGGTTGGACTTTTTGAGTGCAAACGCATCCGTCTCGTGGATAGTGCCATCGTCGTTGTTATCGCTATCGTCGTCGTGGTTGTCGTCAACAGCAACGTCGCCACCCGTTCTTGGACGTGATGATACGACACGACACTGGCCGACCAAACTTGTCCATACGATCCCGATCCGAGCAATGCATGACGAGCCATTCGGTCCATTGGAAAATCCATTGTTGTTGTTGTTGTTGTTGTTGTTTGTGCTTTGTCGTCGACAAGGTTTGACATCTCCTCGATACAAAATGTACAGAAATTCAAGTGGTGTTCCTTGTCGAATGACAATGAATTCATTCTTTCGATAGGATACTACCTTTTGATATTGATCCATCGATACGACAAGATCATCATCATCGTCGTCGTCGTCGTTGATCGTCTTGGGAAATGCTGATGAACTAATAACTCTAAGAATGGAATCCGATGATGACTGTTGACATTGTTGTTGATGATATATTGCTTCGGACTTTGGAAGGATGTTTTTTTTTTTTTTGCAATAAAAGGATCCGAAACACTCTGTTGTATGACATTCTTCTTGTTGTTGTTGTTAATGTTGTTGTTGTTGTTTTGAATACTATTGTCAGTAGTGTTGACAGTGCTGTTGACAGGAGTGGTAAGTATTAGTAGTATTATTATCTTTTGTACCTTTGGAGCTGCAACTGGAAGGCGATGATGACCCAGACGACGACGACGACGTTGGATAAGCGTCTGTCCTTCCAACGGACGACGATGACGACTGTGTTGCTTCTGCCGACACTGATACTGCTGTCACTATCGTCTTCATCACTCTAGCAGTAGTCTTGTGGTGCATAAATTGGTTGTTACAGTAACTGCCATCATGTTTAGCAGTACCGTTCATGATGGTGTAATGTGATCTCTGTGTGTGATGAATATTAGGTATTTTTACTACGTATTTTATCATTCCTCTCTTTTTTTTCTCGTCATCATCACAGTCATCTTGTTCGGATCTTCGATCGATAGAGGCGACTATCATACTCTCTAGCTACTCCAGTAGTAGAGTAGCTAGTAGAGCGCGCGCGCGCGCCCAATTCTTCATCCTCTTCTTGCTTGGATCGGCTGTTTGTTTACTACCCTAGGTAGCTACCGGTAGAGTAGAGTTGCCCCCCCCCCCCCCCCCTCGATCTTCGTCGTCCTACCGCATCGCTCCTGTCATTCGTTACATATACTTTTGGCTGTATTTGTTTACTGTTATTTACTGTTAGATCACTCGCATCATCAAAAGCAGCGGTGCTGTAACAGTACAAGCAACGCACATAAAAGTCCATTCTTCCTGGCATCCAACGACAAGAAGGGAGGAAGAAAGGGGAGCCGCATTGGAAGTTTCATTATCCGTATCCCCCTCAAAACTTATGCCCTCGGACAAGTCCTCCTCCTCCTCCTCCTCGGTAGGGAGGAGGGTAGTACTGGTTTGATCGGTAACTGGATCGGACGGAGGAGTTGCCGTTGACGGAGCACCGGTTTCCGGAGGGTTGGTCGGCGACGGTCCTGGAGGAGGCGGACCCATGCCTGTAACTTCAAAGCTCATGGTGGTCGTTCCGTCGATGTACTGGAAGTTCTTGATTGTGATTCCAGTGACGGTAATGGTTCCGAACGCGTACGAATCCGTATTGGGATAAGTGGCAGCTTGGACGACCGTCTCTCCATTTCCAGGACCCAACACTTGGTCGGGAGAATTGTACAGATCACCGCTGTCACCCCCGTTGATATTTTGTTCCAATTCGTACAGTCCATCGGCTTGCAGCAATGCAACCGGATAATGCTTTCCGTTTCCGGGCCAATCACCTTGGAATGGACCGCCCTTGGGAGTGTTTCCCTTTACACCTTGAAATCCAAACAAAGACCAGATATTCTCGTCAATGTGATAAATGGTAATACCACCGGGAGTAAAAAAACGTTCGTCGACTCTTCCTTGGATCGCCTGACGATTCTCGATCAGCAAGTACTCTCCCGAGGCGTATCCTTTGTTGATCACATATGCATCCGGGGCTTCGGCCGCGGCACGAATACTATAGACACCATCTCCTGTGATCTCAATGGGATTTATCCATCCCAACTGAATTTTCGTCCATGCCATGAGGGGACCTGGATATCGAGAATCGAAACCAGGCTGCCAGGGATTGGCCATGAGACCGTAATAATCGATACCGCCCAAGAACCCGGTGGATGAGAAATCGGCAGTATCGTACAAATCTGGAATACCAAACGCATGGATGATTTCGTGAACGATAACTCCCATCCCGTTGATGTTCAGGTCGCAATTTCCGTAATAGGCAGGAGCGACAACGTATGTCCCGAGCTTATATCCCGACTTGGAAACCCAAGTGGACTGGGAAGCGCGCAATCGATAATGAGAGGCGACACGTTCCAAGGGAGTGACACCCGTTTGACAGTCGTTTCCCGGATATACTCCATCGTATCCGCTATGCAAAAAGACGGTCATGTCGATTTCGTTGTCGCCATCACTATCGTACTGTGACAAATCGATGTTGGTGTCATCCAAGGCATGTAAGACAGGTGTGAAAGCTTCTTGGATCTCTTGTGTCCGTCCTTGGCTACCATCCTGTGTATACAATGTCTCCGACTTGGTTGTCGTAACCCAGTCGGCTACGTGAACATTGAGTTTGAATTGTCCTTGAGACATTGCTTGAAAGTAGTCGTTGATGGAACCACCGGGATGGATCGGATTGTCACGACCAGTACCAACAAATAGGGCGGTAACATCGGCGGCTGCCAACTTGTTGCGATCGCCATGGTTGCTCCAGTTCATCAAACATACTAGAATGTTCCAAGTTCGTGCTCCAGCAACATGGAAACCAGTGGACTGCAACTTTCGCCCTCGCTGGAAGAGCATGGCGGCATTCTCGTCGCGACCCTTCTGCGTAAGAAATTTTCGGTTCTGTACAACACGTTCCCAGTCCTCATCATTGTAGTAATGTCGCATATAACTTTCTGAGTGATTTGCAGCTGTTCCCGAGATAGACACGAGGAATGTTAGTATCGTGATCAGAACATCAAGAGCAGATCGGTGCCGAGATGAACCCATGATAGAAATGACACCTGTAGTACAAAAAAAAATTGAAACTTCTGCTGTATTTACAGTTAGTAGAAACTCAGCGACTAGATAGAATATATCTTTCGTTGCTTTTGCTGTCTTGACAGACAGGATTGTCGTGGAGGTAGAGATGAGACTGGGTCAGTCCGATAGCTATGCCAGACGCTTCTCTATTGCCAAAGCATACCAAGATGTGTGCTGTCAAAGTTTCATTGATGATGTGAGACTTCAGAGAGTGAGAGAAAATTGCGATTGATTTGTGTCGAAAAAAAGAATGGATTCGGTGACCCGATGGCGATGGGAATGACCTTATTGCATATATGGAGTAATTTTTTGCCAACGGTAGTAAGTATTGCTAACTAACAATTGTCTATTTATCGCATTCCGTGGGGACATTTTTGTGACATAAATGTTGCAGAGATGTAGTCTACATTTTCCCAAGATTCAAACCTTCCAAGCAAGAAGACCAATATATTATATTCACAGTCAATAAAATAATACTACTAACAATAAGTACTACTAAAGGCTATCTCCAAGCCTAGCGCCTGAACTTTTAAAATGAGACCTTCTGATTGGCTGAAAAAACAACTTTAAAAGTTGGAATATGCCGGCCTGTAAACGTTTGGAGTTGGGCGGCCTGTAAACTGTCCAATACTTAAGCCACATGGTCATTGGCGCGCCAATGAAGTACATATCATACATAATCGGAATGTCTTCACAGTCACAGTCAGTAGAGTGTTGACGCTTGAAGCACATCATGTTTCCTCTTCTTCCTATTGCAGAAGCGTGAAGCATAAAACAACAACAACAACAACAACAACAACAACAACAACAACAACAACAACCACACATTCTCCCTCGACGGCCAGTAGAAGGGTTTGAACTCACTTCTCACTGAGCTCCAAGATGCAACTGGGACAAGACGAAACACCACTCGATGTTGGTCAACAGCGCCAGGTTCGACCAATTGATGCGACTGATGAGCGTCTTTTTTCTTTGTGGAGCATGGTGGACAGAGATACGATGGGTAATCGTTACGAATTACTAGATGATTTAGTAGATGACAGTAACGAAATCGCCCATTATCACGGGCATGGACAACATGGTGGATCCGTCTCTGGACGGATTGTCATCAAGCGAGACTTTGAAGCAGCATACAAGAGGCTGTGTGAGCAATACTTTAATGGAGATGAATCGTTGTATACGGCACAACAATTCAAGCGTCGATATCGAGTTTCTCCATCGATCTTTGAGAAGGTTTATCAACAACTTCTTGGCAAGGGTGTCTTCAGGAGACCCGATAAGCTGGATGCCTGCGGGCGCAAAGGAATCCATCCACTGGTTCGAATGACCGCCGCTTTCAGGGTACTTGCTTATGGATGTGGTGCAGACAGGGAGGACGAAAACTTGTCGATCGGTGAATCCACTGTCCATGATGCAGTGAAATCTTTTTGCAAATTGTTAATACAGGAGTTTGGTGATGAATACCTCAACCGGACACCGACAGTAGCTGAAAGAAACCGAATTCTCAAGCACAACAAAACTAGAGGGTTTCCTGGATTGTTTGCATCATGGGACTGCAAGCACTTTGTATGGGACAACTGCCCTGTTGCACTACAAGGACAGCACAAAGGCCACCACGCGGGTGGTAAGTATACAAAGATACTTGAGGCCATTGCGGATGGCTCATGTTACATTTGGTTCGTCCATTTTGGAGCACCTGGATCATGCAACGACATCAACGTCCTTGACAAGTCGTCCATCGTTGGGGCGCTTCTTTCCGGACAACTTGACCTAAAGACAGAGCCTTACGAAATCAACGGAACAATCAGAGACTGGATGTACTTTCTTGTTGATGGTATTTATCCAAATTGGGCAATCTTTGTTAAGACCATTGCCAAGGAAGCCAGGGAGGCTACACCCCATCTTGACTTCTACGCAAGCAGACAAGAGGGAGTGAGAAAGGACATTGAACGTGCCTTCGGAATTCTGGTGAAGAAGTTTCACGTGCTCGCCCGGCCGATTAGGACGTGGAGAGAGGATGACATGAGAAACATTCTATACGCTTGCATAATTTTACACAACATGTGCTGTGCAGAGAGATTGGAAGTGACCGGACAAGACGTTCTTGAAACAGAGTATCACGATGACTACACTGACGAGGAAGTAAATCTCACAACTGCAGACGGAGGGGAACAGTTCATCTTCAACCGCGTGCCCGTGCCTACTTCCGATGCAGCCAACGACATGGAGACGCTGATGACGGAGAGGTTCCATAGAGTGAATGCCTTGTACAACCATCTTGGTGATCCGGAAAAGCACTTACAACTACGTACAGACCTCGTCGCCCATCTCTCCGGACGACAAGCGGAGAAATAGAATAACATCCCAATTAGAATAACGTTTTTAGTCAAGTTCTGTGTCCTTTCTTTTCGGTAGATTCCTTCTATGTCCAATTGCAATAACATCCTCCAAGTTTGATTTAACTTGCCAACGTTCAGGAAACTTCACAATGCTGCGGTGCCCTCGTATCCGTGTGAATCCGCAGAGATGTCGTCGTTCTCATGTGCCTCCGCAGCGGTGGGTGGTGGGAGGGGAATGAGTCCAGGCGCACCCTCCCTTTCACGTCTGGACTTTTGAACCTCCTCCTCGACGTTTTCAAATGCGATTTCCTTCAGACGGTCAGGGATGTTGGGATCTCGCAACATTGCAAGCCAGTTGTTCATCCGCATTGCATCGGCCTTTCTTCTCTCCTCTGTGCGGATTTCAGCCAAGATTTTTGTTTTCTTAGCAAGGATATTGTTAAAGAAAGCATCATTCTTGGCTTTGTCTCTGCCACGACGAGACGACTTCGAGGAAACAGATAAAACTGGCACATCGTCCACAGGTGACTCGACAGGTGAATCCGAAAGGGTGCTGTTGTCGTCGAATGCATCGACAGCACTGGCAACCTCCTCCGAGGGGAGACGTGACTGTTGGGGGGCCCTGACCTTTTCCGTGTCCTTTAGAACGTGCCAAGCACCGTAGAATCTCCAAGATATTTTGTCAAAATTTTTGTAACTGTACAAGGTCTCTCCTACCGAAATCTTTCGGAGGTGAGACGCAACGGCAACATTGACTTTTTCCTCTTCTGTTAACCCTGAAAGATTAGCATTTCGAACTCGATTGAGGCTAACATTGAACTTTTGACACTCCTTGGTGACAGTATCTCGAAGAAATTGCCAGATGACACCACGTCTTCCGTCGGGATCACGATCCCAGTACGTGCCAGTACCTGCACATGCAGGGGGGGAGAAACTCTTCATGAAACTGTTCAGACGCTTGCTGAAATCAGCGGCCGTTTGATCAGCACCATTGATTTCGTCCTGAGTTGCTGCAACATAGGCTTTTGCAGCAACGGTGCATTCGTCTGCCGTCCATTTCTTCCCGTGAGGCATTCTTGCTATACAGAAGTCGCTCCTCCGAACAGCAAGTGCACTTCTGAAAAATGAGTAATCGCTGATGGCATGTTGTCAACATAGGAGACCACCACAAACGAATCGAGGAAAGAATGGAAAAGCGGCGAAATCAACCAGAAAAGGGCGGGAATCGACAGCCTCGGCAGTTGCGCATCCATGGATTCATCAAACATTAAACACTGTCAAACGATCGACCAACAGCTTGGGAGCCAAGGAGATCGGTTTGAACACAAGGAGGGAAACACGGAAACGTGTAAAGAGAGAGAGACGACAGCGAGGGAAGACAAAAGAGTGTTGGAAATCGTCTGTTGGGTCTTTTGGACATCTACTTGAAAAAATTAATTAATGCGTGGGGATGATATTTAATGAAAGTGGGTTTACCGGCGCGATCACAATGTGCTCCGGTAAAGCGTTTTTTTTCCTCTATACGGTACCTGTTTTAGCGGGATTTTTGGCCTTTACCGGTCAGGCCGGTAAAACGATCCGAAATCTCTGTGTCTGGAGATGGGTAAAGACCGCTATCCGGTAAAAACGGTTTAGCGGCGTCGGTCTGGAGATAGCCTAAGTCGTAAAAAACGAAAGAGCTTGAATCCTCCTCTGATAATCTAACTCAGGTAGGGCCCTTTCTTCCAGCTGACGTTCCCAAACCTCATCATCAGAGTACAGGCGCATATGACTGTCTACGGTAAAAAATGTTTTCTTTTGGAAACTTTGGCTGTGAAACTTTGGCTGTGTTACTGGAAACTCAGAATCTGGATAGCACTGCCTTTCGTCCCGTCGGATCCCTTGACACACAACATGTGGTTTGTTGCGGAGGAATATAGATGAAACGAGACAGTCCGATAGTGGAACTGCAAGGCGCTTTCCTAGTGCCCAAGCTGACCAAGATTCCCCAAAGTTTCAATTGATCGAGGACATAATTTTCGGTGTGGAACGTGTTGATCAAAAGCGGGTCGATAGACCTGTCAGAGAGACAATTATGCATGGGTCGGAATTTTCGTTCGGTTTCTCCAATTTCAGGATTTTGCCGCGAGGAATTTCAACGCAGACATTGATATTACTCTCTCTATATCAGCTTGTACAAAAGCAGCAGCAGAGTAATCAACCTGTCGTGTTTCTACCTAGGCTGAAAAACATCAACCTCAGGAGGGGGAATTGGAATGATGGGTCCAGTTGACAACAGGAGCCAAAGTATTGCCATACAATCGACTCTTTCTTGGTTGGTTTCGAATCATTCGGCATAGAATCTTAATTTCAATTTTCGCATGGACCCATTGAGAAGTTGCTGTACCGCCCCGGCAACCAACCAACCAACCAACCATCGACAAGGGAAATAATGGGAATAGAACCTACATCGATCCATTCGAACAACCGCGATGAGCACAGGTCTGTCGGATTGTCACCTCGCTCGCCCCTGATAACCAAACCGTGTAGTTGACAAAACAACCTATTGTGCAGAATATTGTAATCAAAGTCGAGCGAATGTGCGTGGTTTTCCCATTTTTTTGGAATTCACACGGCATCCCCCTCCCGAAATGATCTGATTGATAAACCGATCCGTTGTTGTTGAAGATGATTCATTAGTAGCTTTCTTGTTGCTGTTGTTCTTTGATGGTGGTGATGATGATGATAATGATGATATGCAGTTGTATGCACGAATTCACAGTCATAATACAATATAATTTACTATTATTTTTGCATTCTATGATACATCATGATGATTGTTGGAAAGAGCCCGGAAGATGAGTAGAATTGACAAACATGACGTCAACCTCATCGATCCTGCCGACTTGCCCTGCCGACTTTTCATTCAAATATCTGCAATCAATAGTACGTACTACTCCGTCTCACTTCTATATTACACTTTCACAACTTTAAATGAAAAAAACCGCCAACAAGCTACTTAGAACATATGGCTGTTATCATCTTTAAATTCACATTATAAGCTATATTTCCATGTATATATTATATTTAGAATTATTAAGTCTTTCAGTCCGTTGAGCCGTTCAAAGTAAGGAAGCCACCCTTTTTCTTACGGATCTCCCCAGCAAGTGAAAATTCGACGATCACACCAGCACAAATCTCTTTCCTCTGAATATAAGCAACAACTTTGAAAATGGTGACAACAAGGAAAAAGAGGGTTGCGATGACCGAAAAGCTGAAAAAAGATGTATTCATGGCGTGCGTGGTGAGGGTGTCGCGAGAAATTTTACCTTACGGAAGTTTTAAAGCTGTTGGCGAAACACACAAAATCCATCCAAGAACTGTTGCTAATCTGTGGTATTCAACGCTGAAGCAAATACCGGGATATCAACCCAATACCCCTCTTGACCCTGTCTCTCTTCTTGCAAACGTTCCAGAAACGGCATTTACTACGAAGTTCGAAAATTCTGGAAGAAACCCGAAGCATGACCGAGACATGCTGTTGCAAGAGATCAAGAATATTGATCCTACCGCTAGAAGAACCATCAGATCTCTTGCTGGAGCTGTTGGTATTCCAGTTATGACCATCTGGAGAATGAAACAGTCGAAGAAACTGAAGGTTCATACCATGGCTTTGAAGCCGAAGTTGAACGATGATCATCGCCTCAATCGGCTGTTTCACTGCATCGCAAAGATCGACAAGAACACTATCAATTCTGTGGCTGAAATGACGTTCAAGAGCATGTATAACGAGATTCATATTGATGAAAAATGGTTCTTTCTTGTACGGGACGGGCTTCGGTGTATTGTGACCCAAGACGAGCCACCGCCTAAGGCAATATCAGTGTCCCACAAGAGTCACATCACTAAAGTCATGTTTCTTTCCGCTCTTGCAAGACCAAGATTCAATCATACAACGAGACAGGAGTTTGATGGACTAATTGGAATCTATCCAGTAGGAGAAATCGACATGTATGTGAGAGCAAGCCATGGTCACCAACCAGGAGATCTAAAGTGGTGTAACGTCAACATGGATAGGGATTTGTACCGAGATATGCTTTTTAATTTTGTGTTACCGGACGTGAAGAAGAAGATGCCAATAGACAACAACATTATATTGCAGCAAGACGGTGCCAAAGCTCATCTACCAGATGACGATCCGTTGTTTGCAGCAAAGGTCACAGAACTGTTTGGAGATCCAACTGCTGTGAAGCTGTACACACAACCGGCACAGTCACTAGATTTGAATGTGAATGATCTTGGCTTTTTCAATTCTCTACAGTCAAGATACTACCAGACAGCTCCAAAGGACGCTCTTGAATTGATTGAGATGGTAGAAGAAACTTACAAGAACTATCCAGCCAAGAAACTCAATCGAATTTGGTTGACACTGCAGAGTGTGATGAATCAGGTCATCAACCAAAGAGGAGACAACGACTACACAATCCCTCACATGAAAAAAAAAGTTCTGGAACGACAAAACCAATTGCCACTATCGTTGGATGTAACTGCAGAGGCAAGCACGTATCCACTCGACATCTTGGTTGATTGATGCTTTCAATAATAGTCTCTGATAGAGTTCTGTTTCCTTTTGTTGATGTTGTCACAACTTGAAATGAAAAATTTAGTTTCTCTAATGCTTTTTGAAACAGTTGTCGAGCATTCTTCTAAATATTCATAAAAAACGAGCCGGGTCATATAAAAATGAGTCGCGCCATCCCCTGTAGAAATCCTAGGAGGTCTACACAGCTCGGCACGCTTCATTTTTGTTTTCTGACTGGCACGGCATCCTCAAAGTGAGACGGAGGGAGTATATTAATAATAGAACAACATGTGTTATTAAAAGTTAAACTATATAATAATAGTCGTATTATATATAAAAAATAAAATCATTCGATTGGGGTATCATACAAAGTACTCCGTACAACTGTAGACCGTATGATACCGTAGATCGGCCCTTGCCACCACTGCCATTGCCGCCATACCGGTACTTCGAAGTATGTATGAATAGCTTCTTGTCATTACTACTACCGACTACGGTAGTCTATTAAGGTATACAACATCGTCTTTGCTATCATTGTGATGATTCGGGCTCCAAAACCATTATTTGCTGTTGCTATTGCCATTGCCATGACTACTACTGTTACTACCACTAATGCTAGTACTAGTACTAATACTAATCCTGCTGCTGATCTGAAAGTGCATCAGCTACAACAACACGATGTCATATGATGCTGACTTTTCTTCCTGTTTCGGTCCAAGAGACGACGACGACAATAATGTTGATGATGACGATGATACGTCCGATACAGTGACAAACCCAGGTGTTGGTTCTCGTCGTTCTCCTTCTCATCAACGGTTGAATCCGTTGTACCAAGAACTGATTCAATTGTGTGATGTTGCTGGCAAAAATGAAACAACCCAAACGGCTACAAAATTGGAATCATTGATTACTTCTCTCAAGAACAAAATCGCTACTACTACTGCTACTACTACTACTATACTACTACTAGTGGTGGTGATGGTGGGAAACGGTCACCTACTACCACTACGACTACTGGCAAAACAGCAGTAGTGTCGTCCAAGGTTCCTAGAAAGACCAAACATCCTGTCAACCACTCCAAACTCCAAACACAACTACTGTTTGCCGAAACAGCATTCTCTTCCCAATTCTAGTACATAGTGTTCAATTCATCTAATACTTATTATTATACCGTCGTACTACGTCGTAGTTATTATAGTTGATTGTGTTCCTTTTATCAGCTACGCTAACTAAACTAGCTACGTAGTACCAGCTAACTTACTACTTACAGTTACGAATAGTACACTCGTTTGCCGACGGAATTTGTTTGAGGTCCAAACGATGCAAAGATACTTTGTCGATCGGACGGGATCTCGGGACACTTCGCGTCGTCCATCCAATCGTCGAAAGACGAATAATCACTATGGAATTGGGATGGATCCAACATACTATCCGTCAACGGTGGTATCCATGGGGGTTTTACGGTCCGTTTCCGTAACGAACGCAAATCGAATGACGGGTCGTTGGCGAACCATGGACATGCAAAGATGTCATCCCAACCGTACGCACGTGATCCGAGACGTTGCTTCGGGTCGGGATACAACACGGATACCATCAAGAAACGAAACTCCATCGATACGAATCCGTCCAATTCGAACGTACCACGACAGATCCGTTTGTACAATGTCAATTCGTCCATCCCCTCCACGAAGAACGGGTACCGTCCCGTGACCATCCGATACACCGTCACGGCCCACGACCAATAATCGACACCTTTATCGTGACCCTTGTATAGAATGATCTCGGGAGCTGTCAACAACGGACTGCCACAAAACGTAAATGTCTTGCTATTGTTGTCGTCGGGAACGTACTTGCTAAATCCAAGATCTATCAAACACGGATATCCCGACCGGTCCAACAACACATTCTTGCCTTTGACGTCCCGGTGGATGATATGCTTACTGTGCATATGGGCAAGACCTTCTAATATCCCCGCCGCATAAAATTTGGCTTCAACTTCTGAAAATCCGTCCATCGGGATGAGACTGTCCAATTCTCCGCCCTGTAACAACGGTGTCATCATATACAATCGTCGATCGTCTTGACAGGCATACAAGAGTCGCATCACAAACGGTGACCGTAAGGATGCTAAGATGTTTCGTTCGGCGAGGAATCGTTCCGCATGACCCGACAGGAGTAGTTCGTACTTGGGTTGGACTTTGAGTGCAAACACATCCGTCTCGTGAATAGTACCATCGTCGTTGTCGTTGTTGTCGTGAGTATCGTCATCGTCGTTGTCGTCAACAACATCACCACCCGTTCTGGGACGTGATGATACGACACTGGCCAACCAAACTTGTCCGTACGATCCCGATCCAAGCAATGCATGACGAGTCATTCGGTCCATTGCAAAATCCATTGTTGTTGTTGTTGTTCTTGCTGTTGTATCCAAACCAAGGATGGTCGTATCGGTAACGGTTCGACATTCTTCTAGGTACAGGACATCTACATTGGTCATGGGACTGGTCGATACGATTGTCGCGAGCGATCGTTTGCTAAGATGTTTCGTTCGGCGAGGAATCGTTCCGCATGACCCGACAGGAGTAGTTCGTACTTGGGTTGGACCTTGAGAGCAAACACATCCGTCTCGTGGATGGTACCATCCACGTTGTCGTGATTGTCGTTGTCGTCAACAACATCACCACCCGTTCTGTGACGTGATGATACGACACTGGCCAACCAAACTTGTCCATACGATCCCGATCCAAGCAATGCATGACGTGTCATTCGGTCCATTGCAAAATCCATTGTTGTTGCTGTTCTTGCTGTTGTATCCAAACCAAGGATGGTCGTATCGGTAACGGTTCGACATTCTTCTAGGTACAGGACATCTACATTGGTCACGGGACTGGTCGATACGATTGTCACGAGCGATCGTTTTTCATGATGTTTCGTCCCAAGTTTATTCTGATCGAGTAACATGTTCCGTTCTCCAAAGTATCCACCCTTGTGTATATGTTGAACATCTTTTCCCTTGTTGGATTCGATACGGATACTTCCCTCCCGAACAAAGTACATTGCCGCTTCGACTTTTTGACCGACCCGAACAATGATTTCTTCCATCCCATATTGACACGGATGCATGATACGGATCAAATCGTCCAACACACGGTTCGTCAAGTGTGTCGTATCCTTGAAAATTGCAATTTGTTTCAATTGTTCTCGTTTCATCCGTTGATCAAACAAATGTTTTCGCAAATTGTCGACCATGCCCATCCCCCGTGATGACGACGACGACGAAAAGTTGTCATCATTGCCATGTCCATGTCGATGTCGATACAAAAAGACATCTTCAAATGCAGTTTTAGGAATGACCAGTGCTTGTCCGTCAGTTTGAGCTACAATGGTACCAGTCATGGTGACGGGAACATCCGTAGCAGTCATGTCATTGTCAATGTCATTTTTGTGGTCACTGTTGTTGTTGTTGTTGTTGTTGTTGTTGTTGTTGTTGTTGTTGTTGTTGATACTGTTTGAGTGGCTCTTTGATGGTGATACGTCGGAAGGATTCATGATGGATTGCCATCCAAAGCTGATTCTAGTTTGTCCCGGTCCGATGAGGATATCTTCATACGATCTTCCTCCAGCAGTAATATTTGTAGCGAGGACTGAACCCTCCGAAATTATCACGACCGCATTGACGTTGGTATTCGTTTTCCGTACCAGGACATCTCCCCGTCGAAAGAAACGACGTTTCATATTCGATGCGAGACGGTGTATCATCCTGGTCAAAGGATCATTTTCATCATGATGGTTGTTGTTGTTGTGGTGGTGGTGATTGTTGTCGTTTCGGTTGTTTTGGTTGTGGTTGTTATCATTATCTTCTGTAAAGTACAGTATCAATTCTTCGGGAAGACTTTGTCGAATCAATGCGATACGTTCTTGTTGTTGTGTTTGTTTGCTTGTTGTTGGAGTTTTGTTGATGGATTTGTCGGAACCAATACCAATCCTTGGCAGATAATCGAAAAAAGATACACGGATTGGATGTTGCCTTGACGGTACATTGATAGGGTATATGTTTCAATAGTTCCAACTCTCCCAATACGATATATGCAACAGAAGTCGTGGCTGCAATAGCAGCAGCTGTTGTATCCTCTTCTTTTCTGTAAGTGTTGTTGATACTATTGTTGTTGTTGTTGTTGTTGAGAAGTTTGACATCTCCTCGATACAAGATGTATAAAAACTCGGATGGTGTTCCTTGTCGAATGATAATTTCATTCTTTCGAAAGGATACCTTTTGAAATTTATCCATCAATAGGACAAGATCATCATCATCATCGTTGTTATGGAACAAGACATTTTTGGATAAACAATCCAAAAGAACGGCACGTTCCAATTCAGATACAATTGGAGAATGATCGTCTTGGAAGGATGATGATGATGATGAAATAATAATGGAATCCGATGATAACTGTTGTTGTTGCTGTTGTTGTTGTCTTGGAAGGATGATTTGTTTTTGCAATAAATGGATCGGAACTCTTTGTTGTATGACATTCTTGTTGTCAATAGTAGTGTTGGTAGTGGTAGTCATAGCGATTGTAATATTATCTGTTGTACCTTTGGAGTTGCAACTGGAAGGGGATGATCCAGACGACGACATGAGACGTTGGATGAGTGTCTGTCCTTGCAACGGACGACGATGACGACGGTGTTGTTTCTGTCGATTCCATTCACTGGCAGTCAAATCGAGAATGTCACTACTACTACTACTGCTGCTGCTGCTGTCACTACTACTGTCACTACCACAACTGCTACCATCATCATTTCCATCACCAGTAGTCTTGTGGTGATGGGAGTGGTTACTGTTACAGTCACTATCATCATTATATTCCGACATGATGATATGGTATGGATGGATTGGAGTGGATTGCTCTATGTTGCTTGTTTGTTTGTTTGTAACTGTAAGGTGTCAAATGTGTTCTCTGCCATGGAGTGAATGCTTTATGTTAGCATTACCATGCATGATGATGTTGTAATGGGATCGCTCTGTGTGGTCAGTGATTTGATTCATTCCAATAAAATGTTGGTTGATTTGTTGAGGACACTTCTGTGTGAAAAGATTCCACCATCCTCCACCCTCCACCCTCCATCGATTCCATTGTTCATGTATGGTCCACAGACATCTCGTGGATCTTAGATCGATAGACGCGACTAGCGCGCGTCCGCCCTATCCGAATCTTTGGATGCTTCCACGTGTTTGCATCATCAAGTATCACCAAGTAAGTCTCATTTTAGGATTGGCCCCTCATCTCATCCTCAAATCCACTGATAGTGAGATTCGTTTAAAGGCCAGTGCCCGAAGAATTTTTGGAAGAACCGACGACAAGAACAGATGAAAAATCGTCATTACTATCCATCATCTCATTATCGTAAAGCAATAAATATCAAATCCTCATGAAAGAAGCAGCGCCAACGCCAAGGATCGCCGAGTGTCAGGTGGTTGAGCTAACTTCTCAGACGCGGAATAGATGGCGAACTGCTGGTTGTTTGTACAGCAAAATAGATTTTTGTTAATTGATTTTGTAACAAGAGCGCAGGTGGAGATTGACTATCAACTTGACAATCAACCCAGGATTGGGTACATTTGTGATGACACATTGGAATCATACCTGTATGCGATACTACCGGTACTCATACGGTACTGCCTCATCGTAAGACCTGGTGTTCGTTGACAATCGCACATTGGTGTTCAGGTTTTTAACGTGGCTGGCTCGCAAGCACGTGCCCCATTCAGTCATCATTCCTGTGCGCTTGGGTGCAATTTTCCCATGATTTTTGCAACGAGTGCGCATCGCTGGAATACCTCAATCCACTTTCCGTGGATTTAGGGGGGCATAATAACTTCTATATTGGAAATCTTTATCCCTGAAGACAATCAATGTTCAGGGACATTATGACTTCTCTCATCGCCACCAAAAAAGACCCTTCTGCCTCCCTCAACCCACTGACTGCACTTGCCGATATATAAAGGTACGTACTAACCATA
Source organism: Nitzschia inconspicua (assembly GCA_019154785.2). Classification (NCBI taxonomy): domain Eukaryota; phylum Bacillariophyta; class Bacillariophyceae; order Bacillariales; family Bacillariaceae; genus Nitzschia; species Nitzschia inconspicua. The sequence goes on from JAGRRH010000012.1 coordinate 337,956, forward strand.
CCGCTCCTACCTACCATACTATTTGACGTTTTAACATAGTCTATCAGGATGATCATTAACGGGTTTTCTTGATGAAGGAGCGTAAATGAACGGCTGCGATGAATGCAACATATACTACTCCCAATCCAACATACTACTCCCTTCAGCCTTTGAACCATCATAATCTTTACCAGGAAGGAGTCATGGGTGGGGGCACGTTGGAATGATGTTGGTATCGTCTCCCTGTCCAACGTTATATTTCAGGAATGTTTTGGAATTGTTGATCGATGTGTAATTGGTGTTGAGGATGGAGCAATGTTTGTTCTCGTCCATTTGATTAAAGCTTGAGCACCGCAACAATTTGAATGTTGTGACGCTTCCTCCGTTATTAATCACAAATGGATAAAAGTCCGCCACAAAGGAATGTTTCAGCCATATTTTGGAATTGTTGACCTATTTGACGGTGGAGGCATGTTTGTTCTTGTCCATTTGATCCTTACTGCTTCAGCACTAGGAATGTTTTGGATTTGTGGATCGATGAGTAATTGGTGTTGACGATGAAGGAATGGTTAGTTCTCGCCCATTGTTGAATCACAGAGGAGTGTTCGGTCCTGTTGGTTATGCAATGGTTGGCATTCGGGAATTGTTGAATGTTTTGGAATTGTTGATTGATGAGGAATTGGTGTTGACGATGGAGGCATGTTTGTTCTTGTCCATTGACGAATCATAGAAGAGTGTTTGGTCCTGTCGATTACGCAAGGGTTGGCTATTCTTCATGTACTTGAACGGATTAATGCTTGAGCACTATAACAATTCGGATGTTTTGGAATTGTTGACTGACGAGTAATTGGTGTTGATGATGGAGGCATTTTGTTCTTGCCCTTTGGATTGATGCTTGAGCAATACAACAATTTGAATGTTGTGTCGCTTCCTCCGTTGTTAAACACAAATGGATAAAGTCTGCCACAAAGGAATATTTCAGCAATGTTTTGGAATTATTGATTGATGAGGAATTGGTGTTGACAATGGAGGCATGCTTTCTTATCTGTTGAGGAATCACAGAGGAGTGTTTGGCCCTGTCGCTTATGCAATGGTTGGGTATTCTTCATGAACCTAAACGGGATAATTCTTGGGCACTACAACAATTTGAATGTTTTGGAATTGTTCATCGATGAGTAGTCGGTATTGAGGATGGAGGAATGTTAGGAATATTTCCGGAATGTTTTGGATTTGTGGATTCGATGAGTAATTGGTGTTGACAATGGAGGAATGTTTAGTTCTTGTCCATTGTTTAATCACAGAGGAGTGTTGGGGCCTATCGATTATGCAATGGTCGGGTATTCTTCATGATTTTAATCGGATTAATGCTTTGAGCACTAGAACAATTTGATTTTATCATCGGAGTGTCGCAACACGCAACACTCAATCATGGACAACAAGAGAGCATTAATCCGTTAATGATCATAAGAATGATGTTGATGAATCACGTCTATGTTTCCCAATAAGGAAGGGCTTTCTTGTTGCCGAAAGAGAGCCGTGGTAAGGAGGCGGTGAAGGAATGGAGCTATCGACGAATATTTGGCGCTTTCGAGGAAGCAATGATGGAAGAGTGTACTTGTTGATGTTCAAGATCTTGTCGCCCCTTTGATCCTTTCCCTTGCCGCATCCATGGCATCTGCAATGACTTGTCGTTGCCTAGCTGCCTTAGACACGTCACTTCTATTCGTTCCATTTCTTTTCGATTTGTTGTCCGATGAAAAATGTTGTCATTGGAAAAGCAGGCAGTTACCATGTAAGTAAATTGACTGCGGTAAGTGATGCCTCTAGCAACGACGTTGGTTATCTGGAAAACACTTGACAGCGATGGAAGCAACGCTAACCGCGTCCCGTTGAAGCACCAGAAAGTGATGACGATGCTTCGTGGGATTGTGCCCATGTCCCAAGATCAGGTTCGATTTGGCACTGATGATTCGGATTTGGCCCTGAAGGTTGATTCCGACAAAACACAACCCATGTCGCTTGCAGAAGACGGTTACGATGATAGGGACAACTGCACTGTGATGGTCTTCCAATCAATCACAATGATTGATGAAAAGTTCGGTTGAAAAAAAACGACGTTTTAATGGGTCATGACACCATAAGTGTCATGGTCATTTTTCGGGTGTTCGCCATAGGTAGAATAGTTAAGGGAACTTAGACCGTGGATTTAGGAATGACTATTTCGTAGTTTGAGGTGACGTGCGTGCGGATCTCTCTCTCTCTTTCTTCGTTCCATCTTCCCCTCTGCTGCCGCCGCCGAAAAAACCTTCAAAAAGTTAGATACGGAACAGTTGACGCAATCACCAGTGAGGGAGCGGATGGAACAGCCAATCACAGATGGAGTTGTCGCATCGACTAGCAATCCGGGCGGAACTCGCAGCAGGTCGCTACAGTCTTCGGCCATTTTTGAAGAGCGACTTGATCGAAAACATATTCCATTCTCATACATTCGGATCTCGTCAACTGTTTCATGTTTTTGTTGATGCCATCTTTTACGGTCTCTTGGGAGCGTACTTGTCTCCGGTCCTCCCATTTTTAAAGACCGACTGTCGAGTGTCCGGTCAGGTGGCATTGAAACTGACATCCATCGGATTCGAACGGGTTTTGATTGATGCGACCGTGACTGGACCATTGCCGTCTCGAAAAAAAGGAACTTCACGAATGTGCTGCAAAATGGGATCAGCATGATGTCGAAAATAGCTGGGTTCCCACCGCCATTATACTCCATTGGTGTTGTTGGAGTGGGAGCCACATGCAAGGTCTTTCGTGTGATCACAGGAAAGGGGTATGAAGGGGTTGCAAAAATTTACATTAAAAAACACAAAAACAAGACCAAGCTTTCCCAATCTGAATACCTAGAGGAAGCTCACCGAAGCATCAACACCGAACTACAAACATTCCATGCAACATATTCCGAATTACCAGTGTCCAAAAGCATGTTTCATGGTCAACCAAGCCTTTTGATGCCATATTTTAGATCAATCGAACATCCGGATCGCACTTGGAAAAAAAAAAAAAAGTGACTGATGCCTTGCGCAAACTGAAGGATGGTAGTGGGCATCACCTGAAATATTATGATGATGATGTACGTTGGCGACATTTTGGTCTATGCTGCAAATCGAAGCAGGTGCAACTATTTGATTTCAATGATATGGAAACAATTGAAAGTAAGGATCAAATTGAAGACGAAGTCGAGCGACAATGGACAATCCTTGCCGATAGGGTTCGGCAAGGTACCAATACTGCACTTAAGAATGTTGAGAAGAATGGGATGGGGCTAGAGCAGTGTGTTATCAGTACCTTGCCGAATTCTACCAGCAAGGATCTTCCACTGTCGCTCCACTTCGTCTTCAATTTGATCCTTACTTTCAATTGTTTCCATATCATTGAAATCAAAAAGTTGCACCTGCTTCTATTCGCAGCATAGACCAATGTGTCTCCAACGTACAACATCATCCTTATATTTCAAGGGATTCCCACTACCATCTTTCAGTTTACGCAAGGCATCCATCACTTTTTCTTTCCGAGTGTCGTCCGGTGGACAATTGGATCCAAAATAGGGCATCAAAAGGCTCGGATGATCATGCAACTTGATTTTGGACACTGGTACTTTGGGGTATGTTGCATGGAATATTTGTAGTTCGGTGTTGATGCTTCGGTTAGCTTCCTCCAGGAATTTAGTTTTGGTTAGTTCCATCTTCCTGTCATTGTGTTTTTTTATGTAAATTTTTACAACGCCTTCATACCCCTTTCCTGTGATCACACGAAAGACCTTGCATGTGGCTCCTACACCAACAACCCCAATGGCATATACATGCGGGGAGCAGAACCCAGCTACTCTCGACCTCATGCTGACCCCTTTTCGCAGAACTTTCGAAAAGTTCCCTTTTTTAGGAGACGGCAATGGACCAGTTACGGTCGCATCAATCTAAATCCATTCGAATCCGATAGATGTCAGTTTCAATGCCACCTGGCGGGACACTCGTTCGCGAGGGTTTAAAGTTGGGAGGATCGGAGACGAATACGCTCCCAGGAGACCGTAAAGGATGGCATCGACAAAAACATGAAACAGTTGATGACATCCGAATGTCTGAGAATGAAATATGTTTCGATCAAGTCGCTCTTCATGAACTGTTGGGAACGGCGACCTGCTCCAAGTTCGGGCGCCAGAATTCCTAGTTGATGCGACACCTCCATCTATCATAGGCTGTTCCATCAGCTGCTCCTTCACCGGTGATTGAGGCAACTTTTCCATGCCAAGCTTTTGAATGTTTTCTTGGCAGCGGCAACATTCCGCTGCATCAGATGATGGCTTGTTGTAGATTTCCATGGTTGCGTTGTCCTCCAACCATGCTACATATGTCTCTTCAATGGTTGTGGTGACGTGGATTGGATGTGAATGAGCCATAAATTGCATTAGACGGAGGTAATTATAACCCTGACCACGGGTCTTGGCATACGTGGAAAGAGAACGTCGTTGGGAACCATCAATTTGAGTGATTGGCTTTTTTGTTTCAACTGTGAGTAAAGGGGCACCAGAGCGGCTGTCACAGACGACAGTATGGTCAGGACGATCCGTCCACAGGCTTTGCTCCGTGAAACATTGCAAGTTGCGATAACCGCTCTCCTCGCGTAAAACTTCGCCATCTGCATCAACACGTGGTATGTACTTTTCCAACAAATTATTACATGCTGCGACAGCGTCTTTCAACAAAATCTGAACAATATGTTGAATATCAGATTCATTTTGATATATCTGAGGGCCCTCGGAGTCTTGTGGGTGTCCCGCCATGAAACAAGAACGTATATCGCAACGTTCGTTTTCATCCAATGGGATTGGTTTCAGATCCAACTGTTTTCGCGTTCCTTTTGCACGGGAATGGCCAAAAGGGTTGACGTTGGAACTTGGATTTCCCATGTATACTTGCAACTGAATGTCTCCCTCCTTCAGTTCCATCAAGGCTGCCATAGAAACCTTTCTTCTTTCTTCTCGTCGACCTTCTTGTCGGCCTCGAATTATTAGTCGAGCAGCATTCACAATTCCTCTATACATCTGACATGTATTACACGGCATAAGGTCATCGCACAGTTCACGAATAAGTATGGAAGAATGGTCCTCGTTTTGCGACAATGACACTGCAGAGATGTTGTAAGTCTACATTTTCCCAAGATTCAAACCTACCAAGCAAGAAGGCCCGAAAGTATCAATGTTCGTCCAATACAAATACGCTGTATCTATCAATAAAATAATACTACAGTACTAAAAAACGAAAGAGCTTGGAGTGAATCCTCTGATAATCTAACTCCCCTTTCTTTCATCGGACGTTCTCAATCCTCATCATCGTAGTACTGGCGCATTTTACAACTCTTCCACGGTAAGAAGTTTGCAGCTGTTCCCATTATAGAAGCGAGGAATGTCAGTATCTTGGTCGGGACAACAAATCCAATTTGGTGCCGAGTTCAACCCATGATAGATGTGACACCCAACACCAACAACAAAGATCTTTTGAAAATTTGGCTGTGTTACTGGAAACTCAGAATCTGGATAGAACTGCCTTTCGTCCCGTTGGTTCCCTTGACAGACATGGTTGTTGCGGAGGAATACATGAAACGAGACAGTCCGCCGATAGTGGATATGCAAGGCGCTTTTCTATTGCCCAAGAAGCTGATCAAGATCCCCCCCAAGGTTTCAATGATCGAGGACATAATTTTCGGTGTGGAACGTGTTGATATCAAAAGCAGGTAGATAGACCTGTGTCAGAGGAGACAATTGTATGCATGGGTCAGAATCTTCGTTCGATCTCTTCCATTGCAGGATTTTGTCACGAGGGATTTCAACCTAAACATTGATATTATTCTCTATGTATCAGCTTGTACAAAAGCAGCAGAGTAATCGACCTGTTTTGTTTCTAGGCCGGACAGAATCAACATCACGAGGGGAAATTGGATGATAGTCCAGTTCACAACAGGAGCCAAATTCGTTGCCATACAATCAACCTTTTTTTGGTTGGTTTCGAATCATTCGGCATAGAAGCTGCTTTCAATATTCGCATGGACCCATTGAGAAATGGCTGTACCTTCCCGGCAACCAACCAACCAACCATCGACAATGGTAATAATGGGAATGGAACCTTCATCGATCCATCCGAACAGCCGCGATGAGGACAGGTCGTGTCGGATTGTCACCTCGCTCGTCGTCCCTGATTACCAGACCGTGTAGTTTGGCACACACAACAATCTATTGTGCAAACAATTGTAATCAAAGTCGAGCAAATATGCGTGGTACTTCCCATTTTAGAATACATTGGGTTTTTTTTTGTGGCGGCGGCTGGACTACGGTAGTTGTCGCCACTTGTTAAAGTAGTAGGCCTTTCGATTGTCTTGCTTGGCCTACGGAATTAAAAGCACGGAGACTGACATTTTTCAGAAATTCCGCAACATTCGGGTGATGAAAGAAGGAGCAAATCAATGGCAGCAGCCACAGGATTGATTTTTCGACTTGCCATCAAGCACCATTGCGATACAAAAGATGTGGTGTATGGATTGTTGTTGATGCCGAAAATGTCACAACATCGGAATTGTGTCGTGCATCATAAGAGCGAGGACACTTCGTTTTTCTTGATACAAATGGATGCACTGTGCTGGACACCAGTATTCTCAGCAATGAAGTCACAGTCAGTACATACGATCTTTTACGGTAGAGCTCTAAAAGAGTCCGGAGGACGTGATTGTTACTTGACAGTGAAGTATTTTACGGAGTGTGGGTGTTTCTCCTTCTTCACAGTGTGGGTTCTCATTTGGATCTTCCTTCAATCGGTGCGACTAGCGCGCGTCCGCCCTATCAGTATCTTTTTTCCATTCGGATGCTTCCACGTGTTTGCATCAAGTATCGTCAAGTAAAAGTCTCATTGACGTCACTTTTTCAGTACTACGACGTGCCACCGGCCATCAATCCGTCCTCACTCGTCAATCAATCAATCATCAACAACAACTCCTGTACCACTACCACGGCTACTCGAATGATAGCTAGCTAGTAACTAGCTGCCGGTAGGAATACATCATCAATCATCTCTCAGTTTCGTTCGGTTGTTGATCTCATCTAACACTGCGTACTCTATAATTATATAGAGTGTAGCAATCTGCAAGAACTCGAACCGTTCCCACAATAATCATGATGATGACTATAAGGATGACGCTGAGGAACAACAACACAGATGCGTTGCGGCTACTATTCTTGTTGTTATCGGTATTGGTGGCATCGGAACACCAATGTCGGTATCAAGTGGACGCCTTTGTAACTACCACTAATAACAGACCATCTGGATTGGAAACGACTCATAGGACGACGACGACAGCCCCCTTCACGTTTTCTTCTTCTACCACTTCTACTACTACTACTACTTCTACTTCTACTACTACTACGGTATTGTTTGCCAAATCACGCAAAGCTCGTCGTGAAACGAAAAAACAACAATCCCAAGGACGATCGAAACAATTTTATCAAGCCTTGGAAGAAGCGGGGGCCAACGTAACACCCAGTATTAATGGGTCGTCAGAGGACAAAAACGATTCAACAACAACAACGGCAACAAAAGAAAACGACCAAGGACAATCACCACCACCACCACGATCCGGAGAGGATCCGGCAGCACAAGCACGTCGGAATGCTATCCAAGAAGAGGCAGAACAACGATATCAACAACGTCCAGAGGTATCGACCATGGTGGTAGATGAAGAAACTGGCACAGAAGTATTGGCACAGGGACAAAAGGTCATGGATATCGTCACTCGAAAGGCGGTACGACTCGATGATACTCCTCAACAACGACTCGCACAAATGTTTCCTACCGTACCAACAGAAGTACGAAACCGGTATCGATTCGATGGGAGGACCATTACAGTACCACAAATGGTGGAACAATGGAAGGAGGCATGTTATGTCAAATTACCGGACGGGACACGGGGGACACCCCAACATCCGTCCATCGCTCACAAGGCCATTCAGTTTACCGTGGCCAATCGTGATTATCTCGGTCCGCGTATGAAAAAAACGTTGGCACGTTGGACGATGCATCATGCCACGATCGGAGATTGGGACGGTGCGCTCGAATGGAAACAAATTTGGGACAATTACTTGTTAGTTGAAAATTATATTTCGGCACCCTTTCGACAGATCATTCAAGATTCGGAGGGACGAGTCGGTCCCAATTTTGGTAATCTTGATTTAATGTCCTTTTGTCAAGGCGATTTGTACCAACGGATCGGAAATTACATCGTCCTCAAGGGTATGGTCGCCCATTGGGAAAAAAAGGTCGTCGATGCCAACTTTTATGAGAAGAATCCACAACCCGAAGAGAATTATATGCGATGGCTTGCCACGGGTGATCCCAAACGATACCGGGCCGATCCACCCATCTTGTGGACGTTGGCCGAATGTGCCCAAGTTTGTGCCAAGGCACAGGAAATGTGTCAGCTGTTCGTTCAGAATGACGAACTGTTTGCAGATTTTCCTCCCGAAATTGTCTTCTTGGAGCAGGCCCTGAAGATCAAAGGTGGTACCGCATTGCGCAAATACATGATCGAGGAATTTTGTCCCGAACGGAACATCACTCCCGAATCTCTTCGAGAAGCCATGAGACGATTCCATCATCAACTCGATACCATGCAAATCGACCCGTACGCCGATCTTACCAACAAGGTCGAATTGTTATATCGTGCCATGGCGATCGGAACCGACGAGGAACGAGACCCGTACGAAAAGTACTTGGGAATGGACGCCGTGACAGATCCAACCAATCCGGCCTACTTTGAAACGTACACATTCAACGCTCCACCCAATTCGTTGGTACGATTCATTGATAACCAATACCCCGAACGGGAAGGATTCTTTGAAATGGTCGGTCCCAAACCGACCAAACCAGAAGTGGAAGAAACAACGTCCACCTCGAGTCTGAACGAGAATCCGTTTGTTATGGACAATCCCTTTGATTTGAGCAACCTCTTTGGTGGTGGTAACGACGATGGCAGTAGTAGCAGTATGAACACCAATCCGTTGGAAAGTTTCTTCGACACCTTGACGGGTGCTTCCAACAGTAGGGAAAAACAATTACGGTCGGAACCGAATCCGGATGCGGACCAAAAACCGTACGAGACACCGGAAATTCGTAGGATGGGACGTCGACACGAATTGGGTTGGTTGACCAAACTGTCCGAATTGGACAAGACCTACAAGGCACCCTTCGGCAGTGTTCAACCCGGTAGAATTATTCCAGATGAGGAGGCATAGTAGTGGAAGCTGGTGAAATGGTGACGGTTTGCTGTCTGTCCTCGCAATCAGTAATCTTGTTGGTAGTAGTTGTTGTTGTAGTCCTATCAGATGGTTGCTTGTTGCAGGAAGAAAAAACATAAGAATAATGATACGTATTAAAACAATAAAGTATTGTTTTTGTCCATCCAATATATTTTGAATCGCATTTGCGATGGCAACCTACTAGAGGATGCTGAATAAATACAAGCTACTGGTCGAAATGGAAAAGGAAGGTCTTCGTACTTTTTCTTCCCTCTTCCTTTTGTACCAGACTTCTTCTTAGTACTACTGTAGTGATACTGTAGCAACCCCATACGGTACTTTGTTTGAAGAGAGAAGGAGTAGTATCACAACTACAGCTCACAGCAGAGTTACTACCGGGTATGATAGTCTCGACGACTTACGGAGTACGGTAGTACTCCTACGACGTATCCACTCACATCGTCTGCCAAGGGAAGGTCCACCGGATCCAACATCGTTTCAAGAGAAAAAAGATACTCCGAGTAAGATTTTTCATTTACAGTTAGGGTTGAGAATCCACGTGGAAGACCATTGGGGACGCCGTCCAGACGAATACAGGTTGAAGTTGGAGTGAGATCTGACGCCGATCGATTCGAAGCATCCCATACTCACAACAAACGGAACAACAAACGTCCTTCGCTCTCTTACTTCGTTTTCTATTTGACTTTTGCCGTACAACAAGTTATAGTTGGAGCTTTCGGTTGTTCGTCGTTGCTTCCTTTTCGGTATTTCTCTTTCTGTTGTTGCTTCCTCTTCGGTATTTCTCTTTCTGTGAACTTTTGTCAACATCAAGATGCAAGGGACGACTCTTTACTTGTGTCTTGCAGTTGCAGCACTGTCCAATGTGAAGCAACATGCTGCATTTACTCCTTCTTCCATCCGGTCGACGGTGTCGTCATCATCACCGTCTGCAACTTGGACACTATTTTCCACGACTGAAGAAGAAACAACGTCTACTACTGATATTACCAACAATAATGTCGCTCAAACACTCGACACATCTCGTGATAAAGTCATGACGTTTTCGTATGACATGTCGTTGGAACCAAAGTACGACAAACCAACGTATCCTGGAACGGGTAACGGATTGTCTGGCGATTCTGGGGAATATGATGTCATTGTCATTGGGTCTGGAATGGGTGGATTGGCCTGTGGTGCCATCTCTGCCAAATACGGCGATAAAGTATTGGTTTTGGAATCCCATATCAAATGTGGAGGATCCGCTCATACCTTTTCCAGAATGCACAACGGAGAAAAGTATTCCTTCGAAGTTGGACCGTCCATTTTTGAAGGACTCGATCGACCAAGCTTGAATCCACTCCGAATGATCTTTGATTTGTTGGGAGAAGAAATGCCCGTCAAGACATACACCGGTCTCGGATATTGGACACCCACCGGATATTGGCGATTCCCCATTGGAAGCAAACAAAAATTCGAAGATTTGCTCATGGAACAAGCGGAAGACGGACCCAAGGCTATCGAGGTGAGTCTCTACACATATTGTTTCATTGTACATATCTACCAATCTACACACTTGTTAATTTTTTCGTTTTACAACTGCATTCAATCACTGACACATCATCCTACAACCCATTCTCTATTTGTTTGGTTGTTACTATTGTTATTGTAATTGTGTTGTTGGATTAGGAATGGAATGCCCTTCGAAAACGTCTCAAAACATTGGGTGGATCAACAACTGCAGTGTCGCTGTTGAACTTGCGACAAGATCCTGGATTCCTTGCTACGACAGCAGGCAGCCTACCGTTTGTTGCCACTCATCCAGATGTCTTTTTGGACCTTCCTCTCACGTTCGACTCGCTTCACAAAACGGTCGATGAAATTGTTACCGTACCCTTCCTTCGAAATTTCATTGATACCATGTGTATCTTTTGTGGTTTCCCCGCCAAGGGAGCCATGACCGCACATATGCTGTACATCTTGGAACGATTCTTTGAAGAGTCGGCATGCTACTCGGTACCCATTGGAGGAACCTGCGAATTGGGAAATACCTTGGTCCGAGGATTGGAAAAATTCGGTGGAAAACTACAACTCAACGCACATGTCGACGAGATTTTGGTAGAAAACGGTCGAGCCGTAGGAGTTAGACTCAAGAACGGAAAGATCGTTAAAGCTAGAAAGGCTGTGGTCAGTAACGCCACTCCATTCGATACCGTCAAAATGTTGGGAGACAAACAAGAGTTGCCGGAAGGAGTGGCCAAGTGGAAGGATGAACTGGGAAAGCTTCCCCGACATGGTGCTATTATGCACCTTTTCCTTGCCATTGATGCCAAAGATTTGGACTTGTCACACATTCAAGATCCAGCACATCTTGTAGTCCAAGATTGGGGCCGGTCGTTGCAAGATTCACAAAATTTGTGCAGTTTCTTCATTCCATCCCTTCTGGACAAGACTCTTTGCCCCGAAGGAAAGCATGTGATTCACGTGTATTCCTCTGGAGGAGAACCGTACGAGCCTTGGGAGAAGCTTTCTCCAGGAACACCAGAGTACGAGGCGTACAAAGAAGAACGTGCCGAAGTTTTGTGGAAGGCAGTCGAGCGATGCATTCCAGATATTCGAGACCGATTAGAGTTTTCCATTATCGGATCTCCCTTGGCACACGAAGCGTTCCTTCGTCGCGACAGAGGCACTTACGGTCTAGCATGGGCTGCTGGAACATCGGCACCGTATGCTGGTCTGCTAAAGGCCATTTTACCGTTCCCATTTCCCAACTTGAAGACTCCTGTCGATGGCCTTCTTCGATGTGGAGATTCATGTTTCCCTGGTATCGGAACACCAAGTGCCGCCGCTTCTGGCGCCATTTGTGCAAATACGATGAACCCAGTGAGCAAGCATTTGGAGCTACTGAAGGAAGCCAGCAAGAATGATCCCATGTATAAGTTCCTCGATCCTGGCATTCTGGGAGATATCTACAAGCCATTCGTCGAATGGACCACTCCAAGCCCGGAATTAAGGGTCGAACAAAAGGGGGAGGCTTCTGCCTAGAAAGTGCTAGTACCCAAAGTATAAAGAACTAGTGTCGATTCAACTAGCGAGCTGTCACAACTTCTAAAACACTACAACAGTATATCAATCAATAAATATGAAATGGAACACGAAAGAGTGCGCTTAGAAATGCTTGAAAAGTAGATTAGAATTATTGGTACAGCACATTTCGGGGTTCGTAAACCATAAATATTCAGAGCGAAGATGTGTGAGGTGCGAGTGCATCAAGGAGAAGTTGGAGTCGGTGAAAGTGAAAGGATGGACCAGAAAAGCCGTCTCATTCGCTTTCCAAGACCAAACAGTGTGTGGTCGATTGCGTTGTTTGTCGTTTGGTTGTTGGTGAAGCAAACCATAGAGACGGAAAAATACAAAAAATTGATAGTGGCAGTTTCATCATGGTGTGGCAATCGAGCGGTCTGTTTCGTTGTCGTGCGTTTCTCGTATTAGTCACGATGTATATTCGTGGATGGATTGCGCAGCTGTCGCTGTCGTTGAGGTTTGTGATGCATGGAGTGCGGGGGTCGGCAGCTCAAAGGGAGCCAGCGTTTAAAAAAGTTGATTTGTATGTATAGAGAATGTAAAGGTGGGAAGCAGTCAACGTAATGTCGTTGATGATTGAGCAGTTGCCGCGGCGAAAATGGTATATGGTGCCTATTCGTCGTCTTCAAATCCAAACATGATGTCTTCCACGATTGATTCGTAGGCCTGTTCAAATTGTTGTTGTTGGTTGGAAATCGGAGAAGCATTCCCGGTGAGATCATGAAGGCCATTGATAGACAGAACCTTTGATTCGTTATTTTGTTGGTTGCAGTCGTTTCCTGAGATATTGTCCTGGACTTCGGGTGCGTTGACGGGTGCTGCAGGACGAGGATATTCCTGTTGTGCCAAACCGAAAGAGACACATACGGGAGAGACTGTGTCGTCTCGTGTTTCTCGCCCAGCAATGTCCGGGCGGGAATATCCTCCTTGGGTGTAGAGGACGAGCAGACGATCTCGGCACTCTAGTACTTCCTTCTTGAGAGGGTCGAGTCCGCCTGCAATTCGAGCCAGCTCTTGTTCGAATCCAGTCAACGACAAGTTTGTGGATCCAGTGACAGCTTCCATGGAGTTGAGCAAGGCTGCCAGAGCGACATCAGAAGATCGATGGATGACAAAGTAGTAATCAATCACACTGAGTTCAGTCAAGAACCTTGCCAATTCAAGGATCTCATACCGCGTTTCCATGGGTACGGCCGACTGTGGAAGAAGGAATAGTATATGCTTGCAAAAACAGTAGGAGGTCGGTGGATGTAGCTTCCAGGATAGTGACCTGAAAGATGAAGAAAGGAAACAATGCAAGCAGATGATAGCCAAGTGAGTAAAGATACGGATCAACATTCGATAGTGTACTACAGTAGAAGTTGTTGCTACCGAAGTGCCAGTAGCTTTTAACTTCCGAAAAAAAAATGAAAAGATTTTTGGATGCCGAAGCCGGAAAGCTAGAAAAATCGATAGCATCGATGACACCGGTGCAACAGGCCATATTCTTTTTGGTGGCGAATTGTGAGGATCTTTATGTAAGAAAGTTCAATGACAAAACGCGACAACACGAGGAAAATGATCATACTCGCGGATTGATCGATCCAAACCAATGAAAATCGGATTGTCGCGATCAAAAAAGCAAGATTTCATGCGGGAAAAAGGTTTCGGACACCACGAAATTCCCGATTTGTGTGGCGCCCAGCGCAGAACAGAACGGAGGACGAATACGACTCGCAACACGCGTTTTGGTGTGAAGATATGACGAGGATTGCCGAGAGACGTACCTCAAGATGGCCATTTCCATGTCGGCCATTTGAGCCGCAGTAAAGTAGCCTCGACTTAATTCAATCATAGATCTCATGGTTAGATTTGTAGGTTCATGTATCTTGATAGCCAAGTAGAGAGCCGTCATGGCCACTAGTTGAAAGAGTTTTTTATTGACTGGAGTTGTAGCAAGAAATCGATCCAAATAATGGATGGAGACGCTCACCACTTCCCTTGAAAAGTCAAAATGGTCAATCACTTGATAAGACCATTCACATATCTTTTCTCTCCAGACTTCGTTTATTCCAGATTGAGAAGAAGAGCAAGAGGAAGACGCAGCAGCTGTAAAAGTCGACTGGCAGTCAAATGAGGACGACTCGATTTGTTGTTGTAGTTGTTGGAGATTCTGTTGGTGAGAAGGAGAAAGATAATCTATTGTACGATACGAAACATCTTCTACTCGTAGCAGTACTTCCAGTCGTTCCAATAGATCCACCATGGTGAAGGAGGGAGGTGTGTATGGAGGCTGTACTTCGGTTTTGTGTGGACTTCCTGATTGTTTCGTTGTATGTTGCGTTACTTTTCGCTTCTTGTGAAAACAAAGAGAGAGAGAAAAACAAATCACGGCACCTTCAATTTTCATTTTATTTAACAATCGATCGAGGAGAGGACGTCGACTGTTGCCGTTAATTAATGTTCCTTCCTTTTTACAGAGGAATCAATAGACAGACATTCTGGTTCCTGAATGCTTTCATCAGGAATGTGGTCGCAAAGCAAAAATAGGAATAATATTTGGGCAGCATCAATTGCCAACCATTTAATTGGAGAACTTTCCGACGGAACAACCCAGCTGCTAGCAACAGATTTTCACGCCCTCGAGGAAGATTTAGATAATAGTTGCTTCTGCGACTCCTTCTCAGTTCGTTCTGTCCTTGCAGTTAGAATACGAAAGTTTGCGTCGAAATATTTAGCTCCTGAATGGAGAAGAGAGGTACGGAAAACGTATGCAACAATGGAATCATCAGCACGTTGGGATATGATTCGTCATTCACAGTGACTGAACCATCTTGTCTCATTCAAGTGACGCTGCTGTTTTTCAGAGACAAGCGAGATTTTTGGATTAGGGATTGAAGACCAAAGACACGAATAGTCCTAGAAATGAGACGACTTCTGGACATGGGGAGAATGGAAATGCGAAGAATGAATCGATTTTAATTAAGAATGTATTACTCTCTATGTCACCGGAACAACATTCTTGTACGGCATTTAATTCGGAGTAGGAGGTTTAACATTTATTGTCTGGAACAGACTACGTTTCTGGAGCAAGGTTGACAGAAGCTGACGTGGACCCTCAGAGAATTAGAAGAAGGAATGCCGGTGGAGTAACAACGCCACTGCTGCCTGTAGATTCATTGAACGGAATGAAAACGGATATGAAGATGATGTTCAACCATTCGAAGCGAATCGAAGACTGTGTGGAGAAATGTACTACTGCACTAATTGTCTAAAGAACGACGTAGGCCAATCACTTCAAAGTACTTAATGACAGTCCTTTAGCGAATCATAACAATTCCAGCAAAATGCACAATCACATCATCCTTCATAAATGCCAGGAGCAAACGTGGTGTATCTTTTGATTCTGACGCTTCTCATGGAGGAAGGAAGAAGTGATGACTGTCACCACGTTGACAATCCTTTATCAAAAAGTTGAAATTTCACACCTCTCCGTTATTGGCCTTCAGAATTCCTGAAAAGTGTACCTACCTATTCATCATGGTACTTCGAGAGACAAGTTACTACCGGTACCTACCGGTAGAGTACCTACCGGTACTGGTAGAACGTACCTGGTACCGGAGTAGGACGAAGTAACGTACCTGGTACAGGTACTTTGGCTGTTGCGGACTACCGTACTACCGTAGGGTAGTATCCTTCGTAAGCCACGACGACAACTACGGTTGGTTTCTGGAGTACCGTGTTAACAGTAAACGTATGTCGTAGCTAACTTTGTGTGTGTGGTTGGTTAACATAGGCACAATACGTAGTACTTCGACGTATTTGTTATTTCGAGGTCACATTATCACCCAATATCAGTCGAAGGATATTGGGATGTTGATCAAAGTCTTTGGTCCCCGCACCGATACCTATCTTTCGGATGGTAAAGTTTGGTGGTCGACCAGCAGCATGTTCCAACATCCTCGTACCTTTCTTGGGTGATGATGCGTCGTCGCTGTTGTTTCTTGTTGGTGATGAAACGTTTCTTGTACGAAGAGTTCGCAACAATGCCACACCGGTAGGAGTCACCAGTTCTCCCGTCACCACTCCCAACGGACCAGGACACGTGGGCATGTCGACCAACAAACGTAAGGTGGCCGGTGCCGGAACAGGGAGCCAACCGTGTGCCGTCCAGACCATTCCCTCGCCGATTGGTAATCGACTACACGACACGGATTGGACATTCCAACAGTACAGCGCCAACAACGTCCCGACCGTGTCGACGATGGAATCAATGGCACCGACCTCATGAAAGTGAACCGAATCGACACCCGTCGTCACTCCGTGTGTTGCTGCTTCTGCTCGTGCTAGCTCTGTAAACGTCGCAATAGCCATAGATTTGACCCACGGAGGTATGTACTTATCGGGAGCATCCTCCAGCAGTGTTCGAATTTGTGGTAAAGTACGGAGAGGACCAGTAGTAGTAGTAGGATGGACAGCAGAATGGATTGTGTTGGTGGTGTGGTTGTTGTACAGTATTCCATGAGAATGGTCGTGTGAATGGTCATGATGAGAATGGGTATGTCCATGGTCGTGTTCATGTTCATGGTGATGATGATTGTGATCATGACTCTGTGAAGATCCCTCTGTACTCGTTCTGATGTTTGTGTTGTTGATGGACGCTTGGTCTCCCTGTTCTTGATCCATAACATCCACAACAGTTTTATAGGTCTCTCCTTGGATTCTGTCAGACTGTCGTTGTTGTTGTTGTTGTTGTTGTTGTTGTTGTTGTGGAACCGGTGCCGGAGCATGTTGATACTTGCTATTCACCTTGACATGCAATCCAGCAATGGATCCCATCCCCCCTCTTTGGACTCGTCGAATTTCGACAGTGAATTCTCCGTCCAACTCGGGGATCCCCTTGACGAGACAATCCACAATGTAATCCAAAAGATCTTGGGGTCGTTCGTATGCATCCAAACATGCCGCCAGTAGCATGTCTCCAGCCGCTCCCGAGAAACAATCAAAGTGAGCATGATATGCCGTAGACGGTCTGGTCCATCCAAACGATGTTGTTGTTGACGTTGTTGCTGTTGTCATGGTGTGGAATATCTGTTTTGTTTCCCTCCTTCAAGTATTTTAATATATTTCACAACGTGTGGATTTATTTTGGTGCACCGCCAATTCCGAAACAAGAAAAATAATACGTAGTACGTCTTTGTATTATTATACGTAGTAAAATGCCTGTTGCTCTGTTTGACCTCTATTGTAATTGTGATGATGACTATTATGAAGAATATTCGTACGTCCGAAATGATGAACAAAAGTGATGCAAAGGAGGTTACATGCTGTTGGGACCCAGACACATGATGGTGGTGATGGTGGTGGTGGTGGTGGTGACAATGATGAGGCCTGGTGATGCAATACGACGTACTCGGTTTATGGAGCGGTTCTGATTTTGGGGGAGTGATTTGTTTTTATGATGATGATGTGGACAACTACTACGTATGACATACCGGTACTCTATGATACTACCGGTAGAGGGTAGCAGAGTTGATAGTATACAACTACGATGTACAGGCAATGCACTGGAGCGTCGTCCAACACTCTGATTTGAATCTCGTCTATCTATGTATCTCTTGTACACCGACGTCTAAGTATAAAATCTCCACCAACTACTACTCGTATTTTCGATCGAGTTTATCGCTACTCCGGGACGAACCGATTTTTTAGCAGATTCATGCGAATTACGACGTACAAATGATTCAATTAGAAATAAATAAGGCGAAACAGGCAACCTCCTGCTACAGTCCTAACTGTAAACTGTAAGTACGAGCAAAAAAAATGACCGCGCGTTTCAATTACCTATTCCGTAGTACATGTGGATCTGATGGAAGACTACGAAAGCTATCTTTGCATCTCTCTCCGGGAGGGAGATTGCAATCCTATGTGCTTCTTTTTCACAATCTCAACAAGCAAGGAGAGATAACACAACGGTTCCAACCATTTTCTTTTCCTACAGTATGTTCGGGATAAAGCAATGAACAGAACCGATTCAATTGAAACAAGCACAATCGAAATAATGACAGATCCTCTAACAGTATGCAAGATTGTCGCATGACGTTGCTCCGTGAATCCATCTGAGGTGGGATAACCGTTATCAGAGATAAAGCCCGAGGAGAACTGATGAATCGTCATGGTGTAAAACATCCATCATGAAAAGGAAGGCATTCACAGTCATCACATCCACCTCTTTCCCACCCTTCGAGAGTTTTTGTATTCCTTTGTGAACAATTAAGGTTTTTGCAACGCAGCCTTTATTTGAAGTCTTTTCCTGCACGATGGAAGATCTTCAATGTCCAATTAAGGTTATGACTTCATAAGCACCTGTCTCTGTTTCCATTGTTGCCTGTGAGACATTATTGATGGTCCTCTCTCCTACGAAGCACGCTGCTTGTTTTTCCGCGTCCAAAAAGCAGAATGCACAACAATCCCCAGAAACGACCTGAAGACTGCAAACGATTTCAATGTGACCGTCAAGGTTTCTTATTGTGGTCATGTTCTGTTAAGTAATCAGTTTAATTATTGTCTTTGTCCGATGACTTGTGGCAGACAAGATACCCAACAAGCTTTTGGTTGAACAACTAATCAATCTCATTTTTGGAGGGGCTACCATGCTTTTTTCATCTTAGCATGAATCAATACAATACATCCTAAAGAGTTCATATTAGAGTTTCCTTCGTCCCCTCTTTGAAAAGTCATCGTTCTTCACGACTGCAGAAAATTCACAATCAATAGTTTCTGCAACTCTCTACTACTAGCTAGATACAATGACGCTTGCGTAGAAAAAGTCATCACTATTTACAGCATCGATCGTAAAATTCCGTTTCACAATCACAAGTTACGTCTTACACTGACCGTCAAGGTTTCTTATTATGGTCATGTTCTGTTAAGTAATCAGTTTAATTATTGTCTTTGTCCGATGACTTGTGGCAGACAAGATACCCAACAAGCTTTTGAAGCCAATTCCATTCGTTGAACAACTAATCAATCTCATTTTTGGAGGGGCTACCATGTTTTTTAAATCTTAGCATGAATCAATACAATACATCCTAAAGAGTTCATATTAGAGTTTCCTTCGTCCCCTCTTTGAAAAGTCATCGTTCTTCACGACTGCAGAAAATTCACAATCAATAGTTTCTGCAACTCTCTACTAGCTAGCTAGATACAATGACATTTGCGTAGAAAAAGTCATCACTATTTACAGCATCGATCGTAAAATTCCGTTTCACAATCACAAGTTACGTCCTACACTGCCATCAACACTCGCAATCAATTGGACATAATATTTTTTCATCGGCAACGAAAAAGGATTGGCTCCACTCACTCGAATAAGTTTTATCGCTGCCCAAACTTCTGTGACGACAACACGATGATGCTTCAAATCCGACCGGCCTTTCTTTTCTTAGCCATTCTGACAACCAGTGCGTTGGCGGTGGATCCCGAGAGGGATTCCATGCATTCCGTCGCTCAAAAAGGACGGTCGGTAGAACAGGAAGACGAGCCACGATTTCTCAAGAACAAACAGCCCAAGAGTACCAAATCGCCAACTCGTCCTCCTACAAAAGCTCCTACTCGTATTCCTACTGTCGCCCCAACGAGTTCACCAGCCGTTTCCTCTCCGTTTGCATCCCCCATCGCATCTCCCGTATCTTCCAAGGGCGCTAAGTCGGAGAAGATACCCAAATCTGCGAAGTCCGCAAAGGCGCTCACTACGCCACCCACTACTACGTCACCCACACAGCCCCTCACTACGCCGCCCACGGAGCCGCCCACGGAGCCGCCTACACAGCCCCCCACGGAGTCGCCCACAGGAATTTAGGAAGGCAAAACTTTGCATGTTGCTTCTTTACTGCAGTAGTACATTAACCAAGCTTCTTTGATGATAACAACGTTGTAGCACCCAATACCAATAACAACATAGCAAAAAACTGATAGAAGAACAAACGAACAAACCAGAGACACAGCTCGACGCATCTGATCGCTCCCCTCCTCGACCACCAGATGAAATTTTCCTCCTCCCGTAGGAGTTTGACGCTATGAGCACCTCACGGGAGTAACCTCCACGAAAAAGAGAATCACCCTGCTTCCGCATCACTGTTCCGATTGCTAACTTGGATTCAGGACCTTCGAGGGTTGTACTATTTGTCTCCCCCCTTCTCATAGTAAGAATTTGGCAGCAACCACAGTGGTAACAAGTCTGCATCTTCTTCATCACCACGTCTCCCTCCTTCGGCACTTTTCTCTACCGTTGATCCTTGTATCCTCCCATCTGTTGAAGATTCTTGGGGTGGTTGACGAGACGACTGTATTCTCAACTTTCTTACAGTTAGATACAATTACAGTTGATCCTTGCGTGAATACTTGTTTCTAACTTTCTCTTCTTCATCATCATCATCATCTTCATTTTGACCTCATGTTGTGCAAAGGATGATGGTTGTCCTCTCGTTTGAAACAGGTCCGTTACACAAATACTACTACAACATCCAGTAATTACCATAGAGTTTATCGTTTTTAATTTATTTTTTTTCCGTTTTATTTGTACACAGTTTGGTCCGTGTGATTGTTCCCTCCCTCCCCCCGGGGAAGAGAAGAGAACAGCCAAGCCTGCCAGTATGCGTTTTCTTTGTATTCTGCATCACTGGATCGTGTCTCTCGTACTACGTTACTACCGTACGGATTGGTTTCTGGTTTCCACAAAACTTGGGTTTGGTAGGATGATGACGATGAGGAGGAGGAGGAGGATTGTGATGTGGATGATGGTGATGCCAGTTCATTGATGGTTTGTTGGATGGTATGATAATCCTCCCAACATTCCGATAGTGTGTATGCGGTAACGACCAATGGGATGGCAGTTTTATTTTGGTTGGTATCGTCGTTGTCGTTGTCGTTCTTGGTATTGATGGTGTTGCTGTTGTTGTGGTTTCGTGTTGCAAGGTATCGAATGGTCGGTTTCCATTCTTCGTATCCCCAAATTCCAGCATTAAAGGCAACGACCAGATCGGGCGATTGACGAGTGAACAACGACGACGATTGTTTGGAATGTTCTTGTTCTTCTTCTTCTTCTGCCTGTTGTTTCGGTTGTTGTTCTGCTAAAAATTCATGATAGACGGCTGTATGACAAGTTGCGACGGCTTCTGTTTGGAGTATATTACCATCCCGTGGTGTCGACGTTTCATCAAGGAGCAATGGGATAGGTTGCTGTTGCGGTATTGGTGATACAAGGTCTCGACCGATCAATCGCAAATGTATTGAATCGTAATCGTAGTCATAATTGTTGTTGTTGCTGTTGTTATTGTCGTTGTTGTTATTGTTGTTATTGTCGTTGTCGTCGTCGTTGTTGCTCGAGGCTAACCATCGGACGAGGGGAGCAAAGGTCCGTTGAATTTTGGCAACGGACGAACATTCCACATGGTCTACTCCCACAATGTCAATGACCAAAGTACGACCTCGTTTTTGGTTTTGGTTTGGATGGTGATCGTGATTCTTGTCGTCGTTGTCATGATTGATGCGATTGTTGTGAATGTGATTGTCGCCTTGTAATGATGAGGATGATGATGATAATACTGCTGCTACTGCCAGTGATGGTATGATTCTAACAATGGCTTCTGCCAAGGTTGCGGATCGGGTTAAATTGGCAGTCGCCTGTACAGCTTTGGGAGTGGATCGAAGGAATGCCTTTTGAGATGATACAGGGATGATGGGATGCGGTTGTGGTTGAGGAATGGAATTGTTGTCATTGTTGTTGTTGTTTTGGTTGTTGTTATTTTGTTTGTTTTGTCTGTGATGTTGTTGCTGCTGCTGCTGCTGCTGCCATTGTACGAATTTCTTCTGGAAATTGGTGTCGTTGTGATTGATGGATAATGTTTCGACAACTTTTCGTACGGCGTTGGTATCAATCGGTAGTTCAACGACTTCCTTCTTCTTCTTCTTCTTCTCGATATTAATATTCTTGTCGAAATCTGAATGGTCTTCTTCTTCTTCTTCTTCTTCTTGTTGTTGTTGTTCTGGTATGGTGTCCCAAACGACAGGAAAGGTATGTGCATCATCATGTTGAAGTTGTTGACGTTGTTGGAGTTGATGGTGTGGTGGTTGAATAGTATTGGTATTGGTTGTATTTGATTGTTTGTTGGTGGTTTGTTGTAGTGTGCTTTGTGTGCTCTTTCTCCAATGATCATATGCGGCAGCAATAATCTTGGTGTCGTTATCATCATCATCAACAACAACATTCGAAGTAGGAGTAGTAGCATTTGTATTTGTCTTTTCTTCGAGAAGACAACAATTCCGATATTCCTCTTCCAAGGCTTGTAATGCACGGTCGGCAATGGTCGGATAGTGTACATCCATACTACTACTGCCACTAGTTCCACTAGTTCTTTTCCTGTCTCCATGATGATTATTACTTGAATCATCATCATCATCATCAGTATCATCAGTATCATCATTGTGATTGTCCAATGACGGAGGACCCAAAGAGAATTGAAAGGTTGTCATGGTGGTGGTGGTGGTGGTGATTGCTGTACTTATGCCTGACCTGTCTATCAATACATCATCATCATCATCTTCCATTGGTACGAAGGGTGAGTATCCCTCGGCGGCCATGTTGTTTTGTTTTGTTTTGTTTTGTTTTACAATCAATTCAACAACGAAAAGAAGCAACAAAAGAATTATTAGTAGGTATGATGGATAGTACTGGAGTAGATGAATGGAGTAGACGACATAATGGAGGATGAAGCAATAGCTCTCTGTCTACTACCGTAACTACCGTAGGCTACTACCGGTAGGTACCTCTCTACTAGAGCAGGTAGCTTTTGGCTTTTGTTATGATTGATTGGTGGTGGTGGCGAAGCGATCCTCTCTTGCGTCTTCATCCATCCCGTGATGAATCTCTCCTCGTGCGCGTTCGCTACGCTATGACAAGCCAAGGCGTGCAGGCAATAGAAGTGCACCCTATCTGCATGCTCGAGTTTGTCCGCCGTTGGACTAGTGTTTGAGATCGGGATTCGAGCGGTAGACGGACGGAGGACAGACACAAGACCAGAGTTGCAGGCATCACACACACAGCACCCAAGCACACAATTCCTGCAACACTGCAATCCCCATCGCTACAACGTAGCAATGGAGATTCGAAGTTTTCAAAAAAGCAGGCCTTGTGCTCTTGTGTGAACTGTAGCTCTGGCAACTCATGTTAGTTCGCCATAGCTACATTTCGTTCCAATACCGGTAGGTATGATAGCTACTGTAGCTATGACACCGGAAAAATGGTAGCACTTGTACCGGCGTACCGGTTCGTACCCGGTTCTACTACCGTAGGAGACTGCCGTACCTACGGTACCCATTCGTTTTAGTACCGTAATTCGTAGTGACATTGTTGCATGAGATGAAAAGAGTGAAAAGAGAGATCTTTTTCATCCTCCTCTTCGCTCCTTCCTCTCTCTCTCATCGGCATTCTCATCATCTCTCAATCAACAATACTATTTACAGTTAGTACCTACAACAACTGTAGTACAACAACAACAACAACAACAGGATTGAAAGAACATCTCTCCTTTCCTTCAAGTTCACATTCATTACATTTTATACACTTCTTTTACTACTGCTGGAGTATTATCATCATTATTGTTACTACTACGGTTGGACAAAACAGCCCAATATATATAATATTTTCGATCCTACACTATATTTTCATATTGATTTTACAATACTTTTTTGTATTTGTTGCGTGAGTGCTGTCCGTGACAAAAGTCAAGTGCTGTTGTGTGACTTCAAGCAGATCCATTTCCATTCACAAGAGTCAATCATCATAATCATGTTGCGACATTTCGCTACTAACAGTAAATCGATTGTTGGTAGACAACAACGACAGCGACTGCTCTTACTCCAACAACAACAACAACAACAACACCTTCCATGTCAACAACATCAACGAACGTATTCGGCAGCTGCTGCTGCGGCAGCAACTTCCAGACAAAAACGTGCCTTGGACAAACAACAACTTCTGGGAAGTGACAACAACAGCAACAAAACCATACCAACCTCTACTAGTACTACTAGTATTGGTGGTGGTGGAAGTACTACCACTACTACTTCAATTCCACCACCACCACCACCTTCTTCTTCTTCTGGTGGTGGTGCTGGTAACAAGTTGGGTCTTGTCATGATGGCAACCGCTGTTGTTGTGGCAGGAGGTGGTGCATTCGCTTATTACAATTATGACATGATTCCATTTCCTTCTAGTGGTAGTAGTGATGCTGATGATGATGATACTGATAAGAAGAAGAAGAAACAACAACAACAACAACCATCATCATCATCCACACAAAAAGATATCAGTAATAATGAGGATGAAAAGACTGTCCCGGCAGTTGGAATGGTCGCTGACGATACTACTTCGACTTCGACTACTGCTTCATCATCGTCATCATTGTCAACAAACACAACACCTGGACCTGCCGAGGCAGGAGAAGTGGCCGATGACATTGATGTTGCCGATGCCACAGCTGCAGCAGCATCATCAACAACAACAACTGTACTACCATCATCAGAAACAGAAAAAACAACAACTACCACCAACAACACCAATGAATCAACAACGTCAACCACCAGCACCACCAGTACCACCATCATGGCAACGGAATCTGCTACGAAATCGATGATTCTACAAGAATTGGAAAAGGTCAAGGAACAACTACAAAAGGAATCGGATCGAGCCTTGACGGAGGCACATACCGAACTTGCCAAGTTATCTATCTTGAATTTGGACAACCTGGATGACATGTCCAAAACGCAACTGAAAGTTCGACTCGTACAACTCGCCAAAGAGATGGAGGATCGGACCAAATGGGAGGCGGTACGGTTGCAACAATTCCTTTCCATGAAGGAAAAGGAAGTCGAAGACAAGTAAGTAACATGGAAACAAACCGTGTCGGTAACGGTATTGGGTGTTGGTGTTGGTGTTGGTACTACTACTGATTGTACAAAATCTTTATCCATATCTAATATTTTCCCCCCCCTTCAAATTCTCATCTCTCTATCGTCTCTCTCTGCCTCTCTACCTCTTCTCCCCGTTATGCGATTTGATCGACTGTGACGCGATTTGATGTGATGTGATGTGATTTGATGTTATGTGATTGAATGGGATTTATAACATAGATATGTGTTGCTCATTAAAAAGTTACGACTCGAGGCAGATTCGATCACACAAGAACAACTGGCACAACAAAAGAAGGAACTGACCCAACAGGCCGAACGGGCACTTCAAGAACAACAAGACAACTCCGATGCCTTTATCGAAAGTTCCCTCAAGATACAAGAACAATCCTTCCTCGAAGAACGAGAGGCATATACCAAACAGGTTGAGGAAGCCATGAACGCCAAGTACGAAGAACTGTACGGGAAGACCCTTGCCAAAGTCAAGGAAGAGTTTGCCGTCAAAATGAACAAACAGGTCCAACAGTTGGAACGGTTGTCCCAAAAATTAACCGATTTAGAAACATCCCTCCAATCGTCTAAAGACTTCCAAGAAGGGTCCGTACAGGCTCATCGGATCACAGCCGCGGCGTTAGCGTTGTCGGAAAAGTTGGAATCGGGCGAACCGGCCGGTACCGCCATTCAAACCCTCCAGGCGGTCGCGTCGGATAATCCCGTCGTATCATCGGTCGTCGATGCGTTACCACCGTCCGTGTCGTCCAAAGGTGTCTCGACGTTGCAAGAGATCCAAACGAACTTCGAGGACGTGATCTATCCGGAATGTCGACGTGCCGCCAGTGTCCCCCCAGGTCAAGACGGATTGGAGGGACAGATCCTCGGGATGGTCTTTTCGAAACTGAAATATCCACCCGCACCGGACGATCCGGCACCGGAATCGGAGAAGGATGCGGGAGATTACGTGTTGGCACGTGCCCGGAGACACGTCCAACTGGGTGAACTCGAGGAGGCGGTGACCGAAATGGACAAATTGAAGGGCCAGGCCGCCTTCGTCGCGAAAGACTGGGAGGATTCCGTCAAGGCTCGAGTCGCAGTCGAAAAGGCACTCAAGGTCATCAAAATGGAATGTACCCTCGCCAATGAAAGTCTGTCACAAGCGCAATGAAAAACAAAAGAAAAAAGACGAAAAAGAAGAAAATGACGAACCAAAAAAAAAATTAATATGGAACAACAACAACAACAACCAAAACAAAAACAAAAAAACACAAAACATTGGAACCCCCCCCCTGTTGTTGCGGGGAACCATGATTTGGCCCAAAACACAATTATCGAAGGCACCGTAGGCAAAGGAACAAACAAACAAACAAACAATCACACAGACTCTCTCTCTCACACACTCACAAAGTACACACCACTTTCTAGTTTACAAACATTATTATAAAATGAATGAATGTTTCTGATTTTTTATGAATATAATATATTATAGTAGACGCTACTAGCTACCTAGTTAGGTATACTGTAGCTACGTCGTGTAGTAGCTACTAAAAAAGGACAGTCTAAGTCTACTACGGTAGACCTACCGTATCCTTTGTTTTTCGGTGAAGCATTGCCACCGTATGATACAGCGTACCCGGTTGATGAAAGGTAAAACTCCCCGTATCACTGCGACTCAAGCTGCCGACGTATAAATCTCCATTGTCCATCCGGACGACAACATCCTTGCAATACACACACGTCTTTTTTTTTGTACATGTTGTTGTTGTGGTCGTTGTTGTTGTTACTGTTGCTGTTACTGTTACTGCTGTCGTTGTCGTTGTTTGGGATGGAAGGACCGCTGTACGTACCGTATTGTCCGTTGACTTGGATACGTTGATTTTTGCTTCGTGGACACGATTCACTGACCTTGGTCAATGGCAAGGATGCAATCCTTGGACGAGTAGTCGGTGATGATGAGAATGATGAGAATGATGATGTTGTTGCCACCGATGCTGGTGAGGGAGAAGTCATCGACGTCGTCGTCGTCGATGTCACATGACCACTCATGTCATTGTTACTACCGCCTGAGGAAGGAGCAGTCACATTCTGACTCGTGTTGTTGGTACTGCTGCAAGTCGTCGTAGGCAACAAAGACTGGTCGTTGTCGTTGTCGTTGTTGTTGTTGGTCAGTACTGCTGTTGTTGCTGTATCATTGTCATCATCACCACCACCATCCTTGTTAGTAGTAGTAGTAGTAGTAGTAGAAGAAGTAGTACTAGTAGTAGAAGAAGCATGTTCCGCAACAAGGTATCCCATGAGTGTCTTGACGAGAGTTTTCATTTGATTCAATTCTTGTTGTTGTTGGTCGATTATTGTTTGTTTGCTTCGACAGCATCGACATGTTGTTGATGTTGATGATGATAATGATGATGATTCGTAGTTTCGAAAGGGATCGACGACAACACCAGTTGCCTTTGTTGTTGTTGCTGGTTGTGCTGTTGTTGCAATGATGGAACGATCCGGACCGACCACCACAGAATTGTTATTCCTACCACTACTACAACTACTACCGCTTGTTCTTTGGGGGGAGTTTATCTTGGAAACCATGTTTGTTTCCCGTGACATGTGTGGTTGTTGTACAACAAGCTTTTGTCCCATAACAACAAGAGCAGGAAGACTTGTTCTTCTTGCTCTTCTTCCATGATGATGATGACGAGTAGTAGAAGAGTTTTGGGTAGTCATCGTATTGTTGTCGTTTCGGTACAGGTTCCATAGTTTGGATACCATTGTTGCAGTGAGTTGTTGTTGTTTCTCCTCCTCCTCCTCCTGCTGCTGCTGCTGCTGCTGATGATGATGATGATGATGATGATGTGTTTGTGTTTTACTGGTACTAGCTAGCAACCGAACGGATCGTTTTGGATTCCTCCTACAGTATTTTGTCTCTCATCGTTCGGGATCGTTTTGGCGATGAGTGACCCCAACATGGAATGTCCCTTTGGAAGAATAACGCTTTTCTCCATCATTACGATTCTCATCATGATCATCATCATGATGATGACGATGACGACGAGAATTTCTTGACGATACTAGATTCTTCGTCATGGTTGCAGCAGTAGTGGTCGATGATGATGTTGTGGTTGTCATCATGGTAGTGGTAGTGATGGTGGCAGTAGTAGTCATCCTTTCGGTAGACATCATTGAATTGTGCAACTGTTGCAAATACGGGACAACACCATTGTCGTTGGACGTTTTCTTCGTCGTCTTGGTGGGAGGAAGAGTTTGGTATTGTTGTTGCTGTTGCTGTTGTTGCGTGTCCATAAGAATTCTGGGAACCAAAATTTCTTGACAGCAACGAGAATGTTCTGCTTCTTCGTCATCATCATCATCGTCGTCGTCGTCGTCTCTTCGTGTAGCGGGAATAACAACTGAGGTTGTCCAGACGATGGTATTGTTTGGTGGTGTTGTTGTTAGTGGTGATGAGTATGAGGGAACGAATTCTACCATTTCTTCCAACGAATCAATAATGCTCGAATCCTCCTCCTCGTCGTCGTCATGACCATAATTTTCATAATCATCATCATAATCATAATCATCGTCTAAACCCTCTTCATGAATGAAAACAACACGTTCCTGTTGTTTTTGTTTTTGTTGTTGTTGTTGACCGATGAGACTTGTGGATTTCCAACTATCATCATGTTTGGATCCATGAGGATGATAAGGATGATAATTATTGTGGTTGTAGTAGTAGTAGTTGTCGTTGTTGTTGTTGTTGTCGTCGTCGTCTTCTGCAGCCACCCGCCATGCACCATAATAACGTGAAACAAATAATGGATTCTTTGACGTCGACGAAGACCGAGGGTAGGGACGAGGTTGCAGCGGACGTCGTCGTCGTCTTCGCCGTTGTCTCGGCCAATGACTTGCCGGAAGCGACGCTTTCATCTGCACACCACCAGCTTGGAGACGATATTGATGTGGTTGTTGTTGTTGTTGTTGTTGTAATTGGTGTTGCTGTTTTTGTTGATGTTAGAGATTGGATTTGTTGATCATCCTGCCGAGACGGTCGTTGTTCGTCGATGATGCCGAACCGCAAGGTTGAAAAGAAACTGGTGGTTTTGTCTCAACATGCTGTGGCAGTTAAAAGTGGGTCGGTCGGTCGGTCGGTAGGTAGGTACGACAAAAGGTTGTATGGTCCGAACGAGAGACAAGAGTCGAGAGAACAAATACACCGAACAAACAAAGCAAAACAAAAACAAAAACAAAATTGGAACAGAAGGATTCCAAGCAAAAAAAGAATAAGCCAACAAAAACGCCTCCTCCTCCTCCTCCTCCTTGTTACCGTCGCTGCAAACAAGAATGGGTTGGAATTATTCTTGTGTGGATTTTGTTTTTGTTTTGTTTTGTTTCTTTGATGAATGTAGTATATAATGTTTCGATCTCTACTCCTTGTTTGTTCTGGTGTCCTGATCGATGCACGTCCAGATGGATGTTGGCTGTGCATACCTACCGTAATTCATTCCTACTATGTATTAATGCTACATACTACTGGAGTACGTAATACATTCCTTTACGAACAGAAGAAGATAGCAGGGAAAGCATCGGATTTGTGCATTTTCTGCTACGTAGGATACCGGTACCGTCCTCCGTACGAAACTTACCCGTCTCACATCACACGGCGTATCATATCTTAGCCGCACCACGAAACTTGCAATTACCGGTACGTACCGGTAGTACCGGTAGACGTATGATACCGTAGTAGAAAGACGCGCGGTTTCCTTGGGACGAAGAGGAAGAAGGAGTCGAAAGTCCAAAAAACGCGAACGAATCCAATAACATTCATTCTCATTCTGTCTAATAAAACTACGGTAGTACTACCGTACGTTCGTACGTTCGTACTACCGTACTTTACCAGCACCTACGGTTATTAAGGTACCGGTAGTAGGGTACCTAGAACCGTCGTACATCATGTGACTTCTCTCCGAAAAAAGAAGAAGCGGCACCCGGAGGATCTGTTCCCCTCAAAACTACTAACGATAGCAATGAAACGTTACTGTTTTATTATACGACGTGATACGAACAGGACGGAGCGAACAGCAAGGTACTACAGTACAAGTCGAAAAGAAAGCAACAAAAACAGCAAACAGGGAACAGAAGCAACGGCACACACACACACACACACACACACACACACACACACACACACACACACACACACACACAAAACCAAACATCATCGTGTGTCCTGAAAAGTCATCACTCTAGAGCTAGCAAGCTAGCCACCAGTAGTCTAATAATCGTAGTTGCAGTAATAGAGAGAGATGACGGATACCACCATCGACAAGGCAAACTCCGGCAGCAGCAGAAAACGCACCATGGAGGAAGCAGAGTTGTTCGTGGTACCATCGTCCGTGGACGAACTGTTGGAACGAGTATGGGAAGAGGTATCAGTGTCGTTGTCATTGTTGCAAAACGAGGACCATTCTTCCATACTTGGTATCATTCGTGAACTGTGTGATGAACTTATGCCGTGCAATACATGGCAAATGTATAGAGGAATTGTGAGTGCTGCTCGAATAATAATTCGAGGAACAATTCAAAGCCGACAAGAAGGTCAACGAAAAGAAAGGAGAAAGGTTTCCATGGCAGCCTTGATGGAACTGAAGGAGGGAGACATCCAGTTGCAAGCATACATGGGAAATCCAAGTTCCAACGTCAACCCTTTTGGCCATTCCCGTGCAAAGGGAACGCAAAAACAGTTGGATCTGAAACCAATCCCACTGGATGAAAACGAACGTTCCGATATACGTTCTTGTTTCATGGCGGAACATTTAGAAGACTCCGAGGGCCCTCAGACATATCAAAATGAATCTGATATTCAACATATTGTTCAGATTTTGTTGAAAGACGCTGTCGCAGCTTGTAATAAATTGTTGGAAAAGTACAGACCACGTGTTGATGCAGATGGCGAAGTTTTACGCGAGGAGAGCGGTTATCGCATCTTGCATTGTTTTAAGGAGAAAAGCCTGTGGACAGATCGTCCTGACCATTCTGTTGTTTGTGACAGCCGATCCGGTGCCCCTTTACTCACAGTTGAAACAAAAAAGCCAATCACTCAAAAAATTGATGGTTCCCAAGGACGTTCTCTTTCCACGTATGCCAAGACCCGTGGTCAAGGTTATGATTACCTCCGTCTAATGCAGTTTATGGGGCACCCACATCCGATCCACGTCGCCACAACTATTGAAGAGACGTATGTAGCATGGTTGCAGGACAACCACACCATGGAAAAATACAGTAATACGTCATCATCAGATGCAGCGGCTTGTTGGGCTGCCGCTGCCGAAAAAACATTTAAAAAGTTAGACATGGCGCATTTGACGCAATCACCGGTAGGGGAGCGGCCGATGGAACAGCCAGTTACAGATGCTGGCGCCCGAACTCGCAGCAGGTCGCTACAGTCTTCGGCCATTTTTGAAGAACGGCTCGATCGAAACATATTCCATTCTCAGACATTCGGATCTCATCAATTGTTTCATGTTTTTGTCGATGCCATCCTTTACGGTCTCCTGGGAGCGTACTCGTCTCCGGTTCTCCCAACTTTAATGGCTGGCGAACGAGTGTCCGGTCAGGTGGCATTGAAACTGACATCTAACGGATTCGAATGGGTTGCGCTTGATGCAACCGTGACTGGACCGTTGCCGTCTCCTGAAGAGAGGAACTTTTTGAAGGTGCTGCGAGATGAGCTTAGCTCCCCGCCATTATACGCCATTGGTGTTGTTGGAGTGGGATCCACATCCAAGGTCTTTCGTGTGATCACAAACGAGGGGTACGAAGGGGTTGCAAAAATTTACATTAAAAAACACCAAAACAAGACCAAGCTTTCCCAATCAGAATTCCTGGAGGAAGCTCACCGAAGCATCAACACCGAACTACAAACATTCCATGCAACATATCCCGAATTACCAGTGTCCAAAATCAAGTTGCATGGTCATCCAAGCCTTTTGATGCCATATTTTACATCCATCGAACATCCGGATCGCACTTGGAAAGAAAAAGTGACGGATGCCTTGCGGAAATTGAAGGATGGTAGTGGGCAGCACCTGAAATATTATGATGATGATGTACGTTGGCGACACATTGGTCTCTGCCGCAAATCGGGGCAGGTACAATTATTTGATTTCAATGAAATGGAAGTGATTCCAAGTAAGGATCAAATTGAAGACGAAGTCGAGCGACAATGGACAATCCTTGCCGGTAGGGTTCGGCAAGGTACCGATACCGCACTTTAGAATGTTGACAAGAATGGGATGGGGCTAGAGCAATCGCCAAACATCCTGCTGTGGTATTGGAAATGTTACTGCCACACTACATGTATAGTCCACAACCACAACTGTGAAATGATCCCAAACCATGGCAAGTACGGAAATTTGCCAAGGTTTTATACTGGATCTATGTATTTATAAAATATCGTGTGTGTATCAATGGATCTCAACATGAAGACAGAATGCAGCACATTCGAGCCGACTGAAAAATACTGTCGTAGTGGTCATCGTCATCATGTAACCTCACAGTCAATTGAAGAAGCGCTTGTCGATGTTGAGACATGATTGATATCTCGAAACATTTCTGCTTCCTCTCCGCATTTGCAAACTCGTATGATGAGTAGTATGAGTAGTTTCGCATACCTGTGTGGTAATTTGTAAAATGTCTTTTTAGCACTCTTTTATTTGTATGCAGTGAGGAACACTAACCGGTCTTCAAAGTGAATGGATCCTTCGTCATCGATCCTATCTTGATAGTCGGATGCGATTTGGTCACATGCCGATTTTAGTTCGTCATCTGAAAAGTTGGTAAATGTACTCCAGAACCGATTTTGGACCATCGATTGCCATCTCTGCAACGAAATTCGACAGGGATATGATTCCAATGTGTGACATATGTCACGAAATCCGGCTGTTTGTAAATCCTGAACCAACTCGTCGACACTGGGTTGATTGTCTTTCCACACCTGCCGAGCTTCGTCCCAAAGTGGATAGTCAATCTCCACCTGCGGTCTTGTTACGATCAATAGGGATGGAACAGGAGTTTTGTCGTCGTCGTCGTTGCCGTCGTCATTACTACTACTCTGATTATTGTTGTCGTCGACTGGTGTCGTTGTCGTCGGCCATTGTGCCAATCCTTGATACATGGCACGAAAAATATCCACTCGATCCTTGGCGTCCAAATGATGTACCATTTCTTTCATGAGGATCTGATGGTACGATCCTGCTTGTCTCCACCACGAAAATGATGATGATGATGATGGTGACGATGTTTCATCTGTTCTTGTCGTTGTCGGTTCCTCCAAAAAGTCTTCGGCACTAGCCTTGACAAATCTCAGTGGCGAAGGGAGTAGCAGTAGGGATGCATTTTCGGTCGCTGGTACTGGATGTTGTTCGTAACAATGGCTACTGGACGTATTCATTGTGTTGGTGGGATCTAAGAAGGGATCCACCACAATGATTTCCACTGGTAGTAGTGGTAATGATGATGTTGTTGATGATGATGTTGTTGTTGTTGTTTTTGTTGGATCTTCGATTGACTCGATCAAAGCCCTAGCGAAATTTCCAGTGCCTCCTCCAATATCGAGGATGCGACGACGAACACAAGATGACAGTATCGTGTCGTTCTTGTTGTTGGTGTTGTTCTTGTTGTTGGATATAGTGGACGGTAGTTGCATTCGATTCTTGATCAATTGGACCAAATGTGCCATGTACGCTCCAGGTTCGTAAAAATACGCATCTTCGTACGATTCGTTGATAGCGTGTGCCTCGTAATGCAATGCCGTTGTTGCTATGGTTGGTCTTCTCTCTTTACGTGATGAGCCACCGTCATCGAGACGATCCGACAACGACATTGTCGTCGATAATAACAGCAGATGCAAATATTTGTTGTTGTTTGTTGTACACACACCAACTACCGGTACGGTATAAAGTCCTCCCCGTCCTCCCGCTTTCTGCTGCTTGGAGAAGAAAGATAGATACAACAAACAACAACCGTCCGATGGAGGAAGATGACGATGAGATGATTATTTTTTACAGTTACATACTTCGTACTACGAGTACATGGAGTCGCAGCATGTACGTAACTACAGTAAGTCTGTTGATCCGTGACTCAAAATGTTCATGATTCAGAAGGATCCCAGTTCCTACGTACTAGTAGAAGGTACGATAAGTATAATCATTATCCCATTTCGTCATGGGTCATTTCAAAAAATTTAAAATCAGGTAGGAAGAAGATTCTTTTGTCATCAACACACATCACGGCAATCATCCGATCTCTCATCATCATTTTTTTTTCTCTTTTCGACCGGCGACAACAAACACCACTCACAAAGCCGACGATCCAAAATGTCAGATCACACACGACACACAGAACAACACAATGGAGTATGATTATTACTATTGTCATCATCATCATCATCATCATCACAAGATGGACCGATCCGTAGTAATCCACACCACTGATCTTATCATCATCCGATCATTAGCAGAGTCGACTACAATCACACCACCATGTCGTCGTAGCTCCAGGATACCCTTTGGGCACTACCACCACATCCTTGGAATACCTTTCTTCTTCTTCTTTCTTTTCTCCTTTTTGTTCCTTCCTACTATTGTCACAGCTTATCATAGAAAACCATGCAATACACCATCCATGAAACGTCAATTCCAGTTTGACGATTGTTACATCCCCTCCATGAACCAAGACATGTTACTGTCCGAGGCAAGTTTCATCCTCAGTCACGATGCCGCTACCGGATATCTACAAGACCACTCCCTTATCTCTGTGGCAAACTCGTATGCCAAAAATCAAGTCGGTAGCGTCTATCAACAGTTGAACGACGGAGCAAGAGCATTAGATGTTCGACCCAAGTTGTTGGCCAATGGAACACTGTTGTGTCATCATGGAGGACTCACCATCCCCGTCACCTTGGAAAGATTGGTACAGGATGCCATCCAATGGTGTAACGACAACAACGACTCTGACGAGTTGGTATTGATTTTGCATCACAACTTTGCATATCCGGGAGGCAACGGGGATGGTACCGACGTTGCCACCACTACTACTACTACACCGAGAGCGGATGTTGCCGTCTCGGCCTTATCGCAAGTCTACGACAGCTTGGGAGTAAATTACGTACAGTGTGCGGAGGTATCTACCATGACCGTGAAAGAGACAATGAAACTGGCTGCACTCCCTTCTGGAGGATACCTCCTGGCAATGGATCAACAAGATGCGTATACATCCAGTTGCGCCAAATTGAACTATGTACAAGACTTGTTGGTGACATGCTACTCCAATTCTACAGACACTGGCAGCAACAACAACAACAACCGTCGATCCTCCGATCCATGCACAAAACCTCGTTCGTCAAAACTACAGGAACTCAAAGACTATGTCATGGCCAGTGCCAACAACGAGCCGACCGACAGCAACCAGGTGCTGGGACCACCAGCGTCAACCGATCGATACCCGTTCAACGAACTGCAAGCCCTGTGGCAAGTAGATGCCACATCGGCTGCTTTGGGAATGATCCATCTGTCCACACTACTGGACGACAATACCAAATCTCAACTCAACGCCCACATCGTGAACTGGGTCTACGAAGAGTCGTTGAAGGCCATATCGTTGTTGGCGGTGGATCAGGTACAACTCAATGGAAACGCTCTCTTATCGGTTCTACGGAACCAATGCGGACAGTCGATATTGTCGGTTGCATCCGACAATGACGAGACCAAAGAACGGGAAAATGTCAATCCTAGAGAAACTATCTGTGGAAGAGCAATTCCAAAACCGTCCGTACAATCAAAGAACATGTCCACCTTGTCCTTTCTTGTGAAACTGGCCGTTGTTGCTGCCTTTGGGATTTGGGCAGGGATCCTCTCACACCATCATCGTCGTTACTTCCAAAAGAACAAAGTCCAACTCCAAGCATTGGACCGGGAAATTCTGGACGCTGCACAACAGTACGGCTGTGCAAACATAGATCCATCGAGTAAAGACGACACCTATGTACTCGCATGAAAGAATAAGGCGGAAGGACAGCAATAACCATTACTTTTACTCCGCTGGAATGGGATTTCCATTTTCCTGTTCGCTCTTTTTTTCGTGACACTTTGGTGTTCCATGAGAGAACACATCCGTGATCTGTGCCAAGCTTCTTTCTTTTGAATCATTGATTTCGCGGAGTCATGATTGTACATGCATCCAATCGAAACGTTTCAGTCAATGTACGTGTTTCTCGATCGGGGGTCGAACTTCCCACAACATTCCAAGCGACTCCAATTCCGCAACACGAGACAAAGTCATGTTGGATTTCTTACCAGCCATCAACAACTTATACTGTCGCCGTTGACACTTCACCCAAGTGGATAGTTTTTGGTTGGGGACGTAGTTGCAAGGAACGTTGCAATGTCCATTGAGGGAACGAAATTCCTTTAGCTCAGAGAGTCGCTGAAACCAAACGGCTTCATGGGCATTAAATGCAAACCCGAGACTTTCGAGGGCAATTATACGATCCTGTGTCATTGTGGAAGGCTTACCATCTTGAAGCAGTTTGTACTGGTACCGTTGGCGCTTGCACCACTGCGCCAAGGAATCGTGTTCCACATCGCGATGAGAAATTTGGCAATGTCCACGAAGAAGAGCGTAGCGCTTCAATTCTTCAAATCGCTCGACCCATTGTTCTGCCTGATATTCACGAAAGCGAGCCGAATTCCATGATATTACCGTTGCCGTTGTCACAGCGGTCGTTTCGGAGGTGATGTGCTTTAATTCACCACACAACGGTGTCAGGTGAGAGAGTGAGACTGGTGGTAGGCTGGAGTTCATAGGACGAGCTGCAGCGATTCTTGGATTGTCCTCCAGCGGCGGCATCCCGGAAACGACATCGGTAGGCAAAGGCTCTTCGTACGAGGGCACATCAACATGCTCGCCTTCCAGAAACATTTGTTCCGCGCTGTGGGTTTCACTACAATTATCGTAAACGAGAAGTGCATCCTCATCATCGCTGGAAACTACTGAAGAGTCCCATGCTACAGCATCCGAAATATCATCATCACGTTGCTGTTCAGCACGAATTAAATCGAGATTTTCTATAAAGGTACTGCCAAGATCTGATTCAATTTGACGTAGCAGGTCGTCTTTCTGCTGAGATAGTTCAATATGGAATGGGTATGGGAATTTCACATGTCCGAGGGTTAGAGAAGCAGCAGAAGTGGTTCCCTCATAAGCGCAAGCCTTTTGGTGAAGCGAAAGGTCCATGTCAAATTCGTTTGAATTGTTATTGATGGTGGAAGGTCTGGCCAAGGAGGACCCGTTGCCTTGAAATAGAATGAATTTTAATAAGGTAGTGTTGATTCATTTTTCTATGATGGTTTCATCAAGGATGGTGAAAGGTGAAATTTTTGTTGTTCTGGATTGATTCGGATTCTGTTTCTTATAGAGAGATGTCATGCACTACAGTACTTCTAGCTAGATTTCATGAAGGAGTCAAACATAATAATAATATATTGTGCAGACAAACATCAAAAGAGAAAGAAAACAGGTTGATGGATTTAGTGATAAGCTAGAACTGTCGTACGAATGAGGACTCTACCGTATCTACTACCGTAGTCGTTACCTACGGTAGTCGTACTACCGTAGCTACCGTACTCTAGTACAGTAGTTACTCTACCTACCGGTACCTAGTAATACAGTAGTAGAGAAAGACAATACTACGTAGTGTATCA
Organism: Nitzschia inconspicua; assembly: GCA_019154785.2. Lineage (NCBI taxonomy): Eukaryota > Bacillariophyta > Bacillariophyceae > Bacillariales > Bacillariaceae > Nitzschia > Nitzschia inconspicua. The sequence goes on from JAGRRH010000012.1 coordinate 376,035, forward strand.
TACAAGATGTACACGATTACTCGCTGTCCGTTGGGAGTTGGGAGCTCGCTTTTGGAAGAGGGATGTCAAGGGAAAACGAATCGACACAGCAGTTCCTCAATCTACACAATTTGTTTTGAAGTACCGGTAATTCGAAGTACGGTAGTTGTAAGCAGTAAACGAACTGTGATGATTCGCAACGAAGGAGCAAAGATCCAGCACCCCTTTGGGTCATGTAGAAGAACAAGAGAAGCAGAAACCAGACGCCGCGAAGACCGAACAGTATTTTCATCTAACGACATCAATTGTTGTTAAATTTGATGCTGGAAAAAGTACGTACGATCACATTCTGCTCTATAGAAACAGCAGAATTAACTGTAATAACTTCACTGTCAATGAAATGGACGCTTTTTTACAGCTAAGTCGTACTAGTACGGCACGAATGCCTGCTATTTAATGTCAAGAAATTTCGGAGAACCACAAAAAAATAACTGGACCGGTTTTACTGTTAGTACGTGCGTACGTATACTCGGTACTAACCTATGCATTCAACAATAATAATATATATTATCGTTGAACACATACCGCAATACTAAAACCTAAGCAAGGTTCTACCGTACGTAAACTCCCACTACTAGAGTAGTCCCACTAGATTTTACGTAATGCCGTCCTAAACCGAAGAATCGGAGAGTATCATCAGAATCGAACGAAATGCGTAGTCCTACTACATAGACTCTAACGTTGAGAGGTTTAGGTACGGTATCCCTACTACCGTAGTGGTACGCTACTCTACACTTCCGTCAGAACGTTCGCTACAACATCGTTACGTCATTGTGACAGTGTCATTTTTGGGGGCAGTTCTTCCCGACATGATGATGATGATGATGGAAGGGACAACATAGTAGGTCGCATGTCTCTCCATCATCATCTGATGTGACGAATGTCTTAACTGTGCAGGCAGCTCCCAAAGTGAAATAGCAATATTACGGTAAACGAAACAAACTGTCCCAAATATGGAAGTTAGGTTGGTTCTTTGCTTCTGGAAACTTTAACCAAGATTTAGGTACAGTTTTGTAAGAAAATAACTACGAGTATGATAAGTAGTTAGTATCATAGATAATACTAGTAGACTTCTCCGTATTATTATCATTTTATTTCAGTGTATTGGTCTTGCCTTTTGTAAGTGTTGACGTGAATGTTAATGTATGGACTACCCAACTTTGCTGGAGTGAAAATTGTAGAGTGGAAAAATTGATGTGCGCGTATACCTGTACTACCGGTGTTGTAATAATGTAATATGCTTCTGTCGTTGAGTTTTGTACATGAGCCCGGTGGTTGTTGTTGTTGTTGATCTTGTTCGATCATAGGCGATGTAGTCCCGTTGTGTACCTAGATTATATATAGAGAAATATGCCCGTCCCTTTTTGTGTTCCCTTGGTTTAATGTTCAGTTTACTGCTGCTGTTCTTTGGCTGCTGGTTGTTGTTGTAGTTGTTGTTGTCCCCGCTCCTTGATTTTCATTCTCATTTGGTTCACCAAATGATCGACATCGTCCGAACTGCACGAATGGGAGACCCACAAAAAGCCGGCCTCGTCTAGTTTTTGGAACCGTTTCAAGGACATTTTCCCCTTTTTCAACGATGTTCGTTGGGACCCGACCCATCGTCCCAGTCCACCCTTGGAATGCGACTTTGGGACCTTGCCATGTCCATGATCGGCCACGAACTTGCGAAACATCATCAAAAAGATTTCGAATTGCGCATCTTGGATGTCCCAGACAAAGTCGATCGAGTTCAACATTTCCAGTCGTTCGGCCGTCATGGATGTTGATTTGGCTCCCACTTTGTGTGGGACGCTGCGTTTGTACAAGGTGTACTGGTATCGCTGTCGCTTGGCCCATGCCGCCTATCCAATGGAAAGATAGAAAGAGAGAGAGAACCCAAAACAGAAGACATGCCGTTAGTAATCCATACGACGCATACAAAGGGATGGAGAAGAGGAGGAACCCTATCTCTTCTTTTGGATGATCATTCGGTCCAACGCAACGTACCAATTTGGGATTGGGAGGATAATTGTAGGGGATGCAACAGTGTCCATGAAGTTTGCGAAAGTCGACCGCAAGTTGAAAGTATTCTTCCCATACCTCGGGTACATACTTTCCAGTCTTGACACGCGATGTGCCCTTTTGGGTGATGAGAGACTGTTTCATTTGGATGCGATTCGCGGTAGTCTCCAAGAATGGACGATGATGGTGAACGATAGTGGTAGTAGTGATCGTAGGATCAGCAGCAGCAGCAGCAGGAGGAGGAATGTGTGGAATTGGACCCTCTTCCGTAAAGGACAACGAACGAGCGACGTACTGTTGGGTGTCAAATGGCGGTCGGACAAGAAAGGATCCATTGCGAGAGTGATCTGGTGTCACGACGATCCGGTTGGAGGGTTCCGTGGTGATAGGAACAACCTCCCGAGACAGATCGCAGTGTCGATAGGGATCGGATAGATGGGGAAGAAAGAGTCTACATGGTGGTGTTACCATTGGTGGTGTGGATCGGAGCGGTGGAAGTGGCTCAAAGACAAAGGGATCGTTTTCCACATCCACAAAGCAATGTTCTGGGGTGACGGGTGATTGCATCGTTGCGTCCCCATCGTCGAAAGTATCCATGAATGATGTAGCGGTCTTGCTATTAGAGGATTCCAGCAAGACTTGGTCTTCTTTTTCTTCTTCTTTGGCAGGAGAGAGCAAATCCATGACGGTTTGTTTCTCCCCCCAGAGCTTGCGGTTGCAGATCTTGTGGCCGAACGTAGGAGAAGCAGCAGCAGCAGTGGATTCATTCTTGCATTTGTCATCCATAATAGAATGGTCTACTTGCAAAAGCAATACAAAAAGAAAAGGAAAGATTGACGTGAGAATGATCCAATAGTAGTAGTAATTTGATATCATCGTAGGTAGTAGTACTGTGACTTACCATCACCTTGTTTGTCTGTATCCATGGCCAAGATGGGATCGTAGAGTTCCGTAATGGCTTCATCAAGTTTGTCGGGATCTACAAACTCGAATCCTTCCTCATTCGGTGGGACAGTGAAACAATACTGGTCTTGATCAACGACGACAACGTTGTCGTTACCATTGACCTTTGCAACAGTAGTCACAGAATCACTGGTATCCAACAAATCTGTGACACAAACAGGACTGCCATTGGATCCCATTCTCACCAGATTGGTCTTCTCTTCATTCTCTACAAACGAGGGAAGATTTAACATGCCGAGGAAACGATCATCCTCATCGGCAATGTCCATACTATGAGAACTTACAGAAGAAGACATCTTGCTTGTTGTAGCAACAGTCGTATTGAGACGCTGCGGCAGTTGTTGTTCTTTCCAAAGATTGGTCGGCATCATGATTCGATTGAGTGGGTTATGTATTAACCGTGTCGGATCGATACAATGAATCGATTAGACGAATCAAGAGGTTAAAAATAATGAGAGAGATAGAGAGAGGGATGGATAAAAAACACTCGAGAATGTTAGCCGGAGGGTCCGAACCTCAACTCGACCATATTCGTTGCAGTAACTGTTGAATTTACGACGTGACGTGATTTGGAAAACACAAAACCGATTGGCCAATCGACGCTTGCTCAACTTATTTTCCGTCCAATCGACAGTCACCATCGGTGGACGACGCGCGAAACTGGTTCAACCTTTAATTCCACACAACCGCAAATAGTACTTTATTGTCTTTCCTTGTATTGGACTTGCTTCAATTGCCCAGTCGGTAACGGCAGATTACTACCGTAGTAGAATGGACAAACGACAAGTGATAACCCAATCATACAACACTGACGTCAATCAAAGAGCATTTATTCCCCTGTCCAAACGACACCGTGGACCAATCAGTTTCCAAAGTCACAATGTGTGTTGCCGAATCACTGATCGGAATTTTGGAATTTTCCAATACGAGTCATCAGTCCAACTAAGACGCTTCTGTCGATATCTTCAAGTTCGAAAGAAGCTTAACCTGCAGTGAACTTGCGATGTGACGCTCCTTCTTTCGAAAGGAATGAAGTTGAATTACCAGAGCACTCCGTTAAAGGTATCGAAACCCAGTAATCGGATTGATATTTCGGAGAAGTGTGGATTGATAGTCGGATGGAGGAATTGATTATCATATCTCCGGCATTTTCTCTTTTTTAGTAGGACACCGAAGACGACGTGGCAGAAGACTGCCAATGACTAGTCCCTATAAAGGGGACCAACATTTAACAGTCGGACATTGAAACCTCGATTAACACTCCGATGAAACAAGAAGATGTCCTGCCTGACGGGAAGAATCAAACTTCCTTCGTTTCAATAATCACAATAACATACCGGTAGGTATTGCAGGCATCCCATATGATCATACCTTTCCTTTTGTTGTATTTTCTTCGATGATTGTGTGGTTCGTGTAGATTGCCAGGGTATGACAGTAAGTAGAACGTGGTAAAAGTGTAGTAACATGGAAATGGTGTCATCCCACCGTCGGTATAAAGTAATACGTAGTGCGGTAGTAACAATAACGCAGCAACCGTTGGATTTTTTTCCCAGGTAGTTCAAATTGGTCGTCGTTTCCCTACTGCCTAGAGCAAGACCACCCATTCTCGTCATCACCAGCAAGTTGCTCTCGGTAGTTAAGTTTCGGTCATCTCCCAAAAGGACCTACGGAGCGTGTGTGCGTGCAAGCATGCGCGCTCCTACTATCGGCACTCCGAGAACGGTAGTCGAAACAACACTGTGGCCTGACTGTGAAGTACGAAATGACTGGGGACTGGGGACACACTCACAACCAAGAACATCATCGTCATCAATACGTCATTCAAAAGGCCTCGTTCAGTCTTATTGGTGACGGACAGACGCTGTAGAAACAAAGCCAGTTGCTTTGTTGTCGCTATCCATGACGTTCGCGAAAAAAAGACTGTATGCATCGCTGGAAAAGCGGAGAAAACATGACATCACCAAAAGGATTCGGAGTTTGGTTTTCTTTCACATCAGCCTTGATATATGAATCACTACCTTGTAAGAGTGCAACGCCATGCTGCTGCAAGTGTCGTTCCTCCCATGGTATTATGAAAAAAGGGTGGGCTGTTGTTGATGTTGTGGATTTTGTTTGTTTGTTTTGTGGATGCTGAGACAAGGAAACGTTTTTTGTGCAACAAGAAGAGAACTTTTGCACTTCCGTTCGCTCGAAAAGTACGACGTACTTGAAGGAAGAGCGGATGCCAAGCCACGATCTCGCGCGCGGGCGGCATAGCCGATCCAAAGGGGAAAAAACAGTAGAAACAGCAATCAATTCAACCAGTACGATACCCGTACTCACACAAAGTTTCGAAAGATTCTACTCCAGTAGCACTGACAGTGAATCTGTACTCTTCTGCCCATTGTACTACCGGTATTGGAGTAATACGGTAGGAGTACAGAATGGTGCGATGTAGCTTTCTCCAAACGAATCACAAACGATGATCATATCACAAAGCTCTCATCGTCTCGTCACTTCTGTATGCGTTGTTGAACTCACGGCACATAGCACATAGGCGACTATCACTCTTACGGTTGTGGAAGTGGTCAGTTATATATTAGTATTATTGTTATTACCATCGGCTGGTTGGTCTGCATCTCTGTCTTGTCTCATTGCTTCGAACAAAGCTAAGAGGTAGTCGACGCCATGTAAGAGTGAAACAGAAACAATTGATAATAACAGCAGCCGCGGCTAATAAAAGTTTGTTTCGATTACTCCCAAGCGTAAAAGTCTGCGAATCCCCTCTCCCAACACTTCTCACGGTCAGCAGAAGATTTCCTTTCGTACAGTGGTGCGTATATGTGCTGTCCAATCTGTCGAGGAGGCCACTACATCCATATGGATAACAAAAACGGATTTGAAGCGGTGCACGATGGATCATCATCACGGACCAAATAATGAGAACACGGTTGTGTGCAGAGAATTCCTCGGAAACGGAGTTTCATTCACCATCAATCGTTTGGTCAACTTTTCTTTCCCCTGTATAATCCCATCTCTCTCTCTCTCTTCTTTATGAAGTACAATGTTATCTTGGTAAAACTCCGGCCATTGTGGAAACGTAAAAGAATAAGAATAACCCATATTTTGACGCGTCCCATCAATTTTTGTTCCTCGTCACAACATTATCTCCCAAACACAGTCGCTTTCAAAATCCGAGCAAAAGATCTGCCACAATATAGTTTGCTTCTACGGATGAGAATAAAAACCAGATGTCGGATTCCAAACACCAGTGTGTCTAAACCTGTCACTCGGAGAGCACAGATAAGATAAATAGTATTCTGAATCGATATAGTGCGAGCTCTCTGTGCGAGCCTTGTGGTAGAATGAGCCTGATCGATCAATCACATTGCAGCAGCAATACTGATTGAAAAAGCCTATCCAACCAATAGGTCGGACCATCTAACTGAACAGTTTTTCGACGTAGATGCGTTCAGTTCAAATGGCTGCGATTGTCCGACGGGTTCGACTAACTTGGAATCCTTACTGATGAGTCGATCGTTGGTCTTTCAGCATGATGATGGAACTGAAAACCATGCTCCTGGCGTGCCTAATCTAATGCAATGTACTTTAGTTGTAGACTTCTCCCAACAGTATAGTTCCACCCGCAATGCACCGGCTTGATTGTTGTAAATCAAGCCAGATTGAAGATATGATGATCATCGTTCCAGCCAAGTCATGAAGATGGAACGTGTGCCCAATTAGTCTCGATTGAACGAAACCAAAAAAAGCCATCCATCCCCATTCTTTGTACGATACGCTTCTGTTACAGTTATCTGTTAGTAGTATATTATGTATTATGGTGTTTGTTCTATGGTATGGGAGACGCATACGCCCGTCCCTTGCACAGCGCTCTCATTATCCCCTATGTTTTGATCGTATAGTGATGTTTGTATTCAAGCTGTCTTGGCGCTTCTCGTGCTGTGAACAGGGTCAGCGATTCATGAGGATGGGACGAGTGCCCCATAAGTCTCGATTGAACGAAGCCAAAAAAAAAGTCCCATCCATCCCCATTCTTTGTATGATACGCTTCTGTTACAGTTATCTGTTAGTAGAATATTATGGTGTTTGTTCTATGGTATGGGAGACGCATACACCCGTCCCTGCCACAGCTCTCTCATTATCCCCTATGTTTTGATCGTATGGTGATGTTTGTATTCAAGCTGTCTTGGCGCTTCTCGTGCTGTGAACAGGGTCAGCGATGGAGCCGGTTGCAACTTTTTTCTTGCCAGCCTTTTCGAGATTTTCCAACGAGATCTCCTTGACGGCAGCATCGCAGTCATGCATCTCAAATTGTTTTAGATTGGGATGTTGGTACAATAGATTTTCACAAGCGAGGAAATCATCTTCGGTTCCCTGCAAAACGATATCGTTCAGCGTCAATACCCGTAACGACTTGGCGTTCTTAATCATCTCACTGATTCCCTTTATCATCAAAAGGCCGGTGGAGAGATGGACCTCTTTGAGCGACGAAACAAAACCAAGAGAGACCAAAAGCTCGAACCTTGAGTCCGATGTCAGATCTCCGAGAAAGTCCTCATCGAAATGGACAATTTCGATGCTCGTATTGGCCCGCAAAGCGTTTGTCAAATCGTAGATATTTTCGGCGACCTCCTCTGCTGGGATGGAAACGTCGAGTTTCGTGATGTTATTTTCCTTTATGTCTTCCAACATACCCATGTTTGGTGATGCAAGAGCAACGTGAAATGAGGAGCAAGAAAAAGACAAAGAGGTTCTATGAACAGAAAAAATTGTGATGGCGAGGTAGGTGAAAAGTGTTTTTCACGCAGCACTTACAGGATCGTTTTTGAACCACCCTTATTCTTCTTCTTGCCTCGTCCATGATGCTTGAACTACCTGAAACGTTCTTGCTCCTCACAGTCAGCATGAAAACGGCGAAGCGAACCCACGAATTTGCGATAAAATAAAAATAATGCTCTTTGGGATATTAGAACTTTTCTTCATTAAGTGGTCATGACTTCAAATGACACCCTTCGCATCACAATTGCTAACTGTTAGAAACTTATAAATACAACACAACGGAAGCAGGAAGGATGAATAAAATGTTAATGTCTTTTCTGATCGATACATAGAGTGTGTGTGTGTTGATGATGTCTGCGAGAATGCAAAAAAATGATCTGAATTCGGGTTTGTTACCCCGCTTGGTTCCTTTTGTTAGCTACTACGGTACCTACGGTAGTAAAGAGAGTGGCAGTTGTGCTTACGGTTAGTCGGTAATTTGAATACTATAACGGTACGTACGGTGATCCTTTTCGTTGGCAACTTTTCAAAAAGGCAGCACGACGTAGTCCGTAATGCAATCGCTCTCGAAGACAGCTTCGACTCATTTTCTGTTAAAACGATACTACGGTAGCTACGGTAGGTGTTACCAGTCAGACTACGGTACGTAAAAGTAGTATTTCGAGGAAAGTATTTCCTTTGATCCCTTTTGAACGGAAAAGGAGTCGTATTCGAGATACGGATCGGCTGCGAGAGCCTCCATTGCTGTTCGAACAGCCGATGTCCAATTGTGCCCGTGAAAATGATCGTGTGGCAGCCAAGGACAATTGAGGTCGTCCCATTGAATGAGCGATGTTGCCGGATTGGGAACGATTCCCGCGGCACCAAGAAAGTCTCGGCCTAAGATGACATCGTGGGTACCTGTGTGTTTGTTGATTATTGCAATGACTTCGTCAGTGAAAGCTCGCGTTGGAGAGAGCTCTGGGAAACGTATGACTTTCATCTTGACTCCGTATTTCAATTCGATGCTGCCTCCGCCTGTCATCATACGTAACGGCTTCTGGAGCTTGAAAGGTACGGCTCCTGTTGGAATTGAAGATGGATTGATCATCGTTACCGCTGCTCCACTATCGCAGAGAGCTTTCAATGGTCGTTTGCAAGAATGTTCTTGTATCGTATCTACTGTCATAAGCAGAATGGGTGATAACTGTTTGTTTAGTTGTGAATTAAATGATTCAACATTATACAATATATCATCGTCTGCGATGCCTAAGGCAACACAATCTTCCATGGCCTGGTTAAAGGCGTCGCACAAATACGTTCCGTCAGTCGGATTCTGGTGCACAGAAGCAACATAGTTGGAAGTGAGATAATTGTCGATGTTGACCATTTGTTCCACAATAAAACAACAGTTATTTCCGATACCTTCTCCCGAGGAGTTGGCGTGGTCACGCGAGATGACGTCGGCTACAAAGTTGTCGGCTGACTTGTCAGCTTTGTCTTTGGTTTTGCCGGAGTTGCGAGAACTCTTCGTGGTTGCCTTGCTGTAACGATTAGCGCGGCAATCGCCCCAGGCACAGAAGTATTTTGTCATACACAAACAATTGGCGGTCCGTGGAAAATCTATCTTCCAACCAGCCTATTACGAGATACCGTTCGATGGTATCACCTTGCCCTTGGACATTGCGGGATCTCTCGCTTAGCCGATACACTTCGCATGCACTTTCACCATCCACGACTGCAACAAACCTGTGAAAACGAGGTAAGTACATGTGACCCTTGTCAGCGTCTCAAGAATGTGGGTCGAGGGCATGGCGAAACGGCAAGCAGAGAAGCATCCCTTTTGCCATGGCAGGATGTTGCGGTTGACCTAATCGGACCGTGGACTATTTCCATTGGAAACAAAAAACATAAATTCTCGGCATTAACCATAATCGATATGGTTACTAACTTGGTCGAGGTCATTCGAATTGACAACAAGTCAGCGGCTCATGTGGCAATGCATTTCGAGAACCATTGGTTGTCGAAATATCCACGCCCGTTGAATGTAATTCACGACCAAGGCGGAGAATTCATTGGCGATGATTTTCAACATCGGTTACGTGTCCACGGCATCAAGGGCAAACCGATTACGGCAAAAAATCCGCAAGCAAACTCCGTTTGCGAACGAATGCATCAAGCAATTGGCAATACGCTAAGAGTACTCACGACTCTGCAACCTCCTCGAGGCCAAAGCACTGCCAAACAACTAGTCGACACAGCTATTGCAGACGCAGTTTACGCAACTCGTTGCACCTACAGCAGTGCCTTGAAGACGACACCCGGAGGCCTTGCTTTCGGACGTGACGTGATCCTCAACATTCCTTTGATAACGGATCTACAGCAATTGCAAAAACGCCGACAGGTTCTGATCGACCAGCGCCTCATCGCGGCCAATACCAAACATTTTTCCTACGATTACGCAATCGGGGATAAGGTATTGAAACTCGTATACAATCCTGGCAAACTCGAACCCCGTGCAAAAGGACCGTATCCTATCACTCGTGTTCATGCAAATGGCACTCTCTCCATCCAACTTGCTCCCGGGGTTATTGAACGCATCAACATGCGGCGAGTCAAGCCATATCACGAATGAGAGGGGTTTTCTCCTACTCGCAAGGTTCCCCTACTCCCATAATCTTTTTCAAAACATCCAGGGGTTTTCTCCTACGTGCAAGGTTCCCCTGATTAACGACATTTTCCATCAGCGCTCCCTTGAGAGGCAGAATGTGCTATCTGGGTCCTCAGACGACGCGAGGTCCAATATTGGGACCTCGTGGGTCAACGGACCAAGAATAAGGAATCTCCAAGTTAGCGATTATCGAACAGCGACAATGGCGATAAGTTAGCGATAAATAATAACAGGATGGATCGATGGATGTTTCCTCCATCCTTCGATCATCCTCTTTCAATAGCACACAATTTATTTATTCCGATTCCACTAAAGACGCTCATCCTTTAGCAGGATAAGGCACTCTCTAGAGTAGAGAATTCCGTCCTCCTCTCTAGAGTATGGTAGTATCATACAACGTACGGGTACGAAGGCCTAACAGGAAGCTGGATGTAAAATTACGTTTTTACTACTCCAGTAAGAGTGAACTCGGAACAGCATGATACATTCGACATAGGATTGTCTGTCTGTCTGTCTGTCTCTCTGTCTGTGCTTCGTCGGCCGTATCTTTTATCTTCGGATCTTTTTCCGCACAGTTCAACGTACTCGGAGTACAGCCAGCAGTATGGATTCCTTCCCCGTAGATAACAGTAACATACACCATCATCATCTATCTTACTGTTATTACTACTACCGGTAGACTACTCGTACGACGGTAATCACCTTGCTACGGTAGTAGTACGATCATGCGGTTGTATCTTGTGGGAAGAAAGTTCAGGATTATTCCCATAGTAGTCGCTACTACTATAATATCTCTTTCCAAGTTGTTTTTGTTGTTTACTTTCTTTTGGGCGGGGGGCTTTGCCGCGTTGACGGATTCGTCGTTGTTCCCAACACACCATCGCCGATCGTGAAACTCTCGGGGGGTGTGGCCGGTGGTATTACTTCGCAACGTTTGGTGTTGTTGAAGCAGCAGCAGCAGCAGCTTCCAACGAACCGTCGTGCTTCGACAGTCATGTCATCATCCGTTGATAGGACCGACATGGATAGTGACGTCGTTTTGGCATCCCAATTGACATATCGACAGCCATGTCGAGACGACATACCCCGTTGTTTCGAAATTGAGTCGGCATCATACCCATCGGACGAAGCTGCATCTTGGGAATCGTTGATCCTTCGACAAGAACAGGCAGGCGAATACTTTTTGATATGTACTATTCCTTCCGTTTCGGGTAGTCCAAACAAGGATGATGATGATGACACCATTGTTGGGTTTGTATGTGCCACGAGATGTAACGAATTCACCGAAGAGAGCATGTCGTCCCATGATCCTATGGGTCGGTTGTTGGCAATTCATAGTGTCGTGGTCGACGAACCGTATCGGAATCGTGGTATTGCGAAAGCCATGTTGCGACATTACGTCAACCGTATTCAACAAGAACAACAACAACAGTATCATTCACCACGAGGGGTATCATCATCCTCATCATCATCATCATTGGAAGAGGTCCCACCCATTATTGAATCGATGGTCCTTTTGTCGAAAAAGCATCTGTTGGGATTTTACGTCCAATGCGGTTTTTTTGTGAATCGACCGAGTCCCATTGTACATGGGCAAGAGTTATGGTACGAGTTGGAACAATCTTGTATTCGGAGTTCTCCCAAGGAGGGAGAGATGTGGTTTTGCAAAACGGAACAATTCAAAAAGCCGTATCCAGATGTCCGACCCTATCTGGAGGAACATAAAACGTGGGTACAGCAGTTGAGAGCCAGCGGCCATTGTATCACGTCAGGATATCGAGTCGACGGGGAGGGAAAGCCAGGCGGTGGTGGACTCATGTTTTTGACAGCCACATCCTATGACGAGGCCATGAATCTGGTTTTGCAAGACCCACTAGTGGCCAACGATTGCGTCAATTGGGAATTGAATGGGTGGATTGGCCAAGTAGGCGATATTCAAATGCGGTAGTAACAAGAACCAACCAACATTATTAAATTTACGTAGTACTACAGCATAAATTTAATAAACACCCCAAGGCATTGCAATCATCCATCTACTAGCTAGTAGAAGGCCAAAATTGTAAATAAAAAGGAGTCTCTAGCTACTAGTAATGGGTGTTTTCTCATTCTGTCTTACACCGGTACGGTAGTCTAGTCGACCGACTTCCGGTTCGTACGGTCGTAGCACCAGTAGTAGTAATGATACTTCGGTAGTCCACTTTCTTTCATCTGGCCGCCGTCCGGTCGGCACGATATGACAGTACTGTCCAGTCGTACTCCCTGTTGTTCGTTGATGTTGTCCCCAACAAGAAATTGTATCGAAAAGAGGTATGTCATAGTGGTGCTGTTGTGTCTCTCCATTCACAAAACCACGGGCATCAAGAGAGTCAGTCCACCAACACCATCGTCAACATCATCATATACTGCAAGAAATAAGTACTACTACTTCTACGTAGTACATACATTTCCGTTTTGGGACGACGACGATGCATTTTATCGCTTTGGTATCCGGGGGGAAAGATTCCATCTACTCGATGATGCATGCCATTCGCAATGGACACACATTATTGGGTTGTCTTCACATGAAAAGTCCAGCGACCGTCGAAGAAGAATCGTACATGTATCAAACGGCAGCATCATCGACCGTACAAACATTAGTCGAAGATTGTTTGCAAGTACCACTCCTCTTATACGAACGAAAGGGTAAATCGATACATACCGGATTGGTTTACGATGGCAGTAACAACAGCAAAAATGATAACAACGGAGAAAATCAAGTAGAAGATGAAGTAGAAGATCTATACCGAGCCTTGCAACAAGCCCAACAACAATTCCCGTCATTACAGGCCGTGTCGTCGGGTGCTATTTTATCGACCTATCAACGGATGCGGATTGAAAATGTCTGTCAACGACTTGGACTTACCAGTATTTCGTATTTGTGGCGACTTGCTCCGCAACAAGAACTTTTGAAACAAATGTTGGACGATGGTATCGACGCGGTCCTCGTAAAGACGGCCTGTCCACCAGGATTGATGCCACGACATCATTTGAATAAGACCTTACGGTACATGTGGGATTCGGGATTGTTGCAACGACTACATCAACGATATCAATTCCATGTCTGTGGAGAGGGGGGCGAATACGAATCGCTGGTATTGGACTCGCCATTACATAAGAAGAAACTGGTATTGGATGAGGTGGAAATCATACAAAATGAGGACGATGATGATGGTGTGGGAGAACTCAGAATATTGTCGTGTCATGCAGAAGAGAAAGACGACAATGATGTTCCGATCCTGCCAATTCTCCTTGCCAATGAGGCACAACAAATAATCCAGTCAATACCGCAATCAAATGTCAATGCCTTACAGCCGCCACAGTCTACTCCGCAACAAACCACCACAAATCGTTCCTATTCTGGTTGTCTTCCTCACGTTCATCACGGCAAGGGTGGTTTACTGCATGTCAGCGAACTCATGGCACCATCTGTTCCACACGCAACAACAACTGCTTCCTCTTCAACGACGATAACAACAGTATCATCATCATCATCATCATCATCATTGAGCGAAGCGGATCTGGCCGTACAGGAAGCACAAGACATATTTTCTATACTGCAACGCACACTCGATTCGTGTCATGCCACACCCAATGATGTGGTCTTTGTACATTTGTATTTGAGTGAGATGTCTCACTTTACCAACATTAATGTTCATTATCAATCATTCTTTGGGACGTTGTTACCACCATCCAGAAGCTGTGTTGCAATTGGAAACAATGTCTTGCCCGATGGAAGACGGGTCCTGTTGGATTGCCTTATCCAATTGGGCAGCGGCCAGTATATGCGATCACATCCCAACTCCTCTGCGGATAGTATCAACAATCATGACAACGTCAACGACTCGTATTGTGCTGCTGCCCATGCTACTTCCAGTTCCAAGTTACGTGAGGTGTTACACGTGCAATCCATTTCGTATTGGGCTCCCGTTTGTGTGGGTCCGTACAGTCAAACCAACACTATCCGATCGGGAATCCATTTCTTGGCGGGCCAAATTGGATTAATTCCATCGAATATGACCTTGAGAGATACATGGGACGGACAATTGGACCAATGTTGGACGAACATCGCCGCCGTGTTGGACGCCTTGAATGGTGTCTCCTTGCAAGACATTTGTGGATCGTTGATTTACGTGTCTTCCGACGTTTTGTACAACAACAAAAACAACAACAACAACAGTGATGACGACGACAACGACAATGACGTCCTTTTGAGAATAGCATCCATCACTGCATCTTCAATGAAAAGGAATGGATCGATTGTTCCTGGAAAGATAGATGATCTTGTTGTTCCTAATATGGATACTGACGAAGAACTTTATGGTGGATACGAAGATGAAGGCACCTGGGAGGAAATGAAAAAGAACGAAAGGATGGATAAGAATGAGAATGGGACTATTGCTGCGGACGAGTTGTCGGTTGGTACATTCTCATTTTGTCCGATGTTGGTTGTATGTGTTCCCGAATTGCCCAAAGGTGCGCTCGTAGAAGTGGAAGTGGTGACGCCCACTGCCGACGCTGTCCAGTGTCTCGAACAGAGATTTGTACATGGCAACGTGAGGACCACTGCAATTTCAAGGCTTTCATCATCAACAACAGCAACAGCAGTATCAACAGCAGCCGCAGTGTCTACATGGTTTGACACGGGTCATGATTTTCCCATTATTTCTCCTCATGAAAGGACGGAAGATGATGATAATATTTCAACGTCTTCCACTGTGATATCTGTGTTGCATCCACCAAAAAACAGTACGGTTGTTGATGTTTCTACAACAATAAAGACGAAGGAATATGATTGGATAGGATCAACGAAAGCGTTTGCACGTGTTATTGGTCATGGATGTGCAGCATTGGGTGTTGCAATTGCATTGGGACCTCCCATCATCGACGATGAGCGGACCTTCCCAATGCTGCTAGATACGATATTGGATTCTATGTTAACGTCCTTGGAGGGTGTCCTGGCAGATGCCAGGTCAGGATTGACCCGGAAAGAGTTACTCCACATCCGACTGTTCCATGTTCCATCGACGGAGGTAACTGGATCATCGATGGTCCGATTGGCACTCCGACGAGTTGTTCAGTCTCATTTCCGCGGCGTGACTGTTCCTGCTACTACAGTTGTTCCAGTACTTGCCATTGACTGTATCGGAACAACAACAACAGCAACAACAGCAACAACAGCAACAGCAACAAAAGCAACAACGACAACGTCGATGAGGGATAGTAGTACACTGGATGATCCTGGTAGTTGGATTGTTGGACGATTAGCTATCCAAGCTCTGTTTTTGGATCCGGTTCATTTGGAAACGGAAATTTGGATTCACAAGGACCGTCGGTATGCTACTACTAGGTAGTGCTACGTGATGGGATCGAATAAAACAATTCCAACAAAAAAACAACAAACAACAAAAACAACAAACCAGCACGGCAAGAATTGTGATGAAGAATTGTGAAATAGTGTTCGAAGAGTCATCTGGACGACGAGAATTGCGATTGACGACTGGCAAATTCAACTACCTAGCACGGTCTCTTTCTACTTTTGATGGCAGTTTTATTGTCAACAGAATTACCTAGCCCCAACACATTGGTGGCAGCAATATGTCCACAATCAAGATGATCAACGACAGTGTATCCCCGACAGGATTTTATTCGACATGCTGACGTACTACAGTACGTAATACAACGTATAACATTTTAACAGGATCAATCAAGGATCGGAACAAAGCTGGTGAAATTGTCCTGTCTGTCACATCTCATGATCCATCAACCATCAACCCTGATGACTTGCCCAAACCACTACCGGTAGCTAGCTAGCTAGCTAGCTAGCTAGGTTGGGCTCTTCATCATCGTCCATCAACAGTACTCTTAGCCATAACATCTTTACTTTCAGCTTATGTTTCATGCCTACTACTACAGGAGTCCCACATACTTTACAGTTAGAAGATCTCCACGAGAAAAAAAAAACAATAATTCCAACAAGACGGAGGATATTATTTTTTTGGTTCGTACTACTCTCTAGAGGGTCCTGTACAATACAATTCCTATGATACAGAGCAATATTCCTGTAGAAGTTTGTACTGTAGTACCGAAATGTTCAGTACCGTACCACGGTCGTCGTACCTACCGTACATACCGGTACGTATCATACGGTAGTGCGGTACCGTATTCCATTCTCGTTGGAATTTCTGGCGGGCGTTTTTTGGACGCGTTGAATGAGTTTGTGCTGGCTCGCGGAGGCAGTGCCGGCGACCAACTTTCGGCTGTCATTATTCGATATTTTTGTGTTGTACTCCAGTAGCAGCAACAAAAACATGTAGAGCTACTAGATACCGGTAGTAGCTACTACGGTATGACAATACCGGTACCTATGATACCCTCTCTGTCAATCTTTCATCACGACAAGACAGATAGGTACATACGATACTATGATACCCTGTCGTATTCATCCAAATCATCAACGGTGTGTTGGTTGCGTGTGTGACTGCCATGAGGCCAGGACGGTTGGGTAAATCCGGGTTTTCTTCTTTCATTCATGGTTTGGTTCTTTTTATTCATTCGTGGAAGACATTCATATATATGGTTGATAGCGAAGACAAAAAATCAACTGTTATTTCGGAATGTTTCATCAATTGCCCCCTGATTTTTCGATCGGGGGAAATCGTGCGCTTCGGTGCGCTTCGGAGAAACTTGGTGCGCTTCGGACAAATTTGGTGCGCTTCGGTGCGCTTCGGACAAATTTGGTGCGCTTCGGTGCGCTTCGGACAAATTTGGTGCGCTTCGGTGCGCTTCGGACAAATTTGGTGCGCTTCGGACAAATTTGGTGCGCTTATCGGACAAATTTGGTGCGCTTCGGACAAATTTGGTGCGCTTCGGTGCGCTTATCGGACAAATTTGGACAAATTTGGTGCGGTTCGGACAAATTTGGTGCGCTTCGGAGAAATCTGGTGCGCTTATCGGAGAAACTTGGTGCGCTTATCGGAGAAACTTGGTGCGCTTCGGTGCGCTTATCGGACAAATTTGGTGCGCTTCGGTGCGCTTAGTAGGAGAAACTTCGTTATCTGGCTTCTGTGTACTTTTATTGTGTTGTTTGGATTTCATTTAGGCTTCCGATGCCCTCGATGTCGCCTTCAACCAGCATTATTTTATTCTCCACTCTTGTTCTTTCCGGTTGACATGAAATGTTCGCATTTCTTTCAGCACACATGTCGTTCTATGTCCATCCTCGAACCCTGTCATTTTGGGGTGGATGAACTTGGTAAGAATTGAGCATGTAGCTCCGATACCTGCACTCAATGCCTTGCTTTTTTTGTCATGGTGAAACTCTTGTTGCAGTAGTCTTTATCACTGTCGAAGAACTGGGATGGATATTACCAACTGTAAAACACTACCTACGATATGTTAGATGTCTACGTGAGTTTCCATGACCTTCCGTGAGCTTCGGTAAGCTTAATCTACGTGAGCTTCGGTGCGCTTAATCTTCATGCGCTTCGGTGCGCTTAGCAAAATTTCGTGCGCTTCAGTGCGCTTAGCAAAAATTTCGTGCGCTTCGGTGCGCTTAGCAAAAACTTCGTGCGCTTCGGAGAAACTTCGTGCGTTTCGGTGCGCTTAGCATCCCCTGATATATTCGGGGAACGCAATTTTAAGCGAGGGATTTTTAAGGAATAAAATATGAGCTTAAACACTGATGTTTGGTAAATTTCCATGACCCAAATGAACAGTCTTCGCATATCGCGCACGAACAACGAAGGACTAATTCAGTACTGAATCAAATTTACCCAACCGTCCAGAGAACAGAGCTGCATGTATGAAATATGATACCGGTAGACTACTACCGGTACTACCTAACACGAAGTAGCTGGAATCACAGTCCATCACATCTCCACACTACTGACTACGGTACTATTATACCGGTAGTTACTTCCTCCGATGATGATGATGATGATGAAAATGATGAAACTGACACTACGACAGACCTATACAACAACACAGACATGTCGTCGTTGTCTTGTCCTACAAGCGGTATCGATGATGGCGGGGATTGTTTTACCGTTACTGTTATTACTGTTAATACTGGCAAGCACAGGACAATGTCATCCACAGAAACATCTCAATCTCAATCGAAATCACAGTCAACATCATTATTACGAATTAGAAGCAACATCAACATCAACAGTAATGTTGAATAGTTCAATGAGACAATCACTACTACCATCACTACCATCACAACAACAACAACAACAATCACAATCGGAATCACAACAAGATTCATCGAAACTGTTTGAGAAACAAAATGACCAAGACGACAAGGAAAAAAGAAACGATCGACAAATGAAAAGAAAACTAAAAGACGACGACGACAACAACAACAATGAGGAGGAGGAAGATGACGAAGATGAGGAAGACGAAGATGACGAAGACGATGAGGAAGACGAACCATCCAAAGATACAGATACAACAGATACAACAACAAGTGAAACAAAGGAATCTTCACCATCTTCTTCTACGGACAAGAACAACAAAACACAAAAGGATACTGATGATAATCAAGATGATACCCAGAATGAATCTGATACCACTCCACAAAAGTCAGAGAAAGAGAAAAAAGAGAACGAAGAAAAAGAAGAAAAAGAAGAAAAAGAAAAAGATACTTCTACAACTTTAGACAATACCAATACCAATCCAACCAACCCACCAACCAAGAAACCCAAAAAAGAAGAAAAAAAAGAAGAAAAAAAAGAAAAAAAAGAAGAAAAAGAAGAAGAAGACAAACAACAACAACAACAACAAGAGGAAGAAAACGACGACACTACCAAGACAGCTCCCACAAAAATGCCAACCGAGGCTCTTCCCCAACTGCCGACCAATCCACCCACTACTAGTAGTGAACCGGATCCACCGACCAATCCCCCAACAGAAGCTCCTACTCCACCACCACCACCACCACCACCACCACCACCGACCGATCCACCCACCATTACTACACCCGATCCACCTACCGAACCACCCACCAAAACACCGACCGAACCACCAGCAGACGAAACGGACGCACCGACTGATGGACCCAACCCGACAGATCCTCCCACTGCCAAAACAACAACAACAACAACACCATCACCATCACCCACCAAGGCACCATCACCCACCTTGAATCCCGCCATGACAAATCATGATAATAATATCGACACAGAAGATGGTAGTAGCAACGGAATGCTATGGGTATCATTTCTACTATTGGTTGGTATTGGTGGTGGGGCCTATTATGCCAAGGATAAGTTTCGATTCCCTAATGGACCGGCCGAATTCGGTTTCGGAAGAGGAGGACCACCCGGTAGTGGTGGTGGTGGTCCCTTTGGAGGAGGAGGAGGAAACAAGACTGTCCGGACGGCAAGGTATCAACAAGTGTACGTCCCTTTTCGTGATATTGTTATTGTTTCTATTCTGTTTTTTTTTTTCGATTTGGATTTCTGTTTGTGTTGTGTGTGTTTTGTGCGTGTGTGATGTGTTGATTCTTTTGTATAAACACAAACAAGTGTGTGTTCTATCAAGAAATATATCAATAAATATTGATCCCCTTCTTTTTGTTTTTTGTTCCTTTTTTGTTTTTGTTTTTGTGTGGATCATGGGATACACAGGGCTGCTGAGGAAGACGACGAAGAATGGGGATGGGGGGACGATGATGAAGACAATGACATCGACGTGGACGACGACGATGACATCGAACTAACACCCACGTACAATGCCGACACGAATTTACACAACCGAAGACCGTCCAATGATCATACTATGTTTCAGAAAAGGACATCACCACAACTACCACCGTTGCCCAAGAAATCCCCGTTAACTGGTAGGCCAACGTCGAGCCTTACCAGGACAACACCGGCAAACCCGTCCATGGACATTCCAACTTCGCAACAACACGGCCCTGCGACCATTTCGGGTATCACCCTCAAAAATACAACACCAGTTACGACCAACTTCAACAACAACGCTCCGCTAGCTCCTGCTCCCGTATCGGCAGGGGCAACACTTGGATTGGGATATACAGCATCAGCGGGTAGTAATGCCACAATGGATCCATTGTCGCTCTCCACGTCAATCGGTGGTGTTGCTGGTGTTGGAGGAGCAGGAATAGCAGCATTTCCAATTGCCAGTTTGGGACAAAAGAAACCTATCACAAAACAACAACAACAACAACAACAACCAAAAAAGCCTCTCCTACCTCCTCCGGAGGAAGATGATATCTTTGCATCCATGGGGTTGGCTGTAAAACCCACCTTTTCTCACAACACTCATACTTCTCGACCACCACCACCACCACCACCACCACCTCCTCCTCCAGCTGCTACAACAACAACAACATCGACATCGACCGGTCGTTGGAATTCAACAGTAACGGCACCCGTCACGGCACCGGTCGGTACTTCTACTATGGGATGGACGAAATCTAATTCTACCACCACCAATCCTACCGTTCCTACTTTTGGTACCACTTTGGGTGTCGGAGCAACACCACGGCGTACGTTGACTGTGAGTGCAACAACCACACAAGGTCCAACGAGCAGTCTTACCGCTTTGGGACTCCAACAACCGTCCAGCAACAACAGCTCCGGTGGAGTAGGAGGGGATGATGAGGAATGGGGAGACGACGCCGACTTGGACGACCTTTTGGACGATTAATTCACAAACAAACAAAACAAACTAACGAATCAAGGAGAATCATGTTTTGGTCGGAACGGCTTCCTCTGTCATACACTCCATCGTTCCAGATTCGAATTGTCAGGAACCATCATGAAGATGATTGTTGTGTGCAGGAACGCGTAAAAATTGTATCACGTCATTGGAAGCTCCTTTGGAAACGACAGGTTGTTGTTGTTCACGTTTGAAGTAGTATATATTGGGCGCCAACGTAGAAGAGACGTGGCTCATGCATTATGGAGTCAACACCCGTCAGGAATAACGGATCCTTCAGAAACAACAGGACCTACTGCAAAAAAGACTTCTCTACAGGAGTCTGGAATGGAAAAAGCAGGATATTGGAAGGGAATGATGAGATTAAAATTGAGTGCCGGTCGGTTTCAAAAGCTGTACTAAAGTAATAGCAATTCAACTGATATTCTTTTCTCGCTCTCTCCATATATAATCCCAAAACTACCAGTACTGGTAGTATGAAATATTACACTTGTGCGATAGTAAATACTACTACGTGGTGAACAGCATCCGTTAGAAGCAGTCTCTCCGGCCATACTTTTGGGTCGCATCGTGTAATCTGAAGTGCTGTCCATTTACAGTTAATACGGAGTACTACTTATAATACTTCCGACAAGCGAAAGATTATTATAATAACTGCAAGCATTTTTTTCCTCCTGCTGGCTACCCTCTACTATCATAGACTCTAGCTACTACTAGCTAGCTAGCTAGAGAGACTGCTACTGGATACGAACCTACTACGGTAATCTACTATGATACATGGAGAGAATACTTCGAAGTAGTAGATTCATTTTTTTGCGTTCTCCGATATGTCCATTACTTCTTAAGCGACAGAGTGGTGTGTACACCTGTTTTCATAACGGTTGAACTGTGCCGACACCAATTTATATAAACAAGTAGACCTGGACTTCTTCAAATCTTACGCATTCCTGATGGTTCGTACGACGATGAAAAAATACCATGAGTTGTTGAAGCCATAAAATATATATAAGTGATCTCGTGTGTTTTCGATCGATGCACTTCAGAAATAATGTCTAAAATTGGACCAAGAAAACATCGGACGTCCCCTGGTGGAACAATTACGAAAGCCCAACCTATGTTCAAAGTCAGATCTGATGCGTCATTAATTGATGAGCCATAGATGTAAAGAGAATTAAGAACGCAAAAAGAAGTCCGACATAAATCAACCAGTAATACCAGGTTGAAGAACAACATTGGGATGTGCTTCAAATGAGAGACTGTGTTTTGGTCCAGGAAAAAGTCTCCCATCTCGAGCGTCTCCTTGGATGCGACAGATCCCAAGGTTGCCTTTGCTGTAGCTAAACCGGATGCTGTCTACTAAACTCTTGCCTTCATTTCCCGACTAGATTCGATGTCAAAATTCTTAAATGAAGTAACGTGGGTTTCGTCAAGTCGCATCAAAGAACCTCGGGTTAACTGGAATCCTTACGATCACATTGATTTTTCCCGAGGAAAAATGAGATGTAAGTGTTACCTATTGTTCAGTTTTAAACGGCATCTTACGACCCCTCTTCTCTCTCTCGTTGTAAGGCTAAATAATAGCCCAACGCAATCAGACCCTTAAGCCACCTGAAAAATACGACCAGATCACCGGCTCACACTCTTTTTGTTCAATCGACGACTACGACAACGGAACTTGAGATACTTCGTCCAATTGACGACTACATCGCATAAACATCCAAAAGCCAATCTAAAACACCTCCAACAAACAAACAAACAAACAACAACAATAAATAACAACCTTTTGAGCTCGAATAAGCACTAGTTAGTTGAATGTATCATGTTTCCTCTCTTTGACAAGGCATACAAGCCCAGTCTCATGGCACAGCTGCTGAATGACGAGGCAGCACTGTTGATTCGTCAGGGTGACTGCGAACAAGCCATTACTCATTTGATCAAGGCGCTGCGATTATACGAAGGAGTTGCGGATTCGTACGAAGCTTGTTCATGTCACCACTGCCGACTGGAATCTTGCATCGCGAGATCCAAACGAACGCCCGTGCAAAACGACTGCTTTTTCAGTCCATGTCTAGACGAGTCCGAACAAGAAGTACAACGAACTGCCAATCCGACGTCTAGTGGATACATTTACAGTCAACCCATCTTTTGTGCTCCAACGTTTTCCCATGAGGGACATCACCCTGGAGTCACATTGATGATGATAATCATCTTCAACTTGGCGTTGGCGCATCACTTGGATTCCATCCTTCCTTATCAGCAAGCGAGGGTTCTTCCGTTTTTTTCGCCGCCGTCGTCCGATCCTCAACGCCATCATACGCGACTTGGTAAGGCCCTGCAGCTGTACGAACTGTTCTATCAGCTGCAAATGGAACGAGAGATTTTTAGTACCCAAGCCATGTTAGCAGTGGCTAACAATGTGGGAGAAATACACCGCATCGTCGGAAACCAAATCAAATACAAGTTATGCCTGGAACACTTGATGAGCTGCATCATGTTGGTCGTCGAGGATCATCGCGAATCTTCAATCAACCAGGATTTGGACAGCAGCAGTAGTCGCGGCGTCAATGGTCGAGTCGGACGTCGATCCTCGCATCAGCATGGGGACTTCTCCTCTCGTTCCGAGGAGATGCAAGGATTTCTTCGAAATGCTTCCAAATTGGTACTGCACAACAATTGTGCAGGAGCCGCGTGAAAGATGGGCCGATCATACAAGCTTACTAAGAATAGCAAACAATTTTGAGATTTACTACAGTAGTTGTATTGCAAATGTTTTGTATCGAAGGTTGCTTAACATGGGTGATACGTCGTACCGTCTATGTTGAGTGGATACATATATAGTGGCAGTATTTGCGTACTGTGACCACGTAGTAGTGGGATCATCAATGAAAAGAATTGTCCATGTCATAGTTTTATCAGGATCTCAACCTTGCGTTTCACAGTCAGGAAAACAGCCCGTGTTGCAGTGGTATCAGCACAGAAACCTGGCGGTTTTCAATTAGGAGATTGCTCGGTTACCTACGGTTTGATCATCATCATCATCAATCACCCTATAGATGGCGATTATTTACACCACCATGGAGTGGACGATTGCTTACTATACGAAACATACAATGATGCTCTTGCAGTTAGGTAACTAATTGTAAGTAATGGCCCTACCTACATGTGTTTAGTATTTCCCAGTGTGCATGTTTCATTTGTCTCCAACCTACAAAATGCAAAATCATCATCACCATCGCTTCGATCAACACAATTTGATGTGAAATCAACGAATACCGGAAATGCCATAATAACAATACTCGGGTGTACTACCGGTAGTACTCGGATGTACCTAACAACAACAGCAGAAAGGAAGCTGTGGTGAGTGTGTGTTTATGTATCGGCCGGAATGAGATCTCTGCCAGCAAAAGGTTGGACTTTGGGAAAAAACCAATCTCTCTGCGTAGGTAAAGCAAAAGGTAGGTCCCTCCAAGAAATTATTTGCAGATGCAAAACTTCCTTGCCGTCCTTGTTTCTTCGTTTCATGTTACTTTTTGAAAGATCACGTATCTCCTTCCGTCCATTTCATGTAGGAGAGATGGATGGGATGGAAACTATTGTTGTTGTTGTTGTGACAGACAGGACGGCGATGGGCGCTCTATACAAAGTAGTCGGATACTAACACTCGAGTTGTCCCATCGTCTACAGTTTCGACACGGACCCTTCCATCTGGTAACACATCTACGAGTCGGACCGTTTCTCTGTCGGGTGTATCCCTCATGACGAGTTCCATATCCCAATCCAACCATTCTTTCCATTCGTTGACAATGTCTTGGGCTACCGTCGCAGCATCCTCCTCCTGTTGTTGCTGCTGCTGTTGCTGCTGCTGTTGTAGCCACACGTGCAAGTCGTACGCTAATTGGACTCCCACCTGACGTGCCATGTCGTTGTCTCCCTGTGAATCCGGAATGAGTTTGGGACAATAATCCCGAATACTAACGGACGGTCTACCATGATTGGCACCGGTAGTTGGAACAGAGGGAGCATACTGTAGGTTGATCCCAATACCGATCAGAAACCAACCGGCAGCCGATTCGATGAGTGTCCCCGAGATCTTTTTGTGGTCACACAACACATCATTGGGCCATTTGACCGTGACGAATGGATCGGGATCATCATGTTGATCATGATAGGAATGATAGTCATTGCTGCTAGTAGTGAACTGTCCGTTAGATCGACGACAGTCGTCTAACAATCGTTGAACGGTATGTGCCGCGATTGTTCCAACCTTGAGTGGTAGGAGTGTAAGAGGAACTCGGGGAAGATGAGTTGTCCACGTCGATTGTCGAATGGCAATCGTCACAAAGACATTTCCAGGTGCACCCAACCACTGTCGTCCCGATGTTCCCCGGCCGGATGTTTGTTCGGTGGCTGTTACACAAAATGTAGTAACATCGTTATCGTCGTTGTCGTTGATGTCGTTTTGAGTTTGACCGGAACTTGTTGTAGTAGCAAAGGCTTCCGCCAAAAGTTTGGCCTCGTCTTGTGTCGAAGTGGTGGATTCAAAATGATACAACAACAATCGCCGATCATCTGGATGGTAGTCTACCGTCATGATACTGGTGTTGTTGGTATCTGATGATATTTTTTCTTCTTCTTTAACATCATCATTACTATCTGTTCCTCCTGTGCATCTTTCAGTGGTTTCATCGTTCGTCGTTGGATTCGAACAGGTCGAGGTGTCATCCGATGGATCTGACGTTGCTGGTAAGATGGTTGTTGATGTTGTTGTTGTTGCTCCAATTTTCAACAACAACACTACCGCTGCTACTAATAACATGATTGACACAGATGACTTGGTGGATGGCGATGAATTTCTACTAATGTTCGTCATTGTAGTCAATCGTCCTCTTGGGTACTCTCATAATTATATAGTAGTAGAAAAAAAGGGTCTTCCCACAAAAGTACACCCGATGCTACTTCTTTCAAGAACACAGTTCGAATATGATATTACTATCGTGAACAGAGAACCTACAACAAGTATCACACATTCAAGTGCTGCTAGCTATGTACCCAGTAGCTAGTAGAGAACACAAATGGCAGCATCGATCGACTCTCCTGGACTACCGGTAGCCGGTAGTAGTCTACCGTAGTACCGGTAGTCTACCGGTATGATACGTGTATCATACGTCATCCACATTCTGGGGTACGACGGTATGACGTACTATGATACAGTACGTACCACCATGGCCACCGTGATACCTACCGTAGCACTATTGTACCGTATGATACCTGTACGGTACCCTCTATTACCGTATTAGAGGAGTGCGGTATCGTAATTCGTACTCGGAGTCACATTGATAATGAAATCTATTTTATGGCTATGCCAACTACTAGCTACCGGCAGTTCCGTATCTAAGAAGTTGACTCACCCGCCTGGCCCCCAAGGGGGCGGGGCAAATTATGCAACAGCTTTCCCTCCACTCAGTACCCTGTTGCCCACCACTCAGTACTGGAAAGGCAAAAAACCTCACGAATGAGGAAAAGTCCAAACCAGTGATTGTCAGATATGGCGTGGTCTTCCAAAAACAATGCTGGGAAGGCAGCAATTAACCACATAAATTGTGTTGGGTGTGTCGATATCTTTTACCTGTTGCAACGTTGCAACCCAATAGGGCGGATTGTACGTGTAAAAGAAGCTTTCCATGCCAAGCACCAGTAATATTTCCAATGAAATAGTACCGTCCCTCTGCACTTGACACTCGGCTGAGTTATGATGCCATTTCTTCCACAGAAATGTCAGCGCCCATCACAACTCTATCAGGAATCATGCATTTAGCACTCTTCCTCCTCTCCCTTAGCCGCCTTCCGACTAAATAAGAGAAACACAATCTTTCCGGTCGCCCACCGGTTCTGCATGATGCCATGCACAAGACAGCAGTAGTTTGTACTACCGCCGGGACGATCTCTTCCGTTGCACTGATAGATCGTCTGTGGATTCTTAGTTCCCCAGGCTCTGACAAACCTGGGTTAAGCCCCCCTACCACGACAAGGTGATCCACTCAGGGGGGTCGTACTCGGAGTCACAGTTAATACCGGGAGAATACGGTACCTGGTACCGGACTACCGGTACGGTACCGGTACCGCTACTACCGTACAGATACAGTAGTACGGTACTCCAGTAGTAGCACTAGGAATTGTACAAGACGCAGTACAATAAATACTGCCACTACGGGTAGTTCCTACCGTAGAGTACGGTAGCTACCGCAGACTACGGTCCTACTCTACAGTACGTGTTGTGACTTCGTAGTATTAGAGAAAAACATGGATTTTAAAAACGAATCTATCGCAGTAGGTGAGTGGCAAACAAAGAGTATCATAGATTCAATTCATCGTAAATCTGTTCGAGAGCTTTGAGACCCCGTTCGAAAATGCCGGGGCTGCTGCTGGATATTGGATTGGATCGATGTTCTTCATCGTCTTCACTGACGATGCTGTCATCGGCGTCATCATTCGGATCATTGTCGTAGCTGCGTCGACAAGAAGAAGACAAAGTTGCTTTAGTTGGTTGCTGTTGTTGTAGTTGTTGTGATGGATACGGAGGTGGGTAGTTCTGTACAGCACTATGGGATCTTTGGTGGGAGGTGCGTGTCGCAAAAAGGGATCCAGCGGGATCACGAATAGAGCCAAAGATGCCCGAGCGCCGGGATCGACTTGGCGACCGAGAGACGTCCGCGCGGTCCTTTTGTTGCGCTTGAGTGAAAACTCCCTGCGAGTGAATGGGATACTCTGAGCGCCGGGATCGGCTTGGCGACCGAGAGACGTCCGTGCGATCGCTTTTATGCGCTTGAGTGAAAACTCCCTGCGAGTGAATGGGATACTCTGCTGGTTGTGCTTCTGGATTCTGCAAATCTTGGCGTTGACCCGACTCTCGTTGTTGTTGCTTTTTCAGTTGCCGTTCCTTAGCACGCCGTACGGCGTTGCTAAGTATCTCTTCACGGCTCGACGCACTGGAAGGCTTACTTCGAAAACTATTGGAGTCCATTGACACTGTCTCATCTGTCTCACTCATCTCTCTATCCAAACAAGGAAATTTGGGTCTGTGATAGGGAGACGATACCGGTGATGGAACCACTCCAGGTAAAATACCGTTTCGTCGCTCCAACCTCAGTCGTGGTGATCCACCGTAGCCAGGTCCATCCCAGCTGGAACTCCTACCTGGACTTGTGAACTGGGCCATTGCTACAGCAGAATCGACATCTCCACTGTTACTCCTCCCTAGACTCTTGCTCTTCCTTGGAAAAGACCTTGTCGTAGTCGTCGAAGGACTCGGTGGCTCACCTCCACCGTTGTGTTGCTTCTCCCGCTTGCTCTTTAGGAGAGAATGAAACTTCTTCTTCTTGGTACCAGTAGTGAACACCTCCAGACCTTTTGTGACGTTACTACCGAGACTTTTGGATCGTTTCGGGGTCGCAGTAGGTAGAGGTATATTTGGCAGGCAGGTTGTTCTTGTACGTCGGGAGGAATCGCGTCGGGAAAGATCCATTTCATCTCCAGAGTCGTCCTCAAGGGACAGACTGTTCCGGTAGCTCTTTCCCAGACAAACAATTTGCTTCGACACGGTACTGTTGTCTCCGTCACAACGTCTACCTCGTCTACTACTGTTGCTGTTGCTGGCAGTCCTGCTATGTCCAGATTGATTTCGATGTTCTGATTTATCCACCTTGAAGAATCCTGAAAAGCTGCCGAAACTAGACGATCGTTTTGGTACACGTACGTGATCGGACGACGCTTCTGTATTGTTGTAGCTTCGGGAAATTCGACTGGAATGATGAGATCTGATAGAGTGTTTTTCGTGTAAAATGCCTTCTCCCTCGTTGCTCTTGCTCCTTTTTAAAGGAGCCGCAAGACGCTTTCCATACAATTGTTGCGGTGATGCACTCCGATATGGCCGATCTCGGTACGAACTGCTACTTGGTGTCGATGGTTCTGCCGTAAGCTGCTCCAAAAAATCTTGTTCGTCTCCTGCCACAGAATCAATATCATCATCACCGACACCATCCGCGCTCAAACACAACTTCTGCCGGATCATTTTGCGTCGGTCAATCTGCTCCTGCGACGGGCCCTCATCCAGGTACGAGCCTTTGCTTATTCTACTGCTCAAACGAGGGACGACCATCGTCCTTGTTGTTTATCGTGTAGAGATGCCTGAACTGCCTGCCAAAGAGCAAGATGGGAAAGTTCCGTTTCCAATTTATTGTCCTCAATACAATTGCTACTACTTTTCACGAGTAGATTGGTGTACGGATGCTTTAGAGAGGTTTCGCTCTTTACAGTTAAAATAGGAGAACACAGAACACACAGAGAGAGCATAACGATGTTCATTTGCGAACTTTTCGAATAGCGAGCCGAACATCAAACTTCCGTGGACTGCATTGACCTTGCGATGACCGTTTAGCAACACTGGACCGAAGAAACATTATTGCCCCTCCAACAACCATGCAATTGCCCAAACACTATCTGCCTTGTTTTTGCGTTGATTAATTAACGATAAGAAGCCCAATGGGTTCTCATTTCTCGCTCATGGCCCGTACGTTTAAACGACATGAAATATCATCAATCTTGACGTCGCACATTATCTGTTCTCTCTGAATTGCCCCTTGCTATATTTAGAGAAATACACCAGGGAAATGAGGATTTCCGAGCCATTCATTCGGGCTGTACGACCTTCACAAGTCATTTCTTTCATCTATCTACGACGGTATTCATCTATGCATACTACCCTGCACATGCTTTGCTTCAGGTATTAACAGTAAGGACTACTACCACACTCGGAGTACGAAGTTCTGCAGTCGAACGGAGGTGTTTTTGGTTGTTGCTCTCTAAACCACTCTATTTTAGCTCTCTACTCTAGTAGTAGCTAGCTTGATAAAGGTCTCTTCTCATTTAAAAAAGGAAGGTTTCTCCCAAGTTTTTAGGTCTCCGAGTTGGGGTTTCCAGTTACCCTGACAATAATAACT
The DNA here is from genome assembly GCA_019154785.2 of Nitzschia inconspicua. NCBI lineage: Eukaryota > Bacillariophyta > Bacillariophyceae > Bacillariales > Bacillariaceae > Nitzschia > Nitzschia inconspicua. The sequence continues at coordinate 406,191 of JAGRRH010000012.1, forward strand.
TCTTCGAAGTATATATTAATAATACTCGAGCACTACTTTTAAGTGCTCACAAAAGTTTAAAAAAAGACTACTCTTGTAGTCCGTAGTATATATCAATAAAATAAGCTGACAGTGCGTTTTACTTTATACTTTACTCATGGGGAGATCCTTGATGAGTCGTCCTGGGAGAGGAGTAGGACTTTTATAGATGATATTACAATATCCCATTCTCATAGCCAACTAAAATCAATTAATGTCTCTAGTATAACACTATTACTTCGTAGTATTTGCCGGCCAGTGTCGGAAGGATTTTGATTTCTTATCTTGCTCGCTTGGACTACGTTACTCATCATAGTACTGAAGGAAGGACGGGGGAGGTCAATTCCTCCGTTCTTTGGTTGCTTCTTCATCGGCGGATTTCCGCAATCCCAACGATAGTCTCCGACGAGGCTTGGAGGAACCACTGCCCAAAATAGAATTCTTTCGTGAACGAGTGGAAGATTCGCTTCCAGTGGAAATACTAGGAGCATGTGACTCGGTCATTCGTCTCGCCATTTTGGGTGCTGAGGCCATTGGACCAAAACTAGAGGCTCTTCTCGGTTGGTTGGTGTTCATGATATCTGTTCCTCGGATGGATAAGGAAGAACTTTCAGAAGTATTAGGACAGTGTTCCGTAGATAAGAAGTGATCCATGGCCATGTCGCCGCGGCAACTTCTTCGACGTTCCACAATCTGTCTTGGAACTGAAGAACCATTCTCGGACAGATTGGAGCTGCCAGACACGAGACTCAAGCTTGTTAGACTGACGCTGGTATCATCAACGTTACATTGAATATTGTCCATGACGATATCGCCACGGCAGCTCCGTCGTCTGCCCTTTCGCAAGGATGATTTAGATTTATCAGTGGAACTGTCTTGCGAGGGTGGCGGTGGGGGAACATTATACTGTTCGTCTCGAAGTGACGATGTTCTTCTCATTGGGAGACAATCATTGGGCATATCCCCTCGTGAACTCTTTCGCCGTCGCATTCGCGGCGTAGTGGAAGCATTTAGTAGCTGATGATGAGAACCTTCAGATTGGGAAGCACTGTGCTGGCTAGTTTCATAGTTGTAGAGATCTCCTCGACTACCTCGACGACGGATGGTGGATGATGTGCCATCTGTCGATATAGAACAAGCATCACCGGATCCAATGGTAGACGATTCCGAGTGGCACAGTTCTTTTTTGGTCGACGAAAGGATACTCTTTTTCCGCGTGATGAGAGTAGGAGTCGACGTTTTCCTTGCATCTTTCCGAGCATTGATTTGAGGAGACGCCGATCCTCGCTTTCCTGGCGGCGCAGGCGATGACGCCGAGCCAATAGAAAGAGCCTTGGTCAGATAATCGTCTTCATCATCACTACTTTCTGTCATATAGGAATGCTTGGCTTGGTGATCACTTTCATCTAAAATTTGCTTAATCATATGCCGGCGTTCTAAACGCTCCTTATCAACCGATTTGGTGGTAATGTACGACTTGGGCCTCCGGCTTCGATTCACTTCCATGGCCGTTACCGTATTCTTGATCATGACAATGATAGTTTGGGAGCGTTGACGCTCCTATGCATGGATTACAACTACTAGTAGGACTTCCATGGGTGTGAAAACAGAACCTTAAAAACGTTCAGTAGTAAAGTAAGAATAAGAACGAATAAAAAATTGATGCAACGACGCACAGCGCTCTCTATCCATCATCAAGCCGTTCTGAACGAGACGTAAAATATCACTTCGTAGTATGCGATGTTCGAGAGTTATTTCCTCCCTCATGATCGTGAACCTGAAATGCCTCTTGTTATTTATACTCCTACAACTGTCACTTCTAGTAAGGGTAGTACCACTGCGTACCAAATCCTATTTTCGAGAAAGATTATGTCCCCCGTTGTTCGCCATGACTCTGGAAGCATAAATTAGAATATGCAAATCGAACTCTATTTTTCTCCATTATTTGTATATTTTACGTCCAAGGCTTATTCTGGAATCGATGGCGATAAATTCTGATTGCGAGAGATAGATAGAGAGAAAGGGATTTCGGGAAGGCGATAGAGTTTCAGAACTTTGTATCATAATCCAGTAACTGTAGGTACTGGCAGCTACCGGTAGGTAAGTACAATAGTGACTACCGTAGAGATGGACTTCACAGCCCAATGCAATTTTACTACGGTATCTCCGTACCGGTATCTCCGTATCATACCAACTACCGTACCACATTTAGTCGACGCGCGACGGCCCATCATTCATCCGATCAGGCTTCCAACCAATCTCTTTTCTGACAAACGTCAGCGATCAACTTGCTCATGCCACAGCAGACAGCAGATCAGGACAGACTGCTTATCACTCACTTCACTGACGGAGGCAAACTTCGCACCATCTGCTGCTGTCGATTCCTCTCAACACCTCTACCGGGGTAGTCTAACACAGTACCGGAACTACCGTAGGGTAGCCATCATAACCATCATACTCACAGAGTGAAACAAGCATTACTACGTCCTCATTTTGTTCATGTATCTGTCATCCTCACGTGACACGACTTGGGAGCAACTCATTCAATTTCGACCCCACAACTACATCAACATCAGTGCATCGTTCTACCCGTCTGTCATAAACTGAGCTGCATCGTTGTCCTCACAGTCCTCTCACTCCTAAAAGAACACAAGCCAATACAAAAAGAGTAATGATGAAAACAGTAACTTCACTGCTCCTGTTGGCCACGACCTCTCTATCTAATGCCTTTGCACCCGTCAATCCATCCTCTGCTGCCATCCGACAGAGTGTCATGCAACTAGACGCAAGCATTCAATTCGTTCGAGGTCTGGACGAAAAAGTCGTTCCCAATGTCAAACTGACTCGTGCCAAAGACGGAAGCAGTGGGGTGGCCACCTTCACATTCAACAATCCCAATGTCTTTGATGCTAGTACTGCATCGATGGGCGAAATCTTGGGCATGTTCATGATCGACGATGAAGGTGAAATTTCTACCACCAGTGTCAATGCACGATTTGCCAATGGGAAACCCCAAGCCATCGAGAGTGTCTACACCATGACATCACCGGAGCAATGGGACCGATTCATGCGATTCATGGAACGATATGCAGAAGCAAACGATCTAGGATTCACCGCTGCCTAAAAACCTCATATGCAAAACAACTTTACAATCATCTGTTTTTTAAAGCTCTTTTACTGTGTCACTACTTTGTACGTACTAGTTCAATTTGATCCTCTACCCGGACGGACTTGGATGATACGAACGGAGGAAGAAAACGACCGGACCAAGATTCCATCGCTGGTTTATTCCCCCCATCCAGTTCTTCGATTCGAAAGGTCTCGACAATACTGTTCAGCGATGCGGTCTCAAACTCGCCTTGAAAGGATCCGTGTGAAGACGCTGGGTCGAATTGGAATCCCTTGGGAGTCGATGGCATTTGCCCATTGCATCCCAAGGAAGGTTCACCTACATGAGACGATAAATCTTTGTTTTCAAAGACAGTCCAATCCTTCACGCCATTGATAGCAAAACCATATCCCATATGATTGCCAGTCAACGTATTGTTGACAACGACTCCTCCGTGCAGTGGGGGCTTCGGTGGTTCGCTTGGAAGAGGACATTGCCAAATTTGACTGCCCATTCCCAAACCGACATGTATCCGGGCATCTTTCGCATCAATCACGTTGTTTCGAACAATGGTTCCGGCATAGTTTCCATCATATGGTGCAGTATCTACCATATTGATTCCTCCCAACATCGTTCGAGTGACCGCTCTAATGGTGTTCCCTTCAACCACTGTGTTTGGTGCACCAAACACCACAATTCCTCCGTCGGTTGCATCCTCAACAACGTTGTTCCGGATGATTCCCGAAGTACAAGCATATGATATACCGTCAGCAATTTCGTTGTGGACGCTTGAGTGGCTGCCACAGGGACCAATGTCGTTATTCTCCACGATTGCGCCCTGGCAACGTTGTTCTGGAGGTCCTTCTATGATGTGAACACATGCCCAAGACCGAGGATCATATGCCTTGATATAGGAAATGACCTGGCCAACGGATCCAGATCCACCAGCGTCAATGAGAGCTCCACCGTAGAACTGAGGAGAAACATGACCTAATCCCTTGCGATTGCCGTCAACGACGACATGCTTGAGTTCCACAAACGACTTATCAACCATCGACACTGCCGTTGCAACGGAAGGATCGTCCACAATGATCAAGGCCTTCGCAATGGTTTCATTGGTGTCTGCACCCTGTGTATAGAGTTTCTGATGGTCATGCGAAAAGATAATGGGACCTTTTAATCGAAAAATAGATCCAGGACAAAGAGCAGCTACAGCTCCCGGGCGATCCAATGCGGCATTAATGACAGTTTCGTCTCCAGAATCGATGCAAGAAAAGATTCCTCTTCTTGGAGATTCCGTACCAAAACTAGTTGATGAATCGCTCGCCAAATGGACTTGTACATCCGTATCTTCGTGGTTCGACCACAGGAGTGTGCCATTGGCCGTATCTTTTACCTCCAGATCTCCTGATATTGTCAACGAAAGTTCATACTCGTTCGATGCATGACCACTGACTTCACTGGACCACAGCTGAATTCTGCAGGCATGCTGATCCTTGTATTCATCGATGACATGGCAAAGCCGTGGATTCACATCAGATCGAAGTTTCTTCACTTGTTGCTCCAATACCAATAAACCATCCGGCTTTAAATGAAAGAACATCATGTCCCAATCTTCGTGAAACAACTTTGGATCTGGATCAATCCTCCATAAAATGTCAGGAGAAGTCCCATTCAATGTTGACTTTGACACAATGACAGATCCAGACTCGTTAATGAACAGAGAAAAGTCGCCGTCGACGATCTGTGTACCCTCATTGGGTCGTTTCCGGTAGGTTACCAGGCGGTTGTTCAAGGGTTGCTGCGAGTTGGAGATGAGCCCGCTCTTAGGTGGCGCCGCCTCGTCCCAATAAGTCTTGAGGCTTGGTTTCACTGCAATGTAGGTGGAGAGGTTATTCTTGAGCAAGCAATCGTGAAACACCACATGTTCACAAGGGCGAGCGTCCTCCTTGTTGGCAAAGGCGGCGAGACTTTTGACGTCAGCACTGTACTTGCATTGCGGCTGAAAGAACGTCGACCCCCTGTACAGCGAAAGCCCGCCAAAACAAGACCTGACAGGGACAGTTCCATCAACTGAGTTCAAGGCTTCTTGCTCAAAGTAATCAAGCAAGTCCAATTGCGTAAAGCTTCCGTAGATATCATTAGACCGAACCAAGCTTGTGTCCTCTCCTGGCTGGAACTTTTCAACGAGACGTCCGGCGATGGGATACGTAAATGTTTGTGGAGCCAGAATCGTTGCAAAAATATCGTAGTAACCGATCGGATTCATCATGTGTCCGCTTGCACATATCACGTCTGCAGTATCTGGATCTTGAGCCATCTTTGTAGCCTCTTGTATCAGTTCTTCATTAGTGGGAATACCTTTCAAATCTAGATCCATCACCATGATGACGCTATGATCCAGCATCAATGAGTTCGTCTCTTCGTTACCATTGGTACTTCCATCCACAAAGTGGCGGTACAAGGAGTCTCTCTGGACATCTCGGAGATACGCAATGCGGTCAATACGATTTGGAAACAAGGATTTCACGGCTTTGTTTTGTCGTAAAACAATGAACGGTGCACAGCTTGTGTATTTATCCTGAAGTAACTCGAGGACACTGCTTGAGGAAACTTCGGCGGTGAGTATGTGCAGAGACACTTGATACTCGCAATTCAGCTGGACAAGTTGGGCAAGTGTGCTGTTGGGTATTGAGGTCAGCGAATCAGCGAGTCCTGCAAGAATGAATAGTCCTTGGTCGAAGTTTTGTTTACTCTGCTTCAAGACAGAAGGCTCCTCGGTATATATCCTAGTCACATTCTTTGCAAAATCTTCACCGTTTTTTACGATAGTCGTATCTTGAAAATGTACATCGAAATCCTTCTTCGAAACCACATTCCGTAACGAACGTTCTTGCTGACGATTTTGGAAGCCGTCATCATTCGGTCCCCGAAACAATGATTTTAGCTGTCGCCAAGAGTTGACGATCACTAAAAAATTCAGCACAGCAAAACAAAATGTGCGAGCTTGAATGATCCCTCGCGGTCTTCGCATTGTGGACGGAGAAGAGTCTCTCGAGAGGAAAGAGCTAGAGCTAGAATACATTCGTTTTGTGGTAATGATTCGAGGCGGGGTCAATGTTAAATGTGATGGCAGAGCGCTGCCGTCCATAGACAAAGAGCTATTTGGAGACGAAGCAGGCACCGAAAGAAAGCTCACCATCGAGTTCGACCTGGATGGAATTTTTAACACATTTCCACTGCTGTCGTCCATGGTGTGAGATTTGTAAGTAGTTCGGCAATCGAATGATGCTGCGTCGGGATGATAGTTATGGCAGCTGGTGTGATGAATTCTTTGTAGCATTATGACGATGAAAAGACCGTATTGGAGGACTTGTACCGAAATTTTGTCACAACCTTGAACGCCATCTAAATTGTACTCTATTCCACGATGCAAGATGTTGTTATTATTCCAACTCAGCTCACATCTTTACTCATTTTTTTTACCGTCGATTGAAATGTATTTATCACTGGGATAACATACTCGGAGTAGTTCGCAAGGTAGCACGAAAGAATTCTCAGAACATCCAAGCACCATAAAAACGATGAAAGAAGATGTATCTCCACGCACACCTTCGCTGCATACTACCGGTAATTACTACAGGTAGTTACTGTTACTTAACTTCAACAAAAAAGTGGGAAGAGACCCAGGACCCAAAGTATTTTTTGTTCTTCCAACGAATTCAAAAGCACTTCTTTGATAAAAATGAGACAAGAATTGTTTATTGATGACGTGTGTACATTGTGACTCACAGTAAGGTCACATTCCCTTCCTCCTTCGCCTGAGTCTTGACCCAGGATGAAATGGGAAGATAGGTCGTGGTGGATACTGGTAGTAAAATGGTTCATCACCAGAAACGAAAAAAATAGTCGACATTAGGATTTGGGTTGTGTGCATGCACAACTCCTACTCGATGTATGATAGAGTAGAAGAGCATTGATAATGGTTTGCACAATATCACAAGCAAGAATAAGGAATCAGCAGTGGTGTGCCGAAAGGTTGACACAGTACATCAGCGACTTGAATCAAGTGATATAGGACAAAAACACACGATGGGACAAAAATTCAACACTTCGACGATTCTGTTTGCGACACTGATGGTGTCGTGTCTGATCATTCAGCTCACCATTCGCAACGGCCAATTGATCCATACCTACGGAAATGATAACTTGTGTGGGGCCAACCGGCCACCGGAAGTAGTGGTTTCTCGAAAGGATCAACTACATCTGGAGGTGGAACGACTACGATTCCAGATTGCCAAAGAATCCTTCCGTATGATGATGGAAGACACCGAGGAAGCGGCCAGCAAGAGCTTTGTGGCCGATATATCTCCGATGGTGGAAATCATGATTGAAGCGTTGCAGACTGTTGGAGTTCGACAAGTGCACGAGAAGGTCTTGACTACCCAAGAATTTGCGGTGTCTCTCACGGACGCTGCCAAAGATCTTGGCATCAAGGGATTCCGAACGCACCAAAAGCAAGAAGACGACCAACCAATGATTACATATTTCAATGTTCCAAGCAATCGAAAGTTTGCTCGCAAGAAGTCCTTGTGTCACGGACACCTTTGGTGGCTACGGCACATTGTCGGGTCGGTAGTGGCCGACCAACTACTCGTTAAGGGATCCTTGCCATTGGATGTGTTAGAAAATACTACCATTTCTAACCCAAGAGAGTACCTTGAGGAAATGCGTCGACTGGCCCGATCCGACTACCCCGATCCACTTCACTTCCATTCGCAACACGGTTTTGCATGGGAATGGCTGGCTAGAAAACGTCCACAAATTGACTCCTACCCCTTGGATATGTTGAACGAATTCTGTGGCGACTTGGTTTGGAAGGACGAATGGGTAGAAGACCAGCACAACGACATTGGGAGGGAATGTCGCCATTCGTTTGGACATGCGTTGTACTATGTGTTGGCTGCACAAGAATTGGGTGAGGACTACAACATAACTGCTCGGAATACCTTTCGAGTTGCATCAAATTTTTACTTGAGTGAAGATTCCATATGTAAATTGGAGGAACTTTGTTTGGGTAGCCCGAACAAGGGAACCCTTGGCCAGTGCCGCGGCGGATTTCGGCATTCCTTTTGGCTGTACTCGGAAGGTGATTTCAACCAGAACATAACAGACTACATGGCAAAGGCAACAGAGCGATGTCAAAGTCGACCATCGTACCAAAAACTGAAGGCGGAGAATCCCAACGCATTCATTGATGCTGCTGACATGAGTTCAGAGGAACACAAGCACTGACTGCTTTGATGATAATAGTTTACAAGATCTCGATGCATACTCTTTCAGTAACGAAGGATCAAGTGATTTAAAATACAACAAGCGCAATTTTTAAAATGCTTCACTCTAGCTACGAGTAGAGTATTCCGCTTACGACAGTACGGGACACCATGCCGACCACTGTGAGCTAGATAGGCGAAAAATCTCAACACACAAAGAGTGGACGACCTTTTCTCGAGACCTATTCTCGAAACAAGTGGAATTTGTATTTTTTATGTAATATTGACTCGTTGCTGCACCTCATAGCTTCTGGTGGCGACGGCCTCTCTATCCAGTGCCATTGCACCCATCAATCCATCCTCTGCTGCCATCCGACAGGGTGCCATGAAACTGGACGCTAGCATCCAATTCGTCCGAGGTCTTGACGAAAGAGTCGTTCCCAATGTCATGTCACTAAGCGTCTTCTATTCGACTTCCATAGCCTCGAAGAACCCAACACGATGATGGCTATTCATGGTTTCTTCATGAGACAGGCAGGGATGCAAGTCGCCATCAATCTCGTTAGTAAACGGATCGGTGAAAAGATTGATTTAACAGTAAATCATCATGCGGCTGTAGTTAGGAATGACGTGAGAGTTGGTCCAATCGAGGGCCATCAGGACACCGTCGTTAAAGTGAAACAGCATAAGGAACTGTTAGCATACTGGATTTAGAGTTTGTCGGGCGGTGAATCCACTGAGAACGACAAGGACATCTTCTGTCCAGAGGTAGCAAACCAGGTTTCCGTGGGTGCGTTGAAGAGCATCATGAACGGTATGTTCTTTACGGATGGTGGCAAGGGTCGTGTCGACACTAATCCGGAAGATGATCCAACATTGTGACTGGATCATTTTTGCTTTGTTGCCACGGCGATGAGAGACACGGAAAAGCTTTTGAAAGTCGTCGTCGTTTGTGGGAGCTTGGATGGCGTGCAATTCCTTGTTGGCATTTGTCTTTATGCAGATTCGAGTTTGGAATGACTGCTTAATGGCTGTGAGGACGTTGAATGCAAGATGGGAGACATCGTTGGTTTGGAGGTCATCCTTGGATTGGAAACGGAGTTTAACTACCGTTTCCTGCCAGACTTTCGCTGCAGACGGGCGGGAAGTGGACTGTCCAGTGATAACAGTCACATCATCTTCATCAATAGGGAGAGTGGGGGTCGGGAGCGGGAGTCGGGAGCGGCAGCGATGTTTTGGGACAGTCACAGAATATAATATTATGGTGTTTTTGGGAACATCATACACCTTAGTACTATGTCGCTACGTGAGACTGTACGCGAACAAAAAAACGTCTGTACATCTGTAAGGAGAAATCGTATTTCTTCAGATTTCGGAAACCATTTAAGCCAGAAAATCTCTCCATCGTATGTACTACGTATTATGTCAGTAGCTAATAGCTACCGGAGTAGTACCACATCTAAGGGCGAAATCATGGGCGTGAGACATCACCACCAGTGTCAATGCAAGATTTGCCAATGGGACACCCCAGGCGATTGACAGTGTCTACACCATGACATCACCGGAACAGTGGGACCGATTCATGCGTTTCATGGAACGGTATGCCGAAGCAAACGATCTAGGATTCACCGTTGCCTAAAATTATATCTTTTAAAGTGTCACTACTTTGTTCGTACAAGTTCCACTTGATCCTCTACCCGGACAGACTTGGATGAAACGACAGGAGGAAGAAAACGACCTGACCAAGATTCCATCGCTGGTTTCTTCTTCCCATCCAGTTCTTCGATTCGAAAGGTCTCGACAATACTGTTCAGCGATGCGGTCTCAAACTCGCTTTGAAACGATCCGTGTGAAGACACTGGGTCGAACTGGAATCCCTTGGGAGGCGATTGCATTTGCCCATTGCAGCCCAACGAAGGTTCACCTACATGAGACGATAAATCTTTGTTTTCAAAGACAGTCCAATCCTTCACGCCATTGATGGCAAAACCATATCCCATATGATTGCCAGTCAACGTATTGTTGACAACGACACCTCCGTACAGTGGGGGCCTGGGTGGTTCGGTTGGAAGAGGACATTGCCAAATTTGACTGCCCATTCCCAAACCGACATGTATCCGGGCATCCTTAGCATCAATCACGTTGTTTCGAACAATGGTCCCGGCATAGTTTCCATCATATGGTGCAGTATCTACCATATTGATTCCTCCCAACATCGTTCGAGTGACCGCTCTAATGGTGTTCCCTTCAACCACTGTGTTTGGTGCACCAAACACCACAATTCCTCCGTCGGTTGCATCCTCAACAACGTTGTTCCGGATGATTCCCGAAGTACAAGCGTATGATATACCGTCAGCAATTTCGTTGTGGACGCTTGAGTGGCTGCCACAGGGACCAATGTCGTTATTCTCCACGATTGCGCCCTGGCAACGTTGTTCTGGAGGTCCTTCTATGATGTGAACACATGCCCAAGACCGAGGATCATATGCCTTGATATAGGAAATGACCTGGCCAACGGATCCAGATCCACCAGCGTCAATGAGAGCTCCACCGTAGAACTGAGGAGAAACATGACCTAATCCCTTGCGATTGCCGTCAACGACGACATGCTTGAGTTCCACAAACGACTTATCAACCATCGACACTGCCGTTGCAACGGAAGGATCGTCCACAATGATCAAGGCCTTCGTGATAGTTTCATTGGTATCGGCATCCTGTGTATAGAGTTTCTGATGGTCATGCGAAAAGATAATGGGACCTTTCAATCGAAAAATAGATCCAGGACAAAGTGCAGCTACAGCTCCCGGGCGATCCAATGCGGCATTAATGACAGTTTCGTCTCCAGAATCGATGCAAGAAAAGATTCCTCTTCTTGGAGATTCCGTACCAAAACTAGTTGATGAATCGCTCGCCAAATGGACTTGTACATCCGTATCTTCGTTGTTCGACCACAGGAGTGTGCCAGTGGCGATATCTTTTACCTCCAGATCTCCTGATGTTGTCAACGAAAGACTATACTCGTTCGATGCATGGCCACTGACTTCACTGGACCACAGCTGAATTCTGCAGGCATGCTGACCCTTGTATTCATCGATGACATGGCAAAGCCGTGGATTCACATCAGATCGAAGTTTCTTCACTTGCTGCTCCAGTACCAACAACCCGTCCGGCTTTAAGTGAAAGAACATGATGTCCCAATCTTCGTGAAACAACTTTGGATCTGGATCGACCCTCCACAAAATGTCAGGAGAAGTCCCATTCAATGTTGACTTTGACACAATGACAGATCCAAACTCGTTGATGAACAGAGAAAAGTCGCCGTCGACGATCTGTGTACCCTCATTGGGTCGTTTCCGATAGGTTACCAGGCGGTTGTTCAAGGGTTGCTGCGAGTTGGAGATGAGCCCGCTTTTAGGTGGTAAAGCCTCGTCCCAATAAGTCTTGAGGCTTGGTTTCACTGCAATGTAGGTGGAGAGGTCATTCTTGAGCAAGCAATCGTGAAACACCACATGTTCACAAGGACGAGCGTCGTCCTTGTTGGCAAAGGCGGCGAGACTTTTGACGTCAGCACTGTACTTGCATTGCGGCTGAAAGAACGTCGATCCCCTGTACAACGTAAGCCCGCCAAAACAAGACCTGACAGGGACAGTTCCATCAACTGAGTTCAAGGCTTCTTGCTCAAAGTAATCAAGCAAGTCCAATTGCGTAAAGCTTCCGTAGATATCATTAGACCGAACCAAGCTTGTGTCCTCTCCTGGCTGGAACTTTTCAACGAGACGTCCGGCGATGGGATACGTAAATGTTTGTGGAGCCAGAATAGTTGCAAAAATATCGTAGTAACCGATCGGATTCATCATCTGCCCGCTTGCACATATCACGTCTGCAGTATCTGGATCTCGAGCCATCTTTGTAGCCTCTTGTATCAGTTCTTCATTAGTGGGAATGCCTTTCAAATCTAGATCCACCACCATGATGACGCTGTGATCCAGCATCAACGAGCTGGTGTCTTTTGCTCCATTGGTACTTCCATCCACAAAGTGGCGGTACAAGGAGTCTCTCTGGACATCCCGAAGATACGCAATACGGTCAATGCGATTTGGAAACAAGGATTTCACGGCTTTGTTTTGTCGAAAAACAATGAACGGCGCACAGCTAGTGTACTGATCTTGAAGAGATTCGAGGGCATTGCTGGAGGAAATCTGGGCAGTAAGAATGTGCAGCGACACTTGATGCTCGCAATTCAGCTGCACGAGTTGGGCGAGTGTGCTGTTGGGTATTGAGGTCAGCGAATCAGCGAGACCTGCAACAATAAAACGCCCTTCTTGGTCGGGGTTGCTTTTACTCGGTTTCTTTAACGAAGACTTTTTCATGGATGTTCTGAATACAGTGTCAGAAACATCTGAGCTGTTTTTTCTTGCTGTTGTGTCTTTAAATTGTACACCGGAGTCCCCCTCAAAAACTAGAGTCTGTAACGAACGTTCTTGTTGAAGATTTTGGAAGTCGTCTCTGTCCGGCACCCCAAATGATGACTTCAGCTGTCGCCAAGAGTTGACGATCACTAAAAAATTGAGCAGAGCAAAACAAAAAGTGCGAACTTCTACGATTCCTCGCGGTTTTCTTAAAGAGCTAGATCGAGAAAAGAATCGTTTCGTGGTAATGATTCGAGGTGGGTTGAATTTTACAGGTGATTGTGGGGAGCTGCAGCCATCCATAGAGAAAGAGCCATTTGGAGACGAAGCAGGCACCGAAAGAAAGCTCACCGTCGAGTTTGATCGCGATGGAATTTCGATCATGTTCCCACTACTATCTTCTATGGTGTGAGATTTGTAAGTAGTTCGACAATCGAATGATGCAGTGTCGGGATGAAAATTATGGCTGCTGTGATGAATTATTCGTAGCATTTGATGATGACAAGACCGAATTGGCGGTCTTGTTCGCAAAATTTAGGTACAACCTTGAACGCCATCAAAATTGATTTCCATTCGATGATGCAAGATATGACCGTATTTTTATTCCAACTCAGCTCACATCGTACTCATTTTTTTGCAGGATTTTCGCCACATTTGAAATGTACTCACTGGGATTACATTGTTCGCAAGGTAGCACGAAAGAATTCTCAGAACATCCAAACACCATAAATACGAAGGTCGACTGAAACGAAGATGTATCTCCACGCACACCTTCCCTGACATGTAAACACCGTTACTACAGTCCCCCGGTCCGGTACTTCAACAAAAAAGTGGGAAGAGGTAGCGATGATCCCAGGACCCAGAGTCTTGTGTGCATTTCCTATTTAATTGTAAATTTAAAAACTTCTTTGCAGTATTAATAAACGAAACAAGACTTGTTTATCAATGAAATGTGTGTACATTGACTCTGACAACCAAATTGCGTCTTTATATTCCCTTCCTTCTTCATCTGAGTCTGTGTATGATAGGTTCTCGTAGTACCCCCTACGGGGTACCGAATCTACCGGTACTCTTGACCGTGCTATGATCATCTAATCTCCACAAAAGAAACGCAACTAACTGTAAAAAAAATATCACGGTCAGTCGTCATAATGGGATTTGGGTTGTGTGCACAACTTCTACTTTTTGGAGAAGCGCACCGTACTTGCTTGACAACAACTCAATTTCTCACGCACAAGAATAAGGAATCAGCAGTGGCGTATAGTTGAACAGAGTATATGTCTGACTTGAAACAAGTGAAATAGGACAAAAATCGCACCATGGGACAAAAATTCAACACTTCGACGATTCTATTTGCGACACTAATGGTGTCTTGTCTGATCATTCAGCTCACCATTCGCAACGGCCAATTGATCCATCTCTACGGAAATGATAACTTGTGTGGGGCCAACCGGCCACCGGAAGTAGTGGTTTCTCGAAAGGATCATTTACATCTTGAGGTGGAACGACTACGATTCCAGATTGCCAAAGAATCCTTCCGTATGATGATGGAAGACACCGAGGAAGCGGCCAGCAAGAGCTTTGTGGCCGATATATCTCCGATGGTGGAAATCATGATTGAAGCTCTGCAGACTGTTGGAGTTCGACAAGTGCACGAGAAGGTCTTGACTACCCAAGAATTTGCGGTGTCTCTCACGGACGCTGCCAAAGATCTTGGCATCAAGGGATTCCGAACGCACCAAAAGCAAGAAGACGACCAACCAATGATTACATATTTCAATGTTCCAAGCAATCGAAAGTTTGCTCGCAAGAAGTCCTTGTGTCACGGACACCTTTGGTGGCTACGGCACATTGTCGGGTCGGTAGTGGCCGACCAACTACTCGTTAAGGGATCCTTGCCATTGGATGTATTAGAAAATACTACCATTTCTAACCCAAGAGAGTACCTTGAGGAAATGCGTCGACTGGCCCGATCCGACTACCCCGATCCACTTCACTTCCATTCGCAACACGGTTTTGCATGGGAATGGCTGGCTAGAAAACGTCCACAAATTGACTCCTACCCCTTGGATATGTTGAACGAATTCTGTGGCGACTTGGTTTGGAAGGACGAATGGGTAGAAGACCAGCACAACGACATTGGGAGGGAATGTCGCCATTCGTTTGGACATGCGTTGTACTATGTGTTAGCTGCACAAGAATTGGGTGAGAACTACAATATAACTGCTCGGAATACCTTTCGAGTGGCATCGAATTTTTACTTGAGTGAAGATTCCATATGTAAATTGGAGGAACTTTGTTTGGGTAGCCCGAACAAGGGAACGCTTGTTGAATGTCGCGGCGGATTTTGGCATTCTTTTCGGCTTTACTCGGTAGGTGATTTTAACCAGAACATAACAGACTACATGGCAAAGGCAACAGAGCGATGTCAAAGTCGACCATCGTACCAAAAACTGAAGGCCGAGAATCCTAACGCATTCATTGATGCTGCTGACATGAGTTCAGCGGAACACAAGCACTGACTTGTGTTTTTCTGTACTAGTACTGATTTTCGTTTGAAAGATTTCGATGCATAGCCGCTCACTAACATAGATCAAAGAGCAACGTAATTTAAGACCGGCATCAGCAATCGCCAACACACTAAAATACTCTTCATTATTGGGAATAGCTTCACATTTTCATTCCTCTGTTCTCTGGCTTACTAGTCGTAGGGACTTGCCAAAAATCTAATGAAAGAAAACACTTCGATAGTACTGGAATTCTTCGGATTTTCCTCGACAAAAAAACACACTATTTTAACTGTAAGAAAAGTGAAGTGAAACTGTAAAGGAGAACAATTGTTTGATTGTTACCTTTTTGACATCCTAAGTACACTCCAGTCGTACTTACAGTTAGTAAAAATTTCTTCACTAACTAACTGTTAGGAACTGTAATTAACACACAAAAGTATCACTCTCATCTTGTTTCCCATCGTCACTCGTCGGTTTCCTCCAAAATCATACCACGTGTGCATACGTCGCAAGAGTCTCTTGGGTCTTTCGACGCAAGTTTGACCAGAAAAATGCAGCAGTAGTGTCCGTCAATGCCCGAAATCTCTGAAATCGACAACTACTTGCTGTCACAGTTTTATCACAATAATATCTTGCAACAATTGGGTAGTGAAAACGCCGACCATGGTTGTTCCGCTTGATAACATTCACAAAGGATACCCACGGAGGAATATTTCGAACGTATGCGGCCATCACTTTCGATACATTTTGTTCGTAGCTGTCACTGTTGTTGTCTCGTACCAAACTGTGTGCAGGGATATCTTTTTTCGGTCGACTTTTCCATTATGCGCGGAACAAAGTAGAATAGCAAAAGTGGTGGATCATGTCGAACCAGTAATGACGGTACAATCGACTGCCAAGGTGGTGTGGCTCATGTCCTGTAAGTGCATATTATCTTGATTGATTGTGATTGCGCTCCCATGCAGTGGTTGTAGATCGATGACATGCAGCCACATTCTTACAACTACTTTTTGTCTGTGTCCATCGCAGTCCCCAATAGCGGTACATCGTTTACTCTCCGCTTAATCAACGAACTCTCGAATACCGCTACAGCAACGAACTATGGAGAAGAGCTCCAGAATATGAAGATCCCCCTCATTCAACTCAATACAGAAGAGAACGCGCAAGTTGGCCCATTTCTGCTGCAATTGTTCCAACAAATTCCGAATTATATCATCACTAAAACTCACTGTTGGGGATACAATACTCGGGCACCACCGAAACGATACATCGATCTAAAGGAGAAAATGTTTGAAAAAGGCTGCCGTTCTGTCACCTATCCTACACCGGACGCAAACTACGTCATGGCGGATACAAGACTGTACAACATGACGGTACCAAAAAAGGCCATTCACATTGTACGCAATCCCTTTGACAATCTTGTCTCTCGTTGGCATTTATGGAAAAACGATTACGAAAACACAACGCATTCCTTTGCTGATTTCTGTCACTTTTGGGATACCACGAACGAAGAGCGCGGTGAAAGGCAATTTCTGTCGCAAGAAACATATAATTTGATGAAGGATCTTCCATGTCGCAGCGATTGGTACCGATACGTTCAGTGGCACAATTTGGCCATTCGTTTGATCGAAAAGCATCGTCTCCCTGCCCTCTCCATTAATTACGAAGACTATGAAAGCAAATACGGCCAAATTATCCAGCAACTTCTGGATTTTCTTGAGCTACCGAAACTACACGATCCACCGCCCTTCAAGGAAGGTAAATCATACATGTACGAATACACTCCAGAAGATCAACAGAAAGCGAAGAAGTTTGTTCGACATTTGGCGTCGGAGCAGACCTGGTCGTTGATCAAACGATATTTTGAGAGTATCCCCTAGCTAGACCTAGCTAGTGGGGAAACGTTTACACATAAATTATTGTTTTTTTCATGTTCTCTTGCTGTAGTTCATTTTCCTTTTTGCATCATGCCTACAAATTAACAGTAAGCGTAAATTGTTTGTTTTACATGTTCTTACTCTATCTGCAAGTCGTAGAATAACTAACAGTTACTATTCTTTTTCTTGTTCCCCCAATGAAAGCCTTTGGTCATGTATCACGTATGAAAGTTAAAAGTAGGAAAACAAAATTTACATGATTTGCTGGCTAGAGTCTAAGTGACGATCCTACACTTGTTCAACTCCTTTGTGTAGAAGCGCTCGTACCGCTGCACAATTTGATGATGTATTTCGAAGGAATCTTTCTTTGCTTGTTCACTGACATAGAGATCCTTCATGAATTGAGTCGCTTGCTTGGAAATTCGTTGACAGGCCTCATCATTCTTCCTGGCCCACTCGAGCTTCTCGCGCAAGTCGTGGTAATCAGGAGCTACTGGGATGTAATGGTAGTATGGAACCAGCAGTCCCTCCATGGCCCATGTTTCATACCGGGGCGGAGCCATGAATACCAAGGAGTTGGAATAGAGCATCCACTTCAAGCCAGTTGCCACATCATTACCTTCTATTGAAAGGAGGTACTTGTATTGCATTAGGTCAACTTCGTTGATACGTTCTCGTGTAAAGTCTTCGGCTTCGGTAGAATTTGAATAGTGGCTTCCCCAGATCAATTTACTGAAGGCGACGTCGATTCCTTCATTTATGGCATTATAATAGTTCTTGACGACGTTGAGTCTAGATCCAGGTTCCCATGGACGTCCAGTCGTTGATCCTCTCCAAATCAGCACGTCCTTTTTGTCTTTCCACGGAATCTCGTTCGTATTCGTGACAACGTCAATCATCTTGTAGTGACGTTCCTCCTTGAGCATTGCTAAAATGCTCTTTTTCTTGAAGTTGTATAGGCGGCGACTTTTGATGATCGCTGGCCAACGATTCCCTCCATTCTGGGTATCACCCAATGCCAAAACTGCTTGGAAGGACGATTGGTTAGAGGCGTGTTCAATGATATAGTGTTTGACGTCCGGTATGTATTCTGCGGTTGGAAACGCATCAACATTATTCTTATCAAAGAGGAATGGTTTCGTATGATGTTGGCCAGGTGGCAGCCCATGTAGAGGAAATGGGGGCACTTCCTCACACAAAGCGGTGATGTTGTACTTTGTGGTGGGGGTGTACCAAGATCCCATGTAGTAGCGGACACGTTGTTCCACTGACGGAAATTGGAAGGAAATCTTCTCCAACGAATGGGAATCGATGAGACTGAAGTTTTCGTCCATTAGTCCGCGAAACTTGTCGATCCCGAGTTCAAAATCTTTTAAAAACTCATCAGTCGTTGTCAATTTGCTTGGTGCTGTGCGTGGACGACTTGCACGAAGAGACGTAACGATGTTTTGTTCAGATTGTGGCAATGAAATGGCCTTTACTGGTATTTCTTCATGAACTATGGTGTCCTGAATGCCGTTGGAGAAATAAAATCGTTGGACAATAGCGCCGTAATGCACTGTGGAGCCGAGCATAACGGTGCCCAGGATGGCGATACACAAAAGAACCGAGGGAACTTGTTTTACCACTGACATGGTTGTGGCAGCGGAAACTGGCTGCAGCCGTGGATTGGCTTTATATTGACTATCGATTTGGGATGTTAATTTTTTTTTGGGGGGGGGGGGGGCATGGGGCATGTACCACGTAATAAAACAAGAGTTGACAATGAGTACTACGTAATAATAAGTACTACGTAGTACAAAATGATCATTACAGTTAGGCACGATGGAGGATGTTGTGGTTGTGTTTGATGACGGATTCCTCCTTTTTTTGACTCAGAGTAGTAGAGTGACTGTGAGGAAAGATTTCTTCGCAAGGTGAGTTTCTCGAACGACCACTTCGCTACAAGCGAGAAAATCTGCTTTTTCCAGAAAACATTGCTTGTTCAAGGACTGAAGATAATTGTCGCTTACAGTCAATTGCCCTCTAACTGCTTTATTATCTACTACTCCGGTACTACCGCACTTAAGGATGATAATAATGCTGGCAAGACGTGGAAAAACTGAATCATCTTGCATTTTCCCATTACTTGTGACTTCAAGCGGGACGGAAGCACGACAAAAACATTTTGTCTATTCTACGTACCATTTCAGTACATTTCCATAAATCATGTGAACAATCTATCAACTCGAAGCAAGATGTTGTGTTTCAATAACTACGTACTCACAGTCATTCCAGATGCGCACACCTTGCAAGATCGGCATTCCTACTAGTACCGGTACTCTCTACTTGTAGCTACCGCTACGGTAGTAGATGGCACACTCAAGTCGCAAATTGTAACATGAATTTTATCAATCGAGTTGTGTACGGTATTTTGTGTGGGGGAAAAAGTAACATCTTTTAGGCATGGGTACTCGAAAGAGGTTACCAGTTTTCGATTGTACGGTTTCCCTGTAAGTGCAATTCTCGTACTCATACCTCTGAGTCTTGCAGACAATAGCTGTGGACTCATTTTACTTGGGAATTATGCAGTGATGGTGGGGTCATACGGTGAGTAATGTGACTTTGGTAAGATACGACGTATATAATAATGTTACGGTAGAAATAATGCTACATGCCGGTATCATACCTCCCGCAGTACTACGTAGCACGCAAATCGATTTTGCTCACAGTCAGTGCCACTACTGCTATTGCTGCCACTACCCGTAGCTAGCGATGAGTATAACCAGAAATAGTCATAGTCATAAGCAAAGATAGTCCTTAATGATATTTCCTATTCTTCAAGCCCCAGTCATACCGGTATCGCACATTAAACTTCTAGGTAGCTGCGATGCTACAACCAGCTTGTGACTGGACTGTATGTGAGTTAGCTATGACCATGTTAGCACCAAGGTATTGTCAGGGGAACCCAAAAGATCATATGTACTATCGTATAGTGCTAGGTGGGAATCATACTCATCACTAGCTGCCACTGCTATTGCCATCGCCATTGCGATCACTGCTATTGCTACTGCCATTGCGACGCTATTGCCACAACCACCGCCATTGAACTTCTAAGGACCCTGTCCATTGACAAAAATAACAACATCACATAATATAAAAATATTTTAAGGCTATGCCAACTACTAGCTGCAGCATAGTTCCGTCTCTAAGTAGTAGCTCACCAGGGGGCGAGGCAATGCAGGGAGCATATTCCAGGGAGATAGTTATGGTATAAAACCTCATACATGAGGAGGAAAAGTTCATCTGGTGGAGTAGACTAGAGGATCAGATGAGAAGGTGTACAACCAATGTGTCAGTGTTTGTGGCCTGTTACGGTGGTGGGGGCCGTTGTGATAACTCAGTGCCAGGAGCTGCATTCACTGACGGATGAAATGGTTCTGTAGTAGGGTGGAGACGCTGGGACATAGAATGGCATGTCCTATTTTTGCTTTGATCTTTGTTTGCCATGTCTGCATCAGACATGTCATCACCTTGACGAAGGGAGACAGTTGTCTCTGTAGGTTGTTGCTTTTGCACAAGAGAGGGGACGGTCTGGGAGCACATTGAAATTATAAGTTCTTGCAGCATGGTGATAATTTGATTGACTGTGAATTGTTGGTCATGGCGTGCCAATCTTTCCTCCAATCTCTGCTCTAGGCGCTGCTTCAGTCTCTGTTCTTGTGAAGCTAGTAGGAGGGCACCTCTCCCGTGAAATAGTGTCAGTCTTGAGTTCCTGCTCCATCAATGCACTATGTGAGCAAGTGATGTAGGAATGGCAGGTAGTAAGAGTTGCTTCTGAACCAGGGGGACAAAAATAACAACATCAAGTTCAGCTGCTGCAAAGATGAAAGGATTGGCATTCACATATTTGCCGAAAGGCCTTAAAATTTGGGACAAGTTTTGACTCATTCAGGCACCATTCAGTGGAAATTCGATTCTGGACTGTCTACTCTGTGTACGAGGTGGTGCTTGACCCGCCAGAATTGAATAAAAATGAGCTCAAAATATGTAACAAATTGGTAACTGCACATTTGAAATGCCTGCAAGCTCACACCGCTCTCAATGAAGTCAATGGATGAGGGGCGCTACTCAGTTGGTTCAGAATCCCAAGATAAATTCAAGGTTATGACCAGCAATCACCTGTTGCTCCATTTTGAAACATTGATGAAGAATAAGGTTTCCATCCTCAATTACAAGATTAACCATTAGGAAAATGCAGTAGCCATCATAGAGAAACATCAGGGAAATGCAGTTGGAATGACACAGGAAATGAACAATTGTAATGCTGACTTTTCCTCTGTTGGCCCAGGAGATGTGACTTCAGATGTAACAAAGCTGGTTGGTTCTCTCACGAATTGTTGAACCCATTGTACAAAGCGCTTATTCAATTGTGATGTGGCTGGCAATTATAAAGCGGCAAGAACGGCCAGAGACTTGGAATCACTGATTATCGCTCTCACGGAGGAAATTGATGCACGCAATCCTTTGCTGAACTTTGTCCCTTTTGGGAGCAAAGAGCGGGGTGAAAGTAATTGCTTTCAGAAGAAACATATAATTCGATTGAACAATTTGGCCATTCGTTTGATCAAAAAGTATTGTCTCCCAGCCCTTTCCATTAATTACGAAGACTATGAAAGCAAATACGGCCAAGTCATTAGCAACTTTTGGATTCTCTTAAGCTACCAATACTGCACGATCTACCGCCCTTCAGGGAGGGCAAATCATACATGTACGAATACACTCCAGATGATCAACAGAAGTTTGTTCAACAATTGGCGTCGGAGCAGACCTGGTCGTTGAACAAACGATATTTTGATAGTATCTCCTACCATAGTAGAGTTTCCGTTCACATATGTGTAAATTGTTGGTTTTCCATGTTCTGTTACTATTGTTGGTTCTCTTTGTACTCTTTTTCTTTCTTGCGTAACACATCAAAGCTTTTGGTTTTGTAACAGGTATGAAAGTATGACAACAAAATTTAGTGAATTGTATTATTTGCTACCTAACTACTAGAGAGTCTAAGTGACGATCCTACACTTGTTCAACTCCTTTGTGTAGAAGTGCTCGTACCGCTGCACAATTTGATGATGAATTTCGAAGGCATCTTTCTTTGCTTGTTCACTGACATAGAGATCCTTCATGAATTGAGTCGCTTGCTTGGAAATTCGTTTACAGGCATCATCATTCTTCCTGGCCCACTCGAGCTTCTCGCGCAAGTCGTGGTAATCAGGAGCTACCGGAATGTAATGGTAGTATGGAACCAGCAGTCCCTCCATGGCCCATGTTTCATACCGGGGCGGAGCCATGAATACCAAGGAGTTGGAATAGAGCATCCACTTCAAGCCAGTTGCCACATCATTACCTTCTATTGACAGAAGGTACTTGTATTGCATTAGGTCAACTTCATTGATACGTTCTCGTGTCAAGTCTTCGGCTTCTGTAGAATTAGCATATCGGCTTCCCCAGCTCAATCGACTGAAGGCGACGTCGATTCCGTCACTGGTGGCATTATAATAGTTCTTGACGACGTTGAGTCTAGATCCAGGCTCCCAGGGCCGTCCAGTCGTTGATCCTCTCCAAATCAGCACGTCCTTTTTGTCTTTCCACGGAATCTCGTTCGTATTCGTGACAACGTCAATCATCTTGTAATGACGTTCCTCTTTGAGCAATGCTAAAATGCTCTTTTTCTTAAAGTTGTATAGGCGGCGACTTTTGATGATCGCTGGCCAACGATTCCCTCCGTGCTGGGTATCACCCAATGTTAATACAGCTTGAAAGGACGATTTGTTGGAAGCGTGTTCAATAATATAGTGTTTGACGTCCGGTACATACTTTGCAGTGGGAAACGCATCAATGTTATTCCTATCAAAGAGGAATGGTTTCGTATGATCTTGGTCAGGTGGCAGCCCATGGCGAGGAAATGGGGGCACTTCCTCACAAAGTGCGGTAATGTTGTACTTTGTGGTGGGAGTGTACCAAGATCCCATGTAGTAGCGGACACGTTGTTCCACTGACGGAAATTGGAAGGTAATCTTCTCTAAGGAATGAGAGTCGTCGATGAGATTGAAATTATCGTCCATCAAGCCACGATACTTATCGATCCCGAGTTCAAATTCTTTTAGAAACTCATCGGTTGTTGTAAATTTGGTTCGTGGGGATGTAGGTCTTGTCGTCGGGAACATCGTTGGTGGTGCCGTTGGGTTGAAAGACAACAAGATATTGTCGTCAGATTGTTTCAATCCATCGCTCGTGCTTAGTATAAATCCTTGTTGAGCCATGGTGTCCTGGAAGCTCGTGTTGAAGAAGAAAAATCGTTGGACAACTGAGCCGTAGTGAACGGTGGATCCTAGCATGACGGTGCCCAGGAGGGCGATACACATAAGTACGAATGGAACATGTTTTACCGTTGACATGGTTGTGAAATCTGCAGAAAGGTATTAGTGCTGTATGCCCTCTGCCAACCCACGGCATATTTTAGAATAGGGATGAGAAAATAAACCGATTAGTAACTGACAGTGAACAACATCACACCAGCTTCGACGAAGGACAGAAAACTGGTTGACGGTGATGAAGCCGAATTACTATTTACAGTTAGGTAGCACTCCTACCAGTGCATTCCGTATGATGGAACTTGTTCACTGTCACTGCACTACGAAAACACTAAACTGTCAACTAACTGTAAAATTCTTCGCTCACCACTCACCAGGTAGTTTCCAGAATGACCACTTCGCGACAAGCGAGAAATCTTTTATTCCCGGGGAAACAAAACGTGTTCATCAAATGCTACTTATTACGGTTGAACACCCAAGCCATTTAGTGGCAAGACGCCGATAGAATGACACGTAGTACTAACATTGAAGTAACTCGAAATATAGCATCTTGGATGCCCCAGTTTTCTCATTTTCCTTCGTCACATTGGAAACGGAGTGTACTACGGTATGAGTTACTATGAATGGAAGAAAAACTTTTTCTACAACGTTCCTTCAACCGGGACTAAATGATAGGATACAAGTGCTCGGAGTAGCACAGTACCTTGGATACAACTACGTTACGACTGCAGTGAAGAAGCACGATGATGTGGCAAGCATTCCAAAATGACTGTGATGATGAACACCGACCTGTTCTACGAAGTACTACAGTACAATCGACTGCTGACAAGTGTGACGGGCAAAGGCGTAAAAAGAACAGAACACAAATCCCTTCAACAACAAAAATTAACAGTAAAGTCCTATCATACAAAATCTATGGGGTTGAAGATGACGTCGACAACAACAGCGCGCTCAAAGTAGAAATTCACAGTCAACACAAAACTTCGCACAAAGATCGCCTACGGTACCGTAGGTACCCTACCTAACCTCTACGTCGTAGTCAAGAGAGGCACGCAAACCGCTACTACCAAGCTACCGGTAGAGGTGAAGTTGGGAAACTCAAATCGCCGTCAAGTTAAGCGTCCGTACGTCGTACTCAGCGCCTGCCCGCCGAAAGCCCTCTTCGGCCGGCGCTCTGTCCGGCCGGCTCCTTCGAGTCTGCCGGGAACACCAGAATTCGAATCTCTTTCCAAAAACTTCACCACTTTATACGTGTAAAACTGGCGGTAGGTCTACTTCAGAATTTGTTTTTTTTTTTCAACTTCTAAAATTTTATTTTTTTGGGTCGGCACACTGTATCACAAACTAGCTAGAGACGATTACAATGACGACGACGACAATTGTCCCCACGGAAACACAGTTACAACGTTCCTCCGGTCTTCATCCTGAACTCCAACAGCTGTACGATCGCTCCTGCGATTGGGAGTGTAAACTATCGTTTGAGGAAGTCGATGAGTCCAAGAATGGTGATCGTAGAAAGCACAATCTTTGTGAATGTTTGAAAGAGGGAAATGAGTACATGTTCCCTGCCAAGTTCCATGGACTCGCGGCTAAAGAGAAGCTGGTCACTGCACTCAAGTTGTCTGCCCTCAAAGCCGGATTCTGTCTTGTCACTGGCAGCTCTACAAAGTCTCTCCCCCCTACCACGAAAAGGTGTGCTGAACGCGTGCGGGCCACAGTAATTCGCTTTCAATGCGATCACGGACGACTTCACAGGCAGGAGGGACCCAAATCTTCCAAAAGCACAGACATGGACGTCTGCAACAGCGATTCTACAGGCCAACCGATTGTGTCCAAGAAAAACACAAGTGCCAAACGGCCTTTGACACGAGATCGCCTTTGCCCCTTCCATCTCACCGTGTACATGATCCGTGAGGATTCTGTCGTTGATACAGGCAGATGTTTCCTGGGGAAACTGCACAAAGATAACAGACCAACCTGTGCGCGACATAGAGGACACAAGTTGCATCTCAGCGCAACTGCATCAGCAGCCCTTCTGAATATCAGAAACGAGTTAGGTGTTGCACACACGCCCGCTCCGCTCAACTGCATTACATGTCGGCGCAACAGAGTATAACGGAATTGGGACCCGCCCTATCTGCAACTAACGCAGATAAATTAGTAAAGTCCTTCTCCAACAGACTAGGCAGCAGAAGCAGCAACAGCGTCTAAATGCACGGGAGCAGGAAAGGACTGTGAAGTGGTCGGAGATGCCCACAACACGACATTTGACAGAGTATTGCCTCATGAAGGCGAAGGAAGAGTGGGATGTTGCAAATACTCTTGTGGTAATACATGCAAAAATGGATCCAGGGGAGTGGTGGGTGTTCAAGGAACACGACTCATGTGGCGGACTATCTGCCCCTCCAGGCTACACTCGGCTCCTCCGTGTGAAGGTAGTCCACCAAAATTTTTTGTGGTGCTCCTGTGGGTTACCATCGCGGATGAAGTATCCGTGTCGACACATATACGCCGTGACGAAGCAAGTATCGATGAACATGTTTGGCGTACGATGGCACTCGCAGTTCCAACATTATTATGGAAGGGACGGCGCAGAGGACTGGACAGCGGTGTTTGATTCGATGATGGCGGATGAGTTTGAAAGAGACAACAAAAACGGCGAAGTCATAAACATTGAAGGAATGGACTTCCTCTCCGAACAACCGGAATCATGGCTATCAATCCAAGACGACAACAACACACTGGTGGCCCAGGGGAAGCACTTACATGAATTAACATGGGTCCAGAAAAAGGTGGCAGTGAAAGGAGTACCATTACCAGAGATTCGCATGACGGTATTGGCGGCACTTCGTGGGACGAACGATTAACAAGAACCCATCTTTGAGGTTGAGTGCCACATCGCAGACACCATTCACAATTTAAAAGTCTCGCAACAAATTACGGTAACTTCTCTGCGACAGCAGAAGAACGCAGCAGATGCACATGTCACGGAATTATTTGGGACAGCTCTCAACCTTGCTGGGCAGCGCAGCAGTCATTTAGAACTACTCAAGGATCATCTACAAGAAGTGATTCGCAAAATGATCTACAAGAAGTGATTTGCAAAATGAAAAGCGACATTGCATCTGGGAAATGAGATTTAAATTTTGGCGCGCGCCTGCCGGGTAGAATGGCGCTGGCGACGTACGGACGCTTAACTTGACGGCGATTTGAGTTTCCCGTGTCGACCGCCCGGTCGTATCATACCATCCGATCGGCTCGGGCTGAAATATTCAAACAACACATCAATTAGACCCAAAAATAGAACCCGCCTTCACGGTGCACGTACATTTATTAACTGTAAGTGTAATGATAGAAAATCTCGTAGGTATTTTACAGTTAGGGCGATACCAATACCAAGTACCAGTTACGATCGATTCCGCATCTGAGAAGTTAGCTCACCCGCCTTCCCCCCCAAGGGGGCAAGTTATCCAACAGCTTTCCCTCCGCTCATCAGTACCCTGTTGTCCACCACTCTCAGAACTGGAAAGGCAAAAAACCTCACGAATGAGGAAAAGTCCTAACCAGTGAGTGTCAGATATGGCTTGGCCTTCCAAAAACAATGCTGGGAAGGCAGCAATCGATCACATAAATTGTGTTGGGTGTGTTGGTATCTTTCACCTGTTGCAACCCACCAATAGGGCGGAATGTTGCCTTGCTGTACGTGTAGAATAAGCCTTTCATGCCAAGCACCAGTAATATTTCCAATGAAATAGTACCCTCCCCCCTTTGCACTTTGACACTCAGCTGAGTTATGATGCCATTTCTTCCACAGAAATGTCAGTGCCCATCATAACTCTATCAGCAGGAATCATTCATTTAGCATTCTTCTTCCTCCTCTCCCTTAGCCCCCTTCCGACTCAATAAGAGAAACACAATCTTTCCGGTCGACCATCGGTTCTGCATGATGCCATGCACAAGACAGCAGTAGTTTGTACTACCGCTGGGACGATCTCTTCCGGTGCACTGATAGATCGTCTGTGACATGTGAATTCTTAGTTCCCCAGGCTCTGACAAACCTGGGTTAAGCCCCCCTACCACGACAAGGTGATGCATCCAATTCGTACG
Source organism: Nitzschia inconspicua (assembly GCA_019154785.2). Taxonomy (NCBI): domain Eukaryota; phylum Bacillariophyta; class Bacillariophyceae; order Bacillariales; family Bacillariaceae; genus Nitzschia; species Nitzschia inconspicua. The sequence goes on from JAGRRH010000012.1 coordinate 433,844, forward strand.
TACCGGTAATGAAAAAATGCTCATAGACTAACTCTCACGAGCGAAGTACAGACACTATTTTCGCTGGAAAGCCACTTTTCTGCTTCATTTACTGTTAATCTACGACAGTACTACGTACATTGTTTCGATTAATATATAATATATAATATCCATACTTAAATAAACAAATTTTGTTTTTATAATACAGTTAATCACAGACAGTTCGAGACGACAACTGCAGGATGCACAGTTTCTCTCACAGTCATCATCATCATCAGCTTTACCGGACAGACACACCTTGCACTTCAAAAACGAAAATGAAGACAGGAAGGCAATCAATCAATCGATCGATCAATCATGTCGAAGTCGTCTATTAAGGGACCTGTATTGGACCTTCCTCACGTCGAGGGAGCTACAGCCACGGCCGATGAAGTGGCAACATACTTGGATACACATGGTGTCGTGGTCATTGACAACTTGATGGATGTGACCTCTATGGATCAACTTTCCAAGGATCTTCGTGCTACCTCTGGATGTTTCTATGGTGCCGAAGGGTCCTTTGCTGGTGCCCATACTGTTCGGAACGCTGGAAAGCCGCTGGGAGAATCCAAGGTCGCTCAAGAGCTGGCGTTGCATCCTTTGATCCGTGCATCGATACAAAAACGGTTGGGACGATGGTGCAAACGTGTGGTGTTGGGTACCTGTTCGGCGATAACTGTCGAGGCTCCACCGTCTCCGGATATCGAACCAGCACCACCACAAGTTTTGCATCGCGACGAATCCATGTGGGGATGTACAGACTGGCCATGGCTACCTCAGACGACATCCGATCGACCCGAATTGGCTATAACAGTCATGTGGGCCGTTTCCGACTTTACCGTTAGTAATGGAGCCACACGGATCATTCCTGGTTCCCATCGATGGCCACGATCGGGAGACGAATCCCAAGAGGAAGACGACGATTTAGCCGAACGAGATCCAACACAACAACAACATCAGCAGCAGCAGCAAGAGCAACAGCAAGGAAATACGGACCACGCCGAGCCCGGTGCGACTCATGCACCGATGAACGAAGAGGAAGAGTTGGAAAATGTTTGTGTACCGGCTGTCATGTCGAAAGGATCCGTGATGTTGTGGTCGGGTGCGACTATTCACGGTCAAGGTGCACATGCTCCACTTTCGTCGACATCCGACAACGATGAAACAATAATATCTTCGTTTTCATCCCAGAGAAGAGAAGGATTGCTGTTTATTTACAATGTCGGATGGTTGCGACCGGAACATAACTTTCATTGGGCCATGCCACCACATGTATGGGACAGTCTCCCCCCAAAATTACAAGTGTTGATGGGCAAGATTGGGACCAATCGAACGGATCACGAGTGGTATTCCGGTCCGGTGTATGCACAACCCATTTTGGGTACGGCCGTTGCGACAAACGCCTATCCGGAAGATTCTACCGACGACAACAACAACCACAACCATGATGAGGATGATGAGGATGAGGATTTTTCGGATGTCTTTGTCGCACAGGCCACATAGAAGAAAAATTCCGTGTCATTTTGACCTACAACATCATGAGATTTTTGTTTTTTGGCTTGTGGTGTTTCATTTCATTGATTTGTAGATATATTTCAAAAAGCACTTGGACCATCCCATTTGGAGGACTACTATAAAAAGCCCAACGATGCATGTGGTGTTTCATTTCATTGATTTGTAGATATATTTCAAAAAGCACTTGGACCATCCCATTTGGAGGACTACTATAAAAAGCCCAACGATGCATGTGGTGTTTCATTTCATTGATTTGTAGATATATTTCAAAAAGCACTTGGACCATCCCATTTGGAAGACTACTAAAAAAGCCCAACGATGCATGTGGTGTTTCATTTCATTGACTTGTAGATATATTTCAAAAGCACTTGGACCATCCCATTTGGACTACTACTATATAAAAAGCCCAACGATGCATGTGGTGTTTCATTTCATTGATTTGTAGATATATTTCAAAAAGCACTTGGACCATCCCATTTGGAGGACTACTATAAAAAGCCCAACGATGCATGTGGTGTTTCATTTCATTGATTTGTAGATATATTTCAAAAGCACTTGGACCATCCCATTCGGACTACTACTATATAAAAAGCCCAACGATGCATGTGGTGTTTCATTTCATTGATTTGTAGATATATTTCAAAAAGCACTTGGACCATCCCATTTGGAGGACTACTATAAAAAGCCCAACGATGCATGTGGTGTTTCATTTCATTGATTTGTAGATATATTTCAAAAAGCACTTGGACCATCCCATTTGGAGGACTACTATAAAAAGCCCAACGATGCATGTGGTGTTTCATTTCATTGATTTGTAGATATATTTCAAAAAGCACTTGGACCATCCCATTTGGAGGACTACTATAAAAAGCCCAACGATGCATGTGGTGTTTCATTTCATTGACTTGTAGATATATTTCAAAAGCACTTGGACCATCCCATTTGGACTACTACTATATAAAAAGCCCAACGATGCATGTGGTGTTTCATTTCATTGACTTGTAGATATATTTCAAAAGCACTTGGACCATCCCATTTGGACTACTACTATATAAAAAGCCCAACGATGCATGTGGTGTTTCATTTCATTGATTTGTAGATATATTTCAAAAAGCACTTGGACCATCCCATTTGGAGGACTACTATAAAAAGCCCAACGATGCATGTGGTGTTTCATTTCATTGATTTGTAGATATATTTCAAAAAGCACTTGGACCATCCCATTTGGAAGACTACTAAAAAAGCCCAACGATGCATGTGGTGTTTCATTTCATTGACTTGTAGATATATTTCAAAAGCACTTGGACCATCCCATTTGGACTACTACTATATAAAAAGCCCAACGATGCATGTGGTGTTTCATCTCATTGATTTGTAGATATATTTCAAAAAGCACTTGGACCATCCCATTTGGAAGACTACTAAAAAAGCCCAACGATGCATGTGGTGTTTCATTTCATTGACTTGTAGATATATTTCAAAAGCACTTGGACCATCCCATTTGGACTACTACTATATAAAAAGCCCAACGATGCATGTGGTGTTTCATTTCATTGATTTGTAGATATATTTCAAAAAGCACTTGGACCATCCCATTTGGAAAAAGCCCAACGATGCATGTGGTGTTTCATTTCATTGATTTGTAGATATATTTCAAAAAGCACTTGGACCATCCCATTTGGAAGACTACTAAAAAAGCCCAACGATGCATGTGGTGTTTCATTTCATTGACTTGTAGATATATTTCAAAAGCACTTGGACCATCCCATTTGGACTACTACTATATAAAAAGCCCAACGATGCATGTGGTGTTTCATCTCATTGATTTGTAGATATATTTCAAAAAGCACTTGGACCATCCCATTTGGAGGACTACTATATAAAAAGCCCAACGATGCATGTGGTGTTTCATTTCATTGATTTGTAGATATATTTCAAAAAGCACTTGGACCATCCCATTTGGAAGACTACTAAAAAAGCCCAACGATGCATGTGGTGTTTCATCTCATTGATTTGTAGATATATTTCAAAAAGCACTTGGACCATCCCATTTGGAGGACTACTATAAAAAGCCCAACGATGCATGTGGTGTTTCATTTCATTGATTTGTAGATATATTTCAAAAGCACTTGGACCATCCCATTTGGACTACTACTATATAAAAAGCCCAACGATGCATGTGGTGTTTCATTTCATTGATTTGTAGATATATTTCAAAAAGCACTTGGACCATCCCATTTGGAGGACTACTAAAAAAGCCCAACGATGCATGTGGTGTTTCATTTCATTGACTTGTAGATATATTTCAAAAGCACTTGGACCATCCCATTTGGAGGACTACTATAAAAAGCCCAACGATGCATGTGGTGTTTCATTTCATTGATTTGTAGATATATTTCAAAAGCACTTGGACCATCCCATTTGGACTACTACTATATAAAAAGCCCAACGATGCATGTGGTGTTTCATCTCATTGATTTGTAGATATATTTCAAAAGCACTTGGACCATCCCATTTGGAGGACTACTATAAAAAGCCCAACGATGCATGTGGTGTTTCATTTCATTGATTTGTAGATATATTTCAAAAGCACTTGGACCATCCCATTCGGACTACTACTATATAAAAAGCCCAACGATGCATCTCTACTCTACTACTCCAGTAGTAGTAGTAGTGGAGAGTGGAGAGTGGAGAGTAACGTATCTCGTAAGAAACTACTCCCTCCGTCTCACTTCTATATTACACTTTCACAACTTTAAATGAAAAAAACCGCCAACAAGCTACTTAGAACATATGGCTGTTATCATCTTTAAATTCACATTATAAGCTATATTTCCATGTATATATTATATTTAGAATTATTAAGTCTTTCAGTCCGTTGAGCCGTTCAAAGTAAGGAAGCCGCCAACAATCCACCCTTTTTCTTACGGATCTCCCCAGCAAGTGAAAATTCGACGATCACACCAGCACAAATCTCTTTCCTCTGAATATAAGCAACAACTTTGAAAATGGTGACAACAAGGAAAAAGAGGGTTGCGATGACCGAAAAGCTGAAAAAAGATGTATTCACGGCGTGCGTGGTGAGGGTGTCGCGAGAAATTTTACCTTACGGAAGTTTTAAAGCTGTTGGCGAAACACACAAAATCCATCCAAGAACTGTTGCTAATCTGTGGTATTCAACGCTGAAGCAAATACCGGGATATCAACCCAATACCCCTCTTGACCCTGTCTCTCTTCTTGCAAACGTTCCAGAAACGGCATTTACTACGAAGTTCGAAAATTCTGGAAGAAACCCGAAGCATGACCGAGACATGCTGTTGCAAGAGATCAAGAATATTGATCCTACCGCTAGAAGAACCATCAGATCTCTTGCTGGAGCTGTTGGTATTCCAGTTATGACCATCTGGAGAATGAAACAGTCGAAGAAACTGAAGGTTCATACCATGGCTTTGAAGCCGAAGTTGAACGATGATCATCGCCTCAATCGGCTGTTTCACTGCATCGCAAAGAACGACAAGAACACTATCAATTCTGTGGCTGAAATGACGTTCAAGAGCATGTATAACGAGATTCATATTGATGAAAAATGGTTCTTTCTTGTACGGGACGGGCTTCGGTGTATTGTGACCCAAGACGAGCCACCGCCTAAGGCAATATCAGTGTCCCACAAGAGTCACATCACTAAAGTCATGTTTCTTTCCGCTCTTGCAAGACCAAGATTCAATCATACAACGAGACAGGAGTTTGATGGACTAATTGGAATCTATCCAGTAGGAGAAATCGACATGTATGTGAGAGCAAGCCATGGTCACCAACCAGGAGATCTAAAGTGGTGTAACGTCAACATGGATAGGGATTTGTACCGAGATATGCTTTTTAATTTTGTGTTACCGGACGTGAAGAAGAAGATGCCAATAGACAACAACATTATATTGCAGCAAGACGGTGCCAAAGCTCATCTACCAGATGACGATCCGTTGTTTGCAGCAAAGGTCACAGAACTGTTTGGAGATCCAACTGCTGTGAAGCTGTACACACAACCGGCACAGTCACCAGATTTGAATGTGAATGATCTTGGCTTTTTCAATTCTCTACAGTCAAGATACTACCAGACAGCTCCAAAGGACGCTCTTGAATTGATTGAGATGGTAGAAGAAACTTACAAGAACTATCCAGCCAAGAAACTCAATCGAATTTGGTTGACACTGCAGAGTGTGATGAATCAGGTCATCAACCAAAGAGGAGACAACGACTACACAATCCCTCACATGAAAAAAAAGTTCTGGAACGACAAAACCAATTGCCACTATCGTTGGATGTAACTGCAGAGGCAAGCACGTATCCACTCGACATCTTGGTTGATTGATGCTTTCAATAATAGTCTCTGATAGAGTTCTGTTTCCTTTTGTTGATGTTGTCACAACTTGAAATGAAAAATTTAGTTTCTCTAATGCTTTTTGAAACAGTTGTCGAGCATTCTTCTAAATATTCATAAAAAACGAGCCGGGTCATATAAAAATGAGTCGCGCCATCCCCTGTAGAAATCCTAGGAGGTCTACACAGCTCGGCACGCTTCATTTTTGTTTTCTGACTGGCACGGCATCCTCAATAGGAATATAGAAGTGAGACGGAGGGAGTACGTAGTACTACAGTACGATAGTCTGTACGTATGAACATACTGGTACCGGTACACTGCCAGCCGACAGTCATATCCACAACATCAAAAACAACTTTCATCCATTCCACCGAGGCGTCCTGCAAAAGCATAGCGGATCTCCAAACAACTGGGTAGCGGAGACTCTCGAAGACTTTGTTACAGCAGCAACACCAACAATAATCATGCAAACAATCAAACAAACAACACAACCCTTCCGGCCATTTCTCCGATTCGGATTTCCGTAATTCCGCATGTTAGTGCTGCTTGATCAAAACAGCAGCATCGCAACAACACACCACCATGGCGTCTCTAGCCTCAATGGACGAGTCAAAGGCGATATTGGTCAATGATGGGGTAGACTTCAGGGGCGCATATCTTCGGCGCCGACAGGTCGTGGCCGAGATCATTGATTTGACCAAACGCAATAACCTCCTCGTGATACAGGCTCCTCCTGGCACCGGCAAGACGTCGCTGACGCAGCTTGTTAAAGCTCAATTGGACGCGTCGGGCGCAACTGTGATCCGAATAGCTCTCAGCGATTTCTATTCACTGGATGAGTTCAAAGCGGACATCAAGGAATATGGTATCAGCCCTTCCCCGGTCGTCGTGCAGCAGAATCTCAGAGAAAACACGTGGTTGCTCCTAGACGACGCTCAGAATTGGTATGGGGAAGAGTACTGGGGGATCTGGCAGTTTTTGATCAAACAGTTACCGCAGGTTGCCCAAGGTCGACTTTTTATCATTATCGCGGCAACATACGATCTCTCAACTTCTAGATCACCCGTGCATTTTGGAAGCCTTGAACACTTTACAGAAACTGCAGTTTCTGCCGACGAAGTCTCTGAACTTTTTGCCATGCACCTACCGCATCGTGATCATCAAGACTTCTGTAAGGTCAAGGAAGACATTGCGAGCCTAAGCAAGGTTGCGGAGGATAAGTTTCACATTGGTGTGGTGATCCAAGCGATTGTGATGCTCAAGAACATGAGAAAGGAATCAACAAAGCGTCAAGATGAAGAGTCAGTTCGGAAATCGCTCCGATCAGGAGACTTTGTGTACCTCCTAAAGAGGTGCTACATGGTTCCCGATGGACTTCCAGCGGAAGGGCGCATACGCCTTGTTGATATCCTTCTTAGTCCTGGTGTAAGCAGAAATGATATTTCAGACGACAGCTTGCTTGCTCCGTACGTCCGAGCTGGAATTCTTGAACCAAATAATGGTGAATTTTCCTGTATGGCGGCATGGTGGTTCTACAACCGAAGCTGCTTTCCTGGCAGAACAACTGCACTAACTGCCAGCCTTGATTTGCTGGTACGCGAGTCGGTAAAGTTGCTCTCTGCAGACCGGTTGAGAAAAAGTATGGTCGATGGTTTTCCAAAAGAGGCAGCCTTTCAGCATTTCTTCAATGAGGTCCTGTCTATGAATCTGACCATCGATACCTTCCTGATACCAGAATTCAACACGAAAGCGACAATGCCGCTAGGTGGAGAGGTAACCGGAGAGCTTGATTTTTATATCAACTCACATTTGCAATGGTGTCTTGAGCTCCTTCGTCTGGGTAAGGGGATCGGTGAGAACTTGGCTAGATTTGACGAAGATGAAGGCAAATACCGCATGGTGACATCAAGAGAATACCTGGTCGTTGACTGCCGACCTCCAAAGGAGGGCTCTGGTGCTCATCGCAATGAGAACCGTTGTACTCTCTACTTCGAACAGAACTTCACAAAATGCCGTATTCAGATGCGGTTGCAGGAAGAAGAGGTCGTTGACCTGAAGCCCTAAGAGAAAAGTCCATTGCGGAAACAAATTCACTCTCATTGGCAATATCTTGCCTTGACAGGAGTCGAGTTGACTGAAGGGTCGCTTTTCGCTGACGCTGACTATTGAGCGTACGCAACAAAAAGTGGAATTCGAGCAAACGTGTGGTGTTAGGTACCTGTTCGTACATAACTGTCGAGGCTCCACCGTCTCCGGATATCGCACCAGCGCCACCACAAGTTTTGTGCATCGAGACGATTCCATGTGGGGATGTACAGACTGGCCTTGCATACCTCTGACAGCATCCGATCGGCCCGAATCGGCTAGAACAGTCATATGGGCCGTTTCCGACTATACCGCTACCTGATAATGAAATCTATTTTACGACTTTACCGTTACCAATGGAGCCATGCCGATCTCTCTTAGTTCCCATCGATGGCCACGATCGTGGGACGAATCACAAGAGCAAGACGACGATTTAGCCGAAGGAGATCCAACACAACACCAAAAGCAACGACAACAGCAACGGAATACGCCCACGGATCACCGATGGGCTCCTACCGTGCTGAAGCATATTGGAAATGCACCATTCTTCAATTTCTGTTCCTGCTCAGAGAATACTACGACTTGACCTAAGCACCAATGCATGTATACTGCGACAACGAAGCCCTGGTAGAAAATGTCAACAACGCCCGTGAACAATCTCCCCCGCAATTTCCCAACGACGCCCTGAAAGCCAGTTATGATGTTCTGCAAGCGGTTGTACGGCTTGCCAAACTCCTCCCACAGATAACATTCCACCACATCACGGGCCATCAAGACACACAGGCAGCCCTAGATAAATTGAGTCGGTCCGTGAAACTCAATGTCCAGGCTGACAAACTGGCTGGAAACTACCAGCGTCTTCCTCCTCGCACAAAAAACATACCGGCTCAAATGATCGACGGCACCCACTGTCACCTAATCTACAATGGACAAACTGTTGCCTCCAAACACCGCAAACACATCAGAGATCATCGCCGCACCAAGGAACTCAAAACAAATGTAGACTCAAATGTCGCAAGCAGCATTTGCAGACATAGATTGGCAGCGCCACGAACGTTCCGTTAACACGTTCAAAGATGGCCCACACATATTCCTTGTCAAGTTTCTGCACGGATGGCTCCCCGTGGGAAAGTTAGTTTTCCAGAAACAACCCGGTCAAGTACCCCAGTGCTTGCCCATCATGCGATGAGCCCATTGAGGATTCTAAACATTTCCTCACATGCCCGAACCCAGAGCGTCGCAAATGGCATAAGTGGATAACTGATCCAGCCCTTCTAGACCTCTTCCTGTGGGGCCGGAACCATTGGCTCCATCCATCAAAAACCGCGATAATATTATTCAGGCTCGGAACAGTATTTTGCATGCACGTCGATTCATGGATACCATGTTTTCTTCTTTACATGGAATACTAAATTACAACTAGACTACTAACTGCAAGTCGTACTACTACTATACGCCCAACTCTAGAGTAGAGAAATAGGGACAAGACTGAACTTTCAAACACACGGTTCTATGGTAGGCTATCCTTTATTTACTTTTGTTCCTGTATTTTTTTTGCTTCGAACGTGGGTCCCACTATACGTTTTTACTTTCCCTCTGTGGTGTCCTCGTCCTTGTCGTCTTCCTTTTTGTCAACCGTCGAAGTCTTTTCTTCTTCTGGTTTCGAATCAGTGTCCACTTCCTCTTTCTGTTCTTCGTCTTGTTTTGGTTGTTGTTGTTGTTGCTCGACGTCCTTGGATGGTTCTTGTGGTGTAGTAGACTCTCCCTGTTCTTTTGTCTTGGTCTCTTTCACATCGTCCTCATTCTTCTTTTCGGACTCTTCTGTTTTGGTCCGGTCGTTGTTGTCATTAGTTGTTTCATTTTTGTTTTCGGGTTCCTTGTTGGAGTCTTCCTTCCTGTTGTCCTCGTCATCGTCATCGTCGTCGTCCTTCTTTTTTTGTTCTTCTGGTTTTGGTGTTGGTTCGGTTGTTGGTGGTAGTGTTGGTGGCAAGTTTTCATGCCATCCATTGACTTTCCATTCTTTCTTGTTGATGTCGATGACAATCTTTCGTTGTTGACCAAACGTCTCCTTGAAGAGTTGTTGCAATTGTCCGTACATGACTTCAAAGACCATTTGTGCCATGTTGGTATTCGTCAAGACATCTTGGACGATTTCGTCGACGGCAGTCACGGCCTGTACCATCAAATCTTCCTCTTCGGCATCCAAATCGATCGGTTCTCCGTCTCCATCTTCTTCTTCGTATTCTTGATTGAGATCCATCGCTGCTTCCATGTCGATGATCAAATCTTCCATAACTTCATTGCTTTGCGAATGTATCTCGTTGTACAACTTTTCACGGAACTTATTTTCGATGTTGGTGACAAGTTTTTGGAAATCATCATCGTGGAATCGTACATTCGTATCGACCCTGTTCTTGTTGATATCTTCCAACTCTGTTTTGGTTGGTTCCATAGTCGTTTGGATACGACCATCAATATCTGACTGTAACGATACAAGTTGTTCGTCCATGGCCGATTGCAAATGATCGACGAAATCATCAAACCTAGATTTGGTATCCAACAGGTCGGCATCTCGTTCGAATTCGTCAATATCCCAAAAAAAGTGTGTATCATCGTCGTCGGTATCATCATCATCATCGTCATACCCTTCTTCTTGTCCTCCTCCTTGTTGTTGTATCTTGTTGTTGTTGTCGTTGTGTTTATTGCTTTCCTTTGCATCAATCCCATCATCATTCTCGGAAGCTGACAAATGAATAACACCGATTTGATCCGGATCAAAATTTCGTAGGGATTGTTGTTGTTGTGGTTGTTTTCCATCCTTTCGAAGGGCAGTACTTTTGTTCTTGTTGTTGTTGTTGTTGTTAGGAGATGTCCCAATATGAGATACGAAAAGAAACATGACCATCATCAACGTGGCCATGAAACATCCTTTGAGATTGGAAGAAAAGGCAGTTTCAGATGATGACAACAATGACGACGATGATCGTCCTCGTCGTCGTCTGTCATGTCATGTCATGTCACATATCAAAAAGGGTAATTCCATAGAGACAATTCGATCAAACAATCAGAGAGAAGATACGTATCATATGAGTGACTTATAAGCGAATGCACCACACAATACAACAAAACACAACACACAAGAAGAGGACCATCATCATAGTGACAACATCATTTTGCATGTTGTCACTCCATTGTCAATATTATGTCTTCTTTCGTCGAAAAATTAACCAACAGTTAAAACTTACAAATTTGGAGCGGTGAGACCCATCTTGAGATGATGCAATTTTGACAGACAGTAGAGTAGTTATTTACGGTAGGAGTGATAAATGACAACAGGAGAGATTGGGTGTATAGAAAGGGACGGGTTGGTAGAAAAGCAAAGGGAGGAAACAAACTCTTTTGTGTGTGTCGACAAACTGCCTTTCACCTACCGTACGTAGTCTACGACCGGAGTATCGGTTTGTTTTTCGTTCCCACCAAAAAGTCAACAACAGCAACGTGCAGGCGACAGTAGTACGGTACTGCATGTACCGTACCGGTCGTCGTAGTACTTGAAGGGTGAAAACGACAAGTTTGTTGAGCATTTATTTTTTTTTGGGGGGGGATGGATTGTTGCAACAAGCACCAAAAAATGTTTTCGTTTCTCGTATAATAACTGTAAATGATAACTGTAATAAAATAAATAAAATATAATGTTTTCATTTGCATCCTCCACGTTTCTGTTTGACCACCCGTCCCCCTCTCTTGTGAAAAATCTGTTCGACGTGACAAAAGAGCTCGTTGTGTGGTTGTGTGTGTTGCGCGTTTCGCGTGGTTGTTGGGCCGGCGGGTATGATACCGGTAGGTCTCTCGTTCGTCATTATACGGTACGGTACTAGTCGTACAGTTTAAGCAGCCGTGCCTCGGTGTGGCCGAGAGGACGACAGTTGATTCAAAGGGGAAGAAGAAGAGGAATATAATAATAAGGGGATTTTTCATTTTGTGGGAGTATCATCATAATATTATACGCTCGGGTACGTATGTATCGTACGGTATTACCCCTTACACTCTGTAGAACATACTACCTTACTATGTACCTAGTACTATCATACAGTGAGACAAGAATGGGATTGGGAGAGCAACAACATCATCATCATTATAATATTATATATTATATACTGTCGTATATTTTTCTATTTCGACAACCACACAGGAAGGAGCAACTATCTTGCTTGGAGGGAAATCAACGAGGATTTGATGTGTTTGAGATTTGTGGCTGTGAACAACAAGGTAACGTTTAGCATTTCCATTACAATAATTGTACTTGGCAGCAGAAAGTCATTCACAAAACACGGAATGTGTAGTGTCAATGTTGGATGAAATCCATAGCAGAACAATCTCCCTCTTTTTTCCTCCTACTCATCAGTTGGATGGAACATTGTATTTGGCAAACAGATTTTCTGGTTTCGTCATGGCTTTAAATTCGAGATTGTTCCCACTCGGATCCTTGAAGAACATGGTGTATTGTTCTCCCGGTTGTCCTGCGAATCGTAAATGAGGCTCGATGATGAAGGTGATTCCATGAGACTTCAATCGTTCGGCCAACGTATGGAATTCGTCGACCGTCAAGGCCAATCCGGTATGTGGGACAGGAACTTCGTCTCCATCGACGGGATTGTAATAGTCGATACAACGGTAATCGTTACCGACCCAATGACACACGATCTGATGTCCATGGAGGGAATAATCTTGCCACTTTTCACTGCTCCGTCCCTCTTGACAACCCAAAATGGTCCCATAAAACTCTTTCGCTGCCTCCAACGAATGTACAGGAAACGCGTAATGGAAGGGTGTTCCCGGAGCCGGTTCGCTTAACGTCACATATTCGGTAGTATTGCCCCTACTGCTGCTGCTGCTGCTGCTGCTGTTACATCGCACTGTTGTGGAATACAAAGCCATCGAGGAGGGTGAAATTACAGGTCCTGTTGTTGTCGTCGTCGTCGTCGTCGTCGTACCAATAACATTGTTGTTGTTGTTGCTGTTGCTGTTGCAAGACGATGTTCGACAAGACAACAAGAAAGCTCGAGTGTACCACCTTCCTCGACACTTTCCTACTATGGAAGTCAAATCGGTGACAGATGAGATAACTCGAAACATGACAACGATGATAATTTTTACAGGTACACAGGCAGCGAGTATCCGTATGGTAAAAGTTGACGTTGATGGTATTGACTGTGAGGATCCTAACAGCAGCAACGACAACAACAACAACATCCACGCATTCACAGACGACGGATTCTCTACAAATACTGGAGTAGCTAGGTACTCGGAGTGCGGTATTCGAAGTATTTTATTTTTTTGAAATGTGAAGATAGACATCACAGTGACGTAGCTGTTAATTACCAACTCGTAGTACGGTAATTGTCGTACAATACACGAGACTACGAGAATTTTTCTTCTCTTTTATTCGCCAATCAAAACAAATATATCGATTTTTGACACAAAATGACGCGTGATGATACCTTTTTTGTCTCCATCAATCCATCAGAAACGGAAGATTAATGATCATCTCTCTTCATCATCGCCATCGGCCCTCTCAACACCTATTTACTTTATATTTTCTGAGACAAGATGATTCAACCCGAGATTCTTATGCTTGTCGCGACGCTAGCGAATGTCACCGGAGGAAATTATACATCTCGTTCCAAGCGAGACGAGGCCATGGAAAAGTTGGCAAACAGATTTGAATCGCTTCAACAGTCCATGAGCATTTCATGTGCGGCTGCCGTTGCCGCAAGTCTCATGAAGGAAGCTGAAGTGATTGAGAGAAGACTTGGACAGTCAGAAGGCTATCCACTTTGCCCACAGCTTCGTGCCCGAATGCAAGCTCGTTTGAACAAGATATATGATGAACTCTATGGACCGGCCCAAGACGAATAAAACTATTAAAATCACGAAGCAACCTACCCATTATATAATAGTAGTATTGTCTAAACAACCTACCACTGCTAAATATCTTGTGTATGTTACTCTTCTGGTCGAATTCTGTAGCTAGAGGCCAAGATTCTGGAATCGTCACCATGGGGAAGGTTTTTAGTCCGGGCTTCACCGGCATCTTCTGAACTATCAAAGAAGGTAGGCTTGGCCACGACTCAGTCATCATACAAGTTTCTTGTTGTTTGATGCATCGGCATTGAACTCGCTCCGTTCGTTTGTGTATGCGCTGTTGCATTCCCAATGGAGACATATCCCAAAACGGTTTAGATTTTCGATTCGTTGCAAAAGAGCAATCTCATCAAACGACGTAGCGGTACGGGATTAACATCGAGCCCAGCAACAGCAATAAAATGAATACCGGTAGTGAACATCGCAAAAGCAGCTTGTGCACATTCACTCCATTGGATTGATAATGCATGGCCGTAGTCAATCTCGCTGACGCCGGCAGATGAGTAAGTAGACTCAGAGAACATATTTTGTATCCGTCGTGGACACGGAGAGACGCAGTTTCTCACGGTGCTTCGTCCACTCATACAAAGTAGTATTTTGGTTGTTTTATGATTGTTGCTTTCATAGTTTGGCAACAGCTCAGATCAGCTCAGCTGATCAAAGTCTTGTGCAGTTGGCAAAGATGGAGGGATGTTTGAACATTTGTTTCGTATGCTTGTACTTCATAGTGTTGAATTCCAAGAGACTTGGGAAGTGACAACCTTGGCCAAACCCCAACCAATCCAAAGCTTTGTTCAGAATACGAACATCTTTGGTCCACTCGGAGCTATCCAACATATAGGAGAGATCCGGACCCAGCAATTCATACATGAGTTTCAAATTTTGGTTCTCCCGTTCCACCTTTGTTTTAACATTATTTCCTTCCCATTTGAAAGCTTCTTTCAAAGATTTGAGATGTGCTACTGTATCAGAGCGATAATTGATCAGATATCTCGTGCATGGCAAATGTTCCTTGAGGAATTTCACAAAAGCTTCCATCTCATTCCTATTCTTTGCTGTATGAGCCCGAATCGTTTTGAAGCCGATGATTGTGGACTCCTCCTTTTCGATACTTGCAATGGGTAGTTTGGGAGGGGTGATGATTTCAATAGAATTTTGCAAGATACAAGAAAGTGCCCCGTTGGGTATTTTGTTCCTACCAAACGCTGCCTTCAAATTCGTACCCTCTATGAAATTCCTTTCACAGAATGTGTTTTGGAAGAAATGGAACTGTGTCCATAACAAACCGTTGTTCTCGCCGCTCATTCGAACACCTGGAAGGGAATCCAACATCCAATTCAGTGTCGTGGAAGCAGATCGTCCGCTTGCAAAAATGATCAAAAAACGTCGTTTGCAAGGATAACACAGAGGTGAATTGTTACAGATGCTGTTGGGACACCAGTTGGAATTGCCGTAATCGATGAAGGGTGCGTCCTGTCTATTTGCCGCAATAGTTGTAGTCGTGTTCGTGGTTGACTGGACGGTCGCGTCCCTTGGGTACTCTTTGGATGTCACCTTGTTGGCAACGTCATTTCCGATACTTCCAACGAAATTCCAATAGTTTCCCACGATGACAATCGCCGCCAGTAAAAGAAACTGGAAGAAGGACGATCCTTTCATGGACATCGATCCAGTCATTATAACTGTGTGACAATTCTTTATTTTAGGTATTTCGTTGTATGGGTGGTATCATTCATGGACGGCACAGACAAAACCGGTCGCTGTTTTGGCAAGTTCGAATAAAACGTCAAAGGTACTGACTCTATCACACCAAAACACAATTCAGTGGGACATTATGTCGGGAACAGAACAGGGACGGTGTGTGTTGAGGACAGGACTTCGTAGAATAATAAAGCTAACTGTGAATAGCTACCTCTACCAGCTAGCTTGAGAATCGTCGTAGAGAGTGAGTTGTTTTGATGGTATGGGGAAGGTCGAAGGTTGGGAGTTGGGAGTCGGGAGTCGGGAGTCGGTTGTTTCCGTAGGGTTTTACTTAATTTTTATTACAGTTAATTACTTCGAAGTATTTTGTTGACTGTTGCGATGTACTTCAGTACTTGAAAGCTAGGTAGGTTCGTACCAGTAATACGTATGCTCATTATCCAATGGAATTTACTACGTACGTTGTGACGACTGAAGTACCGTAGGTACATTGTACACCGCACTACGGCCAACTGTGAAAGTGCGTCGAACCACGTCTACATGGCAATTGCGCGCGCATGTCATCCATCATCCATCCCATCCATCTTCAGAAGATTCTACGGAGTATTTCTTTTTTTCGAAGCAACCCATTCATCGTTCCATCCGTGAGGCTTCTTCTGATGATTTACTCTTATATTTGTAATTGGTCGATCAATACATCAAGAAGGGAAAACAATGTCTCGTAGAAAACCTTCTAACATACAGGACGGCGTGAATGGAGTGACAGCGGCCACAACAACTCTCAACAACAATGGCGTTAGCAATTCCGTGGTGAACACCATCCCCAAGATCCCAGTTCGTTTCTTCTTGTTTGCTGCCTGTCTTTGGTGGTCCTTGTGGATCCTTGCCTTGTTTGGGGCTTCTGCTCCCGGACATAATCGAAAAATCTCATCAATTTCAGTAACCGATTATGATCAATTGAAGAATGTAGTGAGTAGTCCTGCAGCGTCCATTTCTAA
The DNA here is from genome assembly GCA_019154785.2 of Nitzschia inconspicua. Taxonomy (NCBI): domain Eukaryota; phylum Bacillariophyta; class Bacillariophyceae; order Bacillariales; family Bacillariaceae; genus Nitzschia; species Nitzschia inconspicua. The sequence goes on from JAGRRH010000012.1 coordinate 450,461, forward strand.
TGCACGTTGGAATTAGCATTCCGTGTTGGATTGGGTCGATGACGTCACAGTCATGGGATACGGTCTGAAGCTGCATCCTCAAGCGACTGTTGTCAAGAATTTGATGCGAAGGCATGACAAGAAGAAACCGTCCAAGCCATTGTGACCGGAAAATTGGAAGATTGTTTCGCACGCAAAACCAATCAACATTGAATATGTAGACGTATCAGACGGAAACAAGGAACATCCTCACTTGGGAGCAACGGACGAAAACGGTCGTATTGGATACATCCATGACGAAACAGCGCTACGAAAGAATCCACCATCATTGAAAATTGATGACTCACAAATGAACAAGTTTTGCAAATCTAGAGACGAGCACTTCCAGATGATGCATAACCGAATTGTTGTGGATACAGATTATGACAGAAGGACAATGGAAGAGAGTGGCATTCATAAGCGAGACAAATTATTTTGCCTTGTTTACACCTTTGATTCTGCCCATCCCATGATCCCGTATATATTAGAAACATGGGGGTAAGTGCAGTGCAGTGCCGCGCAGCGTTCGTATCCAAAACTTTGCCACTGATGACAAAAAGTCACTCATCGGAGTTGTTCTGTCACTGAATCTTGTTTGGGTTTTCTTGTTGTCCTTCAGACCAAAATGTGACGGATTCGTGGTCGGAAGCAACAAAACAGACCCCTCTTTGGGCACGGTCAATATATTGCACGAAGGTCCAGAAGAATGTAAGTGTTGACAGACATGCCCCTATCGACAATAAGCACTTCCTACTGCCACGGTTCATCATGTCTGACCATTTCTTTTTTTTTTCGTATGCAGACAACAACATCTGGCAAAAGGTCCGTTCGATGTGGTGTTACATCTACGACAATTACTATGAGAAGTACGACTGGTTCCATATAGGAGGGGACGATCTTTTCCTTCTAATTGAAAATCTTAGGCTCTATCTAGAGAGTGAAGAAATCAAATCTGCAGCGAACGGTGGCATCTATTTGCCAGACGGTACAGAAACGACTCAAACACCACTCCTCCTTGGCAGAAGATTCGCCTTAAAGGGAGACTTGAATGATATTTTTGTTTCTGGGGGTTCAGAATACACTATGAACAAGGCTGCGCTGAAACTTCTCGTTACGGAAGGCTTGGACAATTATTTTCCTCATGCTCACACATGTAAGCGACGACGTCGCTGCGGCGGTAAATGCCGATGGTCTGTCATGTTATCGCTTCTAAACCATCTCCTCCCCTCACTTTCTGTTCCACAGTCTCAGAGGATACAATGGTATCAAAAATTCTCCAAAAACTAGACGTGTTGCCATATGATACCAAGGACGAGGACGGCGGAGAGAGGTACATGCCGTTCATGCCAGGATTCCATTGGTCGTATCGTCTGCCAAAGGATCCATTGAACAGCAAGGAATGGTATGCCGAATACAGTATTAACATCAAAGAGGGCGCGGAACACTGTTCCCCCAAAAAGTGTGGCATTCCATCATGTGAAGGGAGAGAATATGAAACGACTATTCGCACTGGCGTACGGTTTGTGCCCGAAGGAGTATTTGGAGACTAGCTCTGTCTGAGTTTCAATAGAGTCTTGCTGTATGATTTAGTTTCAAAAAAATAATGCATCGTTCACGATTGGATTCTCTCATGTCGAATACGACTACCAGTACTAGGTAGACTTACCTAAAAGTAGTGCAGTACTCCGAGTAACTATGGTTGTTGCAATCACCTTTTTATTTTCTCTTGTCCGGATCAGAGTCTGGGATGCGTAGGTGGCAACAGCTCAATGCCTTGTACAGTTGGCAAAGATTGAGGGAAAAATCATACAGCAATGGAAATATAATATTATAATTGGCCAGCAACAGCTCATCAAAGTCCTGTGCAGTTGGCAAAGATGAAGGGATTTTCGAACGTCTGCTTTGTATGCTTGTACCTCATGGTGTTAAATTCCAAGAGACTTGGGAAGTGACAATCTTGGCCAAACCCCAACCAATCCAAAGCTTTGTTCAGAATACGAACATCTTTGGTCCACTCGGAGCTATCCAACATATAGGAGAGATCTGGTCCCAGCAATTCATACATGAGTTTCAAATTTTGGAACTCGTTTTCAACTTGCTTTTCGGCAATAGTTCTTTCCCATTTGAAAGCTTCTTTCAAAGATTTGAGATGCGCTTCTGTATCAGAACGATAATTGATTAGATATCTCGTGCATGGCAAATGTTCCTTTAGGAATTTCACAAAAGCTTCCATCTCATTCCTATTCTTTGCTGTATGAGCCCGAATCGTCTTGAAGCCGATGATTGTGGAGCTTTGCTAAACTTGACAACACAAAGAGCCTTCATCGGTTGCAACCATCATCAGGATCAAACCCTTCGACAGTTAGTAAATGCTGTAGAATTCTGAAATTTTGTCTTGGTGTGCATGTATTTCTTTGTGTTGAACTCTAGCACTTCTGGAAAGTGGCATGGATCCGAGTACCCCAACCAGTCCAGTGCCTCATTCAGAACACTCACATTTTTCGTCCACTTGGTACTGTCCAAGAGATGGGCCTGTTGTGGTCCCAGTAATTTATAGAGAAGCATCAAATCATCATTCTCCTCTCCAATTTGATTCGTGATATTTCCCGTCCAATAAAAGTTCGTCTTCAGGGAATGCACATGGGTTTGAACGTCGCTCCGGTAATTGATCAAATACCTAGCACAGGGCAAATTCTCTTGCAAAAAGTGGACAAAGAGTCGCATCTCATCATCGTTGACTGCAATATGAGATCGGACCGTTTTGAAGCCAATGATTGTGGATTGTTCTTCCTCCGTGTCGTTGATGGGGAACGTTGGAGGAGTGATGAGCTCAATGGTATTTTGTAGGATGCAAGAAAGGGATCCTGGGAGGATTTGATTTCTTCCAAAGGAATTCCTTTTGCCAATGGACTTGCCAAAATGCTCTTTTTCAAATGTGGTATTGTACAGATAAAATTCGTTCTTCAATAGGTTGTTGTTTTCGCCGCTCATCCTTACTCCCGGTAGAGAGTCCATCATCCAAGTAAGTGTGGTTGACGCAGACCGTCCAGTAGAGAAAATAATTAAGAACCTTCTCTTACAGGGTTGGCACATTGGAGAAGAGTGACACACTGATTGTGGGCACCAGGAGGAGTTTCCATACTGTGGAAGAGGAGATTCAGGGTTGGCTTGTTTCACGACGGGATTGCTCATCTCCTCAACAACAGTCTTGTCGATGTCGGTATCGATGTTGAAGCTTTCTTGAACGGTCCAAAAATTTGCCAGAAATACAAGCATCACCAGAATTTGCAACGCAATCTTGGCGGCTTCAGTTGAAGCCATGGTACCAATGGATGATGTGTTTCAAGGGAATGTCTGCACTGTATCCACCTACCGACTCGACAACAATGGTGTGAATGGAGAGAAATCGAAGCCGGCAGTTCAGTCACTACCCTGGGTATGATGTGGAAAAAGAGATAGGTTCTCTACTTGCTAGCTACGACCCTAGCTAGTAGCAAGTAGTCCAGAGCTCGATGTGGAGAATTTTACCCAGAAAACTACTACTCCATAACAGAAAACAAGCTGACCCATCCGACAATCAGATCCGACGATGATGTCCCCTGGTGGGGCGGTGGGGCAAGGAGATGTGTATAGGTCAGGCCTCATCGGGTCTTGGAGAAGAAAAAAAAATACGTACTTCGTAGTAACAAGAATACCGGTAGGTATCAAACACTCTACTACGACCTAGGTACCGGTACTCTCTATGTCGTACAAGACTACCGATACCGGCAATAGAGAGTACCGTTGTACGTACCTACCTACCGGTCATATTATTATTGATGGAATTACACAGGAAATAAGCTTTTATTGCAATTTATAAATTATAAAAAGTTCTTGCACTATCGGGAACGACCATACCAATATGACAGTACCGCTTCCCGTCCGCTCAGCGAAGTCAAGCATGTTCGGGCCTGGTTAGTACTACGGTGGGGGACCACGTTGGAATCCCAGGTGTTGTTCTCTTTTTGGTTTTCTTTTCTGAAAATCTACTAGCTAGCTAGGTATTACAATGCACTCGATTCTTTGGCTGCTACGGTACAACGACGTCTACGGTAGGTACCGGAAAGAAGCATGATAATGAGCATTGGAGGTTCTGATGACACAAACAACACATAAAAAATAATATTATGATCTCCATTGTAGCCTTGGTCACCAATGCTTTTCTGGTTGTATTCTTTCTTGTGTCGACAGTCCACAACCATCCTGGAAGGAACCATTCCTTCAAATAAGATACGCGAAGTTGAATTTGCAATGTCGTGGTCGTAGTTATGATGTCCGTATGTCCATCCAACCATGGCCCGATGCATGATGTTCCGGTTGGATTCCCTGAAAACCAGCCATCGCAAACACAAGGGCATGTGAAAGAAGTAGATGAATCGGTCATATGCGACAATGCGTTTTTGATGAGCATCAACACAATTATGAACGACTGTTGAAATGCTCTGTAAATAGCCCAGTGTTTGTCGATCAGTGGAGCAGTTTGGCAAGCAAACGAACGATGATGACAAATCCGTCCAAAGCTGCGTCACTTTTCAAAGACGAGTCATTGCAACACGATCCTTATTTTCCTCTGAATAGTGTCGACACAAAGTGTTTGAACGTTATTGTTTTTCCAAAAGGTAGATCCCAACACGACGACATGGGGATACAACAACAAGCTGTTGGTGTTTGTTGGATTGACAACGGAACCTTCTTTGCCAAATTGCTGTGATTCGTCTTGTTCGTACCACCATGGCAATCGAAAGGATTGAAAGCGCCAGTATTCTGGATTACTTGATAGCGTCATTGTTTCGGATGTATCGTCCAGTTGAAGTTCGACGTCGCATCCAAAAAGTTCAAGGTTACTGTCCAGTAATAATGATGTTGGTTTCCCGTGGATGGAATGTGTAATTTTTTGTTTCACTTCCTCCCATAGTGTATCCGAAAAGATACATCCCGACAGACCAGTGTCTAACACAGCTACTAATGGTCGTGAAAAAGAAGTCGCATCGAAGGTATACCTTGCATTTTTTCTGGCATCGGTGACGGAACCAATGTTTGTTTGTACTTGAAGCGAAATTTTCTGGCATAGGACACCATAGTGATGAAGGTTAACACCAAACGGTGTTAGATTGTACATGGACAGGAGTGAATTGCGTTCCTTTTCAGCGTTAGTCGAAATCGTGCTTGTTTTCGACAAGAGTAATCTTGGATGATGATTGGAAAATTCCATTTGAAAGGATTTGTATCCAAATTGTTGCATGAACGTAGGTCGACTTTCATCTTCTCCCATCAATCCCAAAAAAATCCCTCCCGTTTCTTGTTGTACTCGAGGCGATGGAATTCCCAAGATTATATCAGTTCGATCCTGAATGGAAGCATTCGTCCCGACCAGCGTTACTGAGGGTGCCATTCTCCATTCGACACTTCCAACGGTTGCACCATACTGTTCGTTACTGAAATCGCTGATTGTCGATTTCTCTGTTTGTTGCCGCTGTCGGAATCCTTTTTTCTTGTCATTGACTATACGTGTCGTCCACGACATGGCAGGTGTTGGAGCGGTCAAGAAGGGTGATCCCGTGTCCACTACAGCCACGTACGAAAACGATTCGGGACTGTCGGGATTCAACGAAAGTAGGATCGGTACAGACCAACAACCACTGATCGGAAGCGATGTCATTGGTAGGACCAAAAGGTCATTTTCTCCGCTATTCTCTAGTTCAATTTTTATCGTTGAACCACTGGGATCCATGGTCATCATTACTCCTGTTGTGAAGGAGACTAAGAAATCATGACGTGATACTGATAATGATGCCATTGACGAAACAGTCATGGCCCCCAAAAGCCAGACCAAAGCCATGGTGGCATCGACACGGTGCTGTCATCAAGATGGTTTGTAGGCAAAAGGATGTTTTGAGCTACGGAGAGAAGGAAAGGAAGGAAACTGTCACGATGCCTGTTGTTGTACTCTACTCTCTCTACTAGTAGTAGAGTACAGGTATAATACATCTTCCACTACCATCACCGGTTAAGGTAATACTACGTACTCCTGTTGGAGCGAACGCAACCCGATGGTATCATAGTACGTCGAAACTTTCCACAAGTAGCTATTTACCAGATTCCTTATGCAAGCAGGTAAATACTTACAGTTAGTAACTGTAATAAGGCCTTAAGAACTATTAAACTACTTTGAACTTATTAACAGTTTTATTCACAGTCAAATACTTCGAAGTACAACAAAGAGAGAACGATAGTTCGACGAAACAGACGTACTCAGTGTACGAGTTCTCGTTTTACTTCAGTAGCCAGATTGAAAGGGGCCATTGAAAAAATGATTGTTGTTGGATGTGCAAAAACACCACGAAGCACGGTGTTTCGCTTTCACAACAAACCTTTGTCGATCAAAGTTGCTGCTTGATGGAAAACATCGTCGTCGTGTTTCTTTGGTTGTTGAAGCCAGCAGGGGGTGTTTATGCTTTTCACAACATTGCTGATGAGAGATTCTTGCCCTTTAGAGGAGGAAAAATTGTCGTTGGCTGGGAAATGGCGTCGTTTTTGACGGTAGAATTCCTCCGAGAACCGGTGGTTAGAAGCCAGGACCAGCGAATGTTGTTGGAGGAAGAGACCGCAGATTCTTGCTCCTTTGGCCTACTATCTGTTCTGGTAGAGTTGCGGAGCCTGTCTTATTATAATTGTGTATAATAGCTACCGTGTAGAGTGTGCCGCACGCGATTGCTAACAGGAATAATGCCAAGAAAAAGAATTTGATGACATCGACAGCACGAATCTCAGGATAGTGGTGATAATCGTCATCAGCATCGGTACAGCGATTGGCGGATGAAGAATCATCGCTGCCGTTGGATGAGATTTCCGTGTCATCGTCAAGCGTTCTTTCATCACTTTCCGAGGATTTTGGATTCGTTTTGAGGACCACGTCGGCGGATTCCGTGATTTCGGTCTTCTCGTGCAACATGATCGTTATTAGTGAATAGCCCTTCTTCTGTTGAGAAGAAATAATATTGGTCTAACGGTGATGTTGTGTAGGATATTACTTCTACTAAAAGCGGTCATTTGTTTGTTGTGAGAACAAATAGAGCAGTCTCGAAAACTTTGCTCTTATCATCTTGGACGAGGTGGTGGACAGTATCTTCCCAGTCCTCCTCCAAGATCGAGGAGTAGTTGGATAGATAGAAGCACCATGTGAGACATGCATCGGCAGGTGTTGTTTCACAGACCCGCATATGATTCGTGTTATATCATACGTGTTTCCTTTTGATCGAACTCTTACTATCGTATACTACTAAGCTACCGTCCTTTTGACGTCATCCTGAATAGTCAGTACGTCAGTACGGACATCAAACCATCGCCACTCTCACATACTACCGTACGTAGCATAGATACGAGAGAACCGGTAGATTACCGTAGGTACGGTATCATACTCCGAGTACTTCCCACTTCCCACCGACGAGCGGAGTTGACTACCTACTACAGTAGCTAGTATCATAGTGGTTGGTATTTGGTTTATAAAATAATATTATTGTGAAGTCCTTTGGTTTCTTCTTATTTCACAGTCAGTCTCGATTTCGCTTACCCAGGTCGTTGTACATGATACGTCGTGTATTGTGTATTGACGATGGCGCAATTTCTCCGTTCCCAGAAACGCAATGCCAAACGAATCACTAAGAAGAGCAATGTTGCTGTCTCGGCAAGCCCCGATTGTTCGTCGCGTCGCAACGATGTCGGACGTCGATGTTACCTCACGCGATCTGCTACTGCAGCAGCTGTTGTTGCTATTGCCAGTACCCGTACCCCAATATTATCTTTGGTCGGTGGTGCTGCTGCCATTGTTACCCCAAACGGAAAGATTGTCCAGCATAAAGGTTCGAGAAAATCTACCTACCTCCGTTGCGTTGAAAATAATCCATCCGAACCAAGACAACGACAAACCAACCCGAAAAGGCAGACAACAACAAAGATTCTTTCATCATCATCGTCGTCGTCATCATCCAGGACAAAGAAACAAACGCCCGTGACGACCTCCTTCCAGCCTGTCTGGTCGGGCCGGTACGACAACATACCCCAAAACACGGTTGTTGTTCCTGTCCATACCCTTATACTTGGGACGCATCCTTCCATCGCATCCTTCCGAGAGGATCAATACTTTGGCCATCCCCAAAACGCCTTTTGGTGGATCGCCGGCGATTGTTTGGGATTTCGTCGTGGTCCGTGTGTGTCACCATCGACCGGTCAACCGTATGCGATTGCGGCCCATTTGCGATACGGCGACGACAAGATTCTGTCCTACGACGAACAACAACAAGAATTGGTCCGTCATGGCTTTGCCTTGTGGGATATTGTTGGTCAATGTCGACGACCGGGATCGTTGGATCAGGATATATTCGACGAACGTCCCAATGACTTGAGAGGATTCGCACAGCAGCACCGACAAACCTTGAAACGGATCGTGTTTGCCAACGGTGGAACGGGATGTACCTTTTTTATCAAACACTTTCGGGATTGGTTGGGATCGGGAGAATTGCAAGCAGTACCAGGCCATGAACCATCCGAAAAGATGTTCTCCAAGGTGATTGCGAAAGAAGAAGCAAATCGAAGTACGACAATCGAAGATACTGATCATGTTGCCTCTTCAAAGATTGATCTATTCTGCGCTTTGAGTGTCTCTCCTGCGGCAGCACGTCATTCGTATACGGAGAAGCGCGATTGTTGGGAAGAATACGTGTATCAACCAGGACTGAACGATTTGATGACGATGACGCAGAAATGAGGGCAACGATCTTGTCCGGATGTTCTCTTTGTCCTTTGCTACTGTTCCTGCTGGTGGCCGGTTTTTGTCGACTCAGTAGCTACGGATAATAGACAACTAAGTAAGAAAAGAGTGACCACAGGCACCATGTCGGAGATGGAACCGGTCTTAGGTACTAGCCTAGGCACAATTTGTACAACACCCTCCCCTGATCGAAACACCTGTGAGGAGATCATCAAATGTACAAATGGTGCCCAAAAAACCAGCAAAAGGAAATGTAGAATATGTAATGTGGAGAAAATAAAAGCATGAAAATGAAACATGAAAGAGGATCAACAATAGTAGTGACCCATAATTCGCCGGCAGTGACGGGAATGCAGAACCCAACCAGTCGGCTTCGTGAGGGAATCAGAAGGATTGATAACACCAGGAATGTGATGCATCAAGATATCACCATTATCCTTCCAATCTTGAATGGCGAAAGCCTGGATGTCAATATGGCGAGAGCGCTCAGTGGGCTTGCGAGCATTGATAATTTGGATAGCAGAGACATTATCAATATGGATGGGGGTAGGGGAGAGCTGGGGAAAAGAAAGCTCATGGAGAACTGCACGAAGGTACTTTGCAGTTTTCGCAGCAGACACAGCAGCAATGAACTCGGCCTCAGTGGAGCTAGTAGCAGTGACAGTTTGGGTCTTGGAACGGTAAGCAATAGCACTGCCGTTAAGGACGAAAGCGTAACCGGTAGTGGAGCGACGGTTGCGGAGGTCATTGGCATGAGCAGCGTCAACATACCCAGTGAGTTGAAGGGGGGAATGGATAGAAGGGAAGGCAGGGAGAGATGGATCAAGGGACAGGTTGTGGGGAGTGCCAGGTGGCAAAGAAGGGTCATGAGTGCGCCGGGCGAAACGAATACCCCAGTGTTTAGTGCGGCGGAGATAGCGTTCGACACCCTTAAGACAGTTGTAGTGGTAGGCATGTGGTGCAGAGGCAAAGTTGGACAGAGTCACAACAGCATAGCCTATATCAGGTCGGCAAGTAATGTAGGCATAGAGAAGCTCACCAAGAAGGGTACGGTAGGAGAAACCCTGGGAGTCGCAAAGGGCAGCATGTTCAGGAGAACCTTCAGAGGGGCCAGCAGGGGACTGATAGAGGCGATCCACAGCATCAACTGGAAGGGGTGCAGAACGGTCATCAGAGGACTCATGTGGAGAGGGTGTATCCCAGCCATGGCTACGAAGGAGGCGATCTATATACCCAGCGGAGGTTAGCTCGATGTAGTCCGCTGTTTGGTGAACGTCAACGCCATTGTAGTCACTGAGTAGTCCAAGATAGGTGAAGGGGGGTTGAGCCTCATTAGGTTGCTGGAGGGCTGTACCAATGAAGTCATATACAGCCTTTGCAGTAGATTCACGACGGCAAGCCAAAGCAAAATCATCCACCTGGCGGAGGAGCAAGATAGGCTCACCCTCAAAGACACCACTGTAGATGGTACGATCATGGGTAGTAGACTTGAAGCTCAATTCAGGAAGGGAAAGGATCTTGTTGATGTAGGTTTCCCAGAGGCGACCAGATTCAGGATGACCCTGCAAGGCGTGAAGGACAGGGAGGACCATGTTCCGATCAAGGGTGATACCAAAACGGGCTTTGTACCATTCCGCATATGCGTCATCAATCATGATGAAGGTAGGTGTCTCAGGGGGAGGAGAATGAGCGAAAGCATCAGTTGCATCACCTCCATACACCCGCATATCATGGGCAGCAGCCAGAGCAAAAAACATCCGTTGGATAGGCTGTTCAACACATGAAGAGTATGTGGAGGCAACTTGGTGAAGGAGAGGAGCAGCACGCAGGGAGCCATCACAACAGCTGCGGGAACGGCGTTCTCCAGAGCGCTTGATCTGGTATTGCCAATGCAAGCGAAGAATAATGGCACCAGGGGGGGCAACAACAGGGGCACCAAACATACCAAGGTCATTCATACGGTCCAATTGCTTGAACTCACCACGTTGCCAGTCGGGCCATGTGGAAAGGTGTTGGAGCTTACGGCGGGTAAAGAAACCAAGGGCTTGTTCAGCAGGTGTGATAGCCGTAGAAGTTACAGCATGAATTGTGGCAGCAAGGTCTTCAACGGGAACAGAGGAGAAGTCACTCTCGGGGAAACGCAGGGAGCAGATAGACTGGATAGCATCAAGGGTGAGAACAGGAGTCTCTTCATCAGGCAGGGCTGGATCGGTGAAGAGAGAGGGTTCACGATGGTCAGCGAGAGCACGACGGAGCTCAGCCATTGTCAAGCGTTTCTCCGGAGCAAAGGTCAGAGAGAGGGAGGGGGGGTTGGAGTCAAAAGCCTTACGGAACTCAAGAAGGGCTTGTTCCTTCGTGAAGACCAGGACATCATTAATGGCAACCAGGTAAGCACCACGAAGCGCATTATTGGTGGCTTTGGGGGAAGAACGTATCCGTGAGGCAGGGCTACCAGGCCGAATCTTTGCAACAAAGACACGGTTGTTGAGTTCATCCGTAAGGAGGTCAAAGCCAAAAGTGGGGCTTCGGTTAGAGGCCGGGATAGAGAGGGATTCCAACAGAGTATGACTGAAAGGATTGAGGAAGCAGTAAAAACGTCAAAGGCAGCGTCATCCACCTCAGCAGGAAATGGCTCGCCAGATTGGACACGCTGTAAATGTTGGACATTGGGGGGAAGAACGCCAAACGGAAGGTCATTCAGGCCCTCATCAAAGCAAGCATGTTTGGCGATTTTCACCAGTCCAGTGTCAACATCATACCATAGGATATTCTTCGTCGTATTCAGGAGAAAACCAAGAAAAATTCCTTTGCGTGCGTTTGGTAAGAGCTTAGAACGGCGACGACCAGGGGGGCGGACCCACACACGGCAACCAAAAGTGCGGAAGCCAATGAAATCCTCTTTCTCACCACGAAGGATCTCAAAAGGGGACTTGACTTGGTCACGAGAAGGAGTGGCATTAGTGATACGGAGGAAATGATGGAAGGCATAGGGCCAAAAGCGAGGGTCAAGACCGGCACCAAGCAACATTGCCCGCAAAGCATTCGCAACAGTGAGGTGGGCACGTTCAACAGGACCATTTTGATTGGAAGCATCAGCACCTGTGGGGCGAATGGCATAACCAAACTGCTCAAACAATGTTCGGACAGCAGGATTGGCAAAAAGCTCACCACCTTGGTCCAGATAAACATATGACACTGTGGGGAGTACTGGCTAAGGAAGGACAGGAGCCACTCAATATGGGAAGCCTTGGAAACAGGAGTGTCACCAAAGACAGCACGGGTGAAGTGATCAGTCACCAAAATCCAACACGTCTCACCGTTTAGACCAGTGAAGTCTTTCTTTCTTTCAACATCCTTCGAGCGAACACCAGCGATTGAGAAATCAATGGATAGACCCTGGAATGGCTGGGAAGCAGTGCGAGTAGAGTGATCACCAGCAGATTCCTTGGTCTGGTTAGCCCGGATGCAGGTGGGACACAGTTCCAATATAGGGTCAAAATGGCAAAAGCGAGGAACCCCAGTATGGCAAAAGCGAGGAACCCCAGTAATGTGCTCCTGGGCATGGTATAGATAGTGGTCGGAAGGGTGACCCAGGCGTTGGTGCCAGAGCAGGCGCTCAGCAGTAGCACGGATGGCCATAACTGAAGTGGCATGCGAGATGTACTGGTGAAAGGGAAAATCCCGGAATGCAGGAGGTTTCTTGTCTAGGTTGGCGGCCAAAGTCCGGTAGAGGGCATTGCGGGCATCAATTGTAAGGGAGCGTTCCAAGTCATCGCATTCCGCAGCAAGGGCAGGGTCACACTGCATAGCAACAGCCAAAGAATTCTCGGCAGTGGCCAGAGGGTCATCCGCAGAAAGGGAGGGGCGGATAAGCGGTAATGTCAATTTCTGACAACAACGCACAATCCCATGGAGGACAACATTCTTCAAGGAAGTAAGCTTGTGATGGGCAGTGGCGGTCCAAGTGCCGGCAGCATAAAAGTGTTGGTGGGATACACCAGAGTACTGGGATCGCCGATAGCCAAGGGCCTTGTATAGATCACTCTCACTGAGGAGGGTAGCATTCAGCAAGGGGGAGTAATAGACCAGGAAGTCATGGTAATCATAAGGAGCAGGCGCTGGAACACGGATGTAACCTTGGCCTTCAGGGAGGACAGCAGCATTGTGTACAGCAGGCTTGAGGCGAATGGGGCAAGGAAAATCCGGGCCATACAGATGGTAGCAATGGAGAAGGGTTTTATCATTGGAACAAGAGACCTGAGCAGCATCGTCCATCTGTGCGCGAGGAAGATCATCAAACCCATCTAGATCCGTAGGAAGCACCGGTGCGTGTGGTTCAGAAGACGTCCAATGGACCGTCCGAGGAGTGTCATCTGCAGGAAGAGGATCGCTGGGATCATCAATCGCATAAACATCATCAAAGGGTAGTTGGAGGTCAAGAGGCTGGAAGTCCACGGCGTTGATATTCCAATCAACAAGATCAGGGTCCTCAGCCGCAAGCATAGCAGAAGCAGCAGCAGAGCCCTCCCCTGTTACCAAGCCCATAGAATCCAAAACAGGAGACGGGGAAGGGGAAACAGGGAGATCCAAAGCAGCGCAGCAGGCCTGGGGATCAGTCAGAGCTGGCGCCAATGAAAATCCTGATCACGGAGGCAGGATGGACGGTGGGCGCAGAACGGATATCATGGACATCGGCCAAGGAAGAGACAGCATGGACATCGGCAGAGGCAGAGACGGAATGGACAGAACCAGCGACAGAAGGGGGAGGGAGAAATGGAGGGGAAGTGTGTGTCATAGTATGGCGGGAGGTGAGGGCACGCTTGAGAAAGCCACAAAACTTGATATAATGGTCACGGAGGTAGGCAACGTTCTGCAGGACAGGGCAGTCATCAAAGCGGTGGTCATCACCACAAACCATACAAGGGGACGTAAGGGAGGACAGGCTCTTGTGGAGGGCATAGACCGCAGCACGGTAGTTCTGGTTCACTGCAAGGTCAGCATCGTCGGGAGGGATGACTGGGCCCAGGGCATGGAGGTGGGCTTCAGGCGAGTCGACGTGCGCCCCATAGGAGGGAGAGGAGTCCAACGCAGAGTGCAAAATCCCAGAGGATGGTGGGGAAGGAGCAAGGTCAAGAAGATGACGGGACTTATGTTCAGGAGGGCGGCTAGAGGATGAATGCCAAGCACGTGGGCGTGGGGTAGCAGAAGGAGCAGGGACAGTATGAGCAGGAACATAGTCAGGGTACTGCATGTAAGCCTCCAGGGTGGCAACGATGGTTTCATCAAGAAAGAACTGTTGACGGGAGGGCTGTTGCCGTTCCTCACAAGAGACACGCCGGAAGAGAGTAGAATCCAGGGTGCCAGCAAGGAACATGTCCATGACACGGGATTCATCAAGGGACATGGACGTGTTGTGGACCAGGGCAGACATGGCAAGGTAATCTCGGAACACGGGTAGTCAAGGGTTTTACCAACCAGCTGATTAGGAGGGCTGCAGACATGATCACCAGGAGACTCAGCAAACAAAGGGCTGATGCACATAATCATATGTCGTAGGGCTTCGTATCCACGGCCATATGCCTTTCGTACCAGGGTCTGGAAAAGGCTCTTGTCGGGGAACATCTTGTCTTGGCTCAGCAATGACCAAATGGCAAGGCTGCAGCTCTCAATAAAATCAGAAAGCGATGCTGGGAGGTCCGGGACAACAGCAGGGGAAGCCGGAGTGCCAGGGGAAGCAGTGATTGCGGCAGCAGCATTAGCGCAGATGAAAACTTTATGACCACAACCGGCACGTCCAAAGAGGATGTAGGGGTGCACATAATAACCGTTGGACATACAGTGCCCATGAAATGCTCACACCAGAGGCGAAAGCCAGGACCAGAAGTGTCCACACACCGAGGGGGTGAGCGGTGGAGGCCCGTTTCATTGAGGGGCTTAAGCTCAAAGAGAGTACCATCACAGAGGACAAAGTATTGGCCGGTGATAGGATCAACGGAGTAGTTCCGTTCGAGGCCAGCATCGACAAAGGGGGTGTGACCCAAAGAGCCAAGATGTGGGAGGAGAGGAAAGTGTCGCTGGGTGGCAAAGGGAGAAAGCGACAAACCAAAGAACAAATCCAAAGAATAAAAGGCGAAGCCAAGGGACAGATGGCAGACGTAGGCGAAGGTCCAACTCCAGAAGTAGTTTAATGACAGTTACGGTCGGGGCAGTCGGGAAGAGGGCACACGGTCAGATCACATAGGTAGGGTTAGGGGTTGGTCAAAGCAGGGCAAAAGGAAGGATCAAGCCGAGGAGGAAAAGGGGGGCTCAATACGTGAGGTAGAGCGAAGGATAGATGTTGTTGTGAGCAATCCTAAAAGCAGAATAGTCCAAGCACCAAGAAAGGAGACGCAACAGTCAAGGAAAAGGCAAAGAAGAGCGCCAAGTCGGGTGGCGTTGTTGTCGTTGTCGTTGTCGTCGAGGTATTCGTCGCGAGCAGCGCGCGGGCATACGTAGAAGGAGTACCAGATGCTGTGTAGGAAAAAAAATATTTTTGTGTCTCGTTGTGTTAGAAGCGACGACGTCGGTCGATGATGTTGCAGGGTCTTTTCTGTCAATGGGACCGCAAGAGCAGACGATATCTACACTCAAGGGTGGTAGGAGATGGACTACAAGGAAGCAGACGATATCTACACTTCACAAGGGTTCATAACCTGTCGACTCAGTAGCTACGGATAATAGACAACTAAGTAAGAAAAGAGTGACCACAGGCACCATGTCGGAGATGGAACCGGTCTTAGGTACTAGCCTAGGCACAATTTGTACAACAGTTTTTCTCTTGGGGCTTTGCTACCTACTACTGAGTTTTGATGACACATATTCATATTTTTTAGTAGTATTATCCTTGGCAAGAGAACGATGATTGGGCCATCATGCATGAGATCCATCTACTCCTAGCTGGCTCAGATTGAATGTACCACTCGACCAGTAGCTACGCCGAAAATGAAGTCGTAACTCCATACTATCTACCAACTGTAAAAAGTATGATACCGGTGGTGTACGACTACCGCAGGTAGAACCCGTAGCACAATCGGACATCATGGGATACCTACACACGGTACGTTCCCGCTCTACGTACCGATATTATGTATGATACCGGTAGTCATCATTGGTCTTCCGGGTCCAGGAAGTCTATGATACCATCCTACCGTACTCCGTAGTCCGTAGTAGCGTAATATCGTGTGACATTAAATAAAAGGCTCTACTACTACTAGACTACTAGACTACTGGCACGTTTCCCATGGATTGATACCCGTAATAACCCGTACAACGAGTTTTACGGAGGTGTCATTTTTATAATTACGAGCACGAACTCAATGGTTCTTTCTATTTTTTGGTACTTAATGACAGTGCTCATCGAACCGTCGTTTACGACTACGATTAAGAATGCATCCAGTCATCATCATCACAGAGGAAGAAAACGAGAAAGAGGGACACGGACTATGATACAATTCAAATTCATATTCCAGTGTATTTAATGGAACTCCAATGTATTTTTGTTTCCCCAGCAGCAACGTACAACAATGGACACAGACAGAGTCTGGTATTCATAGACATGATCTTCCTGCCAAGTTCGGCTGCGCTGTCTACTACTCCGAGTAATAAATAAAATATATAGTCGAAATTGATGGGCCCCACTGGAAAAAGGGCAAACGCCAAATACAAAGTCTCACCTCTCGGTAAAGGCCCGTTCTTATCGCCCTACCGTACTTACTCTTCGGACTGTGACAACAATAACAACAACGGCGGCGGCGGCAATGACAAGCACAACGGCAAAAACGATGAAAAGGATACAGAAAGATGATGGTGACGGATCCAGAGAGATGTCTCTTGACAGTGGTCAGCAAGCATCGTTGTTGGATCAAAATAGAGTTCCATCCAGACAGCAACAAGTGCAGCAGCAACAGAACCAAGACGGTGTTTATTATTATGCTCCTCTGACAGCCGCAGACGATGTTGTTGTTGTCGTGAAAGAAGATTCTCATGAAGAAGGCACGTTGTCGCCGACCCCAAAAACTGCCGATGGAATACCATCGGAACTGAGGCTACGCTACCGAAAACAACATTCCAATAATGATGACTCCAATGAAGACTCCAATGAAGACTCCAATGATGATGATGAAGAAGAAGATGAGGACAACAGCGGCAACAATAATAACAACAATTGTGATTGTGACAGCACTGACAGCATGCCCGCTTTGGTCAGTTACTTGGAGCGTTCCTTTCGTTTGCAACCTTCCCTAAAAGGAAGTAGCGTCGGAAGTTCGGCAGGTATTGATTTTGCTGATGATAGTTCCAGCATCCCCTCTATCAATACCATCAAGACGTTCGCCACAACCGAAAGTGAAGTTGCGACCGTCAAAACCAAGAATTTTATTCCGGGTATTGTAACACCCAAAAAGGACAAGCGATGGGGAGAATGTGGAACTACAGCAGCAGCAGCTGCATCGACAGCAGTTGCATCGGCAGTTGCTGCCGCGATTACTACCGGTTCTCTGAATAATCCGCTGGCCGACGCTGATGATGTTGATGTGATTGTCATTCCTCCTCCAATGAGGCCACAAATATCCGATTTCTCTACCGTTGTGACAGAACAACACGGATCGAAACATCTGGAGGATTCCAAACCGTCCCCCAAACCACAAAAACAAGACTGCAATGATTGATTACAACAACAACAACAACAATATGAAACGAAAATACGCAAGCATCAATGTCATCATAAAGAAACAATTATTTACGTGCCCAAACCGAAAGGTGTGCCAAACGGCAAGTTGAGGGGGACAGCACATCCCACACAAAAACGATGGGCAGGACGTTGTTGTTTCTTGGTCGAATCTTCTCCTCTGTTCGGATCGAGCTGGAGCGGTAAAATTTGACATCTGGTCCGTACCTGAAGTACGGTTGTTACGAAAGCCACTCTAGGAACACTACGACACTACCTACGGTAGTCTTTGGAGAGACTTCACTGCTGCCAATTCTTCTCTTACCAAAACCGACAGCAATGTCCTCTGTCAAAATGCGATAATAGTCTAATGTTGATAACTTTTGGTTGTCATCAGTGTAGTCGTATCTAAGTAGAAGTTTGTTAGTTTGTTTTCTGAAATGGTTTGCTACACTTCCGTTACTACCCTTTTGTAACCTTCAATACATAGTTGTCGTTGTAGGTGGTGCGGAATGGATACCATCCTCCGCTCAGCACGAAATATTGGTCGCTTATTACAGATGCATCCACCTCCTTTCCTTCCAAAATGGCTGGCCGGAAAGAAAGACGGGTCAAACTCGCCGCATTCCGTCCGGGGGGTGCATCCGGACATCCATCGTCATTCAGCTTTGTCCACCGAACCCTGCTGCAGTCGTCGTTGTCGCTATCATCATCCCCAACAACCAATTCCAATAACCACGTATCGCTACATCCATGCAAACCTTGTTCGGAACGGGTCGCTCCTCCGAACAAAACACAAGTAGATTCGTCTATGGCTACCAGACAAGGACTGGCACGTGGTGATGGACGACGGTCCTCCCCCTCTTCCAATTCTTTGTTGTCCACAGCCTCAATGGCCTGCCATTCCCAAGTTTCCGTATCCAACACAAAAACCTCATTGGACATGCTCCCATCTTGTGCGGCACCCCCAAACAAGACCATCTTGGTGGTGTTGGGCAAAAGTACGCACGCATGGAGTCCACGAGGTGATGGAGGACTTCCAGTCGTCGGTTGTCGTGTCAATGGAGACGATGACGACGACGACGACGATTCCTTTTCCATATCCAAAATCAACACATGATCGGTACATCGATGATTATGCACCAACACCTTCTTTGGATCCGTCGTCGTAAGTGTAACGGCACACAACCGACTGGTGGGTTGTTGCAAATCGAAGGACAGCTTTTGCCATGTATTTTGAGATGGACAGTAGGCTTGCAAGTCTTGTAGGATGACACCACCCGTTCCGGCCTCTTGCGAATCCCATCCACCCAGTACCAACCCAACTACTGCACCCTCCTTATTTTGACAAGTGACAGCGGCCGCTGCCAGTCGTTGTTGTGGAATGGATGCAGTTTCCGTATTGGCCTCATCAGCTCCATGAAGTCGTGTCCATCCTTGGTCACTTTTCTTCGTGGTGGGATCCAGGACCCACAAATCATTAATCGGATATCGTCGATTCTCGACTCCTTTTTCTTGTTCGTCTTGTTCGGCGGCGTATCCACCGAACACAAAGATCTTGTCATCCAAATGGAAAGCCACGTGACCCGATCGGGGTGGCATAATCCTTTGGAAGGATGACGACGATCCGATTCCATTTTCCAAATTGATCCATTCAGTGGACCATGCCAACGACGTAGGAAGAAGTATTGTGGTCATCAGTACTGTCATCGTCAAGTACACAATACTGGGGAGGAGGATCAAACTGTGATGGGACGGATAGAAATGTTTCACTGTAGATCCAACTCGTCGGACGTTTTGATGAAAGGATCTTTTGTGGAACGATGAATCGTTGTTCTTGACAGCAGAAGTGAAACTCCTCCACATCATGATCATCCGTCCAGCAGAAACTTCGGATATAGTGTGTCACGTGGCAGGAGTGTGGGTCGACTTGCCGAACAATCCCCCCCCCCCGATTCCGACGGACAATTGTGTATTGTCTTGTCTTTCTTTTGATACACGTAGAAAGAAGCGATGTACTGGGGATCTCTTTTGTAACGGCGAGAAGAAGAAGAGTACTAAGTATTTCAACAACGAAGAAGAATATTGCTGCAAGAACTCGAGAGAGAGAGTTGTCTTGATTTGCGATGGAAACAAACCTCGTAGAAGACGATCATGGATGATGTATCTTTTTTGGGGATCTTCCTTCTACGACAGTACGTACTACGGTAGTACGGTACTAGCGGTAGTAGGTCAGAAGGCACGGAGTGCGTAATACACGATAGTTCTACTGTCGTAACTGGCTCAACGGAGAAGTTTGTTTGAGAGAGATTTGCAAAGCACTCTAGCTAGAGTAGTCGTAGTAGCTGGAGTAGAGTAACTAGTACTGAGGTAGCAGCCTAACTACTAGAAGAACTAGGTAGTAAACGGGCATGTCATGACAACTCAATGATGATGCAGAACAATAATACAAAAATTGCAAGGAAAAGCTCCTCTGCTTTGTTTGTCATTTCCATCTTCAAGAAGCGGCGTTGGTGACACCACCATCGGCCCGTTGTCCGAAGCATGTCCACGACGTGCAATGTGTTGACATTTATTGTGAGATCTCTCGAGAGGAAGTTTCTTGCCCCTACTAGTACCCGATTCCCTTGTGGACTGGACGGAGAGGTACTAAATGGTGGATTTGATACTTTGCATCGCCTCCCAGGTTCCGGCGGAGGTAGAAAAGCACATCACGTGCCACCTTCCGGGTGCAATCGGGATTGGCACCGCATGTAGTAAAAACGTCAAAGGTGAGTTTTCCCTGGCCCGAATAACAATGCGCCGACATGTGACTCTCGTCCAACAACGCCACAGCAACAAATCCAGGAGTAGTACCATCAAAGATTTCAGCATGATCATGGACTACACGGACGCCATGTATTTTCGCCAATGCGCACATTTGCGTCAAGAGATCATTTCCAAACTCGGGAGGGAGTTCGATAGTGAAAACAGCGTCAATCATGATATGAAAGCCGCGGTAAGCACCGTTCACCAAAGTGTACGGTCCGATGGTCGAATCATGGCGAAAACGAATGGCATCCTTGCAAATGAGATCATCCACGTTTCGAGTCAAGTCAACATTACCATCTACCACGCAAATGGCGCGATTTAGTGCATTGTCAAGCCCAGATTTAAGTTCCAGGTCTAGGGACTCTAGATCTGTGTGTCCCGATTTGCATGCAGCAGCATCATCCTTGTCACCAGAAATGTCTTTTGCGTTGGCTTCACTACGAGAAGAACATTCCAAGCCATCGATCTTTATCTTGAGTACCAGCAACCATGTGCAAAAGAACACTTCAATCGTCAAGGTCGCCCAGGCTGCAATTCCACAAAGAGAAAAATGTGCGCAAGTTAGAGGGGGCAAGTTCTGTTGGCCGACATGATTCATTCAAATCCAACGCAGTCGGGTTTTGTGAAGAACCCTCGATCGTTTCATGTACCTGCTGTGGCCTTGATCATCAGGAAGTAGATAAAATTAAGCACCAGTCCGAAAAGATAGACCAATTGCCAGCCATAGGAAATGCCTTTTGTAGACCGTGTCTTGAGGCTATGCACGAGTTGGGGGAGGAGGGCCACGGCAAGCACTATACCGCCAAGATACCCAAGAATTTCGGCACCCAAATCAAGCGAAGAGATTCCCATCGTCAAGGCACAATGTAAGAATGATTCAAGTGAGGCGATTACGACAGCAGTCAGGGCAAACACGGAGAGAAATATGATGACATACTATGAGAATCGACGAACCGATGGTGAGGAATAGAAGGTCGATCTTGAGTACCACGTAGTGCTACGTCACATGCTTTGACAAAGAGAGAGAGAGAAACTGCAAAGAACGTAACGGGCGGAACCAACAAAGACTTACCGGCAGCATATTTTGCCATTAGTCCATTTGGCGCCAACATGCGGTTACATAAGCAACGGTGTCTAGGACTCTTTTGACGGACGGTCCAGCGGTAATCTGTATAAATACTCCCCTGGAGTACCATAAAGAACATAATGCAAAATATGTTAGTGCTGGATGGTCCAATAGATTTCAATTTCTTGAAAGAAACGTCGACGTGACTTACGACCAATAAGAAGCCTCGTCCGGACATCGCCATGTTTTAAAAAACAGCGAGCGTACTCCCAGCGAGACTATCTTTTACTATCATACACTAAGGGTAGATGTCAAACAAAAAGACATTACCGCCTTACAGTTAGGTAGTAGTATTAGCCGTAGTACCGTAGCTAGGTAATCACTTCAAACGCCGATTTGTAACCGGGCATGCATCAAGATGTAAAGTACGTCGACTACCGTGCCTCAATAGACAGAAATAGTATCCGAGACTCATGCGACCGTCAGTCCCGGCATAAGGCTTCTCGTAAAGTCGTACTCGAGCAATTTACGTTGCTTCTCCCTTTACAACTCAATAAAAGCAGCTGAAAACTAGCTAAACTACCGTAGGATGTGGGATCCCAATCGCTGTCTCGCATGAACGTAAAGTCTGGTACAATTTTCCTTTTTTGTTCGATCTCGTAACCCACCCTGCCCCGGAACGAGGTTTGAATCATCAGCACTGTGCAATAGCTTCATTCATTTACCTTCGGACGCTGTTCCAACTTCGCTTACTGTTAGAATTATGAACGAGATCAGTCAGTTTGCCTCTCGCCCTCTGGAGTAGAGAGCATAAAAAAGAAAAGTCCTGGCAAGTCCTGGCAATGGAACTACCGGTAGCATGTATGCCCACCGCTCCGGAAACAACAACGCAGATGACAGGAATCATCGATAAGGTAAAATATGGTTTTACATGTTAACTCACTCACATCCCCAAGGAACAAAACACGTCGACGACAGGACTCGAACCTGTGCGAGATAAAACCAATCGATTTCTACCGGTACCGTAGTCGATCGCCTTAACCGCTCGGCCACGTCGACTTCGCGAAAATTTTTAATGATCATTGTGTCAAAACGTCAAATCTGATCATACCAACAATTACTACCGTATTCGTCAGTCGTCAGTCGTCAACCTCCAAGACTCTTCGTGGCAAGTACTGAAATAAAAAAAGAATCGTTTTGTGGTGAAACGAACACAAAAGAAACAAGCGTCGACGACAGGACTCGAACCTGTGCGGGATAAACCCAATCGATTTCTAGTCGATCGCCTTAACCGCTCGGCCACGTCGACTTGTTGTTACGGGACCGGACTCTTTTGGTTATACAAATAATTGTAGAATTGGTTGGACGAGACATGACCGGATGACCGGTATTCACAGCACCTAACGGTAGTACTACCGGTACGGTATCATAGCTACCGTACTCAAGTCTACGAACTTCTTCATACAGTCAAGACTTCGTTTTGACACCGCCGAAAGATTGAAAGATTGACAGAAAGATTGACTGTGAAGATACTCCCCAAATTTCTCTGTAGCGTCTTGTATAATTACTACTTCGAAGTACGTCAACAACGAAACAACAAAACACTACGTAATTGACTTGTTTCTCTGATGTGATGGATGTCACATCACCATAAGAAGAGCCATATCCCATTTCCTCTCCAACTACCGATACTACCCGCAGTTCATCGTGCATCGAACCCAAGTCTATGCTATTATCCTGCTCTCCAACATTTTTTTGGTTTCAACTGAGCAGTTCAAGAACTTTCGGCTCGTTTTGCTTGTATTGTCCGAACGAGGTTTCTTTCTGTGTATATCATTTGCTCACCCTTCCCCCGAGACATTGGCCAGATCCACCGATACAGCGAATGCCGTCGCAGCAGACAAACACCCGTGGAGCGTTCACTATCACGACTTGACCACTTTACTTGTTTCACTGCCCTCCCCACTATTCCTTATTTACGATACCTGAAAGTGAATTTATCCAATTTCTGCCGCTGCCATGTGGTTGTCGTTTCCGCATGAAAGAGCCTGGACGCTTGGTGGAATCATGGACCATCTACAAATACGAGGAAACAAGCTTCAAATGTTCCCCCGAGGGTGCACTCGTGGAGGAAACGTCTGTCACATAAACAACGTAGGAAGGGTCCTCCAAACGATCGACGAGCTGGAAGTCTCGTGTCTCTATATTTCTTCCAAATTATCTGATCAAATGGTGACATTGATGGAACAACAACAAATTCGCAAGTTGGTCATCCGATCCTGCCAAGCGCACCCCAAGGTCATGGAAAAGTTGCTTTTGATGGAACAGACCGCGACAACAACAACCGACGATGACTACAAGTCGGATCGGGAGCATCAGAATCCCTCCCCACCCCAAAGAAGAAATCTTGTGACACATTTGGAAATCCACAAAACGTCCAAGTTGGACGTCAATTGTATGAAAGCCATCTGCCGGCTCTCGAATTTACAGTCGTTGACATTGAACGTTGTGCCGTATCATTTGGAATCCTTGTTCCCCTTGCTGTCCAACCTCGAATCATTGCATACTTTGAGTCTCTGTGGATGTCCTTTGGAACGAAATGAGCAGTGTGTGGAGGCATGTGAACGCTACTTGAGCGCATCAAACAACAACTGTCATCAGTATGAGCAGCGGCAGCAGCAGCAGCAAAATCCACCGACATCTCCTCGGCTTCGAAACTTGTCCTTCAAGTGTTGTCGATTAAGCGATGGGGCCGCGCAGAGACTCGTTGGAGCGATGCGACGAATGAAATATTTGGAAAAGCTGGATCTGGTAGGGAATGGAACAGGTCACTTGGGACTGGATGCCTTGGGACGCTTACTGTCGTCGCCATGGGTCGAAGAACTGGTCGTCCTAGATGTTTCGTACCAAACTGGAGACCTTGGTGATGTATCCACATTTGCGAATGCGTTACAATACAACAAAACACTAAAGGTGTTACGACTGGCCGGAAACAGTCTGGGAAACGCAAACGTTCAACTACTGGCTCGTGCCTTGGCCAAGAACACATCGTTGAATGATTTGGACTTGTCGGCGAACAGTGTGGGTGACCGGGGATTGGAGGCATTGATCCAGACGATGGAGCAAAATCAAGCGTTGACTACATTAAGTCTCAAATACAACGCCTTTGCCGATCTGTCTTGTTTGGAGGCCGTGCTTCGGAGTCACAACTATTCGCTACAGCGCCTCCACCATTCCTGTAAGGTACGGTCGCCATCAATGACAACAACTGCGGATGGTTCGCGTTCGACGGCAACAGTCATGGTTTCTGGAGGAGAACGCATCTCGTATTATCTGCGTCTCAACCAAGGGGGACGAATATTATTGAAAAAAGACGAGAATTGTACGCCACTAGGCCTGTGGCCGATGGTGTTGGAACGCAACAGTAACTTTCCAACGGGGAATTTCGATGCGATCTTCTTCCTGCTGCGACACTCGTCCATCCTCTTCGCAGCTGGTACCAACATGATGACATAACTCTTATGAATATTGCGACATTTTCAGACGGAGGTATGTTTCTTTTCATAATCTATCGTTTATGTTCAAACATTTGATATGTTTCGTCGCATTAGTTCATACAGGATGTCTACCAGCCAAAGAAACGTTGATTGCCACAACACGTTTACACGACGACCAAACGAAGTGAACCTCCGCCGTTTTTGTAGATGGTTGTTTTTAATACGATATTATGATTGTATCATGATTATAAGAGCAAATTGCAATGTTCAGTCCATGTGATCTCGTAAGTGCTGGAATTGCACGTTTTTGACTGCCATAACAGCGCTTCAAGGACGGCCAACAGAGATAAATCTTCCCCATTTTTAGAGATGGTTTTTCTCAACACGATAGTATGTTGTACGAAGGTGGTAAAGGGAGTTACAACGTCCAATCCATGTGATCTCGTAGGTATGTTGCAAGACCGAGGCTGGAATTGTGCGTTTTTGACTGCCATAACAGCGCTTCAAGGACGGCCAACAGAGATAAATCTTCCCCATTTTTAGAGATGGTTTTTCTCAACACGATAGTATGTTGTACGAAGGTGGTAAAGGGAGTTACAACGTCCAATCCATGTGATCTCGTAGGTATGTTGCAAGACCGAGGCTGGAATTGTGCGTTTTTGACTGCCATAACAGCGCTTCAAGGACGGCCAACAGGGATACATCTCCGCCATTTCTAGAGAGGTGGTTGTTGCTCAACACGATAGTATGTTTGCACAACGTTAGTAACAGGAAATTGCATGGTCCATTCCATGTGATCTCGTAGGCATGTTGCTCGAACGAGACCGAAAGTGGGTGTTTTGAAATCTTCCCAAGCGTTTACATGACGACCAAAAGACGTGAATCTCTGCCGTTTTTGAAGATGGTTGTCGAAACATTTTCACTTTTTTTGCGACATGTTCGATGCTACCTGAACGTCTACAAGACTTGGGGCAACTTCAGGTGGGACAAGAACAAAACAAAAAGCAAGCGGGAAAAACGACATGTAAGGGAATTGGAAAAATGCCACATTGTCACAAATCATTTTAAAAAAGACAAGTGTCTCCCTCAATTTCCTCCGTGTTTGTTTCTATAGGGTTCGAAAAAAAGGATTCCTATCAAAATGAACGAAAAATCGTTGCATTCAAAATCCAGAGTGTGCAACCCAGCGACAAAAAAGTCAATCCCTCCCCCCAATTTCCTTCAAACATTATTATAACTTACATACTTGATATCTTTCATAAGATCTATTGTGAAGTGTGCGGTCCGTTTTCCAAAAGTTGCCGACATCGACAGATGTCCTGATGCTGCACAAAGGCCGGGACAGGACTGTTTGAAAGCGTGTAAACTTCTCTTTGATCCAAATGATTGGTACAACTTAAATACCTGTAACAACCGTAAAATCAAAAGAAAAGACAAAACTGTCAGCTCACCCACTACGATGAAATCATCAAAAATGATTGCCAGACGACAATTCATTTCCGCAAGACATCAACTCTCTGGGTTCGCCAGTGCAATCCAAACACATCCTTCTCAAAACAAAAAAAATGCCAAAAAGAGAGGCAGATAAACCAGTTCCACCAAAACGGTAGAACCCAAGTCTACCTGCATTCCCCAACGATTGCGATACTCTACCACAAACGTAACGGATAGCACATTCATGGATTATTAAATGGAAGTTGTGCATCCTGACTAATTTGTGGTGATTTTGTGACGACGGCATGACCGATTACTGTTCGAAGATTGGGTCTTACCTGTGTGGAGTCCAATTCCTCTATTCTACATCCCTTTTTTTTGGGTTCTCGATCCAACCGGGATTTTGTTTTTGTATCTGTTGCTACTACTATGCCGTGAAACAATGATACAACTGTATCGTCAATTTGATTCCATTCCATTCCATGTATTTCTCGTAGGTATGTCGCCCGACCGAGGCTGAAAGGTTATTTTTGACAGCCGTCCAAGCTCTTCAAGGACGCCAAACGACGAGAATCTCCGCCATGTATAGTGATGGTTGTTCCGCAATCATTATGATATGTTTTGTTCGTGCGATGGTGGTTGTAAAAGGAAATCGCATCGTTCCTTCTTCTCACGATGTCTCGGAAGAGTTGACACGAGGACGAAAAAGACCGGCCGCTTCATCATTTTTCGGAGGTAAATTTTCGTCGATTCGATGTAACATTATGTTTTTTTTTTGGAATAATAGAGAGGTAAAAGGAGGTCCCGTCGTTTATTTCATCATGTTGTAGAGGAGCCATGGTGCTGCCGGATGGACGGTGAATGGATGTATGCATGCATGTGTTGCCACAGAAAGTCAGTGTACTATACGAATACCTACCGGTACCTAACGGTACTACAGGTACTTCGAAGTTGGAAGTTCAAAGTGTAGTAGAAAGGTAAAAGGGAAGGAGGGCGGATTCCTTTGGCGAGGACGGTTAGGTAAAAGGTTTGTAAATAGAGTAGTGCTTTGAAATGGTCGCAATGACTTGCCGTTCATTTCTGTATTTATTTATTTGTGGCTTGACTGTGAGTTTTGAAAATACCCACAACTGCGACGTACTCACAGTCAATACAACATATTGTGTATAATAGAGTGTTTTATAGATAATAATATGGAATATCAAGTAATATTTCGTACCTTAATACTGACGTATGATAGCATCCCGGTAAAACATATCTCATTCATTTGATTCACCGGGAACCCATCCCTGGGAAAGAAGAGAGACGCTCGCAACGACTTCCTTGTCTCTCTTCTTGTGCGTCAAAATGAGAATCCAATCGTTGGGTGTCGTTAATTCCGACATGATAAAAATATATCATTGCAACTCTCTTCCTCTTTCTCGTGTTGTTGTTGCACATCCTTGGCAAGAAGCCATCCATCCATCTATGAAAATAATAATATGATGGCAACCTCTTCCCCACCACAACAATTGCCGTCCAAGAATCCTTCCATCCGAGGAAACGAAAAGCAAATTGGAGGAGAGCCTACGGAAGAAAATCATCCCATGATCAATTCTTCTTCTTCCTCCTCTTCTTCCAAACATGAAAAACCTTCCAGCAGCAAAAAGAAAGAATTTGCATCTCCATCCGAACCGTCAATCATTTTGTCCAAATTGATTTCAACCCTCTTCCATTCCACACTTCACACATTTCTGTTCGTCACATTCTTCTCCTTGGCAGCAGTATTTTGTATAAAGACGTTTCATGACGACTATTTCGTTCCCATGGTCCACCGTGCCCGACGCACCGACTTGGATTTACAAGACGAAGTCACGTATTATCCAAGAAAATGCAACATTTTGGATTTGACTGCCACTCGAAAGGAAGCTTCCCAACTTTACGTTCAAACACCTGCAATGTCAGACAAAGACAACATCATCTCCGAAATGGCTTCTGATGCTGTCGACAAGATCATGACCCATGGAGCAATCATGATTTCGGATTTGTTACAGCAAGATACCGTCGATGCGTTGCGTCAATATGTCGTTCGAACAAATGGACAAGTCAAGGGAACGTCGGCACAATTTCCAATGTCGCAAGGTCGGAGTCGAGTCAGCTTTGGTATTGAAGCGGCTGACGATCCAGCTGTAGTACAAGCATTGAAACAAATTCACGACCATCCTCTATTTGGTAACATTATCCAAGAATTGTTGGGAGACAAGAATCCGGCCTTGTCCGAAATTACCGCCATTACCGCCTCTTTCGGAGCAGCTCCTCAAGCGTGGCATCCCGATGTCAAACCAGATGGCAATGCTTTGATGTATGGACGGACCTACAGTCACTCCTACAGTCTCTTCATTCCGTTACAAAACACCACACGGGATATGGGTCCGACCGATCTCTGTCCGGGAACTCATTTTTGTGCCGACGACGACCTGTCGGATCTTTGTGAGGTATACAAGATCGGATTGCACGAAATCCGTCCCAAAGAAGACCACCGCCAAAAGTTTTGGAAGTCGGGTGATGGCGTCCTACTCAATCAACAAGTATGGCACCGGGGAGGGGAACACGAGGATGAAGATGCACCCGAACGTGTGGTGTTCATTGTCAGTTTCTTGGCACGACCGACGGATCCTAGGCAGTTGTCACGTGGAACCTACTTTCATCAAAAGTGGTTGAATTGGTGAGTACAACAACAACAAAGTATTTAAAAAAAAAGGATCCTGTTTGCAAATTTCGTCCCTCTCTCTCATTGTCCAAAACAAGATGGAATATACTCACCATTATTTTTTTATTCTCCCTATTGTGTTCCAAAGGGGTGCCACATGGCAAGATATGGCTGACAGTGCAATTTCAATGGCCCGGCCATGGAATATCCTCCGATGTTTGCATCTTTGGAAGCCTAGTGACAGAGAATGGGGATACGACTTGCTCACTGCCTCGGCACTGCGAATCGCCAATCAGCAAAAGGGATGCGAGCCCCACGAATTGACAATCTTTGTCGAAGAAGTCATGAGAAAATTCGGCCTACCAGAATTTTTGGATGGGACGGTAGACGACGAAATGGACGAGGCGTGGACTATTTACTTCCGGGAAACGATTCACAACTACCTTACGTTCTTACAGGCTGTCAACATTGTCGTACATGGAACATTTGCCATAATTCTATTGTTATCGGCCATCATTTTGCATTTCACCAAGCGACAATCCTTTCTAACAACAGTCGGAAAAGGCACCAAGCGATTACTCTTGACACACGGTCTAGTCATAGCTCTCACCCTTTTCACTCTAAGAAAAGTGCAATCCACAAAATGGGCGACCGGTATTACCTCTGGAAAATCCTGGATGCGCCCATTCCCGTCCATCGAAGATACCGCGAGACAGGAATCTGATGTCATGGTTGCAAGCGGTATGACAACTCTTCCACGACGGTTTGATGTATTGGTGGGATCTCGTCTCAACACTAGATCCATCGGAGCTTATCAACGATGGCTCGACTACCACCCTGGCAATCGAATATTTGATGAATATATCCATACGTACGGTGGAAAACGTTTTCGAGAAATATGGCGTGGAGAGTCATTTCCCAAAAGTTTGGCCGAAAATGTCGTCGAGACTGGACTCAACATGTTGAAAACCCATCGAAGTGGCCGCTTCCTTGACCAAGATTATCGAAGTGGTGATTGGCGTGAAATGAACTCACTGGAAAGCAAAGAATACATCCAAATGAGACTGTTTGTGGGACCTCGCAATACGTTGTTGGGAGTCCTCAAGCAAGAAGTGGATTACATGGTTGATGAATATCGACATGGTTGGCAACGTAATTACAAGTCCATGTCATGGTATTCTCAGCTCTACCTTACACAACTTTCTCGAAGACTTTTTACAGCCTGGCCGCGAAGAATCAGGGAAAAGAAAAACGTAACAAAGGAAACGGTGGACAAATTCCAGCGATTCCGAATTCCAAAGCCTCCGAAACACCTGTCAGCAAGTATCAGAGATGATAAAGGAATCAGAGACTTTCTCATGGGTAGGAGCTATCCAGCATTTCATTTTGGTGAGGAGGTTGAGTACATGGAGCCCGATGAACGATTTCAGCTATTCGGAGGGACGGTAACAGAAGTGTCTAAGTACGGTGGTGGGTATGATGTTGCATTCTATGGGGATCATGTCAGTAAGATGTCTTCTATCAAGCATAATTTGGATCGAAAGTTGGTCATTACTCGAGGTCCCATGGCAGAGGGTGCGAAAGTTATGGCCAAGGTGGATGGCTCGTACTATCCTGGTCGCATTTTCTTTATTTCGGCCGATGGTAGTGCGGATGTCGAATTCGACGACGGCGATTATGTGGAGAACATTCCTTACTGGGAGTTCTATTTCCAATGAATAGGAATTGGATCAAGATCAGTTGCACGTGCCTTCACTTTGTTTATTTGGACACGTTGCAGAAAAGCAGAGAAACGTTTCTCTTTGTGTTGTCTACGAAATGACACACTCAATATCGAACAAATTGACTTTTCGATTCGCATCCCTGTGGGTTATGATAATAATGATGTATACCAGCTGACAGCCACCAGACTATTCTATTGTATATCTTAATTGCTACTTCACTTTCAGTTGGGAGCGTTGGTACATGTGACTTTTTCCCTGTCAGAGATCATTGTCTTGCCCGGCATATCATTTTCACCCAACTTTTCTTTTGTGTCAGATAGGAACTGTCCTGCGCGGAAACATCACCATCGAGGATGATGGACGTCCGCTGTTGGTGATGGATGGGAAGTTGGAAGAAAGGAAATGAGTAGAGCATAAAGATGACTACCCTTTGCTCTTTCCTTTGTTAGAATTAGCTATGACGGAAGTGAAGTTTCCAATGTGGACTGTTCATAGGAGAATGCGGGCTTCTTTTGTGGACGGGCCCCGATGAACATTGTTCCTTTCGAGCAAACTCCAGGAGCGCTAGCAAAACAACGTCAACACAACTAACTGTAAAAAATAAGAAAAATTTTTAGCAAACCGAGCCGAATCGTATCAAACTTTTCGAGCTTCTTGCTTTGAAGGTTTCAATCTTGGGAGAATGTACATCATTGCAACATCTATGTCACGTGTGAACAATAAGTAAATTGATAATTATATCTCAAAGGAAAGCGAAATAATGATAACTATGCCAAAAGGTCATTCCCAACGCCATACGGTCACTGACAGTGAAGCCTCTATTTCGATCGATCGTAATTTTCTCGCTCCGTCTCACAACAAGCCAAAATCATAATTTTGAACTTCGAAAACAATAGAAAGACACCCGGCAGATCTATCGGACTGAGTCTTTTCGTATACCCCCCTTAACAATCTTATCTATTAAGGCAACCAACGTTCGAGGATCTTGGTCGGTTTTGTCAGCAACAATAGAAAGACACCCGGCAGATCTATCGGACTGAGTCTTTTCGTATACCCCCCTTATTAACAATCTCATCTATTAAGGCAACCAACGCGACGAACGATCCTAGTCGCTGATTTTCCTGAAACGCAGCAGAAAACTTTTTCCAAAAGTCTCTGTTGTTCGTGTCATTTTTATCATCATGGGTTCCTCTCGGCACCAAAACGCGCTTAACGTTCTGCCCACAATACTAATACTCCTTGTTTCTATCTGGGGAGCAGCTGCAAAATACTCAGACAGTTTTGTGCGACATTACTACGATGATGAGGACTGGGAACGTGTCGTAAAGAACCGGAAATTTCTGACTCAAAAGGGTCGCGACGAGAATGCCGCCATGCTCTTCCATCGAGGGCGAAATTTGCAGTCCAGCGGCTTTCATGTGGCTGGAGCACGAACTTGGAACATTCTAGTATGTTTGATGAACTGGAGCAACCACGGCGATCGCAACAAGTTGGCAGCCGCCGATGTCAACGCCCTATTTGTTGGTACTGGACGTGACAATCCAATCCACCCTGGTGGTTCCATCAACGACTACTTTCAAGAAATGTCGCAAGGACAATTTAAACTCAATGTTCACGTAGCTGACTGGGTCAAGACGACCAAGTCGGAGACATTCTATACCCAAGATGGTAGCCAAGGACGGACACAAGAGATCCAAGAAGCTTTCAAACCGGTGTTGCAGGCCTTGGATAACACCAACATCGATTTCTCACAGTACGATAGTGATGGCGACAACGAAATCGACATGACCATCTTTTTACACAGCGGATACGATGGAGTATATCCGGGAAACGACTGTCAAACGGGTGTTTCTCCCTTGGAACGTGTCGCGTCACATTATCGACTGCGTGCTTCCCAGTCCACTTGGGTTTCAAAGTCAGGATACAAGCTCGGAACCTACGTTGTCTCTCCTGCCTATTATGGAAATTGCGACTTGGAAATCAACGGAATAGGAGTTATTGCTCACGAAATCACTCATGCGTTTGGTATTCCAGACTTGTATGATACTGTCGATTTCTCATCCACTGGGTTCTTGGGAGGCATTGACAATTACGGTCTCATGGCCAATCCCTGGCAGCCTGGTTTCGATTCCCGATATCCAGGCCCCCTCATGGCATGGACGAAAATTCAATTGGGATGGATAAATCCCATTGAGATCACAGGAGATGGTGTCTATAGTATTCGTGCCGCAGCCGAAGCCCCGGATGCATATGTTATCAACAGAGGATACGCCTCGGGAGAATACTTGCTTATCGAGAATCGTCAGGCGATCCAAGGAAGAGTCGACGAACGCTTTTTTACTCCCGGTGGTATTACCATTTATCACATCGACGAGAGTATCTGGTCCTTGTTTGGATTTCAAGGTGTAAAGGGAAATACCCCCAAAGGTGGTCCATTCCAAGGTGATTGGCCTGGAAATGGAAAGCATTATCCCGTTGCTCTGCTGCAAGCCGATGGACTGTATGAATTAGAACAAAATATCAACGGGGGTGATACTGGTGATCTGTACAATTCTCCGGACCAAGTTCTGGGTCCCGGAAACGGAGAAACTGTCGCCCAAAATGCCAATTATCCAAATACGGATGCTTATGCGTTCGGAACCATAACCGTTACTGGAATCACAATTAAGAATTTCCAGTACACCGATGGAACGACCATGAGCTTTGAAGTCACAGGCATGGGTCCTCCTCAGGGACCTTCACCTACAAATCCTCCTGAAACTATTCCGCCAATGGCCGCTCCATCAGATCCTCCTGAAACTGCTCCGCCCACGGCCGCTCCATCAGATCCGGTTACCGGCACTCCCACTGGTAGTGCTGCAGTAACTTCCACGCCTATTTCAGAAACACTTGCTCCGACACCAGAGCTAACTGCTGTCCCCGAAACTGGAGACTCGACAGCAGCCCCATCCACCATGGAAGCTCCGACAGCAGAAGCAACCGAGGTACCTACAATTTCTTCGTCAGAAGAAGCCGGCACAGTCTCTGGAGTAGGATGCGAAGCAGCAATCCCTGCATTCACCGATGGCTCGCCTATGCCCGGATCGACGTTGGAAAGCACTAGCATCGTTGACACTGAAGTCTGCGGAACCAACATTACGACTCCTGGGCAATGGTACATATTCAACGGAACCGGTAACGTTGTCGAAATTTCAGCCTGTGGTCTGGATGGTTCTAGTAGTTTCGATGTTTCCGTTTCTGTGTTTGAGGGGTCATCTTGTGATGCTTTGACTTGCGTTACAGGATCCACATTCACGGATTCAGTTTGTGCAAAATCGACGAGTCTCCGGAAACGTTTTCTTCAGGATTCCACGCCCGGATTTGCTCTCATTGCCGACGACGGATCATCCTATTACATCTTTGTCCATGGACACGATCCCACTGCTTCTGACGGTGGAGGTTTTGGTGACTTTGAATTGCTTGTCACTGAAAAGCTCGATCAAACTCTCCCACCTGAGGACTTGCCCGAGGGCATGAATTTGGAGAAGAATGTCACTTCCAATGCTGCTCTTTCCTTGTCTTTTGATGCCGAGTATGTCACTATCATTGCGCCACCTTCAAACGGAGTCGCATCGGCCGAAGATAATACCACACTGATCTATGAACCCAACCAAGATTTTGTTGGCGCTGACAGCTTCAGCGTCAAACAGTGTCTCGAGGATGGTAATTGTACCGAAGTTACTGTGAATGTGAATGTCCTGGCAGAACCAAACATCAATCAGAAACCCGATGAGGAGGAAAAAGAAACCTTGCCAAACAGTGAAGACGGATCGTCGTCTGGGAAGAATGGACGTTATGCCTTGCTCGTATTACTGCTTTTGGTCCCATTGATTTGGTACTTCCGAAAGCGAATACGTGTTTATTGTCCTTTTGCAAAAGGAAAGACAGAAACGAATAATTGGGATCCCAAGCAACCAGCTGGAAAGGCCAACACCAAAACATTAACAGAGCAACCTTTCCTAGATGAAGAAGTCAACCATGGCTACACAGATGATGAAGACAATGATCTTGGAAACTCAAATAACGACGATGAGGAAAGCAGTGAAGAAGATAGCGACAGCGACGCAGAGGAAGACGAGGCAACAAACGAAAGCCAAGAAGATGAGGATGATGATGAAGATAGCGATGAGGACGATGACAGTCAAGACGTCCAAGGAGACAGTGATGAAGAAAGAAGTTGTCACAGAGATAATGAAAATATTGTCTAGGTAGCAAAGACGTTGTCTCTCTACTCGAAGAAGTACTGCCGCTTATTGAGGCAGCTAGGTGGGTGTTGATAAAGAAACATTAAGATATTGGAAGGTTCGCGTGAAGCGAATGACAAACTACCTAGATAGTCTTGTTACCTCCTTTTGTCGACGTCCGATGAGCACCCTTCTTGTGTGTATCATAACCGATGGTCGAGTCGCGAGGCCACCTAACTGTCTAGGTAGGTAATAGTCTGGGGGGGGGGGGGGTATCTTCACTGTCCAAAATGGGTCAATCGATGTCACAGTCAGGTCCTTATTATTACAGTTAACTGTAAGGCCTCAACTTGCTCGCTTCACAAATTCACGGAAGACGAACTGCAGCACTGCGAATGTGCTGTGTTCATAGCCTCAAAATACCGAAAATATCACTACGCACACTACGTATATCGACGGAGTATTTCTTTCCCCACTAATTACCGACATAATAATAATGTCGGTACGATTCCTCTACTAGCTAGGAGTAGCTAGTAGAGTAGGAATCGATTCCAACGCTACTACGTAGTACGTGTCGCTTTCCAGCCGAAGTTTCTTCCCATTTTTATTTATCGGCAGAGTGGCAGAGAAGCAATACTTACAGTTAGTAGATTTGAAAGTTAGGAACATTATTTCTCCGTCAAAGAACAAATTCCACACCATATTTGTGTATTCAATACTCGACAGTTGTTTCTTTTTTTGCCTATTATGGGAAGATTTGATGGGGGTGATGTGACGTGTCAATCAATGAAAGTTCAGGTATGAAAAGAAATCGCATCTCATCCGAAAAAGTGGAAGGAAACTGCCAGGTTGGTACACTCCAAAAGATGGAGATGATGATTACGGTCAATGAATGCAGACGGACTGATATGTTGTTGTAGTACTAGCTAGTAGTACAAACAATCTACGAACAGTTACATCAAGCCTTCGAAGGAGCAGTTATCATCGT
The DNA here is from genome assembly GCA_019154785.2 of Nitzschia inconspicua. NCBI lineage: Eukaryota > Bacillariophyta > Bacillariophyceae > Bacillariales > Bacillariaceae > Nitzschia > Nitzschia inconspicua. Next base: position 486,421 of record JAGRRH010000012.1, read on the forward strand.
GCCGCAACGTATGTAATGCACAATGTTCTTTATTGCAGACTAATTACTTTTGGAAGAACGCATTCCTGTTTTGATGTTGCAGTCAGTACATCTCAATGACTGTAGGGACGGTTTGGTTTTGTTCAGGTTGCTTTTGTGTGTTGCTGCTGTGATTTAGTATCTCTTCCCAGAGATACATGTCTTCGTCATCTCCCATGCTTTGCGATAGATCCATATCGTCACGCACATAGTCTGCACCTGTGTCAGCGGATCTTGCCGCCTCCTGGAATTGTTGATGCATAGAAGGATCATTCTTCATGGTCTCTAACAGTTTTACATTGGCTTGGGTGAAGAACTCCAATACTAGCTCGTCTGATACGGGTGGTCGATTGGTATTCAAGAGGCTGACGCGTTGTGCAAAGGTTTCCATTTGCTGCACGACGAACGCATTCGATCGCACAATCATGTCCAAATCGCCATGGAATTGCTTATCGTGCTGCCATCGACGCTCCCGTTTGGCTTTGGTGGCAGATCGGTATTTTGTTGACAATCCATCGCGAAGACTTTGTGTGCACTTTTCTCGGGCAAATATCTCGTCGGCCTCCACCCATGGCCCGCCTTTCTTTTCTCGTTTGATGAAACGACCGTTGGATTTATGAACTTTTTCGATGATGTCCAAAACGACCAGTGTTTTCTCCATCTTGTTGCAAGCAGAGGCATATCTTTTTATGGCACTATTGATGAGCACTCTATATCTTTTGTTTCCTGGGTGATTGAAGAATTGTCGTCCACGGGCACAAACAACGTCGGTCGCTCTAGGAAACTGCGACAATGATGAGGTGGACAATTTATGCTGAGCGATATCATGCTGATTGTCATTGACAACAGTGGTGGGCGGTGTTACATTGCGATAAGCCGAAACATACGACAATGATGACGGACCGTTCCAGCACATTGGATTACTGTTCATTTATGGCGGGAAGATAAACGACAAAGGACGTCGAGTGTATCTTTCTTGTGAGAGGGGATCCGTATCTTCTGAAGTTGTTTTTTGTGAGATGGTTGGTTTTGCCGTCTGCAAAACACTCATCAACTTGATGAAGTTCTAGGAACCGTCGTCCAGTGCCGTAACTCTGGCCTCAATCGGGGAAGAAGTCGCATAAAAATATATTTTCATATTACGGAGAATATTCATGTGTTCTTCATCCTATGGAAATTCTGCTATGGATGGACTCTTCTTTCATTCTGTTCAGTAACAAGTTCAAATTCATTGAAGTTTCAAACACGGAAATTGCAAAATACATATTACTTCATTGAAGTTTCACCAGTGGAAATTGCACAAATCACTGCCGTCTGTGCTGGTTAAACATCACTGTTTCGATTCGAGAACGAGTTCTTCCTGCGTTCCATGCCACATATCAGAAAAGGGAAGCATGAATTATAATTCTCGGTCTTAATAGAGCACGTTCCGGTTTTCGGTTTCGGAAGATTCTTCACTACCCCCAAAACTGCATAGAAGTTCTGAGTCGGAATCATTTGATATGCCCCTATCAGAACAACTTCATCATCGATTAATTGTGAACACCATTGATTGTCACAACGTTGTCTGCCTACTACGGTAGTAGAGTACCGTATTACCGGTACACTGTCAGGCCGCGGAGAAAAGATTCTTGGGTAGTGGCAGCTGGTGTAAATTTGCTGCCGTCATCCCTTCGGGAAAAGTGGCTAAGACAGACCGGTACTGCGTACAAAGTACCGTTCAGTTGATTGCAACGTCGACACGTACCGGTAGACAGATGTTTGCAACACAACGACGTACCTACTTATAGAGTACTGTCAGTATTTCATACGGAAGAGGTACCTGTGGGGTATGATCTCCACATGTCAAACTCCTCTATGACCTCGAGGGAGTGGGTGTGTGCCATTGAGATTTGCCATAGCAAGCTCACCCGTACGGTAAACTGTTTCGATGGCATTTGCTTGTCAGACCGTTGGTTTTCCCTTGGGCGCAAAAGCTTTTCTTTGTAACTACCGTAGGCCATCGTGGCGTGTTGACACCAAATCAGCACCATCATCGTATAAGCCTATCCCATACATCCGATCATCAAAAAAAGATTTTTCGAAGTGGAAGAAGAAACAATATAATGAATCTTTGCCGTTCACACCGTTGGACTCTTTTCGGGGCCATGAGCGCTGTCTTGTTGCCGTTCCAACCAATCCAATGTTGTATAGCCAGGTCATCTCGATTCTCGATAACAGATGGAAAAGTAAACCAATTGTCAATTGATCAATCGAAATTTTCCACAGAGATATTCCCTCAGCTATTGATTTGTTATGTTTAATATACACTGCATGAACGCTTCGATTGACGCAAAACGAATACCATACTGGCGGCTGTACCTCAGGCTCATGTTTGTTGTTGCCATCATCGTTGTCTGGGTAATCTTCGTCATTGTTGCTGCTGTGGGGCAGCGCGCCAAATAATCTGAAAGAGAATTTTTCCTGTCATAGCTGTCACGTGGCTATGGTTGGATACCTTAACCATTCGTATTCAACTATCAGATCCTGATTAGGGTGTGTCTCGAACGATATGAAGTAGTTTGTCCTCCGAAATTTTTTATCGACTGGCACTGTTCCAGAACGGATTGCTGACGCAAGGAGGCCATAGATTACCTATATACGAACTACTCCAAAGTACGCTTTTGCGCCATCACATTCCGTCGTACTACGGTAGTTTTTACGTCCAATTAAAGTCAGTAAAACTCAAGAAGGTGCTTTTATTGCATCTATCCGAACTGCTACGTACAATTTTCACATTTTCATCAGAATAATAGCAGCGAGCAGGAAAGTTGTCCAAACGGAGTGAACAGCAACATTGTTTTGTGTGCTTCCGCTTTCCCCAGTCTCACCGCTTTCGTCGCTACCCGTAGTTTCGTCTCCGCCGCCCACGCTATCTTGTCCGCCTTCGCCATCCGTAGAGCATCCCTCTTCAATCGCACGCTGTACACGGCTAGAAACGTATATATTGTACGAGGCACAGAAATCATTACACCACATGATGGCGATTTCGCATTGTTCGGCTTCAATCAAGGCGTCAAAGACAGGGCGGACATACGCAGAACGTCCTTGGGATCCGGTCCACTCGTAGGCTGGTTCCATAACCGCGTCGTAGCCTTGTTTGATTCCCAACACGTACCAATCGTTCCTGGCCTTGGGGTAGATCTCACCCAAGGAAATGTTCAAGTCGCTATCAATGTGCTCAAGTAGGGCAGCAGTGACATCGTCAGCCAAGTTGTTTAATTCTTGCACAAAAGCGACCTTTTGAGATCCGTAGTACTCAAAGTATTCTTGATGGTTAGGAGGGCTGCTGAAACGTCGAGATACCTCCGTCTCCGTCTCATTGAGAAGTGCTAAGGCGACGTATTCTCGCGCCAGAATTTGACCGCTCTCCACTGCCTCGGTGTAGAAGTCCAACGGAACAGGAGCTACGCCAGGTTCGTACATCCATGTATCCCACATTGTCATTTCCAAAATTGTGGTGGCATTATCTCCCATGTTCGAAATCACCCACTCTTCGTAGAAAGTTCTGAGTTCCGGACTGTCGATAGCCATGCCATGGAACTCCCTGATGTAGTCTCGAAGATAGTTTTGTGTAGCTTGAGGTCCCAAAAGTGTCTCGATGTAGTACATGAATTGGGATCCCTTCTCGTACGGCACAGAACTAAAGGAGTTTTCTGGGTCGTCATCACCAATGTCTGGGAAGAGTGACGAGTAGGGATCGGTCAAACTGTACCAATCGAGCATTTGTTCGACCATGGAAGTGTTGCCGGTAAAATAATCAATCTTCACGTAATCAAGGCCATAAAAATCTTCCAGGACCTTTCGTTCCATAAAAACATTCATACCTTCGTTGATCCAAAAGTTGTTCCAGTTCTTGCAGCCAACGTCATTTCCAAACCACGAATGGGTAATCTCGTGAATAGCAGTATAAAGCATCGATTTGTCGCCCGCAAGAAGGGTGTGAGAGACCTGATTAGCATTAACGTGTTCCATACCCTAGAGGGAGTGGATCGGTAAGCGAACAGAGCAAGTACAAAAAGGAAGAATGAGATGCACCTGAATGAATCACCAATCAAAACCCCAAAACGAATCGTACGATACTTACACCCCATGGGAACGAGGGTGGCATGACAAAGATGGAATAGTTTCCCCAAATGTATGGAGTCAAGTATGCTTCGGTCGAATCCAAGACGGCAGGCAAATCTTCAAACTCCTTAACGGCCGCTTCGATGTAGGGCTCCTCGGCAAACACAATGACACGATCTGACAAGGCTCGTTTTTCCAAGTCTCCCACAATGAGCGCCAACTGGTAGGAGGGAATCTTTTCGTTGCACTCAAAAGTGGTCCGAGTATGTGTCTCGTTCAGGACGGTGCTCGAGGTTTCATTGCCGCTCATACTCACGACGAATTCCGACGGTGCCACAATGGTAGCGTCGTAGGTGATTTTCTGGGAAGGTGTGTCCATCATAGGAGCCCAATCACGGCAAAAGTTCATTTGACAAAGGGAGTACACAAAGGGCAAGGTTTTGCCGGCTGTTTGTTGGGGCGTCAACCAGCTCAAGGCGGTCGTTTCTGGCAAACTCTTGTAGGTGAATCGAACGTAGAACATGGTGCCTTCTTCCATAGCCATGGGCAGCATAACAGCGAGAGCATTTCCAATGTTAGGATTGGGAGTGGTGATTTCAAAGTCGAGATCTTCAAAGGGTCCCTCCAACTCCATGGCATACTCGGCAGCATCGACTTGAACGGCATCCCAAACATCAAAATAGACCACATCGACGTCTGCTCCATCGGACAGGACAGTCAAGGTGTGAGTGATGGTACCGATTGTTGCACTTTGCTCAAAGTCGACGACAAAATCAAAGGAAATATGAGACGGAGCAAACGCATCCACATTCGAGTAGGAGCTAGGATCTTGCGACGAACCCCAAATCGTGGTGGTGGTGTTACCGCCATCATCCTCCATCTCCTGTTGAGCGGTAGCATCACTCGCGAGGAGAAGCATCGACACCAGCCACCAGAGGGCAATGTAGAAAGGTTTCTTCATGCTTACTGGCGACAAAAAACAGATGAGAGAAATAGAAGAAATCAACGACGCTGTTGCTGGAAGACTCTTCGTGAGAGATGTGCCAAGGCTTCAAGTGAAAAAGAGGAAATATACTAATAATACCATAGTAGTATTACGGAGTTTCATTTTATTTTTAATTTGGTGACGCAAGATCCAAGGAAAAGATAGCGATTCCACCATACCCACGTCAACGTGAACAATCAAAGAAGAAACTGCCTAGTAGAGTAGGAAGCACTGTAGGACTATTGTCGACAAAATCATCACACCAATATAAAAGCTAGCCACCGTAGTACAAGTACCTTAACATCACTACGACGTACTTATTGACTGTGAATCGAGGTGAGCTGCTCTACGGTGCTCAAGTAGTAGTGAATATCTTTCTTCAACTTCAAAATCTTCAAAGAATCATTGAAGTGAGATATCTCAGTTAATACGTAACTGTAAATTCACATTGTTCCATTGACAAGGCACAGCTGCTCTGTCAATAAACGAGAAAAGGATGGTAGAAAGATGCAGAAAGATACGGCCACCACAGGAACCTTCTGGTATGTTCCTTTTGACCATTTTCACTTCCGTTGTTTATGAAGGGAAGCGAAGCATGCAGTGCAGGAGTACCGAAACAATTCTGCTACGGGATTTCTACCTCCAGTAAAGAAGGACGGTACTCTATTGCCATACCAGGCATAAAAGCAGAAAAACGGGTCGAATTGACCCACATGACGTCAGCGTTATTGACCCTGCCGACTTGCCCTGCCGACTTGCCCAATCGACATTCAAATATTTTACGGTACTACGTCTACCGGTAGAAGCACCTAATAATCCTAAAATCGATTCTGCTCACTGCCATTGCTATTGCCATTTCCACTGCCATTGCCATTGCGATGCGGCCGCCATTGCCACCGCCATAGCTTGTCCTTATATATCGTTCATACATCGCAAATCCATTCTACCGCCATTGCTACTGTCATCATTCCCTGTCATTATACATCGCAAACCGATTTTGCCATTGCGATTCGCCCGCCACTGCCTTTGCTTATCAATATACGTCGTCTTTGCCATTGCGAGTCATTTGCCATTACCATGGCTAATATAAACCACCTTCTAGATGAAATAGATGTTGCCGTTCCAGCACTGAAAGTGCAGAAATGGACAGCAACGTTGACTTTCAACGGATTCTTGTGCAAGCCTACCGACGACGTGCTAATGGAATCCTTCCATGACCGCCATGATTTGTTTTCACTCTTCACTCATTCAAACCATATACAAGGGTTTTATCGTACGATTTGATCCCCAAACGTTTCCTGTTGTTCCGGGTGGTGTCGCAGCATGAAGGACACCTCCCAAGAAATGCTATTGACATGGGAAAACAACAGTGCACATGTTCTACAAACGGCAGAGAGTATGTTGCAGCAGGCAATGGTTGCGTCGGAGAGTTACATCTCTTACCGTGTCTGTGAACACAAGTGGTGGGTTCTGTATTCCGGCCACCGTAATTTGCCTGTGCGTTTGTTACCAGTCTTTGCACGCGTAAGGACTGTGTCCATAACCGAAAACAATAGAATGAAATGCAGATGCTTCGAATACGAAAGGAATGGAACTCCATGCAAGCATATTTGCCATGTCGCCTCAAAGTTTGGGACAAACTTTGAATCGTTCACACACCATTCGGTTGATATTCGATTCTGGACTGCTGATTCGTTGTCGAGGGTAGTGCTCGACCCGTCAGAATTGAATGAAGATGAGCTTAACATACGCAACAAGTGGTAACCAAACGTTGGAAATCCCCACAACCTCCCACAGCTCCAGCATCTATGAAGTCCATGGATGAGGGGCGATACTCAGTTGGTTCCAAATTCGAGGACAAATTCATGAGTATGACCGGTGAGGATCTGTTTCTTTATTTTCAAGCGATGATGAAGAATGAGCTTTCCATCCTCAATTGCAACATTGAAAATTTTGAGAAGGCAGTAGCCGTCATGGAGAAGCATCAGGGAAATGCGGTTGGAATGACACAGGAAATGCACAATTGTTGCATGGTTTCCAAGGTTTCTGGTGAGAGAACATGTCAAACAGTTCAAGTACTGATTGCTGCAAAATCACTGTCTTTAAAATTCTGTTGCTTTTTACAGTTGTTACTGTTAAAAATATTTTTTTACACGTCACGATGTATGATGATTTTTACTGGTGTCGGTTGGAGATAGGATATTATGGTAGTATCTGTGATGACGTCATATGGGTCAAGCGGCCTACGGTAGGCATGTCTACGGCACTACGAGTACCGTATGGTTTCTCGTTTCTCTGCCAACGTGTGAAGTGAAACGATCTTGTCGTTTCCACCTCTCACAGTCCGAGACCGATCAGTATCAGCATCAACTGCTTGCTTGATTAAAGACGACGAAGCTGTGACAACATCAATTGTTGGGACCCCCCAAAAAGAACGTCGGATACTATCGTTCATCTACCACGTACACGTATCATACCTCTCCTATTCTGGTACGATATCATTTTGTACTGACCAATGCCAGGAATCAACACCTCCTCATCTGCCAACAATGCTGGTGTTGTTGCGGATGCCTCCTACAGTATGCTCTTTTCTCCTGCTGCCTCGTCATTGGCATCGACTCCTGGTGGAAGACTCGGTAGTGGTGGTGTTGGTGGTATGAATAACAGTAACAGTCCCATGCCGGATCATCCACAACTGGAAATTCATTGGGAACCAACGCTGGTCAAATCGGAACTGTTGCAAGCTTCGGCCATTTTGTCGCATCGTTGTTTGAAATTGGCTTCCAAATGGGCCGCCGAACAAGTGGTAGGAATCCCCGTCGGACAACCAGTGTCCCTTCAAGAAGAAGACGAAGAAGAAGAAGAATTATTCGATCATGGCGGTGCCCCCCAGTCCTCTTCTACTGGTAGGCAATACCCTCGCATCCAATCGGTCCTCCAAGAGGAACTATTGAACATGACGGAACAAGACTGGTACGCCAAGTCTCTCGTGGAATTGGGAGAATACCTCCATGCAGCCGCCGTTTTGAGTCAAGAAGTTACCGGAACTACCAAGAACAACCCATCGACAACAGCAACAACAGTCAATACAGTCAATACCACTGACATCACCCACATAGGACCACCCTCTCCACACTTATCCTCGTATGGGTTCTATTTGCGGGCTTATGCTTTGTATATGGCAGGAGAACGACGGAAAGAAGAAGAATTTGCAGGATTGGAAAGGTAAACAATTGAACAAAAAAAATAATCACAACCGAATGTGGAAACCGGGGGGGGGGGGGGGGAGACTTTTGGTTGTGATGGGATCGTTTTCTCAAACCAAACTGTTTGTTTGTTTGTTTGTTTGTTTGTTTGTTGTTTCATTCTTTGTATCTTTTCTTTTATTGGCCATTGTTGATTTTATTATATTGTATTTGCAGCGCGGGACAACATACCAAGGCAGCTCCACGTAACCCGTACTTGCAGCAATTGTTGGAAGAAGTGTCGGGATCGTACACCAACGGAGATTTGGACGCCTTTGGAGTGTACGTGTACGGACTCATCCTCAAAGACGCACAGAAAGAATCTCTGGTATGTCCCCATCCTCCACATACCATCTTAGTGGACAGTCTCTTGGATTTTCCCGTCAATTGGAGTGCCTGGTTGGATTTGTGTGAAGTCGTAGTGGGTCAAGATTCTACGGTCGAACAACAAGTCGAACACGCGTTGCAACCGACCTTGGCCACGCATTACATGTATCACTTCTTTTGTGCCCATCTCATGGCCCACCATCATCAAGCACACGAAGATGCCCTGGTCTTGTTGGAACGACTGTACGAACCGTTACCGCAACAACCGTTGTTTCAAAGTACATCCGTCAAGACACAATTGGCAGTCGTTCATTATCATTTGCGGGAACTAGGTCCGGCGTTGCAATGGTTCGAAGAAACGACAATGAAACAACAGGATCGATACAATTTAGATTACAAAGATGTGTATTCGAATATCTTGTACGTCAAGGAAGATCGAATGGCATTGTCCCATCTCGCACATGAAGCGGTCGTCATTGACAAGTACCGTCCCGAGACGTGCTGTATCATTGGGAACTATTACTCGTTGAAACAACAACGTCAAAAGGCTATTTTGTACTTCCAACGAGCCCTCAAACTCGACCGGACGTACACATCCGCATGGACTTTGATGGGACACGAATTTGTCGAGTTGAAACAGGCCGAACAAGCTATGGAATCGTACCGTCGTGCCGTCAATGTCAGTCCGAAGGACTACCGTGCTTGGTATGGGTTGGGACAAACGTACGAATTCTTGAACATGCACCTGTACGCGCTCTTTTATTACAACAAGGCTGCCATGCTTCGTCCGTACGATGCTCGTATGTGGAGCGCGGTGGGGTCTTGTTTTGCCGCCTTGCGGAAGGTTCCCGATGCCATCCGGGCATACGAACGTGCCGTGGCACAAGACGATTCGGAGGGGATCGCCACGCAGAAACTTGCGGCCCTGTATCGACAGGAGGGCCGTACCGAAGAAGCGGCCCAATGCTACCTGCGCCATTTGGAACTACGGTACATGGTCACCAACCCGGCTCCGGCATTGAACCCGACATTGGATGATATCGTCCAAGGTGTTGTACTGGATGGAGTGGAGGCGGAAGCCATGTTGTTTTTGGCCCAGTATCATCGCACCCATGGAGAGTTTGATGTGGCAGCACTACTGTGCAGTCGTTTGGTAGAGTATCCAGGACCGGAAAAGGAACATGCCAAGGGATTGTTACGAGATTTGAGATCCCGAAGCCGACGCACGACCCGATCCACCGCCCGATCCAGCGGTGACCCGATTCTACCAGCCACCTCCCCGTTTCAATTCTCACCTTGAAAAAGGGCAGAACGGGGACGAGTTTTCCCCTCCATTCTTGCCTTGTCAAGATACGGAAGAAGAAATGGAGTAGACCAGTTTCGGCGTTCTTGGGGCGTGAATATAGTCGTGGTTGGTACTACGTACGTCATGGCATAAGCATATATCATTTTCTTTGAACAACTGTCACAACTTTATATTACTGTAGTAGTACGTCGCAGTTACATTCACTGCAGTCACTTCATATTCCTTTCTGAGAACCATCTTTGGTTTGTAAGATACCATAAAGTTCCGGTCTTCGATCCCGAAAGAGTCCCCATGCAAGACGTTGTGCACGGTTGGCTTCGGGATCGATGGTGGATGTAATGATGGAAATGCACCGTTGATGATCTTCTTTTTGTTGTTGTTGCTGTTGTTGATCTTGTTGTTGCATGTCACCGTTGTTCATGGATATCACTTCCTTAACAATGGCTCCAGTGGCATCTGTGATGAAGGACCGTCCATAAAAGGTGATGCGTTGTTTTTCGATTTTTGTCTTGTTGTTGATATCGTTGTTGTTGTTGTTGTTGGAGTGGGACAAGAGTATTTCGGTTCCGTAGCGGTTACTGGCCACGACGGGTACGACATTCGCGGCAGCATGTCCTTGCATAACTCGTTGCCAATGTCCCGAAGAATCAATGGTCGGATCTTGTGGTTCGGTTCCGATAGCTGTGGGATACATCAAAATGTCAGCTCCCTGTAAGGCCATGGCTCGTGCCGCTTCGGGGAACCATTGATCCCAACAAATGGCAACTCCGATGGTAAATCCGAATACTCGTGAGGTAAAGACACGAAATCCGGTATCACCGGGAGTGAAATAAAATTTCTCTTGATATCCCGTTCCGTCAGGAATATGACTTTTACGGTACGTTCCTAAAATACTCCCATCGGCATCGATGACCGTCACAGAATTGTACAGAACATTGTTTTGTCGTTCAAAAAAGGAAATGGGTAACACCACTCGATGTGTTTTGGCCAATCGTTGCATACTTGACAAAACAAAGTTGTTATTGTTGTCAGATGTCAACGCCAATCCTTGCAAACATGCCTCTTGCGATTGACAAAAGTATGGACCCAAAAACAGTTCCGGTAATAAAATAAGAGACGCGTCGTGTTGAGTGGCAGCCAATTCGACGGCTTGTTGAGCACGTTGCCAAAACCCGTCCAAAGAACTAGACGGTAATCCACTGGCTGTCAACTGTACGGCAGCAACTGTAAACGACTGTGCTGGTAATGGTGTTGATGGTGATAGTGATGTCTGTTTTGTTTCTATTTCTTCTTCTTCTTTCGCTTGTTCCTTTTGTTGCTGCTGCTGCTTTTGAAGAGCATGAAAACTTTCCATGAGATCTTCGGGGCAATACTCATACGGTGGCAGCAGCAACGGCGTGGACGAAGAAGAGGATATTGATGACGACGACATGTTGTTGAGATAGATGTCGATAAAAGAACAACTTCCAATAATATTGTAGTATTAAAGATAATGATGATGCCAAAGTCAAAGACGGCCGTTCAATTGTTGGGTTGTACAACTCCAATACAATAGCAGACTGATCGATGAGTTGTGTCGTGTAGTTTGTCGTCGGTTGCTGTCATCGCTGACTGTGAGTGAGCACCACAAACAAACTCTTCGTGTTGGTAACATTGCTACGTTACTACTACTTGTAGAGGTGTACCTATCATACTGTAGTAGGATTGGTCCGTACGAAGAACGGACGTTAGACAGGATCCATTGATACACACAATCTATTACTCCGTACGTCGTAGAGAGAGTAGGCAAATTTCCGTACTCGCCATGGTTTGGGATCTGTCATAGTTGTGGTTGTGGACAATACATGAAGTGTTGCAGTAATATTTCCCCCTTCCATAGCAGGAAGTTTGGCATTTGTTCTAGCCCCATACCATTCTTGCCTTCATTCTAAAGTGTGTTATCAGTACATTGCCGAATTCTACCGGCAAGGATCTTCCACTGTCGCTCCACTTCGTCTTCAATTTGATCCTTACTTTCAATTATTTCCATATCATCGAAATCAAATAGTTGCACCTGCTTCGAATTGCACCACAGACCGATGTGTCGCCAACGTACATCATCATCCTTATATTTCAAGGGATTCCCACTACCATCCTTCAGTTTACACAAGGCATCCATCACTTTTTCTTTCCAAGTGTCGTCCGGTGGACAATTGGTTCTCCAAAATGGCATCAAAAGGCTCGGATTACCATGCAACTTGATTTTGGACACTGGTACTTCGGGGTATATTGCATGGAGTGTTTGTAGTTCAGTGTTGGTGCTTCGGTTAGCTTCCTTCAGGAATTTAGTTTTGGTCAACTGGATCTTCCTGTCATCATGCATTTTCAAAACTAAATTCCTGAAGGAAGCTAACCGAAGCATCAACACTGAACTACAAACATTCCATGCAACAAAGTCGATGAGTCTTTTCCTGGAAGTACGAATGGTCCTCGTTTTGCGACAATGACAATGACACCTCTTCCCAAACTCGTTCCAACAGTTCGTCCACGGAAGATGGTACCACGAACAACTCGGCTTCCTCCATGGTGCGTTTTCTGCTGCTGGAGTTTGCACTGTCCGTCATCTCTCTACTACTAGTCTACTAGATAAGTTTTGGATACTTTCTTCTTGCTGTAAGTTTGGTTTTGTGTGCTGTTGCTGTTGCTGTGTTGCTTGTTTCGACTGCCGAAGTCAGGGAGTAACTGTTAAAAAGAAGTAGAAGTACTTCGTAATTCGTAGCTACGGTAGTATTACGTAATTCGCAATCTGCGTCGTGTTATCTTTACGCTGTATGATACCTCGTTGTATTCGTAGCAATACCGTATTATGCCATCTCCAAGCCTCTATCATACATACAGCCAGTAGCGCCTGAACTTTTGAAATGTCAGGCCGTGTCCAATTCTGATTGGCTGAAAAAAATTGAAGTTGAAAACAAGCCGGCCTGATAGCGTTTGGAGTTTGGCGGTAAAGTACTTAATCGGAATGTCCTCACATTTATGTAAAGAGGAGACGACAGACAAAAAAGTGTTCTATCGGGTCTTTTGGACATCTGCGTGGAGCGGTAAAATAATGCGCAAAAACGAAAATCGTTAAATGAAATAGAAGTAAGATCTAACCATGTACTCCGAGTATGATAGCACGTTTCCCTGTCCTCTGTCCTATCACCATGACTCCCCATGATACAGCACTGAGAGGTTCAATCTCAAGAACGAATGAAAACAACACACACAACAGAACTTGTTGCAGTTAAAAAGTTTTAATGGATTTTATTCGGTCGCCACCAACGTCACTCAACCGAGACCTGCAATAATGGTATTGGTGTATGTGCATACCCTGTCGGTCGTCCTCGAGTTTTTCTCATGATGGATGAATGGATGGATGAGGTTGGAGGATCTCTCTTCAATGTTGAAGGAGAGATACAAAAACCTTTCATTTTTCATTTTTTCCCCTCTCTCTTTTGCTCCTACAATCGAACACAGGACAGGACAGTGTATCAAAAGTAACACGGTACTTACGTTATCCCCGGAGTAGAAGTATTACTACTTCGAAGGACGTACTCTGGCTAGCAAAATGTTTCTGTACATGATCAATGATAATGATATGAGGGACTATGATGTTGTGCTTCATATTATCTTCTCTGGCTAGCTAGCAAGTAGTGGGGGAAAAACATTTACTGTAGTATAAAACAATAGCTATGTTAGAACCTTGCCGGATCTTAAAAAAGTATATTACTAGATAGTATCCTACACTCACTACCAGCTAGAGAATCTGAAAAAAAACTAGAAAGGCTTCGATGTGTGTCCTTTCCCTGTTATCCGTGGTGGATCACCACCTGATTGGGTGAGTGTGTGTCGTCGTATCCTACCGTCGCAAGAGCAGCAGCTGTAGCAGCATCATCAACAAATTGGACATCTCCAATGGTGGAGGTAGACATGTCCTGTGGGCGATGCTTGTGAAGTATCTGTTGCTGCTGCTGAGCATTGGAAGTTGGTTGTTGTTGTTGCTGTTCTTCCAAAGAGGAGGAAAAGAAAAAGTACTCTCCCTCATTGATATACGAGGCAGGAATCGGAAGACCTTTCATGGTACGATCCAGTAACACGGATGATCGCATCACTGTAGGATTGCTTGTGCTGTCCAGATCTGCCACTTGTCTCATGTGCAAAAGGAACGTTTGAAACTCCAAAAAGGTCAAATGTGGTGGTGGTGGTGGCAAAGATGAAGATATGGAAGATAAATGATGATGATGCATTTGTTGTGGATGATGATGCATTTGTTGATGTTGATGTTGTTGATATTGCAAATCTAACGTTTCAATGGCAAAGAGCATGGCCGAGTATCCTACCACAGACAGTGGAACAGACAAAAAGTAGTCTCGTGCCGTCACTTGTTCAATGGCACCCAATGCGATATCTTGAATGCAGTCCCGCACATGGTGGCTGCTGTTGTTGTTGTCCTCATCGTCCTCTTGCTCTCCATGAAACTGATGTGGCAATAGAGTCAAGTATTGTTGTAGGAAGCAGTTGGCAGTGGGTGGATTCAATCTCCATCCCAACAACGTGACGAGGTCTTGTTCCATACGCAAAATATCGTCTTCGGTGAACTCTCCGTTGCCGAGCTTGACCAAACTGCCGAGCTTCACGACTCGTAGACACGGCGAATCGTACACTTTGAGTGCCAAGTACAACGCTGTCATGGCACCCAATTGATAATCGTCTGGTGAGTGGATCAGACCTTTACAGACCGCCACGTCTAGATAATACGAGGCGGCCGCAGCCGATTCGTGCCGCAATTTGCAGTATTTCACCAACGTGTACATCCATTCCACAATTTGCTGTCGCCACAACCCGTTGAAGGGTTCCGGAAGTTGACGAGCAAGTGGTCGTTTGTACGTGGTACCTTCCAAGTGTCGCATCTGTTGCAAGACGTCACGGGTGTTTCCAAATTCAGCATCCGAATGCCGAGGAACGTTGTTGCCAGGAAAGCAACAACTACTACTGCAAGAATCGGATACCATTGCCTCGTACTGTGAAGATGGTGAGGTGATATCCATCTTAGCAGTGGTAGTCGGTGAGATGAATGTTGGTTTGAGGTGATAATAATAGCTATTACGTGGTACGTAATAGAATCGAAAAGAAGAGGATGGGTCGTGTGTGTTCACAGTTCAAGGAGTGAAAAAAAAAAACAAAAAAGAGAGGAGAAGAAATGGCGATTTTGTGAGCAACTTTACCGTGTTAAAGAGTGAGTGGAAGGTGAAAATGTGAGGGCAGAGTTGGTTGAACTTGCAGGGTGGAGGACATCTGCGTCATTCCCTACGTATCATCGATGCAACATCATCACACTTTTACAGTTAACAGTAAATGGTACGTCGGCATTCTCTTTGATAGCACTCACGAATAACAACCACGAATGTCGCACTATCGGTGCGTACTAATTCTACACAAAAAATCGAGAAGTCTACGTGAACGTAGTCCCGACAACAAATTGTGTGGTAGGCAGTGATGATTCGGTAGTTCTACTGGTGCTACGTGCCGGTAGTAGCAGACGTGGTGACCCCAGGTCTACCGGTAGTCCAACGTACACCTAATACCGGTACTGTAGTTTAACGTTTTAGTAAGAGTGTACGACGTAGAAGTCAAACGCGGTCATTTTCTTTTAAACGCGTCGTTCTTTCTGTTCCGTGTCGTGGCACGAATGATTTTCGATTATTGTGTTGTTGCTGGAGCTTCGCTTGTTCACAGTCATCACAGGGACCGAAGCGATTCCCTTTCCACTGATAGAGATGAGGAACGAAAAGAAGGGCAACATCGTCATCATTCACGACGATATTATGACGCATTACCCCCCAAACTCTCTGCCCCCCATTCGACACGACATTTTATTACATCACCATCATCCGAGAGAGATGGATTGATAGAATTGACAGTGAAAAGAGGAATGATTGGATGATGATGTTCTGTTCCAATCGAAACCCCCCGTCCCTACCTTCATCATTCTACGTCGCTCCACCATCCTATTTTCTGTGTATCATCTACTTACTGTTTACTCCGACGCAGTATAATACCACAGCATCCTTGTAATAACATTCCCTTCGTGACGATACTGCATCATATTTTACTACTCCGTACAACAACAACAAACACAACCGTTGGCAGATGCAACGACGTACTCTATATTCTATATTGATGCAAAAGATGATTCGATCCCTTGTTGGTGATGTGGCGTCGCTGCTGTTGCCAGGCTTTATTATTCTTCGTCTTTTGATTCTGAACGATTCTGCCGCGGCATTCGAATCTTATGCAGAGGAGAAGAGGCCGCCGCCTTACTTGATGCAAAGCAGCACTTTTTGGAGGGAACACTATTCCTCGGACGACGCGATCCTACCATTTTTATTTCCCTTTTTGCTATGGACGTGTTGTTGGATTTACGCAAGAATTTTCAAAAAGAAAGATTTTGCCAAATGGTACAGCCTCCATACGTTGCATCATGCGGGTGCGATTGCTCAAGCATCGTGCAGCTTGTATTTTCATGATGACGCCGTATTCCATGAACGCATCCCAATTTTGTGGAGCATGTCCTACTTTGTCATTGACATTGTCGATTGCTTGTACATGGGACATATTCTCTACATTGCTCATGGCGTCGTTTGTCTTGCCTTGGGCCTAGCAAATTACAACATACCATTGCTGAGAACACTACGGATGAATTCCAAGGCGACCTACATTGAAACATCGTCTATATTGCTGTACCAAGTCAAACAATACCGCCAACCGTGGCTTTTTCTCCTCTTTGCCATTACCTACACGTGTTGCAGGATTCTTTGGATCCCATACATGATGAAGGAGCTGTTGGATAACGGTATGGAATACACCAACATCATCTTCCTGTTGCTGGTAGTATTTTATTTCCTTCAGATCCATTGGTACATTAAGATCATCAAGATTGTGATCACTGGTGCAGACAATACCAACAACAAGAAGGAAGACGGTGACGGTGATTCCAAGAAAGATGCTGCTGCTGATACAGCCAACAAAAGTGAAAAGGAGGAGTAACACGTCGTAATAACTTGTTACCTATTCTTGTACATCAATGTCCATCGAGCTTTTTTCGGTATGTCGCGCCTATCCACGATACCTCCAATAGTTCTGTTCCATTCCAGCAAATCGGATTGCTGCCCGACAAAGTCAAAAATGATAATCTTTTTTAATAGTACTATGGTACAACGCGCTCTCTATCAAATAATGATGACGTGTATTGGGCACAGCATTCCTACTCCCAAGTTGCATGCTCGTAGAGACGTTGGAACGAAGACTCTACTACTTACTGTTAGTACTTCGAAGTATACCGGTAGACGAGAGACGAGAGGTACCTAGCTAGCTAGCTACTGGAGAGTGGAGAGTGGAGAGTAGAGAAAAGAGTTGGGTGATTTTAAAATGGGAGGGGCGTAGTTGAATCATCCCCCCCCCCTGTGCATCTCCCCCCGTCCCTCCCATTCGACCAACTCACATCTTCACATGAACTCGCACTATCATACCGGTACGTCGTACCGTAGTTTGCTACTCTACCTATCTACCGGTAGCCTCACCATCCCCATCATCTTGCTGCGGTGACTGTCATCTTCTACTACTACTGGCCGGCAAAATTGAGCCATATCACAGTGGCGTATTGAAGGAACGAGACCTCTACCATTATAGAATGTTTTCTCGTTCTGCGGTAACCCTCCAACGGCGGTTGGTGCCATTTTCCTCTAGAATAGTGGATGGTTGTGGTTGTTATGGCGGATCAACTACTACAACAGGAACTACTCCAATCCAACATGCCGTTTGGAATCTTTATAATCAATCTACTAGTAGTAGATCCTACGTCTCTCGAGCACACCCTCGAACAACGCCAGAATATCCAGTGGCACAAGCTTTAGAAATGATATTGAACGGCATTGAGGAACGAAAGGTATTACGTGCCGATCGATGGGAACGTAATCAACCGAAACGTCAATCCAAAGGCCAACAGGTATGTGAAACAATACTGTAGTAGTAGTAGTAGTAGTAATAGTAGTATGATCGTATCATGGATCGTCGTTGGATACGGAAGACCTTACTGTACAGTACGGACTATTCACAAAAACGATTCTCGAACTAATTTTTCATTTTCATTTTGTATCGTCTATTTTTTTTTTAAATTCCCCAACCACCACCACCAACAACAACAACAGGACACTGGACCGTACAAAAATCAAGATGAGACTGTCGAACTTTCTATCAATTTGAATGTCGATCCGAGGCGTCCTGGACAAGCCTTGCGAGGATCTCTAACCCTTCCTCATGGAACTGGAAAAACGGTTTCGTGCCTTGTGTTTACCTCGGACCCCGCTGCTGCCAAAAGGGCGGAAGAAGTCGGACACAAAGCCGGTGGAGAGGATCTGGTGGATCGAATCATCGAAGGGAAGGAACCATTGGATGCCTATCAACGAGCCATGGCTACCAAGGAAATTTTACCACTGGTACAAAAGAAATTGGCACGACTACTGGGACCACGAGGTCTCATGCCCAATCCAAAAACCAATACCATCTTTGATGACGGCGAGGAGTTGTTGAAGAGTCTGACCGAAGTGGCAAACACCGTCACCTATCGGACCGACGCCTCTGGAATTCTACATTTCGTTTTAGGCAAGGGATCGTTTTCTTCCGAACAGTTGCTCGATAATCTACGAACGATCTGTCAAACTGTTCAAGACATCAAGCCAGAAACGTACGGCAAGGGAAAGAAGAAAAAGTCCAGCGGAAGCGGTAGTGGCAAGAAGAAACCGAGTAAAAATGTCAAGTATTGGTTACGAGCGCACTTGACAGCAACGCAGAGCAAGGGTAGCATACGAATGGATCTACGATCCGTCGATCCAACCTCGCCGTTCTTTATGAAAGAACCGGAATAAAAAAAACCTAGACGGGTTTAAATTGCTCCAGAAAAAAGTTGTAATCCATGTCATTGTACAATAGAAAATCATCAAATCACCATTTCAATTTCTTTTAGTGAAAGCTTGTATCGTTACTAGTGAAAGTTTGTATCGTTACTATCACTCTAGTGTGAGCATGTTGCGTGCTCGTTCGCATATGAATCAAGTATCTCTCTAGCTTCTGCCATTGTTCTTTTTCGAGAATAGTCCCTGGAAAAGGCCCTTCTTTTTGGGTTGGGTATCATCGTTTTGGTCCGTTGAAGAAACAGAATTGGAACTGTCTCTGTTGGAAGTATGGTTGCTGCCGTTGTGTTCTCGAGACACTGATCTACCTCTAGATGTACCCCTCCTTTGAGAAGAATGCTTGGAGGCCAATCGTCGTGCACGTCGGCGACGATCCTTATAGACACAAAAGGCCATGGCCAGAAATACAATGGACAAGAAAAAACAAGCTATAGTCAGCCAATCCAGCCACATGAATTGCTTCCAAAATCCGTTGGATTTCGTTGCATTGAGATCCAATCTCTTCTTAGCTCCATGGGGGTCGGGACACCTGTGCGAATATTCAACAAGACTGCACACGTTGGAATATGACAAGAGACCCACCAACCCGTCGTTTCGCTCTTCTAGCTTTCTATCAGCAAGCTTCCGACCCCCTTCATTGCCGTTTTCATTGTTATTGCCATCACCTTCTGCAGCCTGATCCTGCTGATTGTTTTCCTCCTGGCCAGCATCCTGCTCTGCGTCGTTTTTATCCTTGCTGTAGACCAGTAGACACCCAACATTATCCAACTCGTTGTTCAATGCAGTCAAAGCGTCCGTGCGAAGCACATCTCTCTTGTCAGAACAAGAGGCTCCATCGAACATGGCTGTTACAAACTTTCCACGTGTATCACAGTAGGTCGTGTAACTGTGTGCATTGGCGTTGATCGTTGATCCGTGTTCCATCTGTTGGCTTTCATCGTTCTCATTGTTTTGACCATCGTCGTTGTTCTCTTCAACGGTACAATACGACGTGGCATCTGCTCCATTAGCCAATCCCAAAACATCACCAAAGTCGTCGACACCATTAGTAGTGAAGAAAGAATTGATAAAATATCGTCGTCTCTTGCAAATGTTGTCGGGATGTTTTTTCTTCTTATCATCTGAACGGATACCATACAAAGAGTAGGCAACGTTGGCACGATAACACTGTGTCCGTCCCAAGTACCATGGCGAGTCGTTGTCTCCCCCAGCATCGCCATTTCCGCCGCCTTGGTCACCGCAACCGTACCCATCACCAAACTCGGACCAGACACAGCCATGATAATGAACGTAAACTGCGTCGTAATCTCCGCTATCAACACCGTTTAAAACATCCACTTCTGTGCCTTGATACGCAGGAAACCGGCGGCTCTGTCGAGCGGATGCGTTTTGCCAGCATGATGTTGCCAACAAAAAGGTTAGGAAGATCTGAGACGTAGATAGTATAACGGCGCTCATGGTGCCTTCTACTAGATTATTTTCCCTATTTCACCTTGTACGGAGTGAATTTGACTCTGACGTCTCGGAGTTGTCTTGCATCAAGAGACTAGCAGCAAGGGGAAAGTTCAAAGAACTACGAGAACGACAGGCCACTACTACGGATCATCTTCAGAAACGGACCAAACAAATGGGAAGCCGCTGAACTCAGCACCACTCAGTTTGTGAGATGCCTCTATAATGCCCCTCGATTTTATATTTAATTGTGAAACCTGGAACGGACGTTTGCTCCTTGAACTCAACGCTTGTCGTCTCAGGGTTGGTGCACCTTTTCTTACGCACTACCAGCTACAGGCAGTACGTAGCGTAGTTCGGTAGTCCACATGCCGGTACCAAAAAGTGTGCTACTACGACAGTACGACGTACCTGACTGTTAGTTCCAACCATGTGATAAAGTATCATACCTGTATGATACACCGGTACCGGTAACTAGTCGTAGTACGGTAGTCGTAGCTACGAACCTACCGGTAGGCGGTATCATAGTCTCCAAACGATTTTAGGCTACTCCTGACTGTGATGAGCTAACCGCTACTCTGACTACCGGTAGCTGCCATCGATTCTGCATCCGAAAAGTTGGCTCATCCACCTATCCCAAAGGGGAAGAATTCAACAGCATTCAACAGCCTTCCAGCCATCCAGCACTCCACATATGTTGCTCATCACTCAGAACTTATTTTAAAAGACAACCAAAAAAAAAAGAGCAAACCAGTTAAATGTCGAAAATGGCGTCGTCTGGTCTTCAAATAAATAATGCGGATTGAATATATGTAAATGAAACCTTTCATGCCAAGCACCAGTAGTGTTTCTAATGAAACAGTGCCGACCCCGCACCCTAACTTTCTAAGGAATAATACAGCATAGGCGTTCTTCCTCCTCTCCCTCCGAGATTCCAGAGGCCATGCATACGACAGGAATAGCTAGCTGTTTGGACAATCTCTTCCGTTCTTATACATAGATTGTCTATGGATTCCGAGCTCCACGTGCTCTCCCAAAGCAAACTTGATGAAGTTCAGCCTTCTTCCGTTGCGCTGACAGATCGTCTATGGATTCTAAGCTCCCCAGGCTCTCCCTACAAAGTCGTAAGTTCAAAACTTGGTCAAGCCCGGCTTCCTACCGCGACAAAGTGACATAGTGCTCCTTGAGAAGATAGTCGAATGCAACGGCCGCAATGCACTTGTGACTTTCAACATTGGTTGTAGTCGTACTGCTGGAATACTTTTCACTCCAGAAATTTAAAATTGTTTATACTGAGGGTGTATATTGTGAGGATTAAAATGAAAAAGTAGGAATAATGCATTTCATTAATTCATCTGTCGGTAGTGTCTCAACATAATGATATCATGATCAACAGTAGTAGTATATCGTCCCATGAAAAAGGGTGGTCAGCGTTGCTGGTTTGGAGACGTGTCGTGTTGTTGTTGATGATGAATGTTCATGGCTGCAAACGCTGAAGTCGGCATCATGGAAGCTAGATGCGGATGGATATGGGTGTTGTTATTATTGTTAGTGCCTCTCGACTGTAATCCATTTCGTTGTTGTTGATGGTGTTGGTGTAGAGAATACCCGAAATCGGCAGAATATGCCTGAGAGGAGCGCAAAGCATTGTGAATAACCTGAGGAGACATTACCGGAGCGGACGGCTTGCTGAGAAAGGATGAAGGTTGATACATGCTATGGAACCCCACCAGCGGCATGCCTTGGTTTGGATTGGGAGACTTCTTGAACTGCCGTTGCTGACCGTTTGACTGTGAATACAATGAAGCCGATGGATCAACAAAAAATTCTGCTGAATTGGCACTGTCATCTTCCATTCTCCTAGAACCTTGTGGCTCTTCCGAAGCGAAGGAAGTACAATCTTGAGCCCATAGAGAGGCGAGCGAAATGATGCCATTGGTTGGATCGTCAGTCTCAGATGCTTCGACACGAGAATCTTTGGCTGGTGTCTTCTCGTGACAAAGATCAATAATATTATCTTCCAATTTGTGTTTGATTCTTTCTTGAATCATTCGATTGTGTTGCTCCAGTGCAATTTGTAACTTTTCTTGTTCCGACATGGGTTTTTGATCCGTTTGACTGGCCTCATGATGATCCAACGCGGCTCGTAATTGGGCTTTCATCAAGGAACCTTCGGACTGCGTCGATGCCATTTTCCGTAACAGTTCGGGATCTTTGGTTCCCAGCGATGCCTGGCGTGCTTGTTCCTGAATCACCAGAAGTCGATGTAGTTTCCGCTTCGTATCAATTTCATGCCGTCGTTCTTTGGATTGGTATGACTCCAGACCGCGTTCGCAATACAGTTCCGGGTCGAGTTCCGTCTCATCCGTTCCGCATTCTCGAAGGTATCGCATAATCATAATGCTATTCATTTGTTCCTTGATAATGTCCGAATATTCCTCTTTCTGTAAAACGGACGAGATGGATACAGCTATGAGGAACTCACGAATCGAAATAGAAACGTAATTCTTGACGTGGAAAGCGCATTGTGTTGCAACTGCTACCACTTACCGAATACCACGCTTCATTCTTCCCTCCACCACCATCGGCATCTTCCGGAGAATCTTTCCCGAGCGATGCCGTTCCCTTGCCGGAACACCGCTTCAGTTCATGGACTTTCGGAGGCCGTACGTCCCAACTGATACTTCTTCGAAGTCGTTTCCTGTTGTTTGGTTTCGTGGGATGCGATGACATCCCTGATGCCATGTTCGATGATACCAGGGCCATGTCGGACAGTCCTCTCCGATCGTTGGTAGGAATGTAGCTCAACGAGGACCTTCGACGAGATGTATTGGGGGTCTTTTTCATGGCCTTTCGCTTGTTGGGAGACGAAACATTGCTGACGGGAAGCGGTAATAACGAAGACTGTCGATGTTGGTTGTTGTTCGTCGATGAGGAGGACGACGAAGAGGATGATCCCAAACTTAGGTACGAGAGTCGAAGCTGTTCATGTTTTTCTGGCTCCATGATCGATCTTGTTACCTATTCTTCTGTATTGTATTCGTGAGTATGTGCGGAAATGGATCCTACTAGCTAGAAGTAGGTGATGTCACGAGACACACAACAACACAACACAACAGCCGAATGGTGATAACTTCTCTGGAGTATTTTTCTGAAAAGCGCGCTTGGTTGTTGACAGTGAATTACCACGGTAGTACCGGTAGGTTCGTACTCGTAATAACTCTTACTGTTAGTGCGTTTACCGCACCTTTGAACATGATTCCCAGGAAGTACGGGTGTATTTTATTGGGTACGTCGTAGCAGACAACGATACACGTATCATAGAAGAAGGTCGAAGTTACCTACGGTAGCAGTGCAAGTCGTAGAGAGCGAACTATTTCAATCGTTTTCAGCTGTGTTGTCTATTTACAGTCGTTTTACCTTTCTTTTTCCGAACTTTTTTCATATGTATGCGGAATACGAAGCAGGAAATGGAAAACGAGGATCGCTCTCGTTCGATAGACTTCAAGGTTAACAATTTATCCGGAGTAGCATTTCGGAGTGTTCATCCAATTCTCTTTTGTACATATGGTGTGTGAACTTTCCTTGATGTTGTAAAATTCGTAAATGGTAGAGAGTACCGGTAGGGACAAATAATAATGGATGATTTTCAAATAAATGCACACACAGAACCGAAAGTATGAATGCTTCCTGGTCGCTTCAAATAAAGGCTCGTTTGAAGAAGGGAAATGTCGGAGTTTGTCCGATCAACTTGGCTGGTAGTGGTCCACTTAGAGAGAATCCAAAATAGCTTAGCTTTTATTATACGAGAATATACTGTGTATATTCCCCGACGCCGCCTCAGCTTCTCTGCAATCCCAGTGACGTCATGTGCTCGATAGCTCTCTAGGTACGTACGTATGCCACCATGGAGGTGCTAGGTTGCTACATATGTGGTGGCGTAAACGTAGTGTCTAGAGACAAGGGAACGGAATGTAGCTATGGCGAACTAACTGTAACATGAGTTGCCAGAGCTACTAACGTACAGTTCACACAAGAGCACAAGGCCTGCTTTTTGAAAAAACACGGAATCTCCATTGCTATCTCATAGCGATGGGGATTGCAGCGTTGCAGGAATTGTGTGCTTGGATATGTGTGATGCCTGCAACTCTGGTCTTGTGTCTGTCCTCCGTCCGTCTACCACTCGAACCCCAACTCCAAACACTAGTCCAACGGCGGACAAGACCCGAGCATGCAGGCAATGATATTATCATGCACTTCCCTTGCCTGCACGCTTCTGGCTTGACGTAGAAGTTCGTCGAACTACAAAAAAGCTTGCGTCTACAAACGAACTACTGGTACTACGCACGTACTAGGCTAGCGTACTAGGTACGAAGTTCCGGTACCGTAGTCTTCTGTACTTTACTGCTACTAGCCAAACCCTTATTCGTGCCCACATGAGTTGTTCAACTCCAGGACGTATGTATTATTTTATAATATTCGATGATTTTGCTTCTTCCTTAAAATAGAGTCGGAGTTCTCACAGTCAATGAAAGGAGGCCTTAACTCCGAGTACCGGTAGGCAGGCTACCGGTACTACCGGTAACCCCTCCCTACGGTATTCTATCATAGGATCTCGGAGGGTACTACCCCAGCGGTACCCATACTCCGAGTTTGAGAGTACCGGTACAAGTGGTACCTACGTACTGGTAGGTAAGTACGTAGTAATACCGTATTAGCGTACTAGGATGAAGTACGACCGTACATTCAGAGCTTGAACGGAGGAGCTGGTACAGTACTTGGTGGACTATTGCAGTACGACTTTCCTGTTAGTAAAATTATCGGATCTATCTGTAGAGTAGGACCTGGATCTGTCCTTGGTCTACCATACGGTAGTCGCTATCTTCTTTCAAAAGAATCCCATTAAAAGATCTTTGTTGTTACTGGCACCGGCTACTACTACTAGGGACTGGTTCCAAAGCACCATTATCTTTCCTCTTCATGACATCCATCCCAAAGATGGTCATTCCATCCCGCCCTAGGGAGGCTACCTTGGATGGCAATCGAAGCAAACAAGACGCCTCGACTGTCGTAGTGTCCAACGAGGACGCCATCATCCAGCCATCATCAGTCACTCGTCTAACAACGATCCCTTGGGGCTGTGCACTCAACACGCACATGGAATGGACGATCCCAAACCTATCATTGTGATTGTCGACAGCATTCAAGACATCGTCGTGATCCTCGTCTTCTTCTGGATCATCATCCTCGTCATCGTGGTGATCCAATTCGTTTTCCGACACGCGATTCCGTAGTTGTTTTCGGTTGACAAGATGGGAGATATTTTCTTTGTTACCGACGCCGTCTCGAGCAACTTGACTTGACAAATCGCCGTGGCGGCGACTGCTTCTAGTATCGCTTTCACCGACCAGATCACTTGTATCATCGGAATCGGATTGTTCTCGTAGAACGCCATCATCGGCAACAGCAGGACTGTTATCTTCTTCCTTGGGCAAGTATTGCCAGTATCCACCGTTCTTGAGAACACGCAAATGGTGTAGAATCTTGGCTTGGTCAATCTCACCATGGGTGGTAGGTGCCCGTATTTGAATGTCCGCGAACGGGGGATCTTCCATGGCATGATGGTGATTGGTCGTTTCGTGGTCGTTGTCAATCGTTGAGTGACGACGGTACCACTCCTTCGTTGCAAGTTTCGTGAGTAGAGCATGGATGCGGTTTCGTTGCTGAAGACTCGATACACCGGGGACGCTACGACCGAGAAAGTCTACCAGGTGTTTCAATACTTGAATCGTTATTCTGAGAACATCGATGTCTCGATCTCGTTTCGGTTGGATCGTGAGGATTGACTGGCAATAACTCATGACCATCTTGGTTAGTTCCTTGGCGGAATGGGACCTACTAAAAGCTTGCACGAGAGTTCGTTTCGTGTTCCATGGGATCTCCGTCTTGCCTGTCTGAAAAGCATGGGGCATGGCAAAACAAAACACCAAATCTTGCAACACGGTCTCTAACAAGAGACGAGAAAACTGGCCACCACCACCAACAACAACAACACCGCAGGGGGGTCGACCATATCTGGTGCAGAGACATTGGACGTTTACTCCTCCTCCTCCTCCTGTATGGTTGTTCGGTATCGACCAACAGTTGGGAGCACTTGTTTGTTGTTCTTCTAGGAACGCATTCAAGATGTCTTCTATCGTCTTTTCTTTTCGAAGATCGCCCCTTTTGACGAGAATGGGAGCAAGTGGCGCACGCATAGCGTTTGATCTTCGGAAAGGATGTTCGTTTCGTTCGATCGTTCTGTTCTGTTCTGTTCGTTGGTATGATTTCAATGTAAGGTTTTACACTAAAGTAGATCAAGAAGCAACGACTCTCTATGAAAGAGTCATCCTGGCTGTGGTTGTGTTGTGTTGCTTCTTGGTTGCTCCTTGAGTGTGCTGCGTTGGGTTTGGATGTTGTTTTGTATCGTCATTATTGTAATTGCTCTTGTATTGCATGGTCAAAGTTGTTGTTGCATGCTTACTGTTCCTCTCCCTCTCTATCTAGAGCCATGCTGCCTCCCTTGGTCAACGAAGCAGCTCCGACAAATCCGTATCCGGCAATATTCATCCACCATCATTGTTCTCTAGATATCTTTTGGTGTATAGGAAACCAATTTTTTACATTTACTCCGAGTAGGACCGTATTTAGGAGCGGACAGTTATCTACCTCCATTAGATTCGCTCATAGTACGTCTAAGTAAACAAATGCTCACTTCGTCCTGACCGCCAAGGCCACTTAGGTCGTCCCAGTATTCAACGGAACCGTCTGTATGGCGCTCGGTTGGGACAATTCGACTGAATCGAACCCATCCTCCTTGGACATCCTCATCTCTAATATCGATACTGACGTGTGCGTCGTGTGTTGTTGAACATGTCTTCCGATCTTTTCTAAAAAAACACACACACGTGGTGTAATCTTTGGGCCACAACATACTACTACTGACACTGGTACTACTGTTACGTACATTGATTATTTGGGGATTGTAATTATGTAAGTATCCTACAGCAATTTGAAATTGGGGAAACGAAGGAAGACCGGATGATGATGATGAATGAGGAATTGACTGTGATGATGATGCAAATTTCCAATCCACCACTCGTCGACGACCACCAGTAGTAGAGTACGTTTCTTTGACAAAGCAAACACCAGCTGTTCCGATCGTCCAACAACATCACTCTGTTTTGTTTTTATACTTGCTTGCGACAGCCACTTTTTCTTTTATACAAAGAAATACTACTATTTCAGATATTGTTTTTCTACACAACAGATACAATGAAGGTTTCATCGTTGGCATTGTCCGTCGTCGTCTGCAGCAGCGTTGGCATCGGTTCTGTGGCAGCATTCCAACAACCAAGTCGACGATCGTCGTCGTCGGTATCAGGAAAGGCCGTTAATGTTCCACCACCACGTACCTCGATCAAGTCGTTGGTGGACGGTGCTCCTCTACGAGCCATTGCTATGGATCCGCTTTCGGAAATTTTGTTTGGTGGTCGAAAGAAACAGTCCAACCCATTCGCGCCATCCGATAACAAGAATAATGAAAGTGACGAAAACAACGACGAAAATGACGATGGGTACAAGATCGACATGACCGGTATCGCACTTTCGGGATTGAATGGACAAGCCTTGAAATGGACCAACGACGACTTTCCAGAAGCACGACAACTCCGTGCTGTCATCCCCGCAGACTGTTTCGAACCGGATACTGCCACATCGTTGGGATATTTGAGTGTTTCTGTCGTCGGCACGGCCTTGTGCACCGCATTGGGAGTGAGTCTCTTGAACGTCTTACCACCGGAGAATCTCTTGACCTTGCCCTTTTGGTTGGCCTATTCTGCCGTCACAGGGACCGTCGCCATGGGACTGTGGGTATTGGCCCACGAATGTGGACACGGTGCCTTTAGCAAAAACAAAACCATTCAAGATACCGTCGGATATTGCTTGCATTCGCTCTTTTTGGTTCCCTATTACAGCTGGCAACGATCTCACGCGGTACACCATCAGTACACCAATCATATGGAACTCGGAGAGACACACGTTCCAGAACCGTTGGAAAAAGACGGCGGATCTGTCGGTCTTCGTTACACCTTTTTGAAACAGTTCGGATCCACCACGGGAATGCGATTGTGGGGTGCCCTCCAATCATTCTTACACTTGATCGTTGGATGGCCCGCCTATCTCTTGATTGGGGCCACGGGAGGTCTGGATCGAGGAATGACCAACCATTACTGGCCAGACCCGCTCACGACGCCCAACCAACCCAAAAAGGAACTCTTCCCCGGAAACTGGAAAGAAAAGGTGTTCAAGTCGGATGTGGGTGTCGCTGCCGTTGCATCCGCTGCCATTGCCTGGGCCGTATGCAACGGATTGCCACAAATGATGGCATTGTATGGTGGACCCTTGATTGTTGTCAATGCCTGGTTGGTCCTTTACACATGGTACGTACTCACGCAAATGACGGAAGGAAGAAATAAAAAAGAATCCCAACATTACATTTTTATGTCGTTCTCCCTCCTTTTCTCACATATGTCATGTTATTTTTTTATCGCGCCAGGTTACAACATACAGACGTAGACGTCCCTCACTTTTCGCAGGACAACCATAGCTTTGTCAAGGGAGCCTTGCATACAATCGATCGACCATACGACAAGCTAGATCCCTGGGGAGTCATTGATTTTTTACATCACAAGATCGGAACCACTCATGTGGCGCACCATTTCGATTCCACCATTCCACATTATAAGGCTCAAAGAGCCACCGACGCCATCAAGGAAAGCTTCCCCCAAATGTACCTCTACGATCCAACACCCATTCCACAAGCCCTCTGGAGAGTCGCCAAGGGATGTGCTTCCGTTGAAAAGAGAGATGGCATGTGGGTGTGGAACAATGAAGGTGTCGAAGAATTGCTTTAGGTAATAATTGTCGTCGAACAAAAGAAATAAAAACTAAGTACTTTTTCATCGAAGACGTTACGATCCGAGTCACTCGGTTTCCCACTTTTTGCACGTAGCTATTACAAAAATTATTTTCTTCACTGGATAAAATATGTTGTCAGCGTTTACTCACTAATCCTGATATTATACATGTACAACTACGTACGGAGAAGCTTTCCATCACAGATTCCAACGCTGTAGTGACAAGAATTTTAACCACTGTTTCTCATTCCTTGAGCAATTCCATTGATGGAGATGATGAGAGCATCCTGTAGAGTGTCCCTCTCCTCCTGCTCCTCGGGGGTCAACTCCTCTTGGCTGTCCAACTCTCGGGACCGTCGAAGTAACTCTGCTTGAATGACATTCAACGGATCAATGTATGGCGACCGAATACTGTTGGATGCTCGTTGGAGGGCGACGTGGACTCCAGCAACATTGGTAGACTTGGTCACATCCAAAACCGATTGGCGCGTTTGGACTAGTTTTTGACGGACTTCCTCTCCAAGTTTCTTCGATTCTTCCGAGTGAACAAGCTGGTCGTCATAGTTCTTGGAAATCGAGAAATCGGTCTTGGACACAATCATAGCAATCAAATCGATGAGCTCACGGAACCATGGCCACGAGATGTACATTTCGTTGAGTACTTCCAGATCTTCTTGGGATGTTGTGGTCAAACCGGCACCGACACCCAGCCAGGCGGAAAGGTGCGTTCTAGTTTGGGTCCATGCAAAGGTCCAAGGAATTGCTCGCAAACTTTCGATACCACCTTTTGGGTTACGCTTGGACGGTCGACTTCCAATGTTGAGACTCCTCAGTTCAACCTCAGGCGTTGCTTCGCGGAAGTATGGCACAAAACGAGGTTCCTCTCGCACCAATTGTCGATAATCCTGGCACGAAATTTCGCTGATTCGATCCATCTGTTGTCTCCATTCTGGCTTTGGCTCGATGGGCTTGGAGAAACCTTCTCGCATCACGGCAGCGGTGTATATATCCAACGTGTGCTCTGCAATTTGGGTGCTGCCATAGTTCTGAGTGATCATTTCACCTTGCTCTGTGACACGGAATCGACCGTTGATAGTGTTGGGAGGATGCGACAGAATGGCACGGAACAAAGCCGGGTTTCCTCCTCGACCAACGGTGCCTCCTTTGCCGTGGAAGAAACAAAGTTCGATGCCTGCCTTAGACGCAACTTCCACCATACGCTCTTGCGATATGTACTGTGCCCAGCATGCAGCCAAACGTCCTGCATCTTTCGCACTGTCAGAGTCTATCAGAGGTTGAGACAACACACACACAAGGGTTAGAGTCAGTTATGTCATGTCAAAATAGTCGCAACGCAAGACGTGTGAGTTTGTTACGTACATCCAACCATGACTTCTTGTTTGCCCTTGATGGCTCCAACGTAGGCAGGCACACTGAAGAGTGTTTCGAGCTTTTCAGGAGCATTTGTCAAATCATCCAAAGTCTCAAACAGCGGTACCACTCTCATCATGTTACCATTTTTAGATGTCATACCGAATTGCTTTTGCAACAACATGACAGCCAAAACATCCGATGCAGTCTGACATTGAGAGATGACGTAGGCGCCTAATGCTTCAGGTTCCAATTCAGAAGCAGTTTTGAAGGTTTCCAATGTAGTCTTGACCTTGTCGTCGAATTCCATTTCTGCCAGATGATCGCTTGGGAAGAGTGGTCGCTTATTCGACAATTCCGATGCCAACCAAGTGACTTTGGTATCTTCATCCCACTCGGCATACGATCCGACGCCCAACCACTTGGTGATTGCATCAAGAGCTTCTGCGTGTTTAGTCGACTCTTCTCGGATATCCAGTGGAACCAAAGTAATTCCAAACACCTTTAGTCGTCGAATGATATCACTCAAGAGACCGTCAGCGACAAGGTCGAATCCGGTTTCCACGAGGGACCGATGCATGATACGAAGAGGTTTCAGCAAATCTTCCGCCTTGGTGATGAGTGGCAAATCGTCCGTATTTTGGTGCATATCACTAGATACGATATCTTGAACTTTGTTTCGCAAAAAGATGTGATCAGGTTCGTTCTTGGCGAGATACACTTCCTCAAGCTTGGCTTCGATATCCTTAGCTGTCTTGACAAGACATTTGCGCAAGTGGGAGACGACACGGCGATACTTTTCACGTTTGTGAACATTGTTGTGTGTAATCGAATTGGCCAGGTTCAACATGTCTTCCGAAAAGCGACTAGAAATGGCCAGCTGCGATTCCAATTCTCCGAGATCTGCCAAGTAAAGCCTGGCGGCTCGCAATCGTTGGTGTAAAACAACTTCTCGCGTGACTTGAGGAGTCACATTAGGATTTCCATCCCGATCACCCCCAATCCAACTGTAGAGAATCCAAACAAGTTTTTTTTTTAAGTTTGCATGTCCAGCACAACGCACTCATCACACAAGATGGTTGTTAATCCACGTACCTGGCAAATTTGATGGGACAAGCTTCGAGCGGCAATCGTTTGCCCAAACTTTGGTAGCACTGCGCGTCCAACTTGCGGAGGTAGTTTGGCACTGCGTTCCACAAGACCGTTTCCAAAATTGCCAATCCACCTGCCGCTTCTTTTTGTGGCGTCGGCTTGTTGCGTCGGATCTCGTCCACCCCCCACAAGCTGGAAATGATGCGTTGCAAATCGATGGTTGCGACCAATTTTTCGTACTCCAACAAGTCGGGGCGTTCCAAGTACGCCAAGAGTTCGGTGCATTTGCGATACTTTCTCAATACAGATTTGCGATTGACTTCGGTCGGGTGAGCCGTCAAGACCAGTTCAACGGATTGGGTACAAAGTTTGTTGTAAATTTCCTCAGGTGAAGCTTGTTGCGTGTCGAGCAACTTGTGGATGCTACCCTTGACGGAATCCTCCATGTGATAAAGAGGACCGGGTAACCACGTTTCGGGATTGAGCTGTCGTTCCCTTTCGTGCTGCTTGATGGCACGCAATCGGTGCTGAACCTCGGCCGAATTGACTAGCGACAAGGCGGTCGAAATGCATCGAGCCATACCCAAACACTCCGATGCCGACAACGTTTTGGCCCGATCAATCATGATTTCGAGTGGGGCCGGATCTGACGGATCAGCGGCACTAGATGTCGAACGATTGGTGTGAGTATTTTTTCGTGTGTACGTTTGTTTTTCAGGGATCAAGAGAAATACTGTCTCTTCCTTCCAATTACTACCAGTGTTTGGTTTCTTACCGTTGTTGTCCGTACTCCAAGAATTCCTTATACAAGGCATGAACTCGAGGATTTTCGTGTTCCACCATATCACTCAAAATGTCCGTCAACATGTCGATATCTTGCATTAAGGGAGCGTCGTTTTTGGATAACGTGCTGGATTGCGACAGGGGAATGGAAATTTCCAAACTGGTGGTCGCTTCTTCGTTTTGTCCCAAGACTACCGGTGCGCTTTCAGACGTTTTTGCTTCGGTAGCCCCACCCAAGAGTTTGGTAGTCCAAGGCAACAGTGGATGGTTGGCAGCTGATCGAAGAGAAGCATCGTTGGTATTTTTCGTGCCAACGACGACGACTCCCTGTTGGGCAACCATCACTGTCGACAGTGTCATCGCGACGACAGAAGTGGATGGTATCTTCATTATTTTATGAGACTTTTGGAATGTTTTGATAGGGAGACAGCAGCAGATACGATGGTAACAGTTGAGATTCAGTTGTTTCTCAGTTCGGTGAAGTTGCAAGATAAGATGATTTGGAAAGTGAGAAAGGAGGACAAGATTGTTTCCTTCCTCCTTCGCAATTGGATTTTTGTGCTTTGTGCGTTCACTGTCAGTCAAAAGAGGTTGAATGGTGGTGAATCGAGTTACTGTATGTACAGGTACGGTCTACGTACCGAGTACGGCAGAAGTGTTCGTATCGGAGAGTACTACCGGTACTCTAGCTAGAGAGTAGTACGATCTTTTCCTCATGGGGCTGGTAAACCGCACACCATTTATGGTTAACCCTAAAACCATCCGGCGCGCGCGACCAGATACTTAGCTATTTTCAAATGATCCATGCGAAATAATTATCCTGTTTTTTAGCGCGGATTTAGAGTCTATTGCAGTTCCATTGTCGTTTTCCTTTTGGCGCGGACCGAATTGCTCCAAAATTCTTCAAGTCGGTTTTGCAACAAAGTTCCAATATTCTCCAAGTCCCTCACGCAAAGGTGTTGTCTCAAAGCGCTCAAAAATTCAGCCAGTCCGTCCCCACCAACGCCGTTTGTCGCTTTTGTTGTGTTGTGCTTCATTGCCAATGCCGTTTGTCGCTTTTGTTGTGTTTCACTGGTGTCCATCTCCCGCCGTGATTCATTTTGTCGTCTTTTTCCTCCTGGAACAGTATTCACCGACGCTTTTCTTTCGTTTCTCGACACGTTTCTTTGTTCTTCCCGTCTCTGGGAAGGCAAACGAGGAAACATGAGTGCGATTCCCCCCCCTCCCCTCTCTTTCGCTGCTGCAGCTTTTTCGGTCAGTTTTTGGTGCAAATCCTTCAGCACGGCCGCAATAGTCCGTTGCAAATCTCTGTTTCCATTAGCGATTCGTTCACAATCCCGATACATCTCCTACCGACTCTCTTTCTCTGCCTCTTTTTCTTGTCCATGAGAAGTTATCGCGTTTTGTTGAGATAGCTGTATATTCCGGATAACTTCCGGAACATGGCATTCCAGATCGAAGGCTCCTCCGCTTTCATCTGGTTGCTCGCCGATATCGACACGGAAGGAATCGTCAGCTTACCAGCTGGACCTTGCGGAGCCTGGTATATTTTGGCGGCGCTGACTGTCCACCGACACCGATGTGTGGTTGATGCACCCGCCACTCGTCACTCGCCACCTTAACAACCACGAAAGAGTCCCTGGAGGCAGTACTTAGTGATCAATGCCGCAACAGGCAATTCCGACCACTTCTTGCTTGTCTTCTCTTGTTTTGCGTTTTCCCGTTTCCTGTCGTGGAGCCTGCGTTCCGATTTGTCGACCATTGTATTTGCCGCCACGTCTGTATTCATGGAGGCCCTCCCTGCATCAAACCCCGATTTCATGGATGAATGCATCGACTCACTCACTGATGTTGTTCTAAGGCCCATCGTACAAACATGCAGCTTCTCATGGTTCAGCCACATCGTCTGTATATGGTCCAACTTCGTGACGATCCAAGTCTCGAAGGATGCGATGGTGTAGTTTGGTAGAATTCCCAAAATTTTCATCCCTTCCAGCCACGTAGTAAGGGATGATCGGCTGTGTTGGTACTCGGCCAATGTTTAAGTGTAGTAGGCCCAGGAACGCACAAAGTCAAGTGCAATCTTGAGTGCCTTTTTGGTCTGCTCTCCTGCCGACAACGCCGCTGGGCAAGAGGCGTTTGCATTGAACCTCAGAATCGCAAGGTGAAAGGAGCACAAGGAGTGCACAGCATTGGGGAATGTGTTGCCCTTGCCAGTGTTTCCGATGAAAGCCTGATACTCCTGCGCACATCCGTCCGTGGACATAAGCGAAAGTCTGCTCGTGATAGGCTCGCCCCAGAATTCTGGTAGAACGTGTTTAAAGATATAGGAGAACACCCATGCTTGACCGCTTGGGATGTAGGCCCTCCCACAATTGAAGGCTTTGTTGTTACCGTCCAAGATGTGCGCATTGCTTTGCGAGTTGTTTATCTCTTGACGACAATCCGGAAATGTAGTTGTGCAACAAAGATGGATCCATCTGGATGTGTCCCGAATGACATCCACAAGTAGACGTTGGTGCCCCCTTTGGCGTTGACAGGAACCATCTGCCTCCGTCAGTGGAAGATGCCTCACTAATCATGAAGATGCTGAGGCGGAATGGGCAGAGATTAGAATCATCCAGGTGCCTCCGGGTACTGTCTTTTTTCCGTG
Organism: Nitzschia inconspicua; assembly: GCA_019154785.2. Classification (NCBI taxonomy): domain Eukaryota; phylum Bacillariophyta; class Bacillariophyceae; order Bacillariales; family Bacillariaceae; genus Nitzschia; species Nitzschia inconspicua. Next base: position 521,707 of record JAGRRH010000012.1, read on the forward strand.
CCTGGGGCGATTGCTGCTTCGGAGAGTCATTGTTGAGCCCATTGGTGTCACAGGTTGGCGCTGACTTTGTCTCGAACCTGTGCTTCTGTACCTGCTCAGCAAGAACAACACTCACTTCCGCGAATGTTTGACGATAGTCAAAAATACCTTTCTGCGACTGTCAGTCAACATACCTACCATGTTACGTCGAACAGATGATGGAATTTCCGTTTACTATCGATAAAAAATACTGTGTAGTATCGAGAGAAAGTAAACTCCGGAAATGGCAGCCATCTCAGGAAACGGCAGAGATCAACGCCTTTTCATCGTCATTTGAACGTTTGAGAGGCAGTCAAAAAATGCACTTTCGGCAATCAGCCAGTCACCATGCCTACGAGATATCATGGTATGGTCGATGCGGTATCCTTTTACCAACGTAATTTCGCATTATGAGACAACCATCTCCGGAAACGGCAAAGATCAACGCCTTTTCATCGTCATTGAATGATTGAGAGGCAGTCAAAAATGCACTTTCGGCATCAGCCAGTCACCATGCCTACGAGATATCATGGTATGGTCGATGCGGTATCCTTTACCAACGTAATTTCGCATTATGAGACAACCATCTCCGACAACGGCAAATATCAACGCCTTTTCATAGTCATTTGAACGTTTGAGAGGCAGTCAAAAATGCACTTTCGGCAATCAGCCAGTCACCATGCCTACGAGATATCATGGTATGGTCGATGCGGTATCCATTTACTACCATCAGCCCAACATAATTTCGCATTATGAGACAACCATCTTCGAAAACGGCAGACATCAACGCCTTTTCATCGTCATTTGAACGTATGAGAGGCAGTCAACAATGCACTTTCGGCAATCAGCCACCTACTATGATGGAAACATAACCGGAACTAGGAATATGATAGAATTGTTGCAACCCCAAAAGTAGGATGCCAACATGTACTCACGTTGAAGTCGCTGGGGCAAGCTACGAACTACCGGTAGAGACGATAAAACAAAATAATGGTAGCTCTAGCTACGGTAGCTACCGGTAGCTATAAATAGCTAGCTTGTACGGTAGCTTGATTTTCCGTCTTTCGTTTTTCTTCGAAATAGTTTTCGGTGCAAGCCGGCCGGTCACGGACGACGGACATCTTCATCATAGGAAGTGAGATCAGAACAAACTGATGATTCATCGTCACTGACCACTCGGATCTCGGGTACAGCCGTCACAATGTTGATTGGTCCTTCGCTTGGTTCCCCTCCTTCTGATGACAAAGACGTACAAGCTGGACGCAATTTGCAATTTTTTCTATAATGGAAAGCCGAAAGGTTCACAGCAGCTTTGATCAATAGCAGAAGTGGGTCTGGAATGTACTTCTTCGCTTCCGGGATGTCAAAGAGAATGCCAAACTTGACCTTGTAGACCTTGGGGTCATCCTCGATGCCCCAATCACTCGTGGGAACCCAAACCTTGCCTTCTTTCAACTCGCCAAACATATTTTTCAACACTTCCTTTCTATTTTCTGATTCATCATTTTCGCTGCCAGCTTTATTGTAAAAGGAACACCAGTTGGTCTTCAGAGAATCAGCAAGAAACCTTGTGGCTTCAGCGAGAAGAGCTGCGGCATTGTTGACGTCTGCTCCGGAAGCGCCTTCCACGTGATCTTCATTCCCAATTATCCCAAGCTGTTTATAAGTTGCGCTGGAGTCGCACACGATGAGAATCTCGTATGGTTCTTTGTACTCCCACCTTCCAACGTCTTCCATACTGTGGAAGAGAGGGATGGCGAGAATATTTCCGTACAGCAGAGTATCAAAGTAGTGGTTGTGCTCCATACCAAAAACAAGCTTGTTAGTATGTAGTCGTGCAGCATGATGCATGGCATTTTTCGGGTCCTCCACTGATTCCGAACTTATCCCGACGATCAGCTTGAGGTCCAGTAGCCAGAACTCGTTACACAAGTCAGTATTCGGTATCAAGTGAGCCTTGGACTTGTTTGTCGTGTCATAATTATCACCTCGAATAGTTTTCAAGTAACTTTTTTGGTGACTCTTGGTGCCTTCGGTACCAGCAGGTTGTTTGGGGTTTCCGTTTGTATCAAAGGTGACAACACTCTCCTCGGCGCCGGAGTAGAGGCTTTCCCCCTCCAGCTCTACTAACTCAGCTTCAATCCCCTCACCAGGCACAAGAATGTTGTGCAACTCATTATAGTGCTTTGGGAAGCCGTCCCTACGAACATCCTTGTATTGATCGAACGCTCCAACAAATGTCGCTCGCTCCTTACCGAACACGGTAGAGATGCGGTTCCAGTAGCTCCCGTCTGCTGTCTTTTGCGCCTTTACTACTGCCTGTTGCGCCTTTATTTCTGTCTGTTGCGCCTTTATTTCTGCCTGTTGCGCCTTTATTTCTGCCTGTTGCGCCTTTAGTTCTGCCTGTTCTAACTGCTCCCGGAGCCTTGCATTTTCTCTTGCATACTCACCATCATCGTTACTGTTGCTGTTGTCGGCCATTTTGTTGCTTGAAAAGCGGCCTTTTCTTGCCCCTACAACTACCGGTAGTAGTGATGTTTCGCTTGGAGGTGGTTGTTGTGCGCTGTTGCGGTTCCCACGATCGATGCAAATACTGCTTGGCCACCGGTAGTTTTTTTGGCTGTCGCCGGTTTTGCTAACGAGTGCGAGTACCGTAGTCGTGCGTTGCGTGTTGCGTGGTGGGACTCATTCGTCGTTCACAGTCAGTACCGTGTCCAAAGGCGTCCGATTCATAACCCACCAGCAGATAATTCTCCGTTTCTGAAATGGGGGAGGTTGGTCGCGTCGACTTCGGAAGTTCGAGAGCCGGATCATAAAATTAAATTTTTGGAAAAGTTTAAAAAAAAATTAAAATGGAACCATCTGGTATGATACATCTTTGAAGAAGGAGGTAGCTAAGCAATATGTTTTCAACCTTTACTTCAATTACAGTCACAAGGATGTTGAATGGGCTGAAGATAAACGTAACAACGCTCTTGTGAACTTAAAGAGGTTGTTCGAGAATAAGGCTCAGTTCTCTTGTGTTGCAAGGGACGAGAACAGAAAATCCTCTTGTTTGCTCTTGAGGGGGTATGTCAACCTTAACTCGCCTTGTAAACGAGCGTACGCAAAGAGATTTAGCCTCTGCCGAGGGGTCCGTCGAGTTCCGGCGTGGGTTGTTCCGGGTAGTCATTTATAACAAGTGTTTACGTAGTACGTAGTACTGAAAATATTGGGAGTTTTTTTCAAAGACGTGCATGAGGATTTTCATATTTCAGCAGATGGAGATGGAAAAGTGTTTTTGAGGAATTGGAAGGCGTCTGTGTGTATGATTTTCTTGCAAAATACAGTGCTTGTAAGCCAACAAAGAACAGTTTCAATTGGGCTCAGGTTCACCCTAATGAGGATCACTTGAAGATAAGCCAATTGACAACTGAACGTATTCCAATGATAAAATATCTCGATTTTGTGGATACAAGAAATTTCAATGGGAATGACATCTTTTAATGCAATATTGAAGAGATATCTGTAGAAGAACTTGTTCTCATGGAAGAACATGCAAAGAGTTGTTGTGTGTTATTTGTGCCATTCCGTAACGTTGAAATTGATCTGAAATTGAATGGATCATATTCGCAACGATGGAGAAATGAAAAAGACTATGGGAGAATATCAAAACAACATGAAAGGCTGTTAACCAATGTACAAAATTAGAGAAACAGTTTGCATGGTGCACGTCCTTTGGACATTCTAGGGACATCAAATTCGAAACCTGCCTGTTGAACATCAATGTATGGATAAAACTTGTATGGAAAGAGAACAAGATGACGATGATGTTATAAATAATGCAAAATGGATGATTTTCTTCTCGTTGAAACACCTGGAATGGAACAAGATTGTGAATTCCGTGATAGTACTGATCATCTTCAATATCCATTAATTTTAACGAGATGTCATGCAAGCCACACGTGTGGGACAAGTTTAATTATTTGTCCAAATGTTGCACACAGTGATTGTATGATAGTAATTGAAAAAACAGAAACAAGTATCAATGGAAGTGACGCAAATACATGTCACATTCAAGAGAGTGAATCCAATGAGAAATTGCATATTTGTGCATTGAATGAACTAGCAATGAAAATTGTGAACAGAATCGTAGATAAAAATGGTCACATCACAGACATTGAAGTTAATGGAACATTGAAGAACATCCGCGACTTTGCTGAGATTCACTTCTCTGAAGATGTTGACCAGAAAAAGTCATTTGAAATTATGATGTGCGCACTTATTGACTGGCTTTATAAAGAAAGCAATAAAAGTGCAGAAGGAACTTGGAAAAGTTGTTGAATCCAGGGAGCCTTCAGTTTCAAAAAGAAGAAAGTTCAATGATGAGAGAGAGGAAATTGGAAAAGTGAATGACCATAAACAACTGATTGGGTTTCAGGTGGGACTGGGAAAAGCCATGTCATTAAAACCGAATGTCAATATTCCCAAAAATCATGCAAAGCGCTTGGTGTGAAATTCGACAAAAGAACAATTGTGGTCACTGCACTCACGGGTGCAGCTGCTGTCTCCATTATGGGGAGCAACAGCGGGAGCTTTTGCTTTCAAAAGAAAGGTAAAAGATGAACTAGAAGAGTTCAAAAATACATATCTGGTGATTGTTGATGAAGTATCCTTTGCTTCTGTTGAGGATATGGAACTGTTGAACGAGAAAATGAAGCAAATTTTTCATAATCCATGGGAACCATTTGGAGGAGTCCCTATTGTTTTTTCAGGAGATTTCGCTCAGCTTTCACCTGTGGGTGGGAGACCTCTGTACAAAAGTGAACATGGCATTGTATGGAAAGAATACTTGAATGCTTTCATGGAGTTGAGAACAAATCACAGATTTGATAAAGATGTGAATTGGGGTGCAATGTTAGGGAGATTCCGTAATGTTGGATTGAGTACTAAGGAAGTTGCCATAATCAATACACGAGTGGTTGGTGCGCAAAGTGGCCCAAGGGAAAGAAATATTCCTTTTGATGCAGTATATGCAACCAAAACAAATGTTGATAGAATGGCAATCAATGATGCTATTTTTGCAAATCATCTGGAGAACACACACTCTACTGATCCAGGTATACAGCCACCGATGCACACTTTGTGTATTGAAGCAGGTAATTTGAGATTTCATGTAAGTGGCACTCGTCGTGAATATTGCAACATGAAGAGGAAAGCACAGGATATCATATATGCTGCTGTTGGGGAAGCTCATGTGGAAGACCAATGCAACAAGCGTCATGACCCTCTTTTGAAATTGTACTCTGGGCGCCTTTTGTACATTAATCACAATGAAGATGTTGCTGGTTGTGTTGCAAATGGCGCAATAGTACGTGAATTTAGAGGTGTAAAACTGAAGCCAGGGTACTATGATACACTGGTACTCATGGGTGGTTTATGAAAGCACTTCAGGTAATATTGCACCACGTACGACAGGAGTACTGGTACGATGTTGTACTCCCTGTTTGCCTTGTCATTCTTGAACGGGAATTTACTGTGGTAGTTACCGTTTTAGTAGCGGAGGTAGCTACCTACCTAGGTAATTTGGTTTATAAAATGTACGACAGTACACGGAGAATTATAATATTATTTTTTCTGTTTCAACATCATCTTTATTTACACAGTTACTTTACGATTAAAAAGTTTATAATCCTCCTCTTTGCAGGGAAAAGGGAATGTGTGATAGCTCTTGAGGAGCATTACCAGTAGTAGCGAGACTACGGAACAAACAAAGACTGCATGGGTCAAATAACGTGCCTGTATGATAGTAGCGTGTGCGTGCGTAAACAAGCTACCGTATATTTGGTTTGGTGTATGACAGGATGCGACTCGGTCAGCGTTATACCCCACACCCCACCAATAGTGGCAGTATTGAATCCTTGATGTACCTACCATAGTAGCTAGCTACCTATTGGTTGTGGCGTTGTACTCCAGAATGGTAGCTTCCACATTGCTTGTAACCAATCATTAACAGTAATTTAGTACTGAAGTAGTACGGTAGTTTGGATTTGTTCCAGCAGATAGTTCGAATCATCACGTAGACTATGAGTCTAACACTAACAGTAAAGGGCTTGGAAAATCTGTTGCTTCGTCCACAATACGGTTACATTATTTTCTATTGTCACCATGGTATTGTTGTGTTGTCTCGATGATTTCAAATTTCAATTAACAGTAAACATTATTACGGTCCAGAATACGGAAGACACTTGAAGTATCTTCCTTAAAGTTTGGTAGTACCGTACTCTACTAGTACCCGGTAGCCGGTAGCTACGGTTGTAAAAAAGACCTTCGCTGGATGTCATCCATTGTAGTCTACCGTACTCCGACTACCGGTACATAGGTAGGTACCCTCCGTATTAACGAGAAAGTGACGGCGAAGAGGAGGAAAGATAGATAACATGTTTTAGGAGTGTATAAGGCCTTGTCCAAACAACAAGAAAAACAGGGGGGAAAAAAAACAGACGGCCCATAACCCATTAACTCTGATTTTTTGGCCTGCGAAGAGACATAATCATCAGAAACAAGAGAGATGAGTTCGAGGACACTATGGGAGGTTGTTCGGTACAGAAATGGCAATGATCTGTTTATTATTGGACCTCCATGAACAGTGAAGAACGTGCTCGAAACGCTCCCACAAGAACAAGGTGCATCCGGCTATTAAAAACGTGTCGAGACAATTGAACCACAAACATTCTACTGCAGTACAGTACTAACGATTAATTAATAGAGATGGTGGATGACGGCTTCTGACAGTTCGAAAGTGAGCGGCCATGCATTTAATACGAACTACTCCAGTACGTAGTAGCATCCGAAAAATAGACTCCACGATTGCGATTCATTCCGGGGTAATAAGACAGGAGGGCTTCAAGGATCAGTTTCAAGGAGAGAAAGGCGGCTCCAACTGCTCCGCAGTCAGTCCGTCTACCATTTGTCAGGTGATATAAAAGTGTGCGTCGAAATGTCTGGCTGCAATAGCATTGGCGTCATTGGTAGAGTTTTTCATTGTTACCAGAAATTTCCTAACTGTTAATTCAAAATCAGAACGAACTGGGATGCAACCAAGAAGGTTTACTAATTAAAACGCTTCATGTTTATGGTTAAAGAGTTGATTCTACGACGTTTTAATAATAATCAAAGATTTGTCAATGAAAGGTGGAAACCGCTTCTAGGGGTGTGGGAATATTCTTCCAGGAGTTCAAGTACCTGTCTGATGTCATACAATTAATTCTCTGCATCATCAGCATCCATAGATGAAAATGCGAATAATATGGAACGCCGGTGTCATCCGCCGATGATGGACAGTGCAAGTTTAAGACAGCTAATGATGAAAAGAAATTCACAGTCAATAGTACGTACCGGTAGGACGAAAGAGGTATCTATCTCACATTTCATCAGTAAACTACCTGACTGTGAATATCGTTGTTGGATGCTTGTTTGTGTGTTCGGTTTTTCTTATTACCGACATGGACAACGGCAATCTCGCAACAATACAAAAACATAACATTTCGTATAAAACACAACAACAACAATGACCTGTCCCATGGAACGAGCCTATCACTTGAACAACGCTGCCATCTACCACATGCAGGTGGGAGCGTACCACGTTGCCCAACAGAAGTTGACGGAAGCATTACGTATTGCCAAGCAATATGCGTTCTCATTGAAACGAGACGTAACAACAATAACTGATTGGGACACTGCAGCGGCAGCAGCATACTTCTCCAGCAACCAAGGTACAATACATAGTTTTGTTCGAATTCCAGCGTTATGGGATTCGAATGTCTATCTTTGTGATCAAGCAATAGCCATTCATCCACCACCAGCTGACCTATCTACTGTGACAACAGATGAATCAATTCTCAAGGGCAAACGACAGGATTCTTCGGAGCATGTTCCCTTTGTCAGCATTGATGGTGCCATTATCATTTTCAATACTGCCCTGGCCTTTCATGCGTACGGACTTCACGAGTCGAGTCCACAACCGCATCCATGGCTGGCCAATGCCCAAAAACTTTATCAAATGGCCCGTGTCATGATGTTGGAGCAATCCGATGGTGGTGCCTTTGACGAAACCAGCCTCTCGATTCAGGTAGCGGCCACCAACAATCTTGTGCACGTCCATGCAAGTAGGGGGGAGCACTTGGAAGCCTCTCAACGACTGGGAGAACTTCACACCCTTCTCAGTGAGGCAGCTTCTCACCATCCCAACACAACATGTAAGAACGGATCCATCCTCGCTAGTATCTTTCAAAACGTCATCTTGATCAGCAAGGCGAGTGCTGCCGCTGCCGCTTAGGAAATACCACGATGCTATGCTTTTTGCTAATGATCAACAACGAGCCCAAAACAAGAACGGATCCATCCCTCGCTAATACCTTTCAAAACGTCGTCTTGATCAGAAAGGCGAGTGCTGCCGCTTAGGAAATACCACAACGCTAAGCTTTTTGCTAATAATCAACAAGGAGCTCAAAATTATGGCTCCCATCTTCTCCTTTTTTTTTGACACCTACATCGCGTCATAGCTACAAGAAATCATATTATGAATCAATGTTCTTACTTACAAGACCAGTTAAACTTCTTGCTTTTCTAGTACTAGTTGCACAATCATTGATGTGATCACTTTGCTTCTTGAAAATGAGTAGCAGTAGTCGTATGAATTGAAGAAAAATGCCAACAGTTCGATGAACTTCCTTGGGATTAAGAACGCAAAAAGCTTTTTGTTCATTCCGATGAGCGGATCATCTACTATTGAACCGCCATTTTTCGTTGACCATATTTTACACTATATTCTTGGATTAGCGACATCCCGAGCGTCTAATTCCGGTTCCTTTGATATTCTTCCGCAGGTATCGAAATGCCTGATACCACATGAATTCGTACCACCGTTGTGATTTGGTCCATACTTGCTTGCCGTCGTACGCCTTAGAATTGTTAGCACGACGGTTTTGGGATTTTCCAGATTGTATGATACAGATTAAGCTGCATCTGATCAATATTGGATGCGCCAAAAAGGGCAGCAGCCCATGACGCTGTTGTTATACGGCTGTGATACCGCCTTTGGCTGACCGTTTGAATGTGCGTCATCAACAGGTAGAGAGTGAAAAATGGACGAACGCTAGTGGAAGTGTCTGAAGAATTTGGAGAGGCCTTTACAAAGCATTGTAAAAAAAAAAAGATCACGACTCAGGTAGCATGGGTAGACACCAAGGAATACACTCTCACAAAGTTGTGTTACCAGAGACTCAACTTTGGTCTTGGTGCATTGTCAGGGTGTCAACGTGGTGCTTTTGTTGTGTCTGTTCATACTTCTGTCACGACGTTTGCCTCCGTCGTATCGGAGGTAGAGGCTGCGTTCGATCGTGTTGGCAAAGATCGTTCCCTACTTCTTCTTTTCGAAGTTTTTGCAGTCGATGCTCCTCCTGACCCTGTTGTTTGTGTCAATGACGATAGACTACCGGCGCTAGGAGGTGGCAGTTTCCTTGATCTTGTTGGCGGTGCACCGGATACCATTCTCCTGTAGTGGTCAGTACTCGATTTCCTTTCGCGATCTGTTGGCATAGACCACTGATTCTTCTTCCTTCCAAAGTATGCTGCCTCACTCCGACACAAACCAAACATACACTCGTCATGATAATCCGTATAACAACTCCTTCCTTTGACACTCCCGTAGTCGACGTGGCCGTGTAGTGGGACGCTGCACATACAATCACAACGCGTATTCGTCTTCTCCCCACAAACAAAACAGCTATTTCTTGTTTTCGTTGTTTCTTTCGAAGCAAGATGTTGTTTGTATTTAGTCAAGTCACCACAAAACCGACTCGTTACCGCCTTCCTCTTCTTCTTCTTCTTCTTCTTCATAGCAAACTGTTCATCGTTTAACATACCGGTAGTTGATGTTGGTACCGTCTCTGTTGTGGCACGCCGTTTCCTAGCGTTCCTTCTTTCAATGGACATTACCGTGACCTCTCGAAAGCTACGATCTCCAGGGTAGAATACGTTTGCGGGAGTGTAGGTTAACATCTGTATCGACAACTTGTCTTTGAAGTCGTGGAACTTTAGTGATCCTTTCGACAGCTTCAGTCTTGTTGTGTCGTCAAGTTGAAAGAACTCGTGGCATGGGGTCTCTGTTGTCTGTTGTACACTCAAGATACATGTCGTACGCCAACACAACAGCCATATCCAACGCATGATTGTTCGATGAGTGCCAATACTTGAATGATCTGTTGTAGATCCTGCACTTCCGCAACATTGAGTCGACAGTATCGATCTGCCCGTACGTCTTCAAGTAGAGTTGCCTTGCTGTATTCATTTCGATTCCCCATACTCTTTTTGTTTGGTTTATCGCTCTCCAGTACGTCTTCAAGTATAGTTGTCGTGCAGTATTCATTTCGATTCGCCATACTCTTTTTGCTTTGTTTATCGCTCTTCCGCGATCCTGCGTTGCGATCCCCTTCTTGTTCTCGTTCATTGCATTGACTGTACTGAAGTTGTGAGTGCTGCTTGTCGATTGCATTGAAACATGGACCCGTGTGTAGTATTGTTTATTGTCGTTTGCGTCGCTGGCATCGATTTCATACACCTTGACTGCTGTCACCAGCACAATTCTCCGCAAGGTATCCGCGAACTGAGAGGAAGGTGGAACGTTGTCCACGGCTATTGGATGGGCGTCGCCATGGTCAAATGCCTTCAAAAGAGTCTCTACAGTAGTTTAGTGGATGCGGTAGCCTCTTTTTTCATCTTACTTCGACATCGTGGCGAAGTGCTGAAGGGTGCTTGTTTGCCTCTTTTGGGTCGTCAACTTTTGACAAATAACTAGGTTTAAGAACAGATCCCAAGCTTAGTAGAGAACTCTATGGGGAATCTAGCTAGCTACGGAAAGATGCATCAGGCACTCCATTAGTTAGAAAGAGATATGGCCAAACTGTAAATAAAGTTGGAAAGTGCAACCTGAGGCTGCATATATCGCGCAAGCCGCCTTCTCACTGTAAAAACGGTATAACATTTTACTCAAACGGGTCGAAACCATAACGGACTTTTACAGTTAACAGTTATAATAACTGAAAGAAGTATTGGGGCAGTCTCAAATGATGGAATACGGTAGAAGAGAAACAGAATACCGTACTACTGTACTATGACACACGTATCAGTTCCCGCCATTTTTTATCCATGGCGGAAACACAAACTTCTTGTACTACAGTACAATTGGCACATGGACATGGTTTTGTAAACGATTCTGTCATTTCCAACGATGTTGTAACTACAATCACTCCTCACTATAATTTATCTCACCATCCGCCATTGCTACACGTCTTCCTTTCATTTGTCATCTTGTGATGGGTTCCAACACAGATAGCAGCGACAAGGATGACGATTCATCGATCTCCGACTTGTCATCTCGTACCGAATCCGATGCTGGGAATAGGAACAACAAGAAGCTCGCCAACAAGAAGGTAAGTCCTCCCCATAGTGATATCAAAATCCAGCCCCGCATGAAGCCAGCTCCTCTTGCCAAATCCACTCACGCTCGGCAGCTGCTTTCCCAGAAACATAAGGCGAATAAAAGAGGAAAGGACGACGGTTGCCGAAAAAAGAAAAAGAAAATCGATATGAATGCCGAAGCGCCTAGAGAAGACCTTTGTCTGACGAAGACTCATGTGTCCGTTTCTGATGACGCCGTGGTAGGCAAAAACCAAAAAGGACCACAATTTTGGTTAAGAGATGTTTCTGATCTATCACCTGACGACAGTGATGCTGCTTCCGCAACCAACAAAGTAGCAGGTACCATGCAAGGCGCCAATCTTGAACGTCCACCTGGCTCCAAAGCTGCCAAGTTGCGTAGGAAGGAGGACGGTGAGGCGACTCGTGATTCTGCAGCTGCGAACAGGGCAATCATTGACTTAAACAGGGCAATCATTGATATTGCTGAGACAATAAAAAAGAAATTTGCTTGGAGTCAATTCAGGCAACTGCGTCATCAAAAGATGGAATATGCAAAGATGTGTTTGGCGCTAGGAAAGAACCAGATGGCAGAGAAAGCACTCAATGAATATGCCCTCATGCAACCGCCAGCAGATGAAAGCAGCGAGGGTCATCCAAAAGAAGTAACGGTCAATGCGGATGAGATTCATGAAGGTAGTACTGGCACAACGGTCAACGAAAATAATGACACTGCAACAGATGTACCTATCAATACGGATCGCATTGATGGAGGAATGGACGGCGTTGGTGATTCGCTCGTTTAATTTGAAACATTATCTTATTTTACGTTCAAACATTCTCTTATATTTCATGTTCAAAGAATTCTTTGAAGTCTTATCCTCCTTTTAGTTTCAGTATTGCCGTGTTCAGTCTGTTCCACTCATCCCTGTCCTCAAGTTTTCTAAATTCGCTACGTTGTGCTATCGCTCTTGCTCCCACCGGATTGAAATTCGCCAATCCATTTACAGCAACATCATTTGAATCGACCCGTCGTTGTTTTTCGATCGTGTTCCGACATTGAGTGGTATCAGCATACGTTGTCTCGTCGACGCTTAAATTGTAGGAAGGGTCGTACCTGGCATGCACATCACCCATGATCCTATCACTCACACAAATATTCTGCAATACCAAACATGTGGTCACCATTGCGCCAATTTCTTCCAATCGTAGGGTGTGAATGGGCCTAGCCACAGCTTGAAATTTTGCCTGGAGCACACGAAACGCACGTTCAATGTCCTTTCTTGCTGCTTCTTGCCATTTCGCAAATCGTTGTTCACTTTGTGACACGGGTCGTTTCAAAGTCTTCACAAATCTTGAGTATCTTGGATAGATCCCATCAACCAAGACAAACATCTTGTCGAAAATCTCGTCACCAATGCTGTAGGGAACAACATCTGATTCTAATTCGTTGAACATTCCATCAGTTAAACTCCGAAGGAAAGAAGACTGGTTCAATATGTTAATGTCATTCAAAGTACCAGCCCAACCGTAGGAAAGATGCCAAAAAAAATATGGTGATCTGCGATTGCCTCCAGAACAATTGTCGACTTTTGTTGGGATTTTCCTCTAAAAGAACCTTGCCACGCCACCGGACAGTTTTTCCATGTCGTATGCATGCAGTCAAGGCTACCAAACATACCATCAATTTTGTGAACTGCACTACGAAGTTTATTGATCGCAACCAAATCTTTCTTTTTTGGCAGACGGAGATATTCTTTAGAATACAATTCCGGGATGAGGAGGTTGAACTTCTTGCAACATTCTCTGGCTTCTGTTTTGGACATTTGAAAGTAGACGCAGAAGGTGTGTGGCGGTACTCCATACGCCAGACATTAGCGTATCCCACAGCGATACCGTCTACCAACGCCAACCTCCCACCCCCCTGAGTGGATCACCTTGTCGTGGTAGGGGGGCTTAACCCAGGTTTGTCAGAGCCTGGGGAACTAAGAATCCACAGACGATCTATCAGTGCAACGGAAGAGATCGTCCCAGCGGTAGTACAAACTACCGTACTGCTGTCTTGTGCATGGCATCATGCAGAACCGGTGGCCGAACGGAAAGATTGTGTTTCTCTTATTTTGTCGGAAAGGGGCTAAGGGAGAGGAGGAAGATTGCTTAATGCATGATTCCTGATAGTGTTGTGATGGGCACTGACATTTCTGTGGAAGAAATGGCATCATGACTCAGCCGAGTGTCAAGTGCAGAGGGACGGTACTATTTCATTGGGAATATTCCTGGTGCTTGGCATGGAAGGTTTCTTCTACACGTACAATCCGCCCTATTGGGTTGCAACAGGGAGAAGATATCAACACAACCAACACAATTTATGTGGTGAATTGCTGCCTTCCCAGCATTGTTTTTGGAAGATCACGCCAAATCTGACATTCACTGGTTTGGACTTTTCCTCATCGTTGATGAGTTTTTTTGCCTTTCCAGTCCTGAGTGGTGGGCAACAGAGTGCTGAGTGGATGGAAAGCTGTTTGCAAAATTGCCCCGCCCTCTCTAGTAGGGGGCCAGGCGGGTGAGCTACTTCTCGATGCGGAACCGCAGCTGGATGTTAGTATAGCCTTAAAATAGAATTTTGATAGAGCTACCAACGCCAACCTCCCGTCCCAACGGTGACGAACCGTCTGCAACAGCATGACCACTCTAACTTTTGTACAGTAAATGGAATTTCCCTTGTAGCGATACTGACTGTGAGCAGAGTGCTACAGGTGCAGTTCCATTACAACTACGGTACTACCTGTAAACAGTGGAGGACGACTATCGAGGATTGAGAAGGTTTGTGAGGGTCGACCCGCGAGATTATAACCGTCTCTTAACCATCGGAGTTTCCTCGGAAACGCGCTGCGTGGCGGCAAAAGATGTACCGGACGGGTTTCAGGCAGACATGCTCAAAAATATATTTAATTTAAATATATTTAAATGTATTTAAATGTTTGCAATAAAATAATTTACAGTTAATTCCTGACCCATCCCCCTCGAATAATTTATTCTTCGCTGGCCCATTTTGCATAATTCATTTTTCGCTTCGCCGTCATTGCATATTATAATCTTTTCTCATTTTCCCGGGTTATTTTTCCAATAATAAAAAATGATTTCCGTTTCACCCGAGTCTGAACACCATCGACTTGTTGATGAGTATCCTGACTGACTTGCAATCTGTCACAAAGGCGCTCCAAGCTGAAAACAGAACCGTGTTGGATGTCCACGACTTATTCGATGAAGTCATCAAGACTTACCCGCAAACGAAAAATCGGCTTGGCGAGAATGCCAGCATTATTCATGATAATGTTTTCGAGAGTGCCGTTCAGAAGATTTTGAAGGGTTCGGAGGAGGAACTCACTCCTGATGAATCTGTGAAGGTGACCGGGTTTAGACATGGATCGTCAACAATGGAGGAAGAAACGAGGACAGGAGAAGAAAGGGACGCGGATGCTGGACTCTCGCTAGCAGAAAAAGCTCTAAAGCGACGACGTCTTGTGTCCACAACGACTTCAAAATCTGCATTCATGGATTTACATTTTATTGTGCCCACATCGAACATGTGTGAGCGTTTGTTTTCTGAGGCTGGATACGGACTAAACAGCAGACGCATGCGCACCCTCCCATCGAACTTCGAAACGCAAATGTTTTTGCGAACAAACAAAACTTTCTGGGGTATGGCAGATATAAACCGTATCGTGACAAGTGAAGAAGACAAAGAGCAAAACGATACCTATATCTAGCTAGTAGAGTAAGAAATAATTTGTGGAGGTAAGGAATAATTTGTTTGTGGAGAATTATTTAATATTTTGAAGTTTAAGAATAATTCATTTTTCAAATGAACATCATGCATAATTTTATTCCAGGGACCTTACTTTATGGCTTATTTATTCAAGCGGCTACGAGTAGTGGAATACTTTATTCCAATGGCCAAGATGAGCAAATAAATATTAAATATTATTTTGAGCATGTCTGGGTTTCAGGTTGTTATCATTGTTTTTATCATTATTATCATTTTTTTTTATTATCATTATCGACGATCAAAAGTAGTGTATCGTTCCTGGCTTGAGGACCATGATCCCATACAGGACCAACACTAAAAGGCAGCTTCCGAGATTGCTGACGAGTCGTCCGGTCACTTCCCTTGGAACTTCGTCGAGGTCGTCACTGGTGCTTTTGGAGGATGCCTCTAGGACAGCGTTCAGGGCACTGCCCTGCGTCGTCAGGTCGGTGACACCCCACCAAACGGCAAAGGCGACCAGCGCCCAAAAGGCCGTGATGATATGTTCCGGGGCATTGGCCAGTCCTCCGTACCGGACAATCGTCAATCCGACTCCTGATACCATGGACAGTGTCAAACCTGGTAGTACCAGTGCCATATCCAACAGTGGGACCTTATCGAACCAAAAGGTCAGCACGGACGAGTTTTTTGTTTGACAGGCCAACCATTCGATGGCAGTTGTCAGAATGATACCTCCTGTCGTTGTTATTGTTGTGATTGTTGTTGTTGGAACAAAAAAAAAAAAAAACGGAACAATACGGTAGGAAGAACGGGATGATTAGCTTCAATTTGATGTACTGAATGAACCACACCTTCCAGTTTCTTCTGTATCCTACAACACACATAAACGTAGTAACTGAAACCACAAACTGTACTGTACAAACAAAAAAAGAGGGACGTACCTCCAAACAGCATGCCACCCATCATGTGTCCAAGGAAGAAGAATCGTTCGTTGACGTGACGGAAGAATTCGGGAAACGGACCGATAAAATTGTTGACAAACACAAAGATACTGATCGATGCCATCCAGGCGACGAGACCAACGAGTTCTACATGTTTGGACTCGTCGACCCAATTTTCCACCGTCAGTTCTTGTTCTTGTTGCTGTTGTTGTTGGTTTTGAGATTGACCCAGGATTGTCATCCAATCATCGTTAACGGTCGAGTTTTGGACTTGAGTGTCGTCATCTTTGAGGGAGGAGTATAGCTGCCATGAATTCAAGGAGATGTACGATGATGATGATGATGATGATCGAACAGATGATGGAAAAGACATAGCGAAAGACGGAGACCGTTTACTTTTGTTAATTGTCATGACATTTCCACTGACCATTGGTGTTGGTGTGATAGTTGTTGTAGCTGGTCGATGGTTGTAGTTGTTGTTGAGACTGGTAGGAAAGGCCGAAATGTTGGTGGGACAAAGCAGCAGAAATGCCGCCAATGTCGCGAAGTCTCTCAAAGGTGGCGTTCCTCGTTTGGGTGCAGCAACAACAGCAGCTGGATGATTGGGTCTGGTCCTCGTCGTCGTCGTCGTCGTCGTCGTCATCGTCATTATCATTGGGTTGTTGGGTTGGTGAAAAAATGATATTTAAAGAATGATTGTAACAAATGTTTTTCTTTAGAAGAAGCAGTGGTAGTAATTGTAGAGCGGTTGTTGTGAAATGGTACTGTAGTATTGTTACATACACTTCTTGCACAGTCGTCGAGGGTGAGAAAGGATGATGATGGGAGCAATCTTGTTTGTACGACGTACTTCGTAGTACCGAACAATAGCTTCGGTTTTTTTTGTTTTTCAAGTTCTTCTCCCCTCTCTCAAAAAAGGTCGTCCGTCCTTGAAGATAAACTTTTCATGATGGAGAGAGACTGTGAATGTTGTCGTCATCATCATTCATCCACCCACGTATTAAACGGAGGAATAAAATACGAACAGCTGTCAAATTCTTCTCCCATCCGACTGTTGTACCTATTCACACAGTCAGTGGTGTACCGGTACGTCGTATCATACGTTGAATGTCCGACATGACACCTACCGTACGACGCTACGGTAGTAATACCGGTACCGGTATCCGCGGGTACTGCTCCGATACCGGTACGTCCTATCATACACACACGTAATACAACTTGTGTGGATGGAATGGAACGATGGATCGAACCGGTCGATCAAAAGAGAGAACAAAAGAGAACTGTTCTCCATGTTCGATCGAGAAAATGAAAAAGTGTACCAGTTTTTCTCCGATTTTTCTGTTCTCTCTCTTCTATTTTTGTGATACTCTAGTAGCTAGTGTTATTAATTAACTGTAATATAGGGTGTCCACGGAGCAAGCACCATCGTATTATGAGGTGCACTATCTATCGTACGTATGCACTGATCATAATAATGCATTCCTGCTATTATGTTAGACTACCATACTTATCGATAGTATGTATGGATAGAGTATTTGTGTTTTGCGATCCGATGCAAGTCCACTGAGATGATTTTTTTGGCAGGCACTTGTTGGGAGGGACGACGTCAACGAACAAACACGGAATTATAATTTTTCGTCGTATATAATATTACATGGATAGTAACTTCGATATTTTTCATCAAAACACGCAGTATAACAGTAAATAATACTATTAATTACTAAAATACGTATTACCTATTTTTATTTGACTGCTCCATCAATCATTTTAGGGGGTATGTACTCTCTACCTACCGTAGGTGGTTGCCATGTGGCAATGGCATACTGTCCATGTACTACTACTTCAACAGCAACCACACCTGCGGCACTACAACAATACATGAAGAGACACCGCACTAATGACAGCACCAACAACGATGACATATGATTTACAGTTAGATTCGATACCAAGTACTAGCCAAACTGGTGGTGCCGCTTATTACGACGACGACGATGATGAAGTTGTTGTACCTGCAATCATAACACACCAAACCAATACCACCGAAAACGCCAACGAAAACACAACTAAAAACGCAAACGCAACAGCATCAATACCATCAGCGGACCCGTCGAACCAATCCTGTTTCCACAAGTACTGCTGCTGTCAAAAATGCTGGAGTTGTTGTCTTCCCTTTCAAAGCTCGAGAACTGCAGTCACGACATTCACCACACTAGGTCTGTATTGGGCCATTCTCTATCTACTGGCAACATCGTACAATCCTGGTGATCGACGCTTCACTCTAACAGTCGGTGATACTTGGAGGGTCCAATTGCCTCTCAATTTATGGTCCCGTTCTTCGATCAGTATCCAATCCTCGTCCGAATCGCAGGCGGGACTGGAGGTCTATGAATTCCTACCCGTGTTGGACTATTCCCGACCACCCCTCTGTCCACCCCTGACAGTGGGAGACGATCCCAGTTTGACCGCCAATGCCAATTCGCCGATTGTGACGATGCACGAATCGGACAATACGATCCATCTGGAAATGGAACAATACCAGTACCGGTACTTTCATCTGAACAGGGGCAGCGTCTTGAAAATTTCTGTCCGATTGGTACAACCACCAACAACAACAACTCCTCACAGCAACAACTCCAAAAATCACAAGGCGGCGACAACACCCATTCAATCACAAACCCTCGGTGCTACCAATATCTATATATTGCAGGGATATCATACGCTCAAGGAATTGGAAACACAACCCAACACTATCGATATCACGCGAGCAGAAAATTTTCGCGGTCGGTCCATCGAAAAACGATACCTGGCCTTTGCTGGATCGTTGGAAATGGATTATACCGTTCCCAGTTCCGACTATTACATTGTCGTTTTCGATAACGCTGCACCGGGACGATCAACGAACTTGCAGGTATCCATCACGGTACAAATGGCGACACATTACCTTTCCGACATGGCCCGACCAATCTGTCCCGCCAAAGACACAATTACACCGGGAGGGTGTGCTTGGATCTTTACCAACGATCAAGATCGTCAACGGGTCGCATCCACCTGCATCATCGCCAAGGCGGTAAGTCCGTTACTGACGCAACAAGTACAATCACAAACCAACGACACAACAACGACAAAAACTACTACCTCCAACAACGACAACAAGTTACCCAAATTCGACATGGCCATTGATGACAGTCAAACTGTCATTGTACAAGTCCATGCACCCCTGGGTTCTACCCGACTGATACTAGCAGCATTGGCACCCATTGCCATTCTTTGCATAGTCTGGTTCTGGGAGAATGGACAGAGATGTATACAGCACCTACGGCGGAATGGAGGAGGATGGTTCTCCCGGCGACAACAACGACAACGACAACAACAACCTAGAATGGGCAAAGGATTGGCCACGACGACGACAAACGAAACGACGCCCCTCAACAAGAAACGGTATCTGCGTTGATATAATATTACATTCTGTAATAATAAAACGTCACATTGATTACTGTATGTACAATCGCAAAACAGGACACACACGCAACAACAACAACAACAACAACAACAACAACAAATACTCCGTAGATTACAAAATAAAAAATGGAACGACAGTTGTAACATCATACAGTGCTGTAGTAAATTGTAGTAAGCAATAGCAGTACTGTAGTACTTCGTAGTAGAAAGCAGCAGTAGTATTGTTGGCTGTAATATTAGACTGTCTAACCAAGTGTTAGACTGTATTCGCACACAATGTACTACTACGTATTACCCAAGTACAAAGTAGGTAGTATACAGCGTATTATAGTGTATGGAATCCTATTTTTGACTCTCCCCCCCCCCGTTCCACTAGTAGTAGTAGAGGGTTTTCTGTGTTTTGTTGTGTTTGTTTCTCTTTAACAGGATCGTACATCTTCCGTCAGCTGGGCATACGTTTGTTCTGCCTCCATTTGCAACACGCTGTGAGTGGCTCGTCCATACGACCGAGCCAGTTCCAAACTTTCCAAGACCACTTCATTGCGCAAAAAGTCTTGCACTCGTGCTTGAACGAACGACGTTGTCATGTCGTCGTCGTCGTCGTCATCGTCATCAATACCGTTCGAGTCAGAGATACATCCCGCGAGCAATCGCAAACAACGAATGGCCAAGGCCGATTCGTGAACCGACGCCAACTGAAATCCAATCTCGGAAACACTCGGTGGCCGGCTCGCTCCTTGCATATCTTGGACCAAGGAAAGCAAAAAAGGTGGTTGAATCAAGCGAGATATGTTACAATCTTCCGATACACTGTTGCTGTTGGAAATGCCACACTTTCGCTTCGACGATTGCTCTTCCTCCGATTTGCGTGGCCACAAAATGTCTTGCAAGCTTCCCGATTTCTGCAAGGAATAAAGTGCGTTGCACAAGACTCGGAGAGCCAAGGATCGAAGTTTTGCCTCGTGATTGTACTCTTCTTGAGACATTTCCTCTCCTTGAGAGGCCGCCGGTGAAATGGTCGGATTGCGATCTTCCTTTTCTGACAAAGTGAATCGTGGGGATGGAGCGACAGCAGCCGGACTCTCCAAAAACGATCGAATCAATGCCGTCGTTTCAAATTCTTGGTTACTGCGATCGCGTTTCGACTTTGTTTTGGTGGTTTTGAGTGCGGCCATTGCCTGTTCGGCTTCGGGATGCATCAAAAAGGAATCTACCAACCAATCGTCTTGCAGTAGGCGTTGACTGACATAGTCACATACATCTCCCCCCGAGATTTCTTCGTTGGTAAGGTTGACCAAGCGTTCCATCCCCAGGACTTGGCACTCCAAACGGTCCTTCTGTAATAGTTCCAGTGCTCCCTCAAAGGCAGCCTCGGCTGCCATGGAGGGACTGGAGATGGTGCTCATCCGTCGAACTGTCGATGCATGTCGATGTTGAATGGTTTCAGGACGACCAGAGGAGGAGGAGGATGTGGTCTGTAACAATCGTCGACGCTTGACCGCCGGTGAAAGACTTTGAAATTCCATTCCATTGGCGAACTGTGGTTTGCGTTTGTCGCTCCCGGTATCATTCCCCTTGGCTGCTTGCAATACCGCATAACAAGCCGAATGGAAACTTGCGACGTTACCAGATTGGCGCTGACATTCCACAATAATGGGAGGAGATGGGACCGAAAAAATGGTTTGATCCACCATAGAACGGCTTTTGTTGCCACGATAGAGATAAATCGTGAAGTGTGACCGATCGACCGTCATACACTGTGCCATGGCCGATTCTTCGTCGTATTCGGCGGCAATGCTACGTTTTCGCAAACATTCCGTGATCCGACTGGCCACTACGGATGCCGAGACATCCGTTACGAGACAGGTACAGTTTGGATCCAACGGTGGATAATAGGGCGGAATTGGACGCAACTTGTCTTGAATTTCCCACATTCGACGAGGCCTTGGGGGCAAGACCAAACCACCTGTGTTCGAAGTTGTTGTAGTTGCAGTTGTAGTAGTGGCAGAGGTGGTAGTGCCATCCAAAGACATTCCAGTCGAAGCAAAATTCGAAGAAAACGCATCGGCCAATAGGGATGGAGGTAACGTACTCGCCAACAAGGATGACGGCACTGGAGGGAGAGTTGTGTCAGACTCGACAGTATAGTTGTTGCTGTTGTTGTTTCCATTGTAACCATCGTCATTGCCATTTTGTTGCTCGGTTTGAAAAGACGTCATTCCCGTTGCAGAAAGAAACGAAGAGAACAAAGATGTCGGTCGCGGAATATTGTTGCTCATGTTGGAAATATACTTTCTTTCTTTTTTTGTGAGTGAGTCAGTGAGTGTGCGTTTGTGTTTGTTTTGTAATACCTCTAAAAAAGGGAAGAAAACGCTTTTGTGTCGCTCTCCTGGGAAGATTGTTGGTAGTGTAGACAAACACTGGAGCGGATCAAAGTTGGAACAAGTAAACTTGGGAGAAGAAACCAAAACGAAAACCGTCGTCGTACGTTCTGTTCTGTTTTTATTTTCTGTTTCGGCTGTTTGTGTGAAACGTATTATTATCTTTGCTAGTAGGTAGGTAGATGCGTAGGGTAGTTGTTATATAGATGGGAGTTGTGTGACATGAACAAATCCACGTTTTAATTCGTGCTTATGTTGGAAAGTACTGTGTACTGGAATGCCCCCGAAACGAATGGTACCATTATCGATGATAGAGTTAAGAAGAAGATTATGATGATGTTGTGGTTGTTCTTTGTTGTGGGTGCTCCGAAATTGAAGATGGTTCACGGTTCACGGTCGTTGTTCATTCTTGTATCAATAACCGTAAAACGTGGGAAAAAACCGACTTCAAGAGTACAGGTACGGCACGTATCGTACATCGTACGTAGCAGACTACGACTCAGTCGTATTCTTGCCAGAATCAAAAAATGTGAGACGGCCTCGTGATATTTTACATATTTTTTGGCTTTGAAAAATGACTTAGAAGTGTGTGAGAAGTCAATCGTCTTTGGCGAATTTTTCGGGTATCGGTATTCAAAAAAATCGGCTGAAATATTACACATACGATAAAAAGAGTCGTAGTATTGAACGGTATTTCGGATTTTCAAGGTCCGATGGAAAAACTCCCGCCAAAACCGTTTTTTACAGTTAACAAAACCACATACAGACACATGACATAAGTCGTACGTGGTCCCGTAGTTGAGAGGAGTCGATGGCGCACCCAAGGAGAAGCTGATTAAGAACTGTACTCCGTACTACTGAATACTTCGTACTACGGTACGTATTCAACTACGGTAGGTAACAGTAGTAGAATGGACTGTAGTGGTTTGTATGATAGCTGCAGTGAATATACTGTGTATATTCCCTGACGCCGCCTCAGCTTCTCTGCAATCCCCAGTGACGTCATGTGCTCTATAGCTCTAGATACGTACGTGTGTCACTACATGTGGTACATCGCTACAAGTGTAGTGGCGTAAACGTATCATAGCATCTAGAGAAGGGGGAACGAAATGTAGCTATGGCGAAGTAACATGTGTCGCCAGAGCTACAGTTCACACACGAGCACAAGGCCAGCTTTTTTGAAAACTTCGAATCTCCATTGCTACGTTGTAGCGATGGGGATTGCAGTGTTGCAGGAATTGTGTGCTTGGGTGTGTGTGTGATGCCTGCAACTCTGGTCTTGTGTCTGTCCTCCGAATCCTAGTCCAACGGCGGACAAACTCGAGCATGCAGGCAACAACAATAGGGTGCACTTCTATTGCCTGCACGCCTTGGCTTGTCATAGCACTATCGGGGTGTACCAGGTACGGTAGTAAAGTATTACCGGTACGTATTTGTGGTAGTAAAAACGGTAGTATGGGAACTACTACGACTCTTCGTAGAGACTGGTACGCACAACAAGCTATTTATGAGACAACTAATATTTTATATTAAAATAAACGTAGTATTAATACATTATAACTGCAAATAAGTAGAGTCTGTTTCAAAATACAGGATATTCTTTCGGTGGCAGAGGATGGAGTATGAATTATGAATTGTTCTGTTTCGCCTGACATTCAGCAGCAGAGATGTTTTTGTTGTTGTTGTTATTCATTTTTGCAGTACTCTACTAGAGCTAGCTAGCTAGAAACAACGCAACATCATCGCTCCTCCTCGCTCCTCCATGATTGGCCTCGACGAGGAGGGAGATCGTTGCAACACTGTATTCCAAAGTAGAAAGAAATGGAAACTTTTGCAAAGCAAAGAGGAACTTTTGGAAACCAAAGGGCACCACCACCAGCCAAAAGAATATTGATAGAAGGGGAAAAAAAATTGTTGTAAAACCGCCGTTCCAGCCAGATTCCAGCCCAATCAAAAGCCATACTAGGTAGTCTTCTGCTGCTCACATCTCTCGAACATTTGTCCATGACAAGAAGCCAGATAAATGAAGAGGGACAAAAAAAACGTTGTGTTAAAGTTCTAACTTGATGGTGCCAAACAAAAGAAGACGACAGAGAGTTTGGAGCGAGCGTGCTGCTACTGCTCCGTCAATGGACGCGGCTGCTGCTGCTGCGACAGTGGTTTCGGCCCCCCGCCCCCCCCCCCAAAAAAAAAATAGGCCTTCTGCTGCTCCTCTTACTTTACTGCTAGTGTTCGTCGTGGTCCTTCTCTTGCAGGTGCCAGCACCCTCGGCAATGATGTCATGCTGGAAGAAGACCACAACGCAGCAGCACAACGCAGCAGCACACCGCCGGACCAAGAAGTTATTTTTTTCTAACTGTAAAGATAATCGTAATGCATTCCGAAATTCAGAGCATGATATAATTGTTACTAAAACTGTAACAGTGTAACTAATAACAATAAAAATGAAACGAACCAAAAGTCTTGCACCACTGTTGATGTCATAGAAAGGGACTGTTTGATGGTCTTTTTAATATATATAAAATATGTATCTATGAACCGTTCCCTGCCACGGTTAAATCTATGACTCAACTCGACTCTCTCTCTATCTTTTCGGTACCAACATCAAAAGAGAATGTCCAATGACCTGTTGACTGTTCTTGTCTAATACCCGAAGTCTTCGGACGTTTGGAAAGAGATAGTCATTTGCCGGTGACGAAAATTTCTGAACCTCTACGACGTACCTACTGCGAAGTAAAATACTCCGGAGTAATCTTATAATTATGCCATGGCAAACCTTCCAATTCTACATCCTACTCCGAGTAACGAGTAGTGGTATTACGGAAACGTCGATACGTTTTAACATTTAGTGTTGGGTTCGCAGGATTGCAGAAGCAGTAATCTCTTGGGAGAGAATTTGCATGAGTAAAATTCCCCTGTGAGACGTTTCAAAGTTGGATGCCGCGAAATAATGTTGATCCTACTCTAATGTACGTACTGTAGTAGGATGTGATGGGAGAAGCCGAACTTTTCACCCAACTCTCCTAAAAATGTCGTGAACCCAGTGACAAACTTTACCTGTACTTACAGTTAGTAGTGGAATCCAATGTTTACTTTTAAGCCACTTAATGGTTCTCGGAAGTGCTAGCAGCAAAAGCCGTAAACGAGACCAAACACTGGACTTAATAAAATATTCTGAAGAGGTACGAGACATTATTAAAGAAGAAAGAAAACTTTTATTGACAGGAGAGAAGCGATATATGCGGGAGAAAGGTCACCACCTACATAATGGCACAGGCTAGCAATACCATTTTTGCCGGCGCGGCGATGGGTCAGAAAATAACTGTAAGTTCGTCCTTTTTATCAATCGCTACCGAGGGGGACGAAGAAAATCCATCAACCGGTTGACTTGTTCTGATGTGCAACTCACAGTCAGTCAAGCAAGACAAAGCAACAACAATTGTGTTTGTATGAATCCGCAACAGTAACGTCACCATCATCAACAGCAGGAAAGTGATGCGATTGTAATTAAAATACGTCTACAGCAAACAAAGCCCTCGTAAGTACTTGTAACTTCAACGAGAGTTTTCCGCATACATCATGAGGTTCTCCTTTCGCACAAGACGTGAAACACCTCCCAAAAAAATATTTGACTTGAGCGGCTTTTCTTTTTTCCGCTTTGTTCGTTTCGCATTGTCCCATTTTTTGTCGCACTACTCTCTTCCCTTACCAACAACAACTACTGTTCTCTCTCTCTCTCTCTCTCTCTCTCTCTCTCTCTCTCTCTCGCTCTCTCTCTCTCTCTCGCTCTCTCTCTCTCTCGCTCTCTCTCTCTCTCTCTCTCTCTCTCTCTCTCTCTCTGTTTGTTTGTGTGTGTATCAAACAAAATTGGAATGATCTTTCCTGTTGGTTTTGGATTGACGAATCTCTTTTTTTCTGTTCTTATCCGCTCCAAACCACTTTGTGCAGTGTAGAGTGTAGTATATTGTAGTCGTAGATAATATGATGGCACCGCTCCCCCCAGCTGGCATTCACCGTCCGGAACACGATCCGGCGGCTCCTGCCGATAGTGAAAAGAAGGCGGGTGGCGATCCCCTCAGTTTCCTTGCCAGTATCACAGAACGCGTTCTGGGAACCAACAAAAAGGAACCGTCGGTGGTGAGAGCAACCGCAGCAGCAGCAGCCGAACCCACAAGGGCTCCTAATAATACTTTGAAAAAGGAACAGGGGCCAGCTGCTGTAGCAGAAAAACCAAAAGCTTCCAAACCGAAGCCCACACCATCAGCCACCGCAAATTCTAATAAAGCCAAAAAGAACAAAGGGACAGACAAGGCTAAGAAACCGTCTGCACAGAAGAAGCGTAAGCGAGAAAAGGAGGAGGAAGACGAAGACCGGAAGGTATCCCATCGTTCGTTACAAGAGGAACGCGATCGCCCTCCTGTCTCTCAAGTCGTCATTAACAAGGCCGATAACGGAATGGACGACAGTCACAGCGTTTTGCAACCACCAGAAACAGTCGCCTCCTATCCTCTCGATGATTATCGGGAACAATATCTGGCGGCACAGGCCGCTTTGGCTGGACAATGGTCGCAGCAACAAGGTCAAGCAGCAGCAACAACAGCAACAATACAATCGCAGCTCCGACAACAGCTGTTGATGGAGGAGCGCATGATGATGATGATGAGGATGGAAAACACTTCAATGAATCAAACGCCGGAAAATTTCTTCCGCCGCCAATACGCAGCTTTCGAACAGGAAGAACTCGAGCTCGCTGCCTTGCGCCGACGTCGAGAACAATTGCTGTTGAACATGAATAGTCGCGAGGAGCTCTTGCTGCGAAATAGCATGGCGGGCAACAATTTGGCCCACCAGGCCACATTTGGCTTGGCAGCAGGACTGAACAACAATAGCTCCAACAACGTTGACTATTCAGCTTTCACTGGTGGTCCCAGCCCACCGGGAGCATCTGCCTTCTCCACTTTGGATAATCCGCTGGGAGCAGTGCCCTTCGGGCAACATGCTTTCAATGGAACGGGTAATATGACGAGCACAGCTGCCGCGACAGCTTCAATGGTTTACCCGCATTCGATCCTGACTAGCAGCAGCATGAGTAATTCACCCCTCCTTCGTGCTTTGTCCGCGCATAACGCATTGTCCACATTCCAACAGGCGTCCATGTTGCCTGGTGCGTCGGATCCTCTGCCTGGATCATTGGCGGCATCGACGGATCCAGCGATGACCGTGTCGGCAGCAGCCATGGGCGCAGCCTGCGCAACGGCGGATCCAACCTCCTCGGGCGACGTCGCAGCAAAGCGGTTGGCACCGGCACGCGGAGTGTTCAACAAGAACATCAAGAGCAACGACGATGTTATTGACTCGTTGGCTCGTGCAAGGGCTCGGTTTTACAAGAACGACACTAAAAAGTCCGGACAGCAACGCTTCCGTGGATATCAGTGTGAACAGTGGACTCAGAAGTTCCAAGATCTGTTGGAATTCAAGGCGGAGAATGGCAACTGGTAAGACATTGTAATTGGTTGTTCGGTCATCACAGATTCGTCTGCGCCAAAATGTAGCACTGTAGTCGAACTCAACGTATTTCGTTCCCGTGTCAACTGTGAATTATGTAACAGCCAAGTCCCCCATTGCTACAAGAAAAACATTGGCTTGGCAAGATGGGTGAAGCGTCAGCGATACCAGTACAAGCTAATGATAGATGGGAAGCAATCGACGATGACAGAGGAACGAGTGAAGCTTCTACAGGTAAGGACAGCAGATTGCCGGGGTCGTGATTGATTATTTTTTTGGATGGCCTACTTCTTTCACGAAAATCTGTTTCACGATCTTACAATATGCTTTTTTCTCTCTCTTTCTTGTGCCTTTTTGGTCATGCTCTATTATTCATTGGGTGTTTTTTTTTCAGGACGTCGGGTTTGTTTGGGACAGTCATTCCAGTACATGGGAAGAACGACTTAACGAACTTCGCGAGTACGCACGTATCCATGGTGATTGCAACGTCCCATCCTCGTATGCGGAGAACCCAAAGCTTGCAACCTGGATCAAATGCCAACGAAGGTACGTACAACAACGATAACATCATCAGTAAAAATGGCGGCGGGGTGGATGATCCATGGGAAGTGACATTTCCTTACAATACTGTGTTTTTATTGCCACACCTGCTCAAGACAATACAAGTTGTTACAAGAAGGTCGAACCAGCAATATGACGTTGGAGAGGATGACCGAGCTACAGCGCGTGGGGTTCTGCTGGAGAGTTCAAGACGAACGGCGATAACAGTTCTACAAATATATATGAAGCGTCTTTTGCTCGATCAATACAAAAAAAAATAGAACAAACGACACACGAGAGGGTGCTCTCCAAACAGGCATGCATGGAGAACGACCGTCTCTTCATTGCACTACTACACGTTATTGCCCTTGCGGTGACTCGCCATTGCAGCTGTACATAAATTAAATGTTTCTGCGGATGATGGTTTCAGATTTTTTGGGATTTTTTGCATCGACACTTTCGAGTCAAGGAAAGTTTGTCTTTGATGAAAAGAAAGCAAGAAAGAAAAAGTGAAAAAATGTTTTGAATTAGATGCACATACTATAGTACACAGACAACACTGTATTTTTCATGTTGTAACAATGGAGGACAGCACGTTTCGGAGAGTTGCTTCCTACTACGTCGTAGGTGTCAATATAAAAATAACAATCTATCTCTCAATTTCTATCAACCATCAATTTGAAATTGTTTCCAATTTTAACCCTCTTCACTCTAGTAGAACAAACTGCTAACCACTAGGTAGGTAGTCGAGTAGAAAGGTAATAATCAAACAAAAATTGTAATTGTTGATGATCTACGACTACTAGCTGGGTAGAGTAGAGTAGCTACGGTAGTATGACATGATAGAGAGAGAGATACTCGGAATATGGTTTGATGTTCTGCCTACGGTACTATGATACCGTGCTTGTTGCTTGTAATACCGTATGAGGATACAAGTACCTACCGGTACGTGGTCGAATGTGTCCCATAAATCAGTCTGGCCTTCACTACTCCTCGATTTGTTGTCACCTCGTTGCGCCATCCTACCTCAACTGTCAACAGTAAAAAAGGACTTCGTATGAGATGCGATGCTGCTTCAATCCCCATCATCAGCGCTACGTCGTATGATACATACTCTCTCATTTCAAGATGATTCTGCAAGTACTATTTGTAGTTGTTATGATATTATAATCCTGCTACTACACTAAAGTGATCCCGTTCGTAACATCAACAAATCTAGAATGGCGTCAACTAGCATGGCAGCCAGCCTCTCCAGGTATATGTCTCGTCTGACGTTGTCGGCTTCGGCATCAAGCCGGTTGATGAGTTCCAGCAGAAGCAACTACAACAACTACAACAACCACATCGTCATCAATCCATCAACGATTCTCCAAAAATCCTCTTTGAGTGTGGCGTTGACATCCCTGACAACGACATCGTCGTATATTCAATTTGCTACCATCCGATCCATGGCTACCAATCGTAAGGTCATCGATGCCAAGAATGCGAAGCGATTGAAAATTCAACAAAAGAAAAAGAAGAAGAACAACAACACCAACAAGGTGAGAGAGATCGTAGGTGGAACGGATCAATATAGGAATTGTATCTCTCCATTGTTTTTTGGGGAAGGCCCTACAATTTGGAAAGTTTATCCAGTGACTGTATGATTCAACGTTTCATGAGACTCACACCCAAATTGGTTTTTCGTTTCATTGACGATCTTTTACCATGAAATTTTATAATGGACTTTTTAGGCAGCTGCCACCTCTACAACAACAACAACAACTGAGTCCCCCAACAAAGATGGTTCTTCCGTAGTATCTTCCTCGCAACCATTTTTACAGCATCAAGAATGGGTGAAATTCCAGCAGTCCATTTCAGTCTCGGGTTTTCAAACGGGTCAAGTCACAACCGCTACCGTGTTGAAGAAATCACGGGGAGGAAAACAAGCCCGACGCAAACGAGAAAAGGAGTTGACTCGATTGCAAGGCATAAGTCCTGCCATGTCGGGTGCCGGTGCCTTCCAGGCAGCAGGAGGAGGATCATCGACATCGGCAGCGGCCACAAAATTTCCCGCCATTCGATACTCACCGGAGGAGACAGAGAATTTGTTGCGACTGGCGTACGAAACGATACCGGAACGAGCTGGTAAACGAGGCAATCGCAACTTACGTCGTCAAGAACGACGATGGAAACTCGTGCGAAAGATCCGTTCCGATTACAAGGCCAACATCGTTCGGGCCCATGAACGAAGAATGGAACATCGTCATTACAAGCGACAACGTGTCGTTCAGGCCAAGGAGGACGCCGCAGTCCAACGAGAAAAGGATCTACAGTACCAAGCAAAAGTCCTACAACGATGGTATCGAATGCAAAATCCCGTCACAGATCAGCAGCAGCCAGCAGGCGGAATGAATGCAAACGCGTAAACAGCTGTTTCTAAAGTTATAAAAAAAAAGGCCATCATCTGAAGAGACATAGTAGAAGTGAATCTACTACCTAGTCTTTGTAAATGTGATTCGTCATCACTGCCCAATCTATCATATCATACCTGAAATTTAGTCAACATCTTCGTTGGATGTGCAAAATGGAAAATCGGATGATAAAGTTTTGTTTAGAGAAAACGTCCCCGGAACGAGATCGTCCGGTGCAACCATACCGCATGACTACAGAGAATCGACATCCTGGTGGCATCTTCTTTTGCAAGATCCTTGGTTATATCATCTACGTTTTTGGCTTTTTGATGGAGCATCATTGTTGTTCTCTTCCTAAACAATCACGCAACGTCGCTGCCGCTGTATTTTGCTGCATTTTCCAAAAATTCAGCGTTCGTAGGCCTAGCACCATCTACGTACTGTAACAAGGTTTACGTTCGAAATGGATAACTTGTCGTTCGTCCCGTTGGTCAATTTTTCAAAAAAGTTGAGAGTAGCTGCCTGATGCCTATTCCATGATGTCGACCACAACAAAATCGTTGTACGAAACGTTTTGAAGTTTCAAAAAGATTCTTGTTGTCAACCATCTCAAAACTGTATTTTGCTTAAATGATCAGGGGCAAATAATGAATGAATCAGTCGATGTACTTTTGCGTCTGCGCGTTGAAGGATTGAAACATGGTGCAAAGATCCTCCATGTTGTGCAGTGGCATGCAATGAATCCCATGAATGGATCCATCGGTAGGGGATGATCCATCGATGGAGTGCATGTAAGACAGGAGTTGATTGCATTCACGTCCAATCCACGCCAATGGTGTGAAGTATGGCTGTGAAAAGAAGGCAAGATGGCTTTGAAAGAGGGGATCCTTGTGTAGTTCGACTTGTTGTTCCAACAGTTTGGCCCAAAATTGAAGACTTTTACCCGTTGTTGGAAAGGCCAAGCCGGCCAAAATTGTAATATTGTCTGTGTTACTACCCTTGTCGATATAGGCATGCAACGTGTCAGGAGCCGTTGACGACAAAAGTGGCTGCGTTACAATACCTTGAATACCGGCATGAATCTTGGCTTGTACGTCTTCCACACTTTGGGCATCATTCGGATTGGCCACACCCCAAAGTTCATTGACAACTTCATTCTTCAAAATGTTGGCCGCTTGAATGGTCGATAACGACGACGGATGTTTGTCGTTTCCACCCACCAATAAAATCTTGGAATCAGGGTGGATCGTGGTCTTGGCCGTATTCAACAGAGAATTGTAATCTTCATGTCGACACGCAGCGATGGTTTGAATACGCTGGTGAGTCTCGGTACATTGAAGAAATTCCTGTCGATCGTTTTCCGAGTAGATTTGTGGTAAGTCCGGAAGGACAAAGTGGGAGGCAGCAGGCTGTAATTGCGACCGTATCTTTGCTATGGAGCTATTGGGACCCCATTCGACGCTGATGATGGGCTTGGTAATGCCGACTCTCGATGCAGGCAGTGAAGCGATGTCAGCTGTCGATGCCAATGATGTGACGAATCGGAATGGCCGCATTCTGTTTGGTCAAAACGACACATCCGCCGTTGGAACAAGAAGTGGACCGGCCCTGACTGTGAATGACTTGCTAATGATGCTTTTGGATCTTATTACGACCATGGTCCATCTTTTACAGTTAACACTAAATGCATGGCATTCCATCCGTCGAGGGTTCGAGATGTTTCTTACATCCAAGTACGTGGCGATGTATCATAAATATGCACAACAACAAAATTATTGTTCAGAGATGTTCGCGATTCGCGATACTGTCAATCATAATAAATGTCTTCTCTCTTTTCAGTTGTTACTGTTAGTAGTAAAAATTCCAAACCGTTGCAAAGCACTCTCATTTTTTTAGCGGATTTTCCAACGACCAAACAACAAATTAGATACCGCGACAAAAAGAAACAAACGAACATTCCATTGAACCGCCGTTGCAATGCATCGCTACATCCTCCGATCTCGATCGGGGTGCTCTAGCTAGCTACGTAGTAGTAGCCAGTGAAAGAAAATTAATCATCTCGACATCAACACAGGTGAAATCACAACATCTTCTTTTTGAACAAAACCTTTAAAAAAAGAATCACCATCCACTCCTTCGAAACCCACCTTCAAACTTCGCCTCAGAACACTACTATTTCAAAACACTCAAACCATGAAGATTGGACTTGCATTCTGTTTGATCTATTCCTTGGCAACGACGGTTGTCGATGTACATGGAGTCCTTCGAGGAGAAAAACTAAGTGAGATCCCTCGAGCCTTGAAGGATAAAAGCAGCGACAAAGAAGACGAAGTCACTGAAGCTGATGTTGTTATCGACACAACAAAATGTCGACACATTCCTGTCGAAGTGCGAGAGGACGGAAGTCAGACGAACTTCGCAACTTTGTATGCCGGACTTTATGGATGGGGCGAAACGTCCGGTGTCAACCCCAAGAAGCTGTGTGATTCCTTTGTGGCGGCCTATACATACCTGGCTCCCTGCACTGCCATTCCAGGGGCCTTCCGAACGGTGGATAAATGCTCTGTGGTCCCTGACGCTACGGGACCTGACGAAGATGCATTTTTGCTGAAACTGACTTACTTTGCAAACACTGTCAATGGAGCACAATTGTTCGAGTTCGAAGATCCAAATCCCAGCTGTTTCTGCGACCGATGTCCTGGCTTGGACCCATTCCCTGGAATTTATCAAGTTGGTGAAAATGGACCCATGTGCACCTGCTACTGCGATGTACTGAGTGAAGACTTGCACAACACAGCGTGCACTTGCCGCTCTCCAGTCATTGCTCAGCTTGTTGATGTGTTGAATGTCGCCTATAAGGACGACGATTTCTACTTCTTGGACGCTCGTCAGCTTGTGATTGATTCCACCTGCACAGCAGGAACAAATACCACTTTTGATGACACCTTCATCTGCTTGGGTGAGTAATCATCTGCTGCCGCAGTCCACTAGTCCATGTTAAATAGCATCGCAAACACCCTTGTTAGAGTTTTAAAGACATCATTCCATCAAATCATAAAAGTGTGATGAAGAGGTTTTGACTAGTAGTATCTGTAGAAGAATCAATCCCACCAAATAATCCTTCCATATGGGAAGGATCTATGTCATCAAATCTTTCCATGTCGTCTGCAACAGGTCCAGGAACTTTTCATTTTCTTCAGGCGTACCAATCGTCACTCGAATGCACTGATCGCAGTGCAATTCATTCCCGCGGAAACGAGTGACAACTCCGTTGTCTGCCATGGTCTTGTACAGCTCCAGTGCCTTGTCCTTGACTCGGAACAGTAAAAAGTTGGAGTCGGATGGGTAAACCTTGACAACAATGTCTTTGAGAGCTTCCAACCGTTCCTTGACAATGGCACGTTGCTCCAGTGTCTGCTTGACATGCTTTTCCAATGTCTCAATGGAATTCATGGCATTGATGGCGACCTCACTGGTCAAGACATTGACGTTGTACGGTGCTTTGACATTGTTCATCAACTGAATGACATCGGGAGCACCAATACAAAATCCACAACGAATACCTGCCAACCCAAAGGCTTTGGAAAGCGTCTGAAGAATGACAATATTGGGATACTTTGCCAACAAGGAGATTGCCGATTGATCCGGCGTACCAAAGTCAACGTATGCTTCATCGACTACTACCAAACCTGAATACTTGTCGCTGGATGCGACAGCTTCAATATCCTTGAGTGGAATGGCTTTGCATGTTGGATTTCCAGGACTACAAATGAACAGTAATTTGGTTTGGTCCGTTACAGTGTCAAGAGTCTGTTTTGCAGTGATTAGACAGAATGAATTGACGAACATGGCGATGTAAGACCGAAGCATCACCCGAGTAAAACAGGTTGTGTGATTCTCACCTTTTCAACATCCACGTCAAAATCTGGCGTCAATGGTGCCGAAAGAATCTTGACGTCGTTGACCTTGGCACAGACCTTGTACATGCCATAGGTTGGAGGCGTGATGAGAATATTATCCGTCTGTCCTGGCTGACAAAAGATGCGCATCAACAAATCAATGGCTTCGTCGGAACCGACACCGACAAAGATATTGGCGGGCGTCAAGTCGTGACCGCGGTACTTGGCAAAGAGTTCCTTCAGGGGGGATTGATACGGATCGGGATAACGTTCCAAAGTGTTGGAATTGTCGTACGGATCCAAGTTCTTGGTAGGCAAGCTGGTGGGTCCAAATGCATTCTCGTTGGCGTCTAGCAACACACCGTCGGAGTAATCATCGCGAGCGCAGCGATAGGGTTCCAACTCCAAAATGTTCTTACGAGCCAGTTTCGCGGCAACGCCGCTCTCAGTCTTTTCTCCATTCAAATCACGCTTCATACTGCAGGTTGTATAAGAAATACTTAGATGAGGAAGTTCAAAGATTGTTGCATTTCCCAATGGAAAGATTGACAACACCAAGGAAAGAGTAGTGGCCGATGGTAGAATCAAAGAACGAATGTTTCGGCAGAGAGAATTTTTTGGTGACAATTTCTCGTCCCCTTCCTCGTTTGTATACAATGAACAGTTCAAGGAGTGTCAAAGATTCAGATCTCAAAGAAGAAATAATAATAGATTGATTCACCGAGAAAAGACCATGAAGATGTTTCGAAATCGGAAGTCCAAGCAATCGTAGCTGTAGACATCCAAATCCTTCATCACGAACAAGGAGGACGACTCCTGGAGTAGGATGATGATGATGATGGAATCGATGGATGCGGTAGGAGTTCCAGAAGTTGGTTCAACGGTTCGATAGCTTCCACGTGGAAAGAAAAATTGAGCTCAAGACCTACTTTCGTAGAGTACTATGGTACCGTATATTGTTTATAGTACGTGTTCCTATCCGAACGTACGGTAGTACCGGAATCATAGATTACCGGTACTTTACAGTTGCTCTAGTAGTACCGGTAGTTCAACACGGTACCGTAGTCGTATCATACGGAGTACGGTACCTGTGCGGAGCACAATACCGATTATCATTGCCGTACTCCGAATGCCGTACAGTACCATTGGAACTGTACTACCGTACGTACTTCATACTACTAGAGTGCAAGTGGAATGATACTCTGGCACTCAAAAAAGGAAGAAGTGTGATGTGATTCAAAGATATTACTGTAGCTAATTGGGGGAGTATCACGAGGTACGTCATAGTTGAGGATAGATGTACGAAGACACTGGGGAAAGAAATGAATGTCATGTAAGTGGCATCATCCTTGAGGATTTCCCCGATTCTCAAAGAAGAAACCTGGTTGTGATGGCGGCAGATGCTGTTGCGGTAGTTGCGTGGGGTTGTTTCCACCCGCCGCCAACATCATAACCAAAATCTGTTGCATTTGTTGAGACTGCAAGCCCTCCAGGGGATGATGCTGTTGTTGATACGTTGCGAGACCATTCACTTTGGGTGGGTGCAAGGTTGGCATATGGTTGGCGCTAGAAGTGGGCGAGCCAAGCAGAGAGCTTGATTGTTTTGGATGCTGTGAGCCTGAGATTGTGCTCGATCCGAAAAGGGAGGTTTGGGATGCCGGCGGGAGAGATTGATTGCTCTGGGCAGTCGGGTATGATGAAAGGTACCCATGGATCTGGGCCGAAATCGGTTGGCCTTGCGTTCTCATTAACGAAGCGAGATGGTGGAGTTGTAGTTGCGAAAATCCCTCGATTCCAGCGTCCTGCTGTGTCGATGCTGTAGGTGCAGATGCCCCTATCTGCGGATTTGTCTGCGTTCCAAGGAGTTGAAGAACGGGGTTTGACTGCCCTGGAAGCGAAGCGTTGCCTTGAAACGAAAGAGCGGGTAGCGGGGTCTGAACCGGAGAGGCATTATTACAAGCTTGAGTTCCGAGAAGATTGGAAAACTGATTCAACGGAACTGTATTGGGAGAGTTAATGCTTGGTTGGGCGATGCTTGTAGTCCCAAACGCATGGACAAGATTGCTTAGTAAAAGCCGTTGCAATGGATTCTGAAGCTGAGCTGGTAGAGGTGGTTGTTGTTGTTGCTGCTGCTGCTGCTGCTGCTGCTGTGACAACCCGTTTTGAGCCATTAACAACGGGAGTATCTGTAGCAAGGCTTGTTGGTTGATGTCTTGTTGGTTTCCACCTCCTCCACCTCCACCGATTGGGCTGGAAAGCAAGAGTGGGAGCAGCTGTTGCAAGATAGGTGGATTATTCGAGGTCTGCTGTTGCCCGTTTTGCAGTGCTGCGACAAGAACTGGAAGTATGGACGGATTTGACAACATATTCAGGAGGGCATTGCTATCGTTGGGGTCAGATCCACCTTGTGCAACGAGATGTTGCAAAACGAGCAGTAACAATTGATCTTGACTTTGCGGGGCGATATCTTCCTTCGGGATTCCCGATCCCTTGGCCGCCGCACCAATATCTTCACCAGAAGCTCCAGCCATGGTTTGGCTGGGAGGTATTGGTTTGGAAAGATCCGAGGAAGCAAACAGCGATTCTTTACCTGCAATCTCTTTCTTTGTTTTCTTGATTAGAGATCGCAAATGGTTGTTTTCTTCTCGTAGCTTCTTGTTTTTCTTCTCGAGCTTTTTACGAATTGTTTGAAAGTATTCGCCTCTCATCTTTTCTCGCTCCCGTGTCCGTCGTGAGCTGATGCGGCTTGCTAGCCGCTTTTTCTCGATTTCAGTCAAGCCTTGCGTCGCAGCGTTCGCTTGTTTGGCGGTACCCCGCTTTTGGTACTGACGCTTCTTGACAGGACCAGCAGCCCTGTCAGCTGATTCGGCCGACTCTTTTCTCTTACTAGTAGTCTCTCCATCCTCTCCTTCGGATCTTGCTGTTGTTTCCATTGGAAGTCCCTTGTGTTTAACGTATCCTAGACTGTGAAATCCAAGCAAGGTACCCACCGCTTCCAAGGAATCGTCATCCACTTTCTCGAGACGCATCTCTTGTTCATCTTGAGCCTTTGGTTTTGGATGCACTGCTT
Source organism: Nitzschia inconspicua (assembly GCA_019154785.2). Lineage (NCBI taxonomy): Eukaryota > Bacillariophyta > Bacillariophyceae > Bacillariales > Bacillariaceae > Nitzschia > Nitzschia inconspicua. The sequence goes on from JAGRRH010000012.1 coordinate 559,139, forward strand.
CTTCGTTGTTTTTGCTTTTTTGGATCTTAGAGGGAGGATCATGATCCTTTGAGGCTTGGGAGGAGCCATTGCCGGAATTGTCCATTGATACGATGTGGTGCTGGTCCGGTGACTGTTCCACCTGTTCCATTACCAGATTAACAATCATGTTATTCTCATCGTCATTCTCACTCTCGCCATGGGTTTGCCTGTTGGAATGTTCGTCGCAATTGCTACTATTCCTCTTGCTTCGGTCCGCAGAGGAATTGTTGGTGTTATTACCACTGTCTTCGTTCAACGGATAGGAGAGGTTGTCACCTGTCGTATTACTACCGCTCAGAGACCTGGTTTTGGAGACAAGGTTGCCGTCTCTCGATGATTCTAAAGTAGTAATGCCCTTCATCTCCTTTTTACCATCTTCATTGCTATTTTTGTTGCTAGTGCCGTTACTACTCATGCTAGGTGAATGTATACCAAGTTGTTGCGCCGGTCGCTGTTTTTGTTTTGAACGTCACTATGCAGGTGATGACTGTGCTGCAACATATCGGAACGTAGGAACACGTGATGATTGAAGTCGTCGTTGGTTCATGTTGTTCACAAGAAATCTTACGTGTGATCAGAGCAAAATACACGCGACGCTTTTGTTCCTGACAACAGGATGAAAGAACCCTCAGCGCATACTCCACAATTTTAGCGTTAAATGGCAACGAAACAACTTCTTCTGTTTCAGTTTAATGTGAGATTGCGAAAAACTCTCTAATTGGAAACACTTAAGGGATCACCCCTTGGAAGTGTTGATGTGAATGTGCAAACATCAATCAAAGAGCTTCATCATATATATGTCGAGATCCTGCTTGGAATTCGTCTTTTCGATCTCTGTTTTCTGTGTGTGACGGATGTTTTTGCAATCGCCTTCATTTCAATAGAGTGACAAGTGCGACGGCATTTTCAGAGCGGTTTCGGAACACAACGTACGTGGTACCCTCCGTCCCGGGAATTCTCCGTGTATCACAAATCACAGGTATATACGTTTATAAAAAATTTGAAAATGTCGAAGACACCACGTACGGTACATAAAGAAAATACAACTGTTCCAGGTATTCGTCACAGGAGGATAAAGACGACAGCATTTGTTTGTATAAAAAGAACAAGAACAATTGGAAGGAGGAAATAGGAGAATCATCAATCATTCGCAACAAGTGCGGTACTCCGTGGCACGTACAATTTGTCGTACAAATGCCGTTTCATTAATTATTTTAACTGTAAATCGAAACTTTCATCCACCACATATTATGTATACACTACCAACCACCCCTACCAGTCGTAGTACACCTACCCTTCAATCTACCCTACCGTTGCCACTTGCTCTTGCGCGAGGGCATACCTAGCTCTGTATGTATGCCCGAGAACCCGAAGATGTGGTACAGATCAGTTGGAAGATGAAAGAGGCATCCGTAATTTTTTAACTGTTGTAAATAAAGAAGTCATCTATCTACCTGCTACAGTATTCTACCTCCTCTTTGGCTGACCAATACGGTAGATACTCTGTCCGCACACCGTATTCACGTTCAAAGTTCATGACACGGTTCCAACCTCTGGGGAACACGTCTCTAGCCACAACTTCCCAACCTTTAAGCTTCCGTTCAAAGATTTTGCCAGTGGCCAATATGTCTTTTGAAGTACCAGTGGTAGCCTTGATCTCCAGGAAATTAACATCCATCTGGGAAATTCCATCCCAAAAAGCCACCATATTGCCTGTACCCCAATTAGCCATGAAAACTTGGTCACCCTGCCCTTCTACCACTTTAAAAGAAACCAATTGGATGTCTGGAGAGACTAGCTTTGCTTTTAACACTTTTTTCAAGATTTTTGCCAATGCCTTGGGTGAGATCTCCATCTCATCAACAGATGAAGTATTGTTGAACTGGAATTGTAGGAAGGTCTGTACTCCCATGGCCTGCTGAAATTTCCACTGCTGCAAGGCATCACTGTTGTCATAAGAATACAATGTTGCATTTCTCCACTGAACAATTTCATCAACCATGTCAGAGTAAAAAAAGTCAGGTTCCTCAGAATCTTCTGCTATTGGCACTTCATCTGTGACTACTCTTGGTGGAGGCCCACTCATATCATTGCTTACTGTAACACCACTGGACACAATTCGGAACACAGAGCTTCGTTCACTTTTCAAAATGGCAACGAGATCACTCCTGATGGCATCAAGCTGGAAAAATGCAGACCACAACTGAATGTCAAAGGCACAATAATGGACCTTTGGAAAGCATCTTGACACCAGAGTCCCTTCCTTGAATAGAAAGCTCATGCTATATCCACCATCAAGATCCTCATTTGACGGTGTCAAATAAGTAATTTGTGGTTCCATGGAAATTTGAGTAAGAGAATGGCCTTTTAGGACATTGCCAATCAAGGACAGGACACTTTCTGAAAATTCCAATGGCACTGCAACTTTTTCTGCTTCCAAGATCAATGTCAACCCATGAGGCCTGAAACTTGTGCTGGTTGGTGGTTTCTCTTCTCCTTTGTTACTGTTGTTATTGTTATTGCTTTCCTTGGATACAGTATACCATGTGTCAAATTGGGTTCGGAATTCATCCAAATCCTTTAGATACAAAGTTGACACTCCATGATCAACAGGTTCTTTTTCAAGAAAGTTCACACCATTGCTACCCATGACAAAAGTCTGAAGGCAATAAACTGGAACATCATAATACATAACATCGACCATATTTTTGGCAAAATTGACAGACGAACCAGGCTGATACCCTTCATCCTCATTCTTGATGATGATTCCATCAGGTTTGAGTAGAAGCATTGCAGCTTGCATGATGGAATATTCCTCTGTTACTTTCAACATGTCTGCAATATAGGTCAATATATCCACCACCACAAGATCAAAAGTGCCATAATACTCTCTCGGTAACGCTCTCAAGGCTGCAGCTGCATCACCAAAGTACCACTCCACCCTGTCGTCATCAAAATGTGGTTGGGTGGCAAAGTGTTTGTAGACTGATCTGACAACTTCTTGGTCCAATTCCAATCCAACTACTTTCTCCAGATCCTTATACTTCAGGACTTCGTGCAAAACCATAGAGTCGCCGCCTCCGATGAATAGCACTCGTTGAACCTTGTCCAAGAATCTGGCAGGGTAGTGAACAAACACCTCATGGTAATGAGGTCTGTTGCTGGCGCAAGCATGCAGCCAATGACCACCGGAACCTTGACCCAATACAAGGCAGGCATCATCGTTGATGGGATTATGAAAGATGTTAATATCCTGTTTGAGACTTTTCGACTGTCCTGCTTTATACCAATCTGAACCTTCCTTCCAAAGTTGACGGTAGTCATCACATGATAATATCTCTTCCTGGACGTCCGGCATTTCATCCATCCGCTCTATTTTCAAGGATGGTTTATCATCATCGTCATCGACATCGACATCATCGTCCGTTTCAATCTCCGTTTCGACCTTGTCATCTTCTGCTACATCGATCACGGCTGTTTTTGCCTCGGTGGACGTTCCATTCTTTCCCACCACGCATTTCAGATCGTTTGTTTCTGAGGCGTTGTCACAACCGTGGAATCCTGGTTCACACAGGGCCTCAGCGATATTTCCATCACAGCTGACGTTGACTTCGCCCTGTTGTGCGGCGACGAATAGAGACTGGTCTGAAAGCAGCAAAATCGAAGCACACAAGCAGGAGATAACCAACATGGTTGCTGTTTTCATGATATTACCGGTACTCAATCAATTTGTGTACGACTAGTAGCTCTCGCTGATACGCGAAACGCAATCGAAAAATAGTACGTAGTAGTACTGTAATAACTTGCTGAAGAACCAGTGGGTAGTCCCCCTACTACATTATTATTAGCTCGCCAGCATTTGTGGATTGTTCTGATGAACGATGGATTTGCGTTGAATTTCAAGGTGAGTTGTGTGCGGCGACAAATAGTTGTATTCAGTTGGCGATGAGTCAAATTGTTATCCCACGTGCCGATTCATGCGAGGGCTTGCGTTAATTAATTATTGCGGTATTCGTCAGGACCGTGCATCATTTGAAGTACCGTTGGAATGATTTAATGGCTCTTTCGCGATATTCCCGTAATGTAGTACCTCGTCCCGTGGTTGAATGCCGAAAAGTAAACTTTTGCGTCATTTGTCGTTAGGCCAACCCTTATGGCGCACACGTACACGTACACGTAACCCCTAAATTTTCACTTACGTTTAAGTGTGCAGACAGTTTGGTTTTTTGGTCCCTTACGGTAAACACGTAAACGAAATTATTTAGTTCCGTCTACGTTTTTTTTTTCACAAAGATAAATTCCCCTTATCGTCCACGTAACCACATACCTAGACGTAACTACAATAGTTTCGTCACAACAACGAGGACCAATGGTTTCGATGTTTCGATGTCCAGTTGTTGTGAATTATTATTACCAAGGAGACGCCGATAGACCAAGAGACCTTGTAAATAAAGCAGGAACACGATCTCAATGAACACCTTTATGAGCTTGGATGAGACTGGCTGTGCCTTCTTCTCTGTTCCTTTCATGGCAATTTCCAAAGCACAGTTTGAGGCAGGATCGCTCTCCAGTTGCTTTAAACAAGGAGAATGGGACCCAGGCCTGTATGGAGAGTACAAGAGAAAGTTAAATGAGGCTGAAGAGATCGCAACAACCGAGGCCATGCTTGACCATGGCCTCTCCTTGACACGACAGTTTGCCAGGGGATTGAGTCCATTTTCTCCGCGTTCTTTTTCCACTTCCGCCCCACCCAAGAAGCTTCAAAGGAGAGAGCCGAAAGGTGTTGCTTATTATACCAATGAGGAAGGGAAAACCAGCGTCCTGCCCCCCAAAATGTCGAGCTGGTACAATATGTATGTTGCTCACCCACAGATCAACAGTGCAAAATTTCATAGAAGATTCAGAGCCCGTTTCAGAATGCCATACCAGTCATACGAGGATCTCTGTGATCTGGTCATTGAGCATGTTGATGAGTACTTCGCAAGATGGACTCCTGGGAAAACAGATGCGGTTGGAAATCCCTGTGCCCCCATTGAACTTCTAGTTCTAACTGCTTTGAGGTATCTTGGAAGGGGCTGGACCTTTGATGACCTTTCAGAGAATACTGCCATTAGTGAAGAGGTAATCAGACTCTTTTTTCATCAATTCATCAAGTTTGGTGCAGAGGTCCTTTTCGAAAAACATGTGAATGAGCCAAGAACAGCCAGTGACCTTGAGAATCACAGTCATGAGTATCTTGTGGCAGGTTTTCCCGGTGCAATTGGGTCAATGGATGCAACTCATATTTCTTGCGAGAGGGTTTCATGGAAGGAGAGGCAGTCTCACTTGTCCCATAAGCGTCCATATACTGCTCGGAGCTTCAATCTAACTGTCAACCATAGAAGAAGAATTCTCTCAACCACCACTGGTCATCCTGCAAGATGGAATGACAAGACCTTAATAACTTTTGATGACTTTGCCATGGACCTGAAGGAAGGTAAAATCTTGGGGGACCATGTCTTTGAGCTTTATGAGAAGGATGGTGAAGATTCTGTAAAAAAAGTGACTTACAGAGGTGCTTGGCTACTAGTTGACAACGGTTACCATAGCTGGGCCATTACTATACCACCAATGAAGATCACAACAAAGAGAAGTCAGATTAGATTTTCTCAATGGCTTGAATCAATGAGGAAAGATGTTGAATGCACATTTGGTATATTGAAGGGCAGATGGAGAATACTCAAGACAGGAATAAGAATTCGTGGTTTGGAGGAGGTTGATAGGATTTGGAAAACTTGTTGTGCGTTGCACAACTGGCTTTTAGAGGTTGATGGGCTAGACAAGAGTTGGAACTCAGGTGTTCCATCTGAGTGGCAAGGAGATCTGGGTAAGCACGACGATTGTGATGTAAGATATATTCCAAGACCAATCAGAAGACTTCTATCGCCACAGCAGAGGAGGAACTATGATACATCTGGGATGGGAATAGGAGGAGACATGATGAAGGAACAAAACCATGAGGTTGTGCCCAACATTGTTGAAAGAGTGTCACATTCGAATGGGGAGATGGTTGTTCGAAAAATGTCCATGCAACAATTCAGATCCAAACTAGTTGAGCACTTCGACATTGAATTCAAGAAGAGGGAGCTTAGTTGGCCTAGCAGAACAGGACTCATTCCTCGAGACATATAGTTATAAGTTAAATAGGCTAACACTCCCAATCTTTGGGATTTCATTGGATCCTGCGTTCTAAGGTTTGCGTTCTAAGGTTTGCGTTGCTTCCTTTTCTTGTTATGCTCATTTTTTCTTAGAAGGAGCGTCGGTGGTACGCCAATTCGCTCGGTAGAGATATCTGGATTCTTTCTTTTTAATTCCATCGTTCGCTGGGTCTCTTCCATTGTTGATTCAATCTACGCGTCACTTGCCTCGCTAGCCAGATCATCCGATCCACCAATACTTGAATCATCACCATCATCTGTCTCTTTTCTGGCAGTAGAAGGAGTATCATGCATTTCGTATGTAACACTTTCAGATCTGACACTAGCGCCTTCAGCACCGCTGCGTCTAAGAGATGCACCACTTTCAGATCTGACACTAGCGCCTTCAGCACCGCTGCGTCTAAGAGATGCACCACTTTCAGATCTAACACTAGCGCCTTCGGCACCACTGCGTCTAAGAGATGCACCACTTTCAGATCTGACATTTGATGTTGTCGGTCATTTTGATAAGGGGCAGCTTCTGGCTGTTGGCTGATTATCGGCTGTTGCATCGTTGTTGCTGTGATATGCTGCTGTCGTTCAGTTCCGTGAGAGCCACAAAAAAAAACGAAACTGTGGCGTTGGTTTCGTGATTTTCGGCCAGAAGTTTCGTCGCACGAAACTACAGTTACGTTTTTTGGTATACTTCCGTGATCCATAAGGTTATAAAATTTAGAAAACGTACGCGTAATTAAGGTTTCGTGTACGTGTACGTGTGCGCCATAAGGGTTGGCCTTAGACCGCCAATAATTGGCTCCAAGGCCTAAACGGTCCTCTTTCGAGAACCCACGTGGCATTCCTCCTACGTGCCATGAGGCGCTTCGTATGTTTTATCCACCTAATGTTTTATACGACTTATTCGGGAACGAGGCATTTTTTTCGTCGACTGGACGGTTGGGTAAATCCGGGTTTTCTTCTTTCATTCATGGTTTGGTTCTTTTTATTCATTCGTGGAAGACATTCATATATATGGTTGATAGCGAAGATAAAAAATCAACTAACAAATCTCTGTTATTTAGGAATGTTTCATCAATTGCCCCCTGATTTTTTAATCGGGGGAATTCGTGCGCTTCGGTGCGCTTCGGAGAAACTTGGTGCGCTTCGGACAAATTTGGTGCGCTTCGGTGCGCTTCGGACAAATTTGGTGCGCTTCGGTGCGCTTCGGACAAATTTGGTGCGCTTCGGTGCGCTTCGGACAAATTTGGTGCGCTTCGGAGAAATTTGGTGCGCTTATCGGAGAAATTTGGTGCGCTTCGGAGAAATTTGGTGCGCTTCGGTGCGCTTATCGGACAAATTTGGTGCGCTTCGGACAAATTTGGTGCGCTTCGGACAAATTTGGTGCGCTTATCGGAGAAATCTGGTGCGCTTATCGGAGAAACTTGGTGCGATTCGGTGCGCTTATCGGACCAATTTGGTGCGCTTCGGTGCGCTAAGTAGGAGAAACTTCGTGATCTGTCTTCTGTGTACTTATAATATTGTTATGTTTGGATTTCATTTAGGCTTCCGATGCCCTCGATGTCGCCTTCAACCAGCATTATTTTATTCTCCACTACTCTTCTGTACGAATTCATTGACAGTGAGTGAGATTATTATTTACTACCGGAGGTACAATTTGGCTACAGTAAAATAATTGTGAGCATTTAGCTCCGATACCTGCACTCACAGTCAATGCCTTGCTTTTCTTTGTCATGGTGAAACTCTTGTTGCAGTAGTCTTATCACTGTCGAAGAACTGGGACGGATATTACCAACTGTAAAACACTACCTACGATAGTGTTAGATCTCTACGTGAGTTTCCATGACCTTCCGTGAGCTTCGGTGAGCTTAATCTTCGTGAGCTTCGGTGCGCTTAATCTTCGTGCGCTTTGGTGCGCTTAGCAAAAACTTCGTGCGCTTCGGTGCGCTTAGCAATAACTTCGTGCGCTTCGGTGCGCTTCGGAGAAACTTCGTGCGTTTCGGAGAAACTTCGTGCGTTTCGGTGCGCTTAGCATCCCCTGATATATTCGGGGAACGCAATTTTAAGCGAGGGATTTTTAAGGAATAAAATATGAGCTTAAACACTGATGTTTGGTAAATTTCCATGACCCAAATGAACAGTCTGCGCATATCGCGCACGAACAACGAAGGACTAATTGAGTACTGAATCAAATTTACCCAACCGTCCTGGAAGTTGCAACGTGCGATGAAAACCCAATGACCGAGAATGATCGCGTCAAATTCAAATGCTGAGGTTCGTTGACTGTGAATGTTGACAGTGAATACTCACAGTTAAGTCGTATGATACGTACGAGTAGTACGGTAGTAGTCCGGAAGCTATCATACCTGGAGCGGATAGCGAAGGCTTGAGGTACATAGCCTACCGTAGTTTAGTACTTGACTGTGAATCCATTCTTAACTACCTCTTGTTCATAGCTGGAGCAATTACTGTAATTACCGTGTTAACAGCAACATGAAAGGTTTCCTTTTCCACGTACAATTCGTTCCATTGGGTTGCAACAGGCAACAGGTGGAAGACATCATCACACCCAAACATTAAATCTGACTTTTCGCTCTTTGGTAGTAATTGGTTTGGACTTTTCCTGATTCATTTGGTTTTTCGTCTTCTCAGTTCTGAAGTGGATTACTGGTGGATGAAAAGTTGTTACGTGAATTGTCCCGTCCCCTTGGGGGCCAGGCGGTTCAGCCGACTTCTCTAAAATAATTCTTTTCTCTACATAGCGCAGATAAAGTACTACTACCGGAAGGATGAAGTTTACAATCTTACGTTAGTCGATTGTACTACTAGAATTAGGGACCAGCTGGAGATACAATAGCCTTGGGCCGTCCAACAGGTCGCGTGATGGCCGCACAAATTTCTTCTACCTTGGCGAAAGCAGGTTGGCAGGGATACAGATCACTGGATGGAGTGCTTGCCTCGTCCGTTTCTCGAAGACTTCGATGCTGCGCCAAGAATGCGTCTCTCTCCAGTTGTTGACGATAAAGAATGTCATACAAGATTTCTTCGAATCGTTTGATTGATGCCTTCAGGTCGGCCCGAGCTTCGTCCGCGGAAATATCATCATCTAACAGAAGTCGGAGAGTCGTTTCTGCAGATCGTAAAAGCCGTTTTTGAAGGCTATCGTGCGCTGCTCGATGCTCCTCCATAAGTTTATCGTACTTCTCACGGGGTGTCAATTTGTCAGTCAAAGTCAGTGTTAGAGTCGGTCCCATCATATTGCGGTTCTGGAACTGCATGGCAGATTTAGCCGTCAATTTCTGCAAGAGATTACGAAGTTGAGAGTATTGTGCAGCCACCTTATCTCGCATAAAGGCTTCACGAGTTGCTTGATTCTGAGTCGAAGGTTTGGGCGACAAATACTTGGAAGCCTTCGAAATACTTGGTTTCGGGGTCTTGAGCTTCTGCAGTGCATCCTGTGCACTAGCCGCTGCCACAGTTGTTTCGGTTGATGGACTCGTTGTTTGACCATCATGGTGAACAGATTTGGCAGAGTAGTCATTGTGTAACCCTTTAAAAGGCGACTTCATATTGGCCAAAAGGAGTGCGGTGTCGACATCGGAAAGACCTTGGTCTGTGGGTCGATTTTTCCTCATTTCCAGAGTTGCTTTAGAAGTTTTTATTATGGGGATTGTTGCCGTCGTGCTGACAAAAAAGGCTGTTTCTTGGTCTTGCTCGGGAACGCCAGTCATCTTGGTTTTGCTCTTCTTTGCCTGGTATTCTTGCTTCAAGAGCTTTAGTCGGTCAACTTGTGGCTGCATAACTTTGGCTACTTTAGTCAGTCTCTTCTCATCAGCATTGATCATTTCATACTGAATGTCTTCCTTGCGTTTCTTGGTAGACTTTTCGATGGATTGGGCAACAATGGTGCTTTCGGAAAGAGGTTTCTTAGTCTTTGGTTGAAATAGTTCCATGTCTTCCTTACGTTTCTTGGTAGCCTTTTCGATCGATTGGGCTACAATGGTGCTTTCGAAAAAAGGTTTCTGATTCTTCGTTTGAAATAGTTCCATGTCTTCCTTGCGTTTTTTCGTAGCCTTTTCGATGGATTGGGCTACAATGGTGCTTTCGAAAAGAGGTTTCTGATTCTTCGGTTGAAATAGTTCCATGTTTTCCTTGCGTTTTTTGGTAGCCTTTCCGATCGATTGGGCTACAACGGTGCTTTCGGAAAGAGGTTTCTGAGTCTTTGGTTGAAATAGTTCCGAAACTACTTTCGGGCCGCCGCCAGTGAATGCGGACGTTGCTTGGGTCGATGATCCCAATGAACGAATTGGTGTCATCATGGGATCCTTATCAGGGGATACATGAACAACCGTTACACACAGGGGATCACTTTCAGATTTCTCGGCTAATGTTGATGGAGGATGACACCTGGTTCCTTCGTCTTTGCACTTTTTTGCCTTTTTTTTCTTGGAGAGCGACGCCGGGGGGGCTTGCATGGCATGTTGCAAGGCTTCACTATCCGCGGCGATTGGCGATTGAGGAATATTTTTCGTGGATTCTTGCTGAACATTGCTATTGACACTGTTGGTACGAGATTTGAGCTTGAGGTTGTCAAATCCTTCAATAGCTCGAATAGCGATCTTGCCCTTGTTGGTGTTCGGGTTGTAAAAACTGCTTGCTGTGATGACGACACCGGCAATGTTTTCCAAACACAACGACCGGCTCCAAAATTCCGCGGGCAATGCTGGAATACCGGTTGATTCGGGTGTAGCAAACTTGACCGTAGGCAGTCTCTGAGACTCTGTTACTCCAGCACTGTACTGAACAAGTGTTCCCTATCGAAAACAGGAAAACGAAAAAACGAAGAAAAAAATGTAATGAGATTTTGAGCTGACGCGTTTGATCCGGGAAGTATGAAATTGTTGTAGTTATTCTCAGGCTCCGATACTTACATCGTCGAGTTCTAGGAGAGCGTGACCGGAATCATGGGGAGACGTTGCCACATTAACCACCGCCTTCATTTCTCCGCGTCGTTGACGGCGCGAAGACATTAAGCTTGGTACTCCAAAGGTAGGCGACGACGCTTCGCTGCCAGCGGTTGCGGTGGTGGGAAGAGCCAATTCCGTATGATTGTAGGCATTATTTGGTTGATCCAATTTAACAATACTGAGTTCATTGTACATGCTGTCTCCGCCACAGACACAGAATCCTCCTGCAATGCCCAGTGCAGCATGTGAATTGTCGACATCTTGGTAGGGAGGACGTTTGGGGCGCTTGACGATTGGAAGATCCTGCTCTTCCAAGGACAAGTCCCACAAGCGTAATTTCTGGACATCGCTCTTGGAAACGGCCATGAGCTTACCGTTCGGTGTCCTGTAAAAGTTCAGCAAGACGATCGTGTTTCCATTCGTGGAGGTATCGTACAGCTGTTCCCAAGCTCCATTATCCTCGACATCCATCTTTTCTTCACTGCCTGTCTGGATGGCATGGTATTTGGTGGCATGAGGAGGAGAAAACTTCCAAATGTGGATATTCTTGATGCCCTTTCCGGTCAGTAACAGGTAGGATTGTGAAGATGCACCGCCTTTACCATCGCCCTTCACCATCATGCTGGTGCAGGCCCCAAATCCTTTCAATTTGGCATCGGAATGGCAGAACACTTGGATGTAATCCAAAATATTGAGACTCTTTTGATTCTCTTGCGATGCATCATCATCGTTCTGTTGGTTTTGCTGTTGTTTGGCATTATTGATCTGTTTCTGTTTCAACCGACGTTGTGTCAACACAGCTTCCTCCAAGGCTTCCACGTTGACGGCATAGAGTTCCATGGCTCCACGGGAAACGCCACAAAAAACGAACTTGCCATCGGGAGCGATGTCCACCGTCGTGATGAGGTCGGTATGGACCCCTCGGGCATGAATCTGACAGGCCACGGCCCCGTACGATTGATGGTGTTTGGAATTCAAAAAGGGTCGTCCCGATTTGTTGTTGGTGGCGGTGTCGTTCTTGTTCTTGTTGGGTCGTTGCAAATCAAAAGTCCCCGACAAGTCAAAGACACGCAACGTGCCATCACTAAAGCCACCCCACAAAAAGTTGCCCGAAGGAGACAACCGCAGGGAAGTGCCTACGAGACAGAAATAATAAAGTGAGAAGAGAGATGGGATGATTGCAATGATTGAGTGATGAAAATCAATGTCGCAACCACAGCCTATCCAATCCTTCTTTGGGTCGTTGACGTTACTTACATTCTACATTGATCTTGAAGTTGAGTGTCTGTTTTTGCAAAGCCTTGCGAACACTCTTCAACAAGGGACCGCCGAACGATGGTGACCGTGCAACAGTAGTAGTAGCAGTTGCATCAGCGCTGTTGTCGTTCTTTCGGTTCTTGGTAGCGGCAGGTGTTACTGTAGGCAAGGGAAAAGTAGCAGCAGAGGAGGTCAACGGTGAACCCGATCCGAATGATTTCATCCTTGGCACTGCTGCTACCATATTCTGGTTCTTGTTGTTGTTCTCGTCTGGAGGAGATGTCATTGACGACGAAGAAGAAAAAGACGAAGACATGACAGCAAGATCAACGCCAAGCTTGTTGACAAAAGCAAAGAGGTGCGGCTAATACCGTATGAGAAGCATAAATCGGTGGAGAGGTATGCAAGCATGTACTACGTACATCGTTGGGTGATTTGATCCAAGAGACGTTTCGAGTAGGAGGAGGAGGAGGGACTTTTTGAGTTGGGCGTGACAGCCTTTGGCCATTCACCACTCTCCCGCGTGTTTTCGAATGGCGCGGATGAAAAGGGTCTGTTACAGTACTCATTAGCCTTATTTCTCTAGGAGAAAGTTCCCGACCACGCAAGACGCAAGCACCCGGAAACTTCCCATAATCCGCACGCTCTCACATGAAAAAGAAGAAGCGGCCAACCGCCCATTTATTAAATCTCTCTGTTCTCTTCATCTCCTCTGTTCAGGCTATGATAGACAGACGCCGTAAACCGGTAGTACTAACCGGTTGCAGTAGGTACCGTGTGAAGTATTCCGCGAGATGAGAGTAAAAAATCGTATCCAAACAGAAAACGCAGCAACAACAAGAACAATAAAACGAGAGAAGATCATCCATTCGTTGCTGCTACTGGTGGTAGTAGCTAGGACGACGATCCTAAAAATAGGACGATGATGATTACACCCCACAGAATCTCTTCGTTCTTTTTTCTTTTTCTTCTAGCAGCACCTCCATCGTTGGTGGTTTCGGAAGAGACAAACACAATACCATCGGAGCAGCAGCAATGTATCAACGGTGATGTTTCGACGTCGACAGCGACAGCGACAGCAGCCTCTTCCAAATCCGTCAAAGAGTGTGAGGATGTGGTGCCGCCAGAACCAGAAAAGATGGGCAATGATACTCCGAAGAACCACGATACAGTATCTTCTCCAGGCTTGTCAATGGTTATTGACACGGTACGCTTACTGGAACTTGCCAATGCCCAAATTGAATGGTTGGAAACTGTCCATGGAGGAATGGTGGAAAAGGAGATGATTCACATTCAACCAATATCGTCACTGACCAGCTCCAGGGATGACGACGACGATGATAACGATACTACAACAACACAGAAAGCGGCACCGTTGGGGTGGTTTGCCAAAAAGGATATTCCCAAGGATACGGTCTTGATGGAAATTCCTCGCTCAGCTCTTTTGACACCAGGTACGGGTTTGTGTGCATGGGACTCTCTTGTCCTCCCAAGGGTTTTTACGACTGTGCCTACCGGTAGTCTATTTGCAGTACTCAATATTTTTTGTTTTCGTCCTCCACCACAACTTTTTCTCCAGGATCCAATGTCAAAGACCCTTGCAAGACGGCGGAACGTTTGGTGGAGGAATACGAAAAGGGAGATCAATCTGAATACGCTCCATACGTGCGATACATCTTTGCGAGTAACCCTACCATCCCTCTCCTTCCGTCGTATTGGTCCAAGTTGGGCAAAGACGTAATACAGTCCATCATTGGACTCAACTTGCCGCCCAACCATTTGCTCCAAATCACCTACAAGAAAGAGTGTGTACACAAGGACAACAAGAATGAAGATGAGGATGATGCCGACAACGATAGCAACCAATTTGCCTATTCCGCCATTTCTGACGGCGACGAATATGATAGTGACATCAACCCTTCCGACGAATCCTTCCTGGTTGAACTTGCCTACGCCGCCGTCACATCTCGAAGTTGGGACGAAAAACTGGTACCAGTCTTTGATGTGACGAATCATGGAAGCGGCGATCGCTTCAATGTCGACAGCACGTCAATACATGACGAATCCATCGATGAAATCACCGTCTTTGCACGGAGGGACATTTCAAAGGGCGAGCAGTTGCATCTAAGCTACATGGAAAATGTCGACGATTACGATCTTCGGTTCACGTACGTGCTGCCCGAATTGCTGCGTGATTATGGATTCGTCGACCAGTATCCGCAACGATGGAGCTTCCCAACCTATGCATCTTACTATCACGACGACATGGTGGAACATCCCCCGATGGTGGTCTTCGATGTTTTACAAACAGAGTTACCTTCGCAAAATAATGGCAGCAGCGATGACAAACCAAAGGTTTCCTACAGTATCACTTGGCACATTCCGCAAGCACCTCCCAAGCACGAATACGTCATTGAAAATCTCGAGGAAGAGTTCGATCGGATCAAAAAGCTCAGCCGGTACGTCACTGCATATGCAAAGAACATCCGTTCGGAACACGAGAGAGAAGTTATTCAGCAATACTATCGCTCCATCTACACCGCTTTGAAAGAAGCTTTGCAGTCCATCACGGGAGATGTTGAATTGGTGAACTTTGACGATATGTTCACTCACATAGCGTGCGAAGATTTTGAGCTCATTTGGGCGAGAGATGGGGAATGGAAGTATATTGAAGAAGTGAAGTCGCATCATCAGGAAATACAAATCTACTATCAACCCAAGCAGGATGATGCCTGTCTACTCTTGGGAGACTACCTGCATGCCTGTGCCAGTAACAGACCTCACTACCATGAAGTGTTTGTACACTATCCTGCATACTTTCTAGACAAAGTCAAGAGAGTGCTTTTCATTGGAGGAGGTGATTCCATGGTACTGCACGAAGTCCTAAAGTACAAAGACTTGGAGAAGATTGTTGGCCTCGAATTGGACCAACAAGTTGTCAGGACTGTGTTCAAAAGGTTTGGAACCCAACCACATTTTGAAAATGACAAGGTGGAATGGTACTTTGGCGATGCTGCAGCAGCCTTGAGGGTACTCCCAACTGAATATTATGGCACTTTTGATTTGGTGGTGGTGGACATCTTAACTAGAGTAGCAGAATCATTGAAAGTGACTGAAAAATATTCCATCATGGAAGCAGCCATGCTTTTGCTCCAGCCAAACGGTATCATTATCAAAAATGAAGATGAGGGATACAAGCCTGGCAGCTCTGTCAACTTTACAAAACACATGGTGGATATTGTCTATCATGATGTCCCAGTTTATTGTCTTCAGACCTTTGTGATGGGCAGCAATGGCATTGATTTTGTCAACAAAGAACCAATTGATCATGGTGTCCCATTATTGTACTTGAAGCCAATTGATGAATTCAAGTCACAATTTGATACATGGTACACTACAACAACAAATCCTGCATTTCTTGGAGCTTCTGAGGATCGTGATGGCATTGAAGAAGAAGAAGAAGACGACGAAGATGAATTCTTTGCTATCAAATCGAATGGTTTCACAATGATAATTGAAGCAGAGAAAACAATAATTTCGTTGTCTTCTTCCTCAACTTTGCAATCAGCCATTTTTGATGTTTTGGAGAAGCAGAAACTTTCCCAAATTGTTGTGGAACCTTCCATTACAAATCTGAGGTCTAGAGACGTAGAACTGGAAGGCGGATACAGCTTGAACTTCCTTTTTAAGGAAGGGTCTGTGGTAGCACGATGCTTTCCTCTCATCAATTATTGTGCCTTTGACATTCAGCTTTGGTCTGCTCTTCAAAAGATGGAGGGAATCAAGGGTGGACTTCTGGGTGCTGTAAGGAGCCAGCAAAGTTCCGTTTATAGAATAATCACAACTGGTCTAGACACTGAAGGTACAAGCAAGAGAGTAGGACCACCTCCAAGGGCACAAGACAAAAAGTCTGTCAACGCAGCAAAAGAAACAAAAGAATCCTCTTCCTCTTTTGTGGAAATGGCAAATTCAACCATCCATTGGAGGAATGCTACCCTTCACTCCTACGACAATACAGATGCTCTGAAACAATGGGAGTCGCAAGAAATGGTGGGAATCCAAACCTTACTTCAATCCAAGGTCATTCCACGTGATTTGGATCCCAAAAATGCCACAATAGGCTTGGGAAAGATGTTCAAAACTTTATTCAAAGTTGCAAGTAGCAAAAATTTGGTACCAGATGGCGTCGAAGTAAGTACGTACAAATTGGACGAAACAAGCAATGATGGTGACGCCAACAGTCGTGTCTTCAGTGCCTCTTGGGAGAGTGGAAATTTGGTAGCTCTTTGGGATGGCACATCTCGGCTTGACGTTAACATGTTTAGTTTGACGGAGAGCGAGATGTTCGCTTTTGAATTGGTGAAACTTCTGAGATCAAAGTTGAAATGGGCATTGTACATGGCAGAATCTTTCCCTAGGGGCATCGGACGGATCATAAATTTCTCGTTCGACTATGCTACAAGACATCAAGGAGAACGACCGTATTGGGCATAGCCGACTGATTAATGTTAGCGTTGAAAGTGTCATCTTATTATTTGGTTTTCATACACCACGACTACGACTCACTAGCTAGTAGAGAGGTTGTGTATTGATACTACCATTAGATTGTCCGATTTACAGTTAAAGCTAGTCCTCCAAATTGCATGCTTTGTACTACATACTTCGTAAGACAACATCATCATTTTTTACTACGTACTCCGTATTACAGCACTACGTATTACGGTACGGTTTATGGTACCCTGTACCCGGACCTCGTACACGGTTTAGTGGTTTTGCACACCTACGAGTACATCAAATAGAAAATCCAAGTCCCGGAGCGACCACATGAACGTGTCGAGGGTCGCGGCAACTACCAACGAACTTTCATCAGAGTTTGCTTCCGTGTGTATTATTTTATTTTTTCTACGACGTATGAGATACGTATTTTACTTTCATGAGAAGCCAAAGAAAAAGGAATCCAACAAGATCCCTTTTGAACAGTGACACACTCTTCCAAAAACCAAGACCATCCCAACCAACAAAATTCTTCGACAAGCTTCATGATCAATTGCTATATTCTCACAACCTTCCGAACTTCACTCTACAACAACTATAACAGAAAACCAGCAACCTTTATTGTAGCATGATGACTGACGACAACGAAGCAGAGGTAATTGCGGTCGAGAAAGTGGAAGAGGAAGCTCCCCCTTCATCTCCTCCACCTTCGTCTCCTCCTCCTTCATCCCCACCTCCATCCAAAAGTCCCGTTGCCATGTCAAGAACTGATTCCGGTCGTGTTGCGGCGGATATTGGCAAATTTCATTTGGAAGTGGACGCCAAGCAATTGCCTTTGGCGGGATTCTTCATGGCATCATTCATTTTCATGGTAGCTGCCATTGCTCAAAAAACATTCCTTGACAACTGGTATGCATACGCCGTGACGATTGGTGTTATCGGTATGGTCTTGGCCCTGGTCGGATTGGCCCTCTTGAAATATAAAACTGAATTTGATCAAAAGTATTTGGGCTATGTCATGTTGGTATGGTCTATTGTTGGAGCTTGCCTCATGACATTTGGCAGTGGACCCTTTCAAGCTACTGGAAATGGTACGTGTCGCAGATCTTCCACAAGATGACACAATGTATTTTTTGGACTTTTGGAATTCTCACCAGTATTGTTCTTTTTTTTCTTTTCTTAAATATTCCAGGGTACTTTGCGGTCTGGGGCATGGTGATTTTCGCGGTCCAACATTGTGGTGCGACACAGCAACTCAAACAGGGCGTCCAGAATTTGAGTTCGTTGGCGGGTCTCGGGCTGGCGGCCATTGTCATGATCATTGCCGTTTCCTTTGAAGTGAATGGCTTTTTCCGAAGCAATTCGATCTACACCATGATCTTGTCGTGCTTCACTGTTGTATTGGTTGCTGGTATCATGTACGCAGAACAAAAGGAAGGAATGGATTTCCCTGTTATGTACCAGTTCTATACGTTGATCATTTGGTCCATTCTGTGGATTGTTGCGGCATGTTTGGTTACCTTCAACGGACCGTTTGTGGTAAGTGGAACGAATTCTGTGCCAAAAACGATCCATGTATTAGTGGTACAACTGTTTGCTCAATGCTTTTTGCTGGATTTTTTCAACACTTTGCCTGCCATACTTGTGCGATTTCACAGCTCACTGGAAATGGATATTTTACAGCATGGGCTGCAACCGTCCTTTCTTTATTTGCAACCGTGGGAGCTCTTCAAAAAGCCAAGGGAGACGACAGTCCTGTTTAATATTTGAGTTCGGTGGATGATCATGGGGCAGCACGAGAAGCAGCTATTCCAAGCGGCTGACTCATGGCGTGGCATCGATGGTTCCTCAACGCCCGCACGACAATACAACTGAGAACCACGATGATTCATTTTCTATGTTGATCTAAATGTTTCCATATTGTCTATATTATGAACTGTATCTACGGTCAAATTCATGCACTAATTATATTCGCCTTTTGACTTCTGCTGCTTGTGCGCTTTGTTTTTTCCATGTCGACGACAACTGGCAATCGCCCGCTCCATACTACAGTATAACATCAGTTCCTGTGGTCTTTCGACAAAAGGGCAGCGTCCAAGGTTATTCCAACCATGCGAAGGATCCACAGCCACGTGCGCACTGCGTTTGCTGATTGGGATGTTCATTGTCCATCCACCATGGGAAGAATTTTTGCTTGATAATGAGGCAACCGTGCTATTATTATGAATTGGATGTACACATCATCATAGGCGCATTCACAGTCAATTACCGGTGGTAGATAGATCTGATAGCAGCTCAATACTATTCTGGCTTGCAATCATAGCTAGTAGAGAGTAGCTCGTAAAATCAGCGATCAATAATTTGCTGTCGTGCACAAGACTAACGAAAATCCTTGTTGCCCATTCGGTTGCGGTTTTGTGGTTGCCCCTTTTTTACAATACACAAGTCGTACACCAGTCGTACTCGCAGTACATGTTTCGTTGTGAGATGCAATGCGAACTCACACCTACGAGTGATGGACGCGGAAAGAAGCGCGGGGCCGTGCCGGCCCAAATTTTCAGCGTATTGAACCCGTGCCACCGCAACAACTGCTTTGGTGGATACTTGTTTGTGTGTGTGTGTGCCGATTCGCGGAAAATGTCAGTGTCCTCCTTCTTTAACTGTAAACAAACAACGCGACTTCATTACTTTGAAGTGCGTAGTATTTCATTACACCGTTGATCATTTACCAAATTTACCTCCTCGTCCACTACTACAGTAAGTTATTAGAGAGTAGGAAAGAACACGCAGCAATGATGGACGATGGTCAATACATCGATCGATCGCATCGTCAATACAGGACCGTCAGCTTGGTTGTCTGCAGCCTGGTATTCCTTGTGATATTGACGGTCTTCTACTTGGAACAAGATATGTTCTTTCATTCCGTATCACCGCCCGAGGATGTATCATCTTCCAAAGTCAATCACGAGCCTATGGTATTGAAAGAGCTGGGGCGTCTTCACAAGTATTACATGTCATACACGGATCATTCCACTATTGACTCCATCAACCAAGCCACATCTTTGGAGGAAGCGCAGGAATATTATCGACAGAAACTTCGAGAAATCGCACATGCCATGTATGCAGAGTTGCATCAAAACTCTTCCTCCGACAAAAGCCATGTTGTCGAAACGGAATACAAAAATAAAAATAGCAACAACAAAAAAAGCAAAGACCATCATGCTTCGTCGGTTGCTCTGCCAGACGTTGATTCCATGTTTCTCGATATTTCCCCGTTGTACGATGTGGTGAGTGAGGCAATTGATACCTTTGGCGTCAAAAACCTGTTCTTTGGCGTCTTTTCTCTCGAAGACCACGAAAAAAGTGATATTTACTCGTGGTGGCAAGAGGGCCGAACGGCAGAAGTGAAAGACTGTTCCAAATACCATGGGAGGTATCACTGTGACGCCTCCCAACTGTGGTGGTTCTATCATTTTGTGGGTGCCATTACAGCCGATAAGTTGCTGAAAGAGGGCAAGATACGATGGACCTTGAACGAACAAGACACTGAGGGCATGTCTCTCGACTTTATTCCAGGCAACAAGTTCGGACTTCTCACTCGAAGAATTCACCAGCGACAGGCCGAGCACAATTCTCCCAACACGGATGGTTTGGCCTTTCATGCCGGACATTCCATTGCCTGGCACTTTATCGCCGCTTCTCGTCCCAACTTGAAGCACCGGTATCCCAAAGACATTGTGGCTCATTTTTGTGGGGATCGATTTGCCCATCATGACGTAAAGCGGCATGGAAAGTGGATCGGGCGAGAATGTTTCCATGGAATCGGTCATGCCACCTACTACCTGGTGATGCATCGGCAGCTCCAGCGACAGTACAACCTGACGGAGGAAACAGTACTATCGGCACGATCACAGTTACGACCGTCAGCGGGGATTAATCTCGACGAAATGTCGTGGTGTGAAGTGTATAACATCTGCGGGGATGCTCACGGATGGGACTCGGAAATGGGCTACCGGTACGATGCCCGAAGTCTATGTTTGGGTGGATTCAAGCATTCTCATCGTATCTATTCAAGAGAAGATGACATGCGATGGCACGATGACACGGATGGAAGCGTGAGGACGTCCTACTATGAACAGGCGTTTGCTCCGTGCATTCGAAAATGCACCGCGAAACATTGCCCGTCATTTGAAGAAATGTACGGAGAGGCATGAGACGAAGAAGAGTTTGTTGCATCATCATCATGATCATCATCATCGTACGTACGACGTATGAATAATATAATTTATAGCAAAAGGGAAAATTGTCATGATTCAGCCTCACCAAAGGTGTAGAAAACTTGAGAGGTGTCCCCGCCGATAGTAGGCCCATAGTATCAACCACATTCAACATGATACGCGTATTTGGCAGCAAACAATTTTTGGAATGTTGATTCATGTGTAATGAGAGTGTCGTTAAACGGCAAAGGCGAGTCCAAGATGTCTCGTGGCGCCAGGTTTTTGTTTGAAATCTTGCAATATCCACCCACAATCGAGTAGCCATTTACGTGCTTGCGATTGTATTGATTCCTGACCGGGTGGATCTTTGACGATGGGATCATCGGTTCGGTCGATCTGGAGTTCCAATCGATCGACAAACACAAACGATGCTCCGGCACTCCTATCGATCATCTTCTTGTTCTTATTATTTCCAAACCGTGCGCTTATCCGTTGTAAGATCCTACCCGCAACTCCCGGATTCAGATACAACAGCAACGCTTCCGAAACCAGAATTGTGTACCACGGATTGGTGGGTGTTGTTTCTCCGTCGGAATACAAGTCGGTTGCAATATCATCGATTGTTTGATCTACCGCCCTCTCGTCATTCAAGTCTACAGCTTTCCAATACAACTGATCTTGTAGTGTTGTTTTTATCGTCAACTCGTCTTTCGTAGCAGTAGTAGTGGTAGTACCACCAAAGGCTCGTTCCAACAGGGCTCGTTTGGACTGAGCCACTGCCGGTAAATCTAATTCGTACACTCGATCGACTTTGGATTCCAATATCAATTTTGCCGCCCTTGGATCGTACCCCGCACCCAATATTATCATACAAATCTTGTACGGTTTCGTCTTGTTGTTGTTGTTGTGATTTTGTTGTATTCGTTTGCATTCTTGTTCGATGATTTGATTGAGATAGGCCGTTCTCAATTCGATGTTGGCATGCATCCATCGTGGGAATGCCCAACCAAAGTACCGCAAGGGCCATCGAGTCGAACGGGGCAACATACGATAGGCGAGATGGTCCGCGTCAAAAGCCGGAGATCGGTTGTGAAAGGAGCTCAACGCCTTACACCACAAGACACGTAAATTGACGTACACATCGGGAACAGCAATCGGATCGGCAAAATGTAACCACGGAAGCAGTTTTCCGTGAATCTTCCACGACCATCGATTGAGGCCTCCGAATCGCCATGGAGTCGGTGACGGAACTTGAAGTTGACGATATATGTCGTTGTTGTTTCCATCATGATGGGTGGTATTGTTGCTTTTGTTGTTCGAAACGGTGGGAGATGTGCTATCACTAGGATTGGTCGCAATCGTCGGAGTTACCAGAAGAAGGAGCGTTGCCGCCGTCGATACCAACAACACTACCGACCAGCGAATGGATGACGACGACGTCGTCGTCGTCATCGTCGTCGTGTGAATTTGTCGTTTTTTGGATGTTCGTGCTCCGGTGGCGGATAGATTGTAAGATGGGATTCGCTGGGATTTGATACGAGACCCGACCCGATGCGAGGCAACTGGTTTCTGGATTTGTGGTTTTGTGTTTGTGGAGTCGGAAGGGATAATGACAGCGGAGACTCACTAACTGTAAGTCAACACACGTCGTATAAAATGACGATGAGAGAGGGATAGATATCGCCAAACGACGAGGTACGATACATGTATGATAGTAGTAAGGTAATAAATGCTCCGTAGAAAAAGATCCAAAAAAAAAGATAATACAAAAGGGTTGAAGATAACAGTTTTATATACTGTGCACAGTTGAATCATCGGTAGGTATGTACCTTCAATTGTAGGCTTTCTCACAGTCAATTACGTCCGAGCAGGATACACTCGTACGATCGTACCAACATCGTATGGCTGTACGAGTGAGTCAACGTTGCGAGTGATTCATTATGGTACGTAGTAGCCTATCATAACGCAGCGTCTGTGACGCAGAGATTCAGGAACAATATTACAGCTTTAATGTATTCTTTAGTTTTGAAATTGGTGTATTCGTATCTTTATTACTAGGTAGTATCATGGGAAAGCGACAACTTCCATCCCCAAAAAATTCTTTCGACTTGTGGCTTTGTCATCATTCTACACAAACAAATGTAATGAAATAAAATCATCATCTGGAAAAGGATTGTTGGGTTGATCATATTCTGTTCTTGTCACTACACGTATTTGTCTCCTACTAGCTAGGTATAGCTACCTAGAGAAAGAGATCATACACCAATCGTAGTAGTAGTCTAGTTTTTCATCACAACATAATACATATACAAACAGAACAAGTAACTACTTACAGCGGACAGATATCCATCGATGATGTCCGAAGTAGAACTACACCTTGACAACAACAACAACAACAACAACAACAACAACAACAACAACAACAATTGTCCTTCCTGTGCAACAACAACAACGAGACGAATGATGAAGAAACAGAACCAAAACCGTGTGCGATTCCGAAAGGATGATTCTCGAACAAAGTCCCTTATGTTGTTGCTGTTGATTCTCTCGACGACGACGACATGTCATACTTCACTGGCACTCAAAAAGGAGGGTGGGGGTGGTGGCAATCATCATCATCACCACACCACCACCACCAGCCGTAGCAACAACAACAACAACAACAACAACAACTCCTTTCATCGTCCCAAGTCGCAAGTGGTTTTGCGAGTCGAAAATTACCTTTATGAAACCAAAAACAACAAACGATCGTTGTCGACACGACAGAACGCTTCTGACCAAGAGTTGAAAATGGTCTTGTTACAAGAACTTCATGAAGAACCGGTGATTGGAGCGTTTGGAGACGATGATGGAAATGGGGATGACAACAGCAAAAACAATGCGACATTGGCAGCATCTTCAAATGCTTCTCCCTTCACCACCGCAACCACCACCACCACCACAATTACTACCACTACCATTTCGTACGACAACAACAATCCTCTCAAGCAATTTTACAATCGCATTTGGAATCAACTCGATGAACTCGACAAGATGATTGTCTCTAGTACTCTCCCCTTGGCTGCTCTGACATGTATCATTCCTCTCGTTTCGACCAACGATCTATTTTGGGTCAATCAACTGGGTAACGCGGTGGCAGTCGCAGCACAATCAGCATCCAACACGGTCTATCAAATGTCCTTTGGATTGTTTTCCTTTTTACCGTCTGTAACAGCAACTTTGGTGTCACAACATTATGCCAATGGGGATGTTCAAGGAACGCAAGATGTCATCGGACAAGCCGTCCTATTTGCAGGAATCACCACTGCGATCGTGTCGTCGTTATTATGTTTCCATCCAGGACGGTACCTAGGAATCGTCTTGAAAGGTACGAACGAAAAACAAAAAATGAACCCAAAAACAACAACAACAACAACTATTTTCTGTTATAGATTATAATATTATGTTGTTGTTGTTGTTGTTGTTGGACCTCGAGAGAGAGAGAAGAATAATCACACACCAACGACTCAATGTTTTCGTTTTTTTCTGTGTTCCTTGCATGTTTTTTTCTTCTTTTTTTTCTTCTTTTTTTGGTATGGATCTTTGTTCCCTTTAGACGGTAACCCAGCGTTGGAACTGTCCCAATCGTTTTTGAGGATCCGGTGTCTCTCGCTGCTACCGCAGGTGATATCCTTCGTCGCCTTTTCGGCCTTTCGGGGGACCATGGATTTAAAGTCGTGTGTCAAAATATCGGTCCTATCGAACGCGCTCAACATGGCGCTGACTCCCATTTTGATACACGTGTTTCGCTTCGGGATCAACGGGTCCGCGCTGACAGCGCTGATATGTGATTGTGTCACAGCCGTGAGTTACATCAAACTCATGATCGATCGACGATTGTTGTTACCAGAAAAGCTGTTGACGACGCTACCCACCTGGGATAAAATGGCGCCGCTCATCAAGGGCAGTGCCCTCCAGGCACGAAGCTTTGCCATGCACATCACCAACCTCATGGTACTTCGAAAGGTCCAATCCTTAGACAGTGACGGTGTGGCTCCAGCAGCGTTCGCATTGGCCATGCAAACCTTCTTCTTGGGGAGTGTCGTCATTTATGCCATGGGTATGGCCACTCAAACCTTATATCCGACGGCGGTTGCCAACAGTCCCGACGAGCATCGTGTCGAGTTTCGACGTGTACTGGTCCGACGTTTGTTGAACCGTGGCTTTGGTTTAGGCGTGTTGGTGAGTGTTGTCCAATGCATCTTGGCACCGGGAATGTTGCGATCGACACCGTTGGAATCCGTCCGACAAGCCGCCATCTTCCCCATTCTGGTTGTGATCGGTTTTCAAGGACTGAACGGATTGGCGTGTGTGGGAGAGGGTATCATCATTGGGAGTGGTAATTTCGCATTGGCATCGGCCATCCTCGTCGTAGCGTCGATGGGATACATGGGACTGGTCCGCATGTCTCCGCCAACAATGGGCATCAACGGAGTCTTTCTTTGTATGGCGGCGTACAATCTGTTACGGTTGTTGGGTGTGTTTGCCGTTCTGCCAAATGTATTGAGAAATGATGACCCGATCTACACAGCAGCAACAACAGCAACAGCAACAACAACCAATACAACACCTACCACAACAACAACACCATCACAAGGATGAAAACACAAAAAATGTGCTCTTTTTTTCTCTCTCTCTCCAACTCTTCGATTGGAAGGATACTGGAAGAACCATGACGATAGTATGTAATATACTCAATTCTGTTTCCCCGAAACAATTAATAATACATAGTGTACATAAATAACCACCAGTATTTTATCATTATTTGGTAACCCACTACTGTTTCTTCTTCGACACCTCTTGTTGTTGTGGTGGTGGTTTTGGTTGTCGTTTTGGTTGTAACAAGTCTTGTTGAAGTTGTACTACCTTTTGAATGTTTTGTTGTCCGTTGCTTCGTTGTATATACATGGCAAATACGGACAATGTCGATACAATGTAAAAGATTACAATGACTGGAAAGGACCGACTTTCGAGTTCCGATCTCGGATGGTCGTAGTTGTCGTGCAATTCCCATCGTCGCAAACATCCCATGGTTCGATCTTGCTGGTATGTGTACACAATCAATGGCAGTAATGCCGTTGCCACACGAAAGGACAAGGATGAGAATTCCGATTGGTCCTGCTGTGTTGTTGGTGTTGTTGGTGATCCAGTGAGCCATGCCACTAGACACAAGGAGCAACACATACTCATTGCTTCCGTGACACTGTCTTTTGCCATGAGGATCAAAGTTTGGGTCGATGAAATAATGGTATCGTTGTTGTATTGCTGATTGTTCCATTCTTGGATGGCAGCCAAACAAGCCGATCCGGGTGCCTTTGCTTGTGTCGCTACGATGACCAACACCAAAATACTGATTCGTTGCAATTGCGACCTCCAGGCATGATGCAACTTGTGAGTCGAATCTTGACTGGACCGTACCGCCAATAAGGCTCGATCCAAATGTTCTGCGAGCGAACTGTCGTTATCATTATTGCCTTTGTTGTTATTGTTATATTTATTGTTGTTTGACATCCTGCTGCTTCCACCATTCCCTTCTTGGGACGACGATGTGCTGGTTTGAGTGTCTCCGACCACGTTGGTGGAGTTTGTTTTGGATCGTCGGTCTTGTTTCTTGTTGTTGTTGCTCATGAGAGATTGTGTCTCTGTCTTTTTGTTTACAGTTATTGAAATCGCTGTAAATAAAATAATGATGTCTCCTCCTCTCTTCTGCTTGTGCCAGTTGTAGACAGATTGTAGGGTGATTTCATGACTTGGATGTCGACCGAATGATCGAGAAGTCGTGATGGCAGAAGTCTCTTGTGAAAAGAGCACACGAGCCGACAGGATGCTTCCGGTGGATCTTCCTACTTCAGTACTACCGGTACTACCTACCGGTACCGTATTCTACGGGTACCGTACTCCGATTTACTACGGTAGTCGTTGCGTACCCACTACGGTACCGTAGCTTCGTACCTCCAGTAGCTACCGGTAGACTCCCGTATAAGGTATAATATTTTATTATGTGTATTAATATTAATACGACTTTATGTATTAATATTATTATATTCGTAATTTTATTGCAGCCACCATACTGACTGTGAATACGTAGCTACCTACCGTACCTACCGGTAGTGGACTATTAAAGGGGTACGACGTATGTGGAACTGTAAGTATGTACAACTTGAGTGAGATCTGCTTCTACCAGAATTAACACTCCCAGAATGGCTAACTGTAGGAGTTTTGGAACCAACTATCATACCCCCTTCCAAATACTACATATAGAAAACAAACACAACAAAAGAAATGCGCAAAGACACGATTCTCGATCTCTTGCTGCAAGAATTCGTTTAAGGATCCCAAAATGTCCTCGAGCCAAATCGAATCGGATGAGACCAAGACCGAGGAAAACAATATAGTCTAATAATATAATAAAAGAAGATCTTCAAAGTTAATGAAAAATATTCTTTTGTTACGCTAAGTGTTACATTGGTTCTATATCTTTAACAAAAACTGTTTCATTCATCTCTCATCCATTGGTCCTCGCCATTCTTGTTCCAGAATCTACCACATTGTTTCTACATCCTCGCAATTATAAGAAGGACAGGTGTATCCTTTGGACTGGCATGTCGCTCCATCCTTGCAAGCATTTCTGTGACAAGTTGCTTCTGACTTGCCATGAGGAGAATTGCAAACAACGTTCCGATCGCAACAGCAATCGTAGCATGCATCGTCTGCTGAGTTTTCGTTTTTGTCAACCTCAAAAGAAGGCGTCGCATCAACAAGAAAGAGACGACTTCCGGTCAGAATTGGTCTGCTGTTTGCTGATCCCTGCTGCTGCTGCTGCTGTTGAATCATCTTGTCGTTGGTGTCACTAACTTCTTTGTTCGAGACAGGACCTGCTTCTGCGATGTTCCAAATAGTAGGGGTGGAAACATGCAGTTTCTTGTTGGAGGACCACCGAGTTCCAATCAATCGAGCATGGGAGTCGTGTGGTGATGTGATGATGAGTAGAGTGCTGACGAGGAAAACGGTGGACCTCATGCTGGTGGTGATGAGGATGGAGTAGATGTTCTATTACTCTTTGATTTTTCTTGACGACTGTGATGAAAGTATTTTTTATATATCGTCTACTACAGTGGTAATTTGTGAACAACTTACACACACCACCCGTAACTTTGGAATGAATTTCTTGTTTGAGCTGGACTACGGTACTAGTCTACGAACTTCACAGAAATTTCAAGTGGCTTGGTTTGTGAATTCAACACAACAAGACAGAAGAAGTGGAAGGACAGTTGGACTGGTTCGGCAGAAGAATCGCAAGTCTCATTTTTGTCTTCAAGAAGGTAGAACGTAACTGTAAAAATAAAGTGATTTTTTTAGAGGGACAGTCGAAAAAACGGAACAAAGGTTCGATACAGGAGTGATGGGCAACGCATAGAGAGTACTGAGAGGATGGAAAGCTGTTGAATGACTTACAGATGACAGCTGGTATAATACTTGCTGTAGCCATAAAATGGAATTTCTTTCTCTCGGGAACAGGTTCGTGCTGATAGAACTGTACAACTGGAGATCGGATTCCAAGAGCTTCATTGTTTCTACCAGGATTCATACTCCCACAGAGTGGTTAGTAACTGTAGGAGTTTTGGAACCAACAGTCAACTACTCCAATACTCCCATAGAATCCAACCACAACAAAATGCGAAACAAAATTCTCAATCTCATGTGGGAGTTCTGTTTCGGTCCCAAAACGCAGAACCGAACCGGATGAGACCAA
The DNA here is from genome assembly GCA_019154785.2 of Nitzschia inconspicua. Classification (NCBI taxonomy): domain Eukaryota; phylum Bacillariophyta; class Bacillariophyceae; order Bacillariales; family Bacillariaceae; genus Nitzschia; species Nitzschia inconspicua. The sequence goes on from JAGRRH010000012.1 coordinate 588,078, forward strand.
GACCGAGGAAAACAGTAGTCTATTCATATAAAAAGATCTTCAAAGTTAGTCAAAAAAACCTTTATTACGCTAGATGTTACATTTGTTCTATCGCTATCAAAACTGTTTCTCCCAACCCTCATTGCTCGCCGTAGTTCCAGAGCCTACCACATTACCTCCTCGCAATTGTAGGAAGGACAGGTGTATCCTTTGGACTGACATGTTGCTCCATTATTGCAAGCATTTCTGTGACAAGTTGCTTCTGACTTGCCATGAGGAGAATTGCAAACAACGTTCCGATCGCAACAGCAATTGTAGCATGCATCGTCGTCCGAGTTTTCGTCATTGTCAACGTCGAAAAGCGTCGCAAAGAGACGAGTTCCGGTCAGTGTTGGTCTGCTCTTTGCTGCCGGTTCCTGTTGTTGAATCTTGCTGTCACTATTATTGTTCGAGACAGGAACTGCTCCGTCTGCGATGTTCTCCTGCAAAATAGGGGTGGTGGAAACTTTGTTGCTGGACGACCACCACCACCCACCAGCGCCAATCAATCGAGCATGAGACTCGTTCGGCGATGAGACGATGATGAGTAGAGAGTTGACGAGGAAAACAGTGGGTCTCATTGTGATGTTCCTTTCTTGATTTCTTGAAGAATGTATCTTGTACAGTGGTGATTTGTGAACATAAAATGTTTTATATTTTGCAACTTGCTTGGGATCATTTTATTTTCTTGTTTGAGTAAAAGTTCAGAATTTCGAGTGCAGTCATCATGGATTCATCACAAATGAAACGACACAAAAAAAGGGGAAGGTGCTGGTTCGGCTGGAGAATCGCATGTCTTAATTTTCGTTTGCGAGAAGGTTAAATGGTTTGTTTGAAGATCTTCGCAAGAAAGGAACGGTAGGTTCGATTGAGTGCCAAGTTTGCCTTTCTCGCATCATCCTTCATGTCCCTAACGATCAGTATGTCATACAAGTGTTGTAGTACCGGCAGTAATTCTTTTGTCCGTGAAATGGGCCTGTCTTGACAAATATCAAGCACACCTGACGAATAATAAAGCGTTTACGAGAAAATGGGGGTTTCCTCATGGTTGGTTATGCCTTTGATTTTCTGCACTAATAATGGGAACAGATCGTGGTATCTAGGATCTATGGGTTATTTTTATCCATACTACTTCAATTACGATTCGATACCCATTAAATAGGAATAAATAGGGATTCACAGCGGGTCTTTTTTTGTGTCTTTTGAAGCGCTTGAAATGTGTTGTTGGGAAGAACTACGACACATCCACCTTTTAGCATGTGGGTCGCATTTCTTTTGCTGGTTTTTAAGATCAGCAGAGAACAGTTGGTATTCCAAACGTAGTAGACTACACATACGTTGCGACTTTTGGTGCTTCATACGTCGCACAGATAACCCTAACTCTAACTCATACTACTTGGGTACGTTAGATACTGTCATCATGAATGACTGTGAATGAATTCAAATAAGTCAAGATTTACATACGATAAAATGTACCGGTAGGTACCGGTAGGGACTATCGAATACCGGTACATTGATACGAGTGTATGCATACCAGAAATGGTTACCTAGGTAGTAATAGTAGTACGTACGTACTCCGTGTAAGAAGTATCGCGGTGGTGGTCCACAGTCCACTACGTCCACAACTACGGTATCACCGGTGCTCCATAAATTCAATATTCTACGTAGCACAACTACGGTACGAGTTCGACAGTAGAATCTGAACATCCTCGAATCCAACGGAACAAAACAAAACGAGACGGAACCAACAGAAAAGAAAAGGCAGACACCACGACACCACTCATCAACATCACTCACCTTCCAGCAAAGTCGTTGTTGTGATTATTGTGATGCTTGAAATATTATTATAGTTCTTATTTACGTTGCCCATAGAGAGTGAACATTCCTTTTATTGATTGTGCTCTTTCAACAAAGAAAGTAGAAAGGAAGAGAGCAAAACGACAAAGAGAGTATACAGAGGAACTTACAGTTAGAACGATTCCGTTGTCCATTATTTTTCTTTACGTTCGAATGATTGCAATATATTGTTTGATGATTATTTGCATGGAATTTTGATTTGATTTATTTGTCAACATAGAATATATGACAACAATGTTGTCATCCCATCCCACATTCCAGAACAATCATAGTAATGGTAATGGCAATGGCAATGGCAATAATACCGATATTGGAACTGATACACAGCAGATGTTGCAAGTAGTGGGTGACGCCAATAGCATCAAGCACAGCAACAAGGACGAGTCCAACAACAACAACAACAACAACATAGCAGATGCTGCTACTTCTGCTGCACTTGCACTTGAATTTGGATACCGGTATGACGGTGATTCCACCGCTCACCAAGACTATCCAGATGATGAGGAACAAAGTTGTTATTATCCCTACGATGATGCTGATGCTGCCGCAAAAGCTGAAGCGACAGCAGTAACCTCCCAACCATCGTCAAACGAGTTTTGGAAAACCAAGACGTACACCACAGTTGTTGTTGCACGGACACAGGAACGACATCAGGTTCCCTTTATGTATCTGTTGGGGTCTGTTTTACATCCCATACACGATCAATCACGTAGAAGACAACTCGAACAAAATCTCTTTTGGTTCACATACCGGTACGACTTTTTGGAGATCAAACCATATCAAATCACCACGGACGCAGGATGGGGATGCATGTTGCGATCGGCACAAATGTTGCTGGCGCATACTCTACGAATCCATTTTTCACCATCCAACCTTCCGATCCAATGCAATTACGACAACAACAACAACAGCAGCAGCAGTAACAACAGTAACATCGACTTTACCAATCGCCTGTTGACATGGTTCTTGGATGTACCCAGTACGGATGCTTGCTTTTACTCCCTTCATAACATGTGTGCAGCAGGTTTGGCCAAATATCAAGTATTGCCGGGAGAATGGTACGGACCGGGAACGGCATGTTACGTATTGAGAGATTTGGTCGATTTACATCAAGAAGAGCAACCCCAAACTCCACTCTTTCGAGTACATGTGGCAACAGAAGGCACTGTCTATCGACAAGTCATTGAAGACCTCATGACAAAAGAAGGAAGAGCCAAACGACAAAAAGAAACGGAAATCACACAACAACAACAACAACAACAAGAATCCCCAACAACAAAGATCAATGCCATGTCGTCCTCACATCCCCTCGACGATCCGTTACAATCAACAATTCCATCATCAACGACGTCAACGACATCATCATCCAAGTCACAACAGATGTCGTCTGGCAGGATCTCACTCGAGTGGGACACTAGTTTGCTGCTCATGATTCCATTGCGACTAGGACTCGACAAATTCCAACCGCAATACGTCCAAAGCTTGGCACGGACGTTTGCCCTACCCCAGTCGGTGGGGATCTTGGGGGGACGACCCCGAGGAGCACGATGGTTCTTCGGATCGTACGCCGACGGGTCCAAAATTTTCGGGTTGGATCCACACACGGTACAACCGGCCGTGTCGACACAACTCCTACCACAAATATTGCGCCAGGGAAGATTGCCCGCCGAGTTTCTACAATCCGTCCATACGGAATATCCCGACACGATGGAGTTGATTCGTATGGATCCCTCTATTGCCTTGGGATTCTATTGTAGAAATCGAAAGGAATTTGTACAGTTGGAACAATCACTGCAAGCCATCTTGTCTGATGTCAGTGGTGAGGCATCAACAACCACAACTACCACCACGGCACCACCACTGGTCACCTTTATGGAACAGGCTCCCAACTATGAAACAGAAACGACCGTCGCTGCAGATATGATGAACGGAATGCTACTCCATGACGATGACGACGACGATGATGCCCTCATTGGTGGCCCAAGGAAAAGCACCGCTCTGTTAGACACAGATAAGAGTGACTACAACTACAACAACAAACTCAATGATGACGACGATGATGAGGACTATGTATTGCTCTAAAACGACAACATTGACATTCTATCCCTGTTGTTTTTATCCACGACAGTAGCGACACGAAGAAGAAGAAGAAAACGGGCGACGACTACTTTTTAGTACTACTGGTAAGTATACATTCTGAAAAATGAAAAACATTTTTTTTTTAAACTCGGAGTTTTTCCTATTTGATTCATGGGCTTTGTATAGCCGGGCAAGGAATTTTGATAGGACAAGGCCGTTTTTCTCATCGTTTGAATTACTAAACAATTCTATCGTGTGATCCAACCAGCATAGTCGGGAAATGCCAGCAGAGGAGTGATCACTAAGGATGGAATGTACGCCAATGTTGTATGTGCAAAGGCGATGGGTACCAAAACGTGTGCCGCTATCACACACAGTGCAAATTGAAACATCCGTACCTTTTTCTGTCTTGTCGTTGAAGAGGGGGTAGAGTATTGGTCGTCGTTTTGGTGGTTGTTGTTGTTCTTGGTATTGAAATGGTTCGTTTGTGAACTTATTATAGCCGGTAACAACAATCCAAACGCTCGTATCGCCAACGGTAACAGTATCAAAATGTTGGGTAAGAAGTATTCCATATGTGACACGAATGTCTTGGGTGTTGGCAGTAGGTACAACGTCACACTGTGATGCAAGCGTTCGTGTAGATTGGCCAAACTTCGAATGAGATACAGTAGATACTGTATCAATTCTTCGGCTGGGTCACGTTTGTACGTCCCCTCAAACTGGACTTGAATCGTCACCGAGTCGATGCCTCGTTGCAGAGCGGCTGCATGAGGTGGGATGGGTCCGTACGCTAACGTACGAGCAAACAAGAACATGTTGACGAAATCATCGGCATACGTTTGGATTTGACGTTCCATCATTTTGGGCATGTTGGCCAGTTTGGTGAAGAGTTGTTGTAGAGTGGGATGTTGTAAAAGTGATCGTACCGTGGCGGATGCATGGACGAATACTTGGGTGTATCCATGCGAGAGGAACGTCGATCCCGTGTAGGGATAAAAGCGCGAACTCATAAAGGAGGTACGTTCCAACAGTTTTCCCACCAAAAACACCAAGTCTCCATTGGGAAGTACGCCATTGTGACCTTGCGGCAAAATGGCCAAATGGGTCTTGCCACTTAATTGCTTGTTGTTGTTGTTGTTGTTGCCACCTCGTCCTTGAGTGGTGGTGACGGAGGAATCCGTAACATTGACGACAATGAGATTGCGGAGCATAGCGGTGGAAAGTTCGGGTGGTAACAATGGAATGTCAGTACTATCATCATCATGATCATCATCATCATGATTGCCGTGTTGACGATGATTTTTTGTTGGTTTCGTTCTCATGACAACATCATTATTATCATGTCGTCCCAAATACGCAGTTAGGAACATGGATACTGCCTCGTCCAACGAAATAGTATCACTTGTTGGTGTGACAAAATACACTGTTTTGGCCAACCATGGTGTCTGGATGGGATCCGCAAGATTTTCAATGCCTTGCAAGAGAGATTTGTGCAACTTACTACCATTACCATCATTGTCCAAACTCATATGCAGAGAGGGTAGTACCACCACAAGCGCTTCTTCGGTAGCATCCAAAGCATTGGAACGTGGTTGGACCATGACGAGATGAAACTTGTTGTCATGGGTATGACAGACCACTGTTTGACTTTTGTTGATACTGCCTCCAGTGGTACTACTTGTGGATGATGATGATGATGATGTTGATGATTCTCCCTCCTGTTGTTGTTGTTGTTTTAGATTGTCACAAAGAGACGTCCCGACAACGGTCCGACTCGGATTGAAGAAGGATGGTACTTCCAACGAATTTTGTTTGGTGTACGCCTCAACGAAACGAATTTCCAATGAATGTTCGTCTAGAAACCATCCACGACATTTGCATTCCCCCGTCAGAATAGACATGGCAGGATGCAGACACGTCCAAACAATCCCCAACAGGTACGATACAAACAACAGTTTGTGCAACATACGGTGGTGGAACCTCTGGTGGTCGTTTTTGTGTTTTCTTTTTTCGTCCTTGTCGTCGTCGTTAGTATTTTCATTTTTGAGTTCGTTCCGATGATTCAAACTGTTTGACGTTTCATCAGTTTCAGTGGGATAGTCAGGAACATTGGTAACAGACGTTACAGCATCAACCGCCACCGTCATCGTTTCGTTTCGTTTGTTTCACTGCAAACAATCAAATGATGATGATGATGACAGCGAGATTGATAATTAATACTATATCAGCTTAAGATTGTCGCAGTCAATACGTCAAAACAGTGTAGTTTGACAGACGTGAGGTTGTTGTAACGATGAGATTAACTGAGAGACAGAGAGAGAGAGAACGCCAAGAAGTAGACTACCACTACCGGTTATGGAGAATAGTGATCTCATCATCATGCGATAGTATTAGAGAGGGTCGATCGGCACCAGCAACGAAAGGGGGACACAAAAAAGTGTGAAGTGAGGAAGAGCGAAGTGAGAAAGGGCGATTTGAAAAGGGGAACTGATCAGGAGAGGGGGTGGTCGATTGGAGGTGGAGTCACGATGCCAGGTAGTACAGGTATGTACGTAGTACTACCTACCGGTACCTACCGTAGCTACGGTAGGTAGACACCGGTCTGTCGAAGCCGGAGTTGCACGTTCAACATCACAATGCGTGACCTATTAACCCTCTACCTCGGTACCGATAGACTGCCGGTAGTAGCAAATACTGGAGTACCGTAGAATATATGTAGCAGTGCCAATACGGTAGTAAAACTGAAGTACATACGTCGTATCATTCTTTATCATTTTTAAAGACTACGCATCGTAGTAGCAAAAAAAGACGTTGCCATTTGAAATCTCCACGCACTTCCAGCGGAAAGAAATTGAATACGTATGTACTTCCTTTCTTTCAGGAAACATTTGTCGTTTGTTCTTATAATCGGTCGTCTCTCTACCAAAATTGAAATTTGAATTCATCCCTTGGAAGAGGTGGATGTTGCAGAGACAGGACCACTGATAGGGATATTCTATCACCTACTAGGTAGGGTGCCTCTTGTCAAAATAGGACTTAGTAGGTGTAAGAGGCGCCCGTTGGGGTGGAGTTCACGTAGGTCTTCGTGTTGGAGCACGCGTAGGGGCCCTGGTTGGTCGTCGTGTTGGAACACGCGTAGGAGCCCTGGTTGGTCGTCGTGTTGGGGCTCTAGTTGGAGGGCGTGTTGGAGGACGGGAAGGAGCTCTGGTTGGAGCACGTGTGGGGGCTCTCGTTGGAGGGCGTGTTGGAGGAGGGGTGGGAGCTCTAGTCGGAGCACGCGTGGGGGCTCTCGTTGGAGCACGTGTTGGAGGAGGGGTGGGAGCACTGGTTGGAAGAGGGGTGGGGGCTCTCGTTGGAGCACGTGTAGGACTTGGTGTGGGGGAGTAATCGATTGCCTCTTTCAATCCAGTAACTTTGACAGAGTCAATGCGCACAGACGTCTGGCCATCCATCGAATCGTATACAAAGTCAATCGCAATGGTGTTACTACCAGATACACTGAAAATGGGACATTCTGTCACGGCATAAAAAGCCTTGGGCTGTGATAAATACTCTTTTCCAGATTCCCATTTCTCAGAAGAAAGAACGTTGTCGCCTTGCAGGTCAATGCATCGAACCCACAAAGGCTCATCAGCTTTGGAACCCTGTGCATAGAACATAAACTCCACCACTAAAAACTTGTAGAGCGATGCGGCTGTTCCAAGATTCAATCGCATGACCGGGGAAAAGTCAACATTGTTGCGAACTAGTACGACGCTTCGAGTGCCTTGAATGGGTTGAGAAGTGCTGTAGGCTGCACCGTAAGCTAATGTCACTGTTGCTGCCGTTGTTTCAAAGCCAGTAGTGAAGAATGGCGCAATCGTCGTGGCTCGAAGGATGTTCAAATACAAATCGTAGTAGGCCTCGTAAAAAAGTGTTTGTGTCAGATCAGTGTTTGGTGGGTTGGCGGTGTACACTGACGGATCGAGGTAGCCCGTTCGTGCCGCATTCCAAATGTGATACGCCATGTTGGTAACCTTCTGAGCCTCGAGTTGTGCCACCGTCCCACCACTTGCAATGAGAGCGTTTCGAGCCACTGGGTCCACAACCATTGGTTCAATTTGGGTGTCTTCATGGATTTCGTTGAAGGATGTCAATCCTATCAGACAGTCAGCCCTCTCATCCACAAGAGCACGAGATCTTGCAACTAGATGGGCCAGAAGACTTCCTTCCTTGGCGCTTGATCGAATCCTTCGAGATAACGCTTTTTTCTCACCCACTCGGTCTGTTCGTAAGCGCACCGCACGATCGTTGAAGCCAGGAGTGACACCTGGAATGTATCCCTTATTTCGCTTGTTGGCCTCTGCCTTCCAGACATTCTGTGCCAGCAAGAAGGCGTCCAGTTCTTCTGCTGCATATCCGTTGGCGTTTTCTAATTTATCTTGATCGATTTGTCCGTAAATATCATACCTGATGGGGAGAACAAAGGAGTTAAGGCAAGGCGTGAGTGACAAAACGTAATTTCCTTTTGCGACATCTTTGAGGTACGTACCCAGTGATGGCATCCAGCAAAGCGATTGCCGGACCATGAGCTGCCTCGTTGAACGCGCCAAAGATATGATCTCCTACAATGTACGGGACCTTACCACACACGGCTGCACCGGCCTTCATTTCGGAAACCACCTTTTGCAGTAACTCAAACTGACCCCAATAAAAGTTTTCTCCGTTCTCATTCACTCCTGGTTTTTGTCCGCTTTGACTCAGGACTCGAGTCAGATACACGAAAACGACGGGCTTGCCACCAATGTGATAATAGTTGGGATGGTTGAAATAGTTGGCACAGAAATGTTGAAAATCGTCCCTCACACCATCACCTGCAACCGCTGGAACTCCGTCGACCGAAAAGTAGTGTGTTACAATATCCGTCACTCCACCGACATCATCCAACTTGAATGCGTTGGTGGTATCCCTTTTCCGAATCCGAGAATAGGTCTCGTAGTGAATGGCTAATCTATGATCGGGATCATTTGCCGCAATGGTAGGGAGAATGGTGTTGATCATCGTGGTGTCTTCTCTTCTTCCGGGACCGAACCACGAAGAGATCCACACACGGCAGTTGGCTTGACGGCTCATACGCAAGTGCTCCTTGATGACTTCTGGTTTCGTGTCATCGTATTCTCCCATGGAAGGCTCTTGACGTGGCACAAGATAGTCTCGCAGATACTTTTCACCTCTATGGAAATCGTTGCCATGCCCTAAAGAAAAGGGGTAGTGAAGAGTGAGTGAGCGAGTGAGTTCGAGAGAATATCTAACTTCAACAGCAACCCCAATTCGATGCACAGTTTCGAAACGTACAAGGATAGTAGTAACATCCTATTTTGGCCTTGAGATTTGCAGGGGGGAGAGCGATATTCTCTGCAGCCAGTACATCGTCTGCCTGTCGGTTCAGAGTGGCGTCTACCAATCCGACTTTCCAGAGGCAGTATCCCATTACTACCGTTAGTAGGGATACCCACAAGCTCGATAGTGGTTTCATCCTTTTGAACCTCGACATTTCGCAAACTAACTGTAATTTATGGAAAGTGAGAGCTATGCTGCTGCTATCCATTCGTTGAAACGCTCCTCCTTCGGAATCCAGTCCAAACTGATGATTGTGACTGTGAAGAGAAAGAAGCCCCCCAAGAAGGTAAAAGCAAAACATCCTTTTATTTTTATACTCGGAGAATTATTTTCGACAGAGAAGAAGAATGATTCCATTGTACTATTACTACTTACGAGTATATACGGAACGTCGTAACATTCATTCTCTCTTTTTTTTACATTCGCCATAATTTCCCGCTTTACGACTAAAGTACCTCCCGGTACCAATGCCTCGCGCGACCATCCCACTCGTAAATAAACCATGCCATTCGGTCACCCGCAATGCTGAATTTTCTCATCTCGGCAGTAATTTGTCCTCCGATTTTCATTTCAATTACTGTCGTAGCTCTTCTCCCATTTCCGATGACACCTTTTCCACGCTCTCTATGTGTTCAATTTGTACGTTCATCTCTTTGTTCGCTTTGTTTCCACAGATGCCACATACAATCAATTTCTTGATCTTTCTACTTGTCTAATACCCATAGCTACGGAGTCGACAGGGAAATCTTCGACTCTGGGCTCAATCATGATGATGGATGATCCACTACCGGTCCGTTAGTTACAGTAACAGGCACAACACCTACAACGGCTCATTTCCTTTAAGTCGTACTAGCTAGAGTAGTTCAACGCACTTCCTGAAAGAAATTGAATACTTCCTTTGTCAGGAATCATCATTTGTCTTTGTACTTGCCATGGATCATAAATCCACCAGAACTAAACGTTCCATTTGCAGTAGAAAAAAGAAATAAAATTTCATCCCTAAGAACAGGTGTTTAGTATATGTGCCAAACAGGATCACTGATAGGAGTATTCTATTACCTAAGTGCCATTTGTGGGAATAGGTGTTAGGGGCTCCCATTGATTGGAATTCACGCTGGTCTTGGTGTTGGGGCACGGGTGGGAGCCCTGGTTGGTCGTCGTGTTGGACGAGGGGTGGGGGCTCTTGTTGGCCTTGCAGTAGGAGCCCTGGTTGGTCGTCGTGTTGGACGAGGGGTAGGAGCCCTGGTTGGGAGCCGTGTGGGGGCTCTCGTTGGAGGGCGTGTTGGAGGAGGGGTGGGAGCTCTAGTCGGAGCACGTGTGGGGGCTCTCGTTGGAGGGCGTGTTGGAGGAGGGGTGGGAGCTCTAGTTGGAGCACGTGTAGGAGCTCTCGTCGGAGCACGTGTAGGACTTCGTGTGGGGGAGTAATCAATTGGCTTTTTCAATCCAGTAATTTTGACAGAGTCAATGCGCACAGACGTCTGGCCATCCTTTGAATCGTATACAAAGTCGATCGCAATGGTGTTACTACCAGATACCCTAAAAATGGGACATTCTGTCACTGCATAAAAAGCCTTGGACTGTGATAAATACTCTTTTCCAGATTCCCATTTCTCTGAAGAAAGAACTTTGTTGCCTTGCACGTCAATGCATCGAACCCACAAAGGCTCACCAGCTTTGGAACCCTGTGCATAGAACATAAACTCCACCACTAAAAACCTGTAGAGCGATGAGGCTGTTCCCAGATTCAATCGCATAACTGGGGAAAAGGAGACATTGTTTCGAACTAACACGACACTTCGAGTGCCTTGAATGGGTTGCGAAGTGCTGTAGGCTGCACCGTAAGATAGCGTCACTGTTGCTGCTGTTGTTTCAAAGCCAGTAGTGAAGTATGGTGCAATCGTCGTGGCTCGAAGGATGTTCAAATACAAATCGTAGTAGGCCTCGTAAAACAGTGTTTGTGTCAGATCAGTGTTTGGTGGGTTGGCGGTGTACACTGACGGATCGAGGTAGCCCGTTCGTGCCGCATTCCAAATGTGATACGCCTTGTTAGTAACCTTTTGAGCCTCGAGTTGTGCAATAGTCCCACCACTTGCAATGAGAGCGTTTCGAGCCACTGGGTCCACAACCATTGGTTCAATTTGGGTGTCTTCATGGATTTCGTTGAAGGATGTCAATCCTATCAGACAGTCAGCCCTCTCATCCACAAGAGCACGAGATCTTGCAACTAGATGGGCCAGGAGACTTCCCTCCTTGGCGCTTGATCGAATCCTTCGAGATAACGCTTTTTTCTCACCCACTCGGTCTGTTCGCAAGCGCACCGCACGATCGTTGAAGCCAGGAGTGACACCTGGAATGTATCCCTTATTTCGCTTGTTGGCCTCTGCCTTCCAGACATTCTGTGCCAACAAAAAATTGTTGAGTTCTTCTGCTGCATATCCGTTGGCGTTTTCTAATTTATCTTGATCGATTTGTCCGTAAATGTCGTACCTGATGGGGAGAACAAAGGAGTTAAGGCAAGGCTTGAGCGACAAACTGAACATTCCTTTTGCGACATTTTTGAGGTACGTACCCAGTGATGGCATCCAGCAAAGCGATTGCCGGACCATGAGCTGCCTCGTTGAACGCGCCAAAGATATGATCTCCTACAATGTACGGGACCTTACCACACACAGCTGCACCGGCCTTCATTTCGGAAACCACCTTTTGCAGTAACTCAAACTGACCCCAATAAAAGTTTTCTCCCTTCTCATTCACTCCTGGTTTTTGTCCGCTTTGACTCAGGACTCGAGTCAGATACACGAAAACGACGGGCTTGCCACCAATGTGATAATAGTTGGGATGGTTGAAATATTTGGCACAGAAATGTTTGAAATCGTCCCTCACACCATCACCTGCAACAGCCGGAACTCCGTCGACCGAAAAGTAGTGCGTCACGATGTCCGTCACTCCACCGACATCATCCAACTTGAATGCGTTGGTGGTATCTCTTTTCCGAATCCGAGAATTTGTCTCGTAGTGAATGGCTAATCTATGATCGGGATCGTTTGCCGCAATGGTAGGGAGAATGGTGTTGATCATTGTGGTGTCTTCTCTTCTTCCGGGACCGAACCACGAAGAGATCCACACACGGCAGTTGGCTTGACGGCTCATACGCAAGTGCTCCTTGATGACTTCTGGTTTCGTGTCATCGTATTCTCCCATGGAGGGCTCTTGACGTGGCACAAGATAGTCTCGCAGATACTTTTCACCTCTATGGAAATCGTTGCCATGCCCTAAAGAAAAGGGGTAGTGAAGAGTGGTTGTAAGTGAGTGAGTGAGCGAGTGGGTGAGTGAGTGAGTGAGTTCGAGAGAGTCTCTAACCGTTCAACAGCAACCCCAATTCGATGCACAGTTTCGAAACGTACATGGATAGTAGTAACATCCTATTTTGGCCTTGAGATTTGCAGGGGGGAGAGCGATATTCTCTGCAGCCAGTACATCATCTGCCTGTCGGTTCAGGGTGGCGTCTACCAATCCGACTTTCCAGAGGCAGCATCCCACTACTAGTAGTAGTGATACCCGCAAGAAGGTCGAGAGAATTTTCATCGTTTCTTTTTGAACCTCGACGTTTGCGATAATAATAAGCTGCTTTTTGGATGGTACAGCTGCAGCTCTTTCGTTGCCATCCTTTTGTTGGTGTGTTATAGAAGCACGCCTCCCAAGTCCCCATTTGCGAAAAGATAACACCATTCCCTACTACTGCTAGATACGGTATGCTATCACCGGTGGCATTCGCTTTCATAATAAAACTGTAAAGTAGTAGGATGTCACTTTTTCAGTGGATAGATTCGCCGCCACTTTTTGTTTCCCGCCGTTTCAATTAATACGTACCACGCACTACTACGACGTACGTAGTACTTGGATGAGATACACTCTATGCCAATGCCTCATGCCTTCCGTTTCCCCTTAAACAGACCGTTCCAATTTCGACATGAGGAATCCCGAGCTTTCCTCTCGTTTCGGTACGAAGTTGATTATGCCGTTTACAATTATTAATTATTAACTGTAATAAATGCCCAATATTCAGCCGAATTTTCGAATACTTTTCGGATCTCAAGTTTCCGGTCATGGAGAATTTTTCACTCCACTTCTATGGTACTACCTACTACTGTACTCTTTGGACAGAGTGGCTCATCTGCAATCCGTCATTGCTTATCACATACGGAGAAGTTGTGCAGTATCATCATCAATGGTAGCCATGATGATAGCTTAACTGTGTCACATAAAATAAAGTTGTTTCCAAAATACCTGCCATTGTTGTTTGTCATCATGTCGTCCTGTCCCACGAGACCTCAAGACAGACGACGGATTGACAGACTGTGACGTTGAACACTCTCATTTCATCCTCTGAGAAAGAAACTACCGGTACTACGTCGTACGTATCTTTACAGTTGAAGATACCGTAGTAGATACCGTAGACTACTACTGCGAGTAATTTCGTACCACAAGGACCAACACCATCGTTCATCATTCACAGTCAGTCATCATATATTCATTCATTCATCATACGGTCGTTTTTAATTGCAGTCCTCAGACTGATGATGAACATCCGTCAACAAGAATCATTCCTAACTACCACACACACACATATCTATAATATATATATATATATTTTACGTAAACACTCAAACTTTTTTGGAAACCAAATCATGCACAGATCATTATCATTATTCCGAAATGTCTTTGTGGATGATTGCCGCCGCCGTACGTTGTTAGCTCCCAACTATTGGTGGTGGTGTATGGGGATGGGGACACGACGACGATGTTATCATCATCATCATCATCATCATCATAAGGTTTGTTCGTCGACATCTAATTGTTGTTGTTGTTTCACTGTTCTTCCACGGTGTCCGGATGATGGAATGACGTTGGACCGACGGTCATCGTCGAGTATTCCTCTGATGTTGCTGTCATCATCATCATTATTGCACACTCCCGCCGGGCCGACACGAGTGCCGTCGTCCCTACACGCTCTTCAGATGTTACCGACATTGGCCTTTCGATCGTCATCGTCCGATAGACACGGGCGGTGGTGTATCAGCCGTCCCATGACAACGACCTTACAACAAAAGAGTCACCAACCGTTATTATTCACAGTCGGGATGGTTCGATCCTTTTCCAGTACGAGGAACATTGCAATCAGCAGCAGCAGTACCGACACCACCACCAGCAGCATCAGTAGCACGAGCAAGGATGCAGAAAACGAACCAAGCGATAAGGAGGAGAGAACCAATACAATATCCGACAATGGCGACGATAACAACTCGGTGGAACAACAACAACAAGAAGTAGAAGAAAAAGAAGAAATGATGATGATCAATACCGACTGGATTCCACCTCCCCGTCGTGGTTTTCAGGACGTTTCTAACGCGACAACCACGTATCCCTACCATACCGAATCGGCACAACAAGAACACCAACGGCTCTACAAGCAACAAGAGCGGATCGATGCTCTCTATCAACAACAGGAGGATGCCTTGCTGCAACTTTCCGAAGACGAACTCGAGACCATGTCCGAAGAAGAAATTCTCAAACGTGTCGAAGAGGTATTAGCCAAGGAAGAGGCCTTGGAAGAAGAGTCCTTCTATCAAGAGTTACAACGAGAAGAAAAAGGACGACAACAACAACAACAACAACAACAACAGAAAGAACAAGAAACGGATTGGTTGCGTACACGCCGTGCCGCCTTGGGAATGCAATCACCACAGCAGGATAGTGACAAAACTACAACCGTTCTTCCCATCATCCCACATCAATTGTTGACTGCCGACGACATTCAAACTCTGTTGAAAGGTCACGGTGGATCCAATGTCACAGTCATCATGGACGATCCAGAATATCCACGTATGGGCGGAGCACACGGTATGGTTATCTGCACCGCCGGAAGTAGTGGCGGAAACGACGACAACGACAACGACATCATCGGCACAACTGCGACGGGAAATGTCAACCCATTCGTCATCAACACATTGACACGGATCTTGATTGATCATTTGAAGGAACGGAAATTGTACGAAGTTGGAGTCGTGGGTGCACAAATGGGTACCAACCATTTGACGCCTCGTGGGACGGCCAACACCCACCGATCCAGGCAATCCACGTGGCACGTCGTCGACTGTGGCAACTACATTGTCCATATCATGGACGCCTACACCCGAAACTATCTGAAATTGGAAGACTTGTGGTCTGGGAGGGATCCCCTGTGGAAACTCGAATACTGGAACGAAGACGCCGTCGAAGAGTACTGTCAAAAACATCCAGTCCCTCCACTATACAATGGTGGAAACGGATCTTCCGGAGTCGAAGGATCCGAATCGGCGACGACGTATTGGGATCCGTCTCTTGTACGCCGATTGGAACGCAATCAATACTCGTCACCCTTTCCGAGACATCGACCGGTCGTGTCGAATGCTACCAAAAGAAAGGATCGACGGGTGGGACGCCAGAAACGCCGCGAACAGCGTCAACAACAGCATCGTCAGCAGCAACAACAGGGACAGTACTAACGCAAAGAAAACCAACGTCATCATCATCATCAACAACAACAACAACAATAACAACAACAGCAAACGAATTCGAAATCCACTTGTCACCAATAATGGATCTTCCTTCTACTCCTACAACAAAATAATTCAAACAATACTTTTTTTGGGGTTGTACTTACTACACGCATAATAAAAAAAATATGATCACGTACATTAGAATTATCTATAGCCCTTTCATCATGCATGTAGAGTGAACAAAGCGAAATCCTTGGCATTTTCAAAAGATGGGAAAATGAGAAAAGAAACGATTCGATCCATCCATACAATATATATAGAATCAACGGAGCTCAACGATCCGACGTCATAATAATATCCTTGACGGATGTGGGCATGTACGTGAAGAAGTCATCGGTATAATCCAAGTTCTCAGTCACACTCTGTTGCATGGCCTCCATGACGATCTTGCTATTGTCACTGTTGTCGGTACTGGTCATTTTCTCAGGATCGTCGATTGGTTCTGGTTTTGGTTTTGATGGCGGTTTATGGAATTTCTTTTCTATAAGAAATCCTATAATCACAAACAGGGACAATACGACGACCGAGATGGCACCGATGTACGATAAATTCGCAGTCTTTGGATTGGGAGGTTCTTCACCTTGGAGGAGTTGAGGTTGGTATTGCTTCTCCCAGTCATGGCTGCTCAAGTACACCTGAATTACATTCTCCAAGACTCGACCCTCCCGTGGAGGACGACTCATCCCGCAATGTCCCAGAAAGCATACCTCACTGCACCTCCCCACCGCTCTCACAAAACCACAACCATTGTCATCGGTGGATTCTGAGTCTTGGGTAAAACAGGAGTTTCCCCATCCTTCCAATGAGGATGTCCCATCGACTTTGCTGTCGGAACAAGTAAACATCGGAACTCCGTGGTGCATGGGATCTAGACCATCCACATCGAATTGTTCGATGGCATCTTGGCACATGAAATGGTCTTTATCGCGACTGGCACAGTCGAGAAACATGTTTCCCCATGCCGCACCAAGCTCATGGGTATATACGTCCGGCATGTCCCGTGGTACAAAACGAGTCCCAGCAGGACCAAGGTCCCAGATCCCTGACAATCCCACTGCTACAGACTCTCCATTGAAGCTGAGTGTGCTGGCGATGAATGCAGCCGTAAGCATTTCTTGTTGCCGATCTTCAAACGCGGACGTCAAAAAGTGTGGGGCAAGAGTCAAGGGAGACACAGATTCCCCATTGACCTGTTTCGCCCGGCTCCCAAACACATAGTCTGGCTTGTCGCAAGTTTCAGTTGTATCTTTTCCCGTTTCTTGTGAACAACACACAAGCAGCCTTGTCGTATCAGGCCATGCCATGTTGATCAACGTTTCGAAATAGTCTCGGAAGAAATCTTCCTCCTTTAAACACAGAAATTCCTTGAGAGTGCGGTGAATGTGGCGGTTGTCCAACAAGAGATCCTCGACTCCCTTGCTTCCAAGAATGGTGGAATGCAAAAAGTTGGCGTCTCCCAAGACATCAACGGTGAAATGTTCTGGTCGGAGAAGTGACAAAAATGCCTCTTGCACTGATACAGTATCCGTCTGGTTGTTTGTCAACGCGTCCACATAAATATCTGTCAGCTCCCAGTTGATGTCTTCCCAATCAAGATCCTTCCACGAAACACTATTCATCAATGGTGCCGAAACGCCAAGGGACCGGTGTCGTCTCGGTTGCCTCGATGTCGGACGGTCCATCGTCGCAAATACCATCTCGATCTCCTTTGCTTTCTGTATCGTTCGGTTGGTTCCGTCGAGACTACGACGTAGGAGTGAGTCAAAATATGGTAGATGGTAGATACTACGCGGCACAAGAGAGAGGATGGGTCGAACCGCAAACCGCAACCCAGACTCACAGTCAAAAAGTTCATCATCATGGATTGTCAGGTCTCGTTGGATGTTGTTTTTATTTATACACTGTTAACTGTAAATAATGGGCCATCCCAAGCTACTTCGAATGCTCAGTTCTAATGAAATCACAAGAGAAATATGACTACGGAGCGAATAATAAATAAACTGTTTCCCGAGCGACTTCCGATATACCCTGTGAGTATTAAGTTTAACTGCTGTTGATAAATTATTGTATCAAGCAATTCTTGAGCTGTGGGGCTTTGCTATTGGAACTCGGCACCGATAATAATGTTTTAGAATAACGGTAGCGTGGTATCATAGAACATCTGAGAAGCGAAAAAATCCCTCGCAACATAAATACGTTGTATAATAATACACGTAGTAATAATTTTCAGTTTCTCACTCGATTCATTTGATTGTGTCTAAACTCTAGCTTTACGGTAGCTAATAATACTAACAGTAAGCTAGCTAGCTATGATAGCTAGCTGCTAGCTAGGCTACTAGTAAAACTGGTCAGGATTGTTTCACTTTTCAATTGACTGTGAGAAGGGCCTAACAAGTTTCCTGGGAAGGGAGCACAAGGTATCCCGTTGCTATTATTTTCGCAGAAGAATTTTTGAGGGTATGGATTTTGTGGCTGTTGTGACATCATCGTAGTACTACATGGCAATCGTAGAAGCAATCGGAGTATTATCGATGTTCAGTCGTTCATTGGTCTACCGTAGACTACTTATTTTGAAACGAAATACCTAGTAGTAGATGAATGAAAGAGCCGTGTAGCTACCGGTAGCTCTATATTCTATACTAGGTAGGTAGTAGGTAGGGAGACGCAAAACGACAAATATTAGTAACAGTAATAAAACTTGCCTGCAACAGGAGGTCTAAATCCACTCAGCACTCTGGGCACTCAATGGGGAAAAAAACTCATGAATGAGGAAAAGTCCAAACCTGTGAACTGAGCATCAGAAAGTATGGAGTGGTCCTCCAAAAACCATCCATGTTGGGAAGACAGTAGCAATAAACACATCCAATTGTTGGGTGTGTTGGGTGTGTTGGTATCTTCCAAACCTCCTGTTGCAACCCAATACGCGCAAAAGAAACTCTCCACGTCAAGCACAAGAAGTCTACTACCGTAAAAAATAGCATTTCCAATGGAATGGTTACTGTCCCTCTGCACTTGACACTCGGCTGGGTTATGATACCATTTCGTCCACAGAAATGTCATTGCCCAGCAGCAAAACTCAATCAGGAAGTTTGCAAAGGCATTATTCCTCCTATCCCTTTTAGCACCCTTCGAACTAACTGTAAAGAAGAGAAACACAATCTTTCCTGTGGAACACTAGTTATGTATGATGCAATACATAAGTTATTGGCAGTAATTTGTGACACTGCCGCGACGATCTCTTCTATTGGAATGTTAGATTGTCTATGGATACTTAATTGCCCAGGCTGCGAGCTTTTTGTTTTGTTGGGTACTTTTCGAATTCCGTGGACTAGTGGAGTAGTTATGGAAGCCTGGCAAACAAACACTACGTACGTATTATGGATGACTTGGCTCAGGAAGCATGATCTCCTGGGGTTTGCTGAATCCAATTTAACTGGCCCTCTTGTGAGCGCCCACACGGATTACTTTTGGAGTCTACGACCAACTCCATCTACTGTCTGTGGTGGTAGCAATACCAGTTTGTCTTTTTTCACCAATTGTACCCATGATGGCCACTGAAGGAACTCAATCCATACGGCAAATGGCCGATATCTCCCAACATGCGACACGAGACAGTCCCCGTTGGCCGAATCGTCAAGTACGTCAAAGAGCAGTTGAAGGTACATAATCGCAACCAAGCCTCGGGTGGCAATTGCAGTGCCCGGCATAAAAAGTAACGAATGACATTGGCGTGGCAAACGATAATCTCAAATTCATGTTTGGATTGTTCTGAATCATTTTTGTCGCCATCGTCATCCTCCTCATCTTCTTCTTTCGGCTCGTCGGCGCGATAAAAGTACTTTTGAAAGGCCCGTTCGATACGGGGATGTTGTTCGTCGAACTTTTCGACGGTCGATGCGGATGCTTTGCCTCCCGGGATGTTATGAGCCGGTCGTCCCTCGTTCAAATCTGGATCTGGCTCGGCCAATTGCACCGAATTGGGAAGTTGCGACATGATGATGGACGCCGTTTCTTTGGCACGAGCCATGTTGGATACCCGCACGATTTTGATATTGCACGGTGTAAAGTCGGTGGTACCCTGTACCCCTTGGATCATTTCTCGCAATCTTCTTCCGGTATATTCTGCTTGGAGCTTTCCCAACTCGGTCAACTTTCGTTGAGCATCCTCCTTGAGACGTTCGTCGTATTGACCATGTCTCACGAGAATGATGTGTCTTGTGACGCCTTCCTTGCGGATCTTTCGGAGTTTTCGACGATCCTCTTCCACATCGCCTGTGGACGATGGCGAACGTCCATCCCAATTGGGATCCCACAGGGGATATTCCACCTTGGGTTGCCACAACTGTCGTTTGGGGAACAAGCCATGAAAGTCACCCGGTTCGTCGAATTTCATTCCATAATATGACGAAAAGGAAGCTTGGGAGGTAGGCTCTTGTTGTTGTGGATTTCGAATGTCGTTGTAGTCACTGTCGCATTGGGTAACGAATTTCCATGACGAAAGGAAGGTGGCCGATGCGGCTGGAACCGCAAATCGGGCATATCGGAAGGCGGATGACGATGCCATGGTGACAGATTGATAATGAACTGCTGATCAACAAAATGATGTTCTAGTTGATTCTCTCTACTACGTAGTAGCTGGCACAGCAATAGGGAGAGAGTCTGGTTTTCAACAACAACACAAAGGGACATCCATCCGATAGATATAACATACGTAGTATCATCATACTCTTTACTGTCGTATTATGAAATTGACGATGACAACGATGATGGCGTTTCTTGACGAGAGTCGCAAGTGAGAAGGACAGACAGACTCGACAAACCGTCACAGTGATGCCACTAGTGGTACACTACTGTACCATACTACGGTACACTACGTACTACTGTTGATGCAACCGGTAGACGACTTCCTGAAGACGACTTGTCTATATTCTGTGAATAGGTAGTCTAGCTCCATCAGCGTTACGACGGTCTCAAACCACGTAGTAGCACCCGTTGACCAAGAAAAGCCAGAGGTTGTTAGGCCCCATCAATAGAGTGTGAATCCCCCAAACCAAACAGAAAAAATCGTTTTCGAAAAGTCTCCCATAGAAACAATGTTGATCAAAGAAGCCTTCTTCTCCCAACAATAGTTACGTTCTATACCAACAGATGGACGTTGTTTTTTCCAACACGAAAATCATCGAGTGTACGGGGCTAGAAGCCACCAATTCTTGTCCTATGAAATCTCAACGAATAACCCCCTCATCCATTCTGTCAGTCGTCCCACTACCATATCAAATGTACAAACTGTTTCCCCTCCCAGTTGCTGTTGCGATTCTATCTATCATCCCTCGACAATCCCCAAATAGTCTTGTTTGGCCATTTTGGCATTCAGTTCCACCATGACGGCATCCCCTCCCATGATGGACTTGGCATCCTCTTGCAAGATGTTGATGGTAGTGGCGGGTACTATTTGCAATCCCTTCGAACGAGCCTCCTTCAACAACCGCAGACCCTCTGTCGGTGATCCGGCAACGTAAATTTCGTGAACTGCCAAACTCAACACGGCCTTGCCATAGCGATCGTCGTCCATCAATTTTCGAAATTCCTTCAAGGCTGGCCGAATCTGTCCCCTTTGGTACAAGGCAATCGCAGTTTGGTACCGTACTCGTGGTGTTGGCGGGAAAAGCCATTGTTCGAGGCGTTTCATGCTTTGATAGGTACAAGTTAGAACGCTACATCCCAAGACAAAGGGTACAAGATAGGATCGCAGAATATGGAGGCATCCAAAAAGCATCTTGGATGGATCGTCCAAATGATGTTCATCGATCAATCGTTCGACGGCAGTATGAATGGCGTCAAAAGATGAGGATGAGGATGACCGGACCATGGTGATAGGATGGTGGACAGTAAGGATGGATTCGAACTGGAGCAAAAAAATGACAGGGGGATACAGACAGCCGAAAAAAAGAAAGGAGCAACACGCCAGTTGCCACTTGTTTCATTAGTGGTGGCACCACTGTCAATATTATGAAGTCTGTCTGTTGATGATCATACTGTACCTGGTACGGTAGTACGGAAGCAGTAGAACTGCAAATTTTGACGTTAGAATGCTTACCAATTTAGATAGCAAAATTTTCGCCTGCAGACTAGGATGGATCGATTAGCTCAGTTGGCAGAGCTTCGGATTCCAGACCCGAGGGTCAGGTGTTCAAGTCACCTATCGATCATCTGGTATCATTCTCCTTTATGACCGGAGAATGGACTATTATGTACACTTTTTTACCACCACGAACATTTGTGACGCTTCCTCTTTTTTACTACCTACCTACCTACGTAGAGTGTGTTCTACCGGTAGTCGTACGTCCTGGCTACCGGTACGGGTTTTCTACGGTTGAATGTCGTACGGAGTACTTCAAACGATCGTCACTTGAGAATCATCCGAAAGAGGGAACTCCTTCTTCTCTCCTCAACAAATGCACTTTATGTTGAGTACTGCACATTCCAATTCGAAGTACCAGTACGGCGTGTAATCGAAACTCGCTTGTCTTCCTACTCCAGTGTAGTAGAAGGCGAACACTTGTTCGACTCCAGACGAGCCTTTGCAGTAGTTGAAGGGGGTTAAGTGTAAGTGGAGTGTTTGGACTACCTACGGTAGGTATCAGGAATGACGACCAGTACTTCCCCATGATCAAAGCCTATAAGGTCTTCTCTATTTAACCACAATGGGAATAGATTGTATGCCTTTAAATATTTTACACGCTAGAACATATGAAACGAATTTATTGAGAGCAAGTTCGGAACTCACGAAGAAAAAGATGCTCTCCCTTCTACCGTAGCGTAGTACCGTAAACTGGAGAACCAACCAAGCCCGAATCAACTACCGTGTATCATACCAGTACACGAGATGATTCGTGTTTTTGCCGGAGAGTGTCTGTGTTTAAGCTCCTTAAATAGCTGACTGACCCTTTCACACCAAAACAACACCTCCTGCCAGGCATAATGACAATTATCAGAAGTTTAATTGTTCTTATCTCTACACTTTTATTGTTGGCGTCTCTATCTCTTGATTTCCAAAAAAGCCTCTCTACTAGCTAGCTGGTAGCTAGAGCTACATGTTTGATTTGAAACATTTCTTCCATGGTGTGGATGTGTAGTAGGTGATGCAATACATCTGTTGCGCAGAAACGATGCAAAAGGATTCTTTTCACTTTTAACACTGCTGCTAGTAGAGTATAAAACAGCTCCCTCACTATTTTTAAACCGAAGCAATGAGGAACAAAAACTGCTTTTCATTGTTGTAAGTACAACCCATGACGGCCCTTTCTACTAGCACAGGCAACGATACATCAAGGACTAAGAAGAAGAAGATGGTGGGCAGCACCACCTTGTCACGCATGATGTCTTCTTTGAACAATCGAACAATAAAGTTGGACTTTCGTCTTTCGGGTGTTATGAAAGGCGGAAATTCCATCATTGCAGATGACGCGAAGAATTGTTCTTCAGAGGACGGGGATACGTGCCATACAGCAGAAATGTCCCTTTCCTTTGATGAAGCACTCGGAAGCGATCATGTTGAGTTTCCATCTATCCCGAAACGATCGGTACATTTTTCTCCCTATACGACAGTGCGTCGCACTTTGTCTCGCCATAGTTATACCAAGGAGGAGCTACAAGACTGCTGGTACCAAAAGGAAGACTACAATCGTATTCTTTCATCGTGCCATCGTCTTGTGACGAAATACGAACAATGTATGCAAGAAAAGACCCCATTCAAGTATTGCCTGCGAGGATTGGAGCATCAAACAGCTGTACGAGCTTCGATTCGAGCTAGCAACCGTTTCAGTGCGGTGGAAATGGTCTTTGCCGCACAGTACAAGAACCCGGAAGATGTGGAAGCTATTGCTGACTACTACCGTACAGTTTCCTCCAGTTGCCATCTTTGGGCACACTGTGTGGGATTGAAGGACCAGAAAGTGGCACAGAGATATTGTACCACCTGATACTGCAGCACCAGCCCCCTCCCCCCTTTTCTTTTCTACGTCAGTACAATTTTGATCGAAACAATCTTCGCGTCTTCGTTTCGTTCCGCTCTCTCCCACGAGAAAACAAAATTTCCCACCAATTTTTCCATGTATGTTATGTGTCCTGTCAATACATGAGTTTGATACAATAAAAATATAGACGAAGTATTAACTGTAAAAAAGGATTATCTCGTGTCTCTACTACTCTAGTAGAGCTAGGTAGACTTCCATCATACCCAGTAGTTGTCTAGTACCTGTAGAGAGGTTGTTTGTGTTACATGTCGTTGTACTGTATTAACACCGTAGGCTACCGGTACGGTAGTCCGAAAGTACAGGTACATGATGCGACGGTACGTACCAGTGGTGACGGTAGTACCGGTAGTCTTACAGTTACAGTTAGAAGGAGTATTTTACTCGGAGATTCTTCAACCTCTATGATACCTCATTTTAAAACGTTGATTCTACCAGGATAGATTCAATGATAGGGCTAAGGTCATGTATTTGAAATCTTTTTTCTTCGTATCTGAATATATTGTATATGCCAGCTCACAATTATGACATAACACATGAAAGATACGCTACTGGCGATTTTCGTTTTGTTCGAGACAGCCGACGACTAAAAGACTCACGCAATGCTGTCTCAATTCATGCTGGATAACAACTAATGTTGTTGGTAGTTGTTGTTGCTGCTGCTGAAGTCTTGAAGGAAACAAATTGCTTCTCGTTTCTTTTATTTTATTGTAGTCATCATCGATCTCTGGTGGGTTCCATCTGAGCAGCGACAATCTCACTGCCAATTATTAGGATACGACGTATCGATCTACACAACACCGATATATCCTCCATTCATTTCTATCCTACAGTTTCATTTGACGAATCGTTTTGTTCTGACAGTGAATATTCACAAAACTAATAAAATGGGTTGCAAACCAAGCAAAGATGCCGTGGTCTCCACCTTTAGTGATGATCCGCTAACGGTAAAGGGTTCCTTGAATAGCGCCACGAAAGGCAACACAAGTAACTCTGTCAAGCCGACCAAAAGCCGTGACAGTATTCCTGCGTTGTCCAAGTCGAGCAGTACCACCACCGCTGGCAGTAGCAACAACATGCGAATCCTCTTGCAAGACACAATTGCCAGCAACGACAGCACTACAGCCAATCTTGTCTCTCAAAAAGTTAGTGAGAAGAAGCCCGAACGTCTCTTCAAGCTCTTGGCCAAAGCATTGACCATTCCTCTTTCCGAACAAACGTCGGAACGCCAAGAACTATACTGTAAGGCCGTGGAACACTTGGAGAAGGAACCCACTCAATCCAGTCAATGGAAGAATCCAACAACCGGTTCCACTCCTCTGCACATGGCCTGTCGTTTAATTGATGTCGATCAGAACCAGCGATCTGCCAAAGAACTCTGTCGAGTGATGGACCTTCTCTTGCAAGCCTACCCCGCGGCACTTTTGATGAAGGACGCCTCGGGGAATATCCCATTGCATTATGCCATGGCTCCGTCCACCCTCACCATCAATCCCGTGGGTGTCAGCAAGAGTGCAGACGATCTGGACTCGATCGTTCCGGAAGAAGATTGGAGAGCCAGGGGTATTTTTGTTCAGCATTTGATGCTTTCCAACTTGACCATCGCACAAGCCTATTGGCAACAAAACGATGTCATTTACGAAAGTAGTGATGCCACCGGTGGGTGCTCTCCATTATATCGTGTCTTGCAAACTCTTCCAGACGACTTTGATCCGAATGGCCCCACGGTCGAGTATGTACGTTTGTTACAGGGCGTTGCTGGTAGCATGAGTCCATCCCAAGAAGGCAAGAGCAACGACATGGCTGGGATTGGTAATGCCTCAGATGGTGACAAGCCGCTAGGATTGTTGTACCGTCGATTTACCCGACAATTCGATATTTCAGAAATGTTCTTTGCCGGAGACAACTCCCGTCCAGAAGTGGTGGAACATCGCAACAAGTACAAATGCGCCGCCGGCAACACTTGGAAGATTATTGAGTGTTTGCTCAAACCACCCATCGTGCGCAACAACAATGGAGAGACAACCACATCTTCCAGCAATGAATATTGGGGCATCGTCCACCGGGCTGTGCAAATGGAGACCCCGCCTGATTTGTTACGGTACATTGTCGAGACAAACGCACAAGATTTGACCAAGGTCGACTCCCATGGTAACTTGCCGTTGCATTATGCTGCCATGGTCAAGCCACCGAAGTCATCGGAAAATACCGTCACCAGTGGACACTTCCCCGCATTTTATACCAAATACGTTGTGGACGAGTTGCTGTACAAGTTCCCGGAAGCTGCCAACATGACGAACGGAGAAGGCAAGTTCCCACTTGAGCTGGCCATTTCCACTGGAAAACAGTGGATTGGCGGTGGTATCAAAAGCCTGTACGACGCCTACCCACAAGCGCTTGAAAAGATTGATTTGGAGGAACATGCTTCCTTGCAACGAGCATTGAGCATGGCGCGGGATGCTAGTGGAGTGTCGGAAAGTGGCGCCACGGACGAAAAGAAAGAAGGCGACGAAAACACAGTCGATAATGCCATGAGTGCCGAGGAACGGCTCCTTCAAAAAGTGACCTCCGCTGGCTCTACCGCGATCGGTGGAATCATCAAAGACGAACAGTACGATGCCATCATGTTAGTGCAACAAGAGAATGTGGACGTCACCGAAGTTACGACCAGCATGTGGGCCCACGAAGAAGATGCCGGAGTCCAAATGTTGGGCTGTATGGCTATCTCCAGATTGTTGAAACGGGATGTCAATAACCCTCCATATACTTTGAGAATAGCCTTGACAGCGACCGCTAGTGTCGTCAACGCCATGAAGGCACATCCCAACGAAATGATTGTGCAAGAAAAGGCCTGTGCTGCCTTGAAGCTCTTGTCACCAGCCGACGGCCTTCGTGAAGTGAGCATGGTCGCCTCGGGTGCTGTCGCAGCAATCGTGGCGGCGATGCAAGCTCATGTGGGAGACGCCAATGTTCAAGCCGAGGCTTGTGCTGCCATTGCCGCCATTGTAAAGTACGGTGGAGGAGATCGAGCAACTGTCGTAGCATCCGTCAGTGGAGTTACTGCCATTTTGAATGCAATTGCTGCTCACCCTAGTGATCCTTCCGTTCAGAAGGAAGGCTGCCAAGCCCTCCTTCAATTGACCGAATTTGCTTCCACTGCTAATCTCCCAGAGCTGCCCAAGGCACAGACGGAGCCACTTTTGGCACAAGCGAGAGAGACATTCCCAAACGAATGCGGAGACGCAGTTGATATCTTGATGGGAAGAATGAGTTAGAAGAAGAAGAATGCAGGATGCTGAACAAAATCCACTTGTGGCAACGCCATTTTTAGAAGAGGGAAACAATGACCCACTTTTATGTAACTTCTAGTAGTAGACATCTTTATTTACTTTTAGTCGTCATACAATCCAAACGGTGCAGCAACATCCCTTCGTTATCGCCTCTTCCATTTTACTGAAGAAAGAAATCTGAAACACTTGTAACGCTAGTTGTTGCCTGTAGATGACGTCCTGATTTGCAGTTCTTGCTGGAATGAGAGATATGCATTGCAAACTTTTTCATGTTACTGCTAAGGCCGATGTCTTCCTTTCATCCCAACGCTATCTTTTACTTACGTTAGGTAGATGAACTGTGTATCATAAAACTACCGTACGGAACTACCCAGTACAAGTTCGGTACAGTATTCTAGCTACGGTAGCCAACGGTACCTGCTACGGAGTATAGCTACGGTACTCGGAGTATACTCCGAATCCCGAATGGGTTGACGTAGGCAACATCACACTTCGAATGTTTTCGATTATTACCGGTACTCCCCAAATCGAAGATACTCAGAGTATTATCAGTAAAAGTGTGGGTAAAGCCGCGAAGAGGTGCGACATCCCCAGAGAGCTGGAAGAAAGAGGGACGAAATTGTTGTTATAATTGTTGCGAGGTACTCGTAGTCGTAAAAATGATGTTACCGTATTTCACTCTACTATCTTTACGGTAGTCGTCGTATGATACTACATCAAGTTGAATCTATTTGGCCAACAGCTTGTGAGCAACTCCCATCCGAAGATTCTCAAAAACGAATAAAATAATACGCAATAACAATATATATATTAATAATGATTTATTTGTTATTTCTTTGACAGTGAACGGTATCATGGTGTTGGCCTCTATGTAGTCCTGCATGAACGAAGTCGGCTCACTTGCAAAAGCTACGAGAGGGTTTCGAGGCTATCCTTGGGGTTTTCAAAAGTCTACTGGTAGGTATCGCAATGAAGTGGCGTGTAAAAAGTCCAAGTGGCGGAGCCTGAGACGGCAAATGTGTGGGCTCTATTATGCTGCTGCTGTTAACGGACCGAACATTTCTTCAATTAGACAACGGTGATAACGACCGTTCTTAGTGTGGCCAAACAACAGCAACAACATGCATATTCTGCTCGCTTTGTGGGCCTATTTTGGTCTACAACGCCGTTGCAGCAGAAGATTTATTTCAATAACGTATTACGTTTTATCCACCTTTTGAATCCTAAAAATTGTTTTTGTAGATTTTGTTAGCCTCCTTTCGGTCTTCTCCCCCCAAATTGAAAGCCAACGACCGGCTTTTCGCAGAAATTTTCATACAGGCAGCTGCGATGGCTTCTTCATCTACACAATCGGCGAGGCGTTGCTTCTCTTGTTCGAAAAAAACAACTCTAGCCACTTTTCTTCTGGTTTCAGATTTCCTTTCGGATCCTTTAGAAAAAAGAGACTCTAATCCTCGGATGCAATATTTCTTGTCGTGGCCGAGCTTCAATCCTTCGCGCTCCACCTTTCGGACAAGCATGGAGATCTTCCTTCTGATCAGATCGAATTCGTCCTGTCCGAACCACGCCGCACATGTCTCTTCTTCTGTGTACTCATCCAGAGTCAAGGTTCGTCGGACCCGAACGCTCTCGTCGAAAGAAACCGTCTTCTTTGTACATCGGCCACGCTTCTTGCCGGTGCTGGTTGTTCCCGTTCCAGTAGAGTAAGTGGTTGAAATGCAACGTGTCATTTTGCGACTTTGCGTTCCCTCTTCCATCGAAGAAGGAATTCCCGAGGTTTGCATGGAGTCCGGTAACTGGATCGAGTTGGAGTGGCGCATGTTAGTGTCTTGAGTGGTGAGTTTATCGAGAGGATTTTACTGTTAGAGAATTATGAGCGTCGGTCAATAGAAGTCATTTGCTTCAAGAGGAGGAACATGGAAGAATGTGATGCTGAGACGATGATCAGAGAACAAGAATGTAAGCGGAGAAGGGGAAAAGTGTCAAAAACTGCTTGTCGGGATAATTTTCTTGTTGAACTTTTCATCCAGGATAATGTAACAGTTGAAGA
Organism: Nitzschia inconspicua; assembly: GCA_019154785.2. Lineage (NCBI taxonomy): Eukaryota > Bacillariophyta > Bacillariophyceae > Bacillariales > Bacillariaceae > Nitzschia > Nitzschia inconspicua. The sequence continues at coordinate 617,386 of JAGRRH010000012.1, forward strand.
AGAGAATTAGATGCAAACGTTGAAAATGTCATTAGTGGCATTGACAGAATCGACTTTCCAAAACTTAAAGTAGAAAATATCACTTTCTAGAATGTTTCTCCGAAAAACTTAAGTGTGTACTGATTTTATTCCGGCAATTCGTTGGAGTACGACTACCTTATTACTCCGAGTAGTAGGTAGCAGAATTATCCATTCATCCATCAAGTATCATCTACTTTGCAAACGGCGTACGGACGATTGAGGCATTTACATGTAAGCATCTGGAATCTGGCCTTGGGAGAAAGGCTTTAGCAACAATACTCTACTACTGGTATGTAGCTCGCCAAAAGAGAGTCCTGTTGACTGTGAATTTTCAATAAAAATTTAATGGCTATGCCAACTACTAGCTAGAAGTTGACTCACCCGCCGGGCCCCTCTAGCTAGTGGCGTGGCAATGAGAGTCGCATTGAATATTCTCACTCGGTGTATAGTACATCAGAGGAAATTTTTTACAGTCATTTAACGAGAAGTCATTCGAGCTCTCTGCTGCCTTACAGTTAGAACCAGTGGTGCTTTCTTCTCGTTCAACGCCAGTTTCTCCCCACTGTTCAAGACGGTTTCAACGCAATAACAGAGATTATACAAGTCGGAAAACCTGGGTTGTCTCTTGTAGACCCTTCAATTCAAACATGCTCTTCCGTAATGTTTCTGTTGTGCCCTGCCCCGAGTCCGAAGTGACATCCAGTTCTTCCAACACCCAGATCGTCATAAAGGAATTTATAGGTCTCAAAAAGAGTTATTCCATTTAACTTTTTGAACCAAGCATAAAATATTAATGACCCACATCAGAATTGGAACCTCATTATTTGCAGTATCGTTCAAGTTCTGGATCCCTACAGGTCGCAACTTTGCACATTTCTAGTGTTTTAACTCCTATACAGCCACGAGTTCAGCAGCCAAAATTGAAAAGCGTCTCAAAAAAGTTTAGCATCTCTTGGCATTGAAGCATGTAATTTGGAATCAAATTCTGTTCTCTCTGTAACACCCCAGCACCTGTTTTGCAACCGATGAGTGCGGATATGATGTTGCGCACAAGGAACCCATCCTGAAGAATGACCCCACATTCTGTTCATCCAAGTGTACATTAGTGTCGCTCAAGCTCCAAATTTTTTAGTGTTCTCGAAAAAGGGTTGGCCGTGTTTTTGAAATTTCATATACACATACACTGCATTATAACGGTGGAGAATTGGGCTTGGAAGCATGACAAATAGATATCCTTTCATGGGTGGGGATTGATTTCGATACAATGTAGTCGCTGGATGTGATCACAATTGTAGCAATGGAATGTCCTCCATTTCACGTTTGGCACATAGATACTCCCCCAATAGGACCATGGATACCATTGATATGACATGTACAATCCACCAATCCCAAGTGGACGGAAAGCCGTCATAGAAGCAAACAATTACCAAGTGCACCATAAACAGTGTGAAAGAAAAATCCAGACATTTCTTGGATTTTTCCACGATAATTGCCATAAGAAAGGATCCAATGACGGCATAGCTCATGAATACAGCCAGAGCGTCCGGCCACCCCCTGGTGTGGAAAATTGTCAAGTACTCATCTGTGAACATACGATCAATGGTGACGGGTTGAGCGTACAAGACACGATTGATTTGAAAAAAGAAGCCCAAAAAGAGGTAATGGAAACATTGCATGGCCACGATTTGTGAAAAAATCAAGCGAGGGTTGAAATTCTTCATGCTGGCTTGCCGCAGCCTCGAAACGTTGCCACCACGTCGTTGTGTCCCTGACATTGCCGAATTGTGGAAGGGGTGGATGTGTCGAGATAACTTTCTTTATTTACACTAGCCAGTGGGTGATCCGCGTGCGGTGTAAAGCTGTACTTTCCAAGATCGTAGAGACGGTTTGTTTGGTTTGTGGTACGATTTGTAAATACAATGCCAAGCACGACAGCTCTGACACCTGCCACGAATTAACTTGAAACGACTGATCAACAACCACTGTGAAAATGGTTTGAGGCATCACCAGTCAGTTGATATTGTGTCGATGTCGGTATTGTCTTTCGGTCAAATACGTCGTATTCGGGACCAGAAGTACAACTACCGGTACGTACTACCGTATTCCGAGTACCCGGTACTAGCTAGCTAGAGTAGGTTATGGCTTTCGTGACAAGCGGGAGAGAGATGGTTCTTCTCGTTCTGTTCAACGTTCCACAGCCTGCCGGAACAAGTCTATTCGAATACGACGAACGGTTCATCCTCAAAATTGATGACCGTCACGCCAATTTTCAAAGTAACGTACTACGACTACCGGTAGGTATCATAGCAGTCGAAACCCTTTTGGTGGCGCAAATGGACAAATTGGATTCAGGTTTAGGGCGAATGACCGACGACCAATTCTGGAATACGACAGCGGTAGGGATGTCTAGAGGGATTCGGCAGTGGACTACTTTACAGTTATCATAGAGTAGGTAGAGAATCGAGACATGAAAAAAGTGGCTTACTATGAAGGAGCGCGACTCAAACCAGGACAGAGGTCAAGTGCTCGCTCCAACAAATCTTTCTCTAGCCTTAAGAACTGTGGTTCAATCAAGGCTCTATCTATGCACAATATAATAATTTGTCTGTGTGCAAACTTCAAAATCGGTGGATGGCTGTCATGTGGGAAACCTACCAATAAACGTATGATCCAGCATTTGCAATTACAGTCCCAACATTTTTGATACTCAACCCTTGGGCACAAACCTTGGCATCCAGCAAACCTCAGATCACAGCGATTATTGCAATTGCTCTTCTCCGATACCAGTGTCCACGAGTCCCATGCTGGACCGTTGATGTTGATTGAAAAAATCTCGAGATCATTTCCAAACTTTGGAGCGCACCCAACTTCCTTTTCATGAGAAGAGATTTGTTACGTTTTTGCACTTGCATTTGCTACTCTAGTAGTAGTAGTTTGGAAAGCACTTACGACTAAAGGCGGCATTGTTCGATGATTTGGAAGATGCGTTGACGATCTGGAGGCCACAAAAATTCCATGTTCAGATGCGAGATACTGGTGACACCCAAACTTCTCAGGTCATCTTTCAAATCTTCTTTTAGAAACGTCAACATCCGTTCCAGCCCATCACTCCCTTCGCATGCCAATGACCAAAGAGCAGGCCGTCCGAGCATCACACCAGACGCTCCCAGACAAAGTGCACGGAGAATGTCCCCCGACGTTCGTACACCCGAGTCCACGAATACCGGGATTCGTCCGTTGACTTCCGCTGTCACTGCCGGTAGCGCTTCAATGGCAGGTACGGCAAAATCGCATTGACGTCCTCCATGATTGCTAACCACAATGGCGTCGATGCCGACAGCCAACGCCATTCGTGCATCGGCTGCCGATAATATTCCCTTGGCGACAATGGGAATCTTTTTTCCATTCGATCGTTTGGAAATAGCTTCTTTGCCATTGACAATCTCTTGAATCCACCGCACATCTTCCCAATCTAATTTGAATGAGTTTGTTCCACCCGGATTCTTTCCTTCGTCTTGCATCTTTCCCATGTATACGGGATCCAAGAGTTGTTGCAATGTTGTCGTATCAAAGCCAACCGCTGCTTGGTTCGGAAAGAAGGGTTCCTCCAGACTGGAATAAGGGAACTTGCCTTTCATGAAATACGGAATCATACGATTTTGGACACGTTGGTGAGGATGGTCGCAAGTCAATAGGATGGCGGAAAAGGCGTCGTCACCCGCCGACAATGCCGTCTCGACGGCCGCCTTCACCAAGTCACGCTCTTCAAACATGTACAAATGAAGCCATTTTACACCACTTTCCTGTAGGACATCTGTGTAGAGCTTACTGGCAAGCATAAAGTTGTAACAATACCCAGCACCGGCAGCACCGGCTCCTCGGGCAGTCGCGATCTCTCCTTCTGGACATGCCAATACATGAAAGGCGCTGGGTGCAATCAAGACGGGGAGTTCCAATCGTTGTCCGAATATCGTCAATGTCGTGTCGACTTGTTCCACATCTCCCTGCAAGATGCGTGGTAGCAGTCGCAGCGAATTGAAGAATGTGCGACAGGCGTCCGTGGTGGTGCTGGGATCGGAAAAGTATTGAAAATACGTTTTGGACAATGGTGCGAGCTTCTTCATGGCCATGGCCTCGAATTCGGCAACTGTTTTGGGTGGGATGGACTCTTTCAATGCTTGGTATCCTCGCTCCTTCGTCAAGGCGTCCTCGTCCAAATCAGTATTATTTGTGATGCAACGACGGTAGACAGAAATGGAGATGGTCAACGATACGATGGCAATAGCAGTTGTTGTTCCGACGGCGGCAGCGACAACTGCCACGGCCAAGGTTGTGGAAGGCGCAGTTCGGGAGGAGCTCATAACGTGAATAATACACCAAAAGGTTCATGCACCAAGTCAAGAAAACAAAATGGAACACAATATGGGATCCCAGCCTGCTTCTTGTTGTTTCTCTGGTGTTCTAATAAAAAACGACAGAAAATTTTCATTCGGCGTGAAAGAATTTTACGACGTATTGATGAGAGTATTGGAAAAAAGATTTTTTTCTTGATCATCAGCGTAGTAATAGTAGATATTGTACTTACGGTAGTACTTGACTAGGTACCTACTCTGGACTCCGGATGTATCATACGGTACTGGAGCATCCGCGATTTGGTGAGATCATTACCCCTAACTCTAAAACGAAATGTTTTCTGTTTTCAGCTCGATTTTGGTGTTAACATTGAATCACGAATGCGGTTGTTTCTCAGACGTGTTTATTTGTCACCACTTTTGTCACCACTTTTGTCACCACTTTTGTCACCAGTGGTGACAAATTTGTCACCAGTGGTGACAAATTTGTCACCAGTTAAGAAGGGGTAGAATTACCCCTCGATTGCTCGTTACTTCTAGAGGGTTCGGGTAACCGTCGCGTATCCTAAGTATTTAATAATAATAACGTTTCAACAGCAATCAACACTGACGTAAGTAGTAAAATATTTATTGCATTTTATTTAAGGGGCGTAAAAACAGGGGACGTTCTGAGGGTATTCGGATTTGTCACCACTTCAATTTGTCACCACTTTTGTCACCAGTGGTGACAAATTTGTCACCACTTAGAAATCCTTAATGCATGAGGAATTTGAGTCCCGGAGCGACAAAAGTTTATTGCTGAACTTTTTAATAGAGTTAGAGTTTTTCAATGTCAGCCGTATTCGTGGATGCTCCTGTAAACCGTAAACCGATTTACCCATACGTACGGTATTACGGTAGGTAGTACGGTATCACGATGGGCATTCTCAATTCGTATCATACGTACTCGGAGGGTATGATATGTCCTATCGTACTTTCCTAAGTATGTCGTACGTAGTACTCCCTGTACGTCGTATCATCGTATCATAATTATGGTAGGGGATTCAAATTGGGGGAAGGTAGGCTGAGTGCGTACATAGCATGGACGCATGGACGCCCTCATGATCAATTTTTTTTACAGTAGTAGAGTAGAGTTTATCGTGTTACAGTTACCGGTAGTTGGTTTCGAGACCTGCCTCGGACGGACGACTCCGCTATTGGGAGAGTACAGTAGCTAGCTCTCTACTAGCTAGAGAGAGTGGTGAAGAAAAATACAGCATCACACACAAAAAAGGTTTTACGGAACAACAGCATAAGAACTAACAGTAAAAACGTTGTACTGGAGTAGTAGTAAGTAATAAAACGAATAAACGACGACGACAACAACGAAACCAAATAAATGCTCTGTGGTGGTGCAATCTGGTATACGACGTAGTCCATTACTTTGAAAGACGAGAAAACAATCCTTTTTTTGCGCCATTCCCATCAGGAGATCGTTTGCCAAATCGGTTATATGGCCGAAATCAATCGAAAGTCGTCGTCGTCGTCGTCGTCGTCGTCACTGGCGAACACGAAAATACCGGTTGGCAGGTTTTTGAGCAGTTAGCTCATGCAATCCAAGGAACATGCAACATGATTTTTTTTGGTTTCCATTTCCGAAATTGGAGGTTGTATCTCATGTTTTTTTTTCGCCACCCACCCTCGTTTCGCCTTCACAGTTAGTTCCCCTTTTGTGTGGCACGAGTGACGGCATCTTTGGGTATTTTGAGCCGTTCAAGATTCAGGTTGAAGTGCGATTTGGTTGTTGGTACCCTTGGATAGTCCTTTATGATTCAACGAGCTACTGGTATTGCATCCAGGCAAATGACAAAAATCATGGCAACAACAGAGACGGCAACAACCGCTTTCGAGTCTATCACTCTTGGGATTGCTGGTGGAACGGGTGCTGGAAAGACGACGTTGGCGCGGGCTGTGTACAAGCAACTGGGTGGAGAAAAGAATTGTGTCTATTTGACCCATGACCATTACTACCGAGACTTGTCTCACAAACCAATGGAAGAACGTTCCAAAACAAATTTTGATCATCCCGACAGTTTGGAGACGGAATTGTTGGTCCAACATTTGCAAGAACTCAAACAAGGAAAAATTGCTGTCCTCCCCACCTACGATTTTGCAACTCATTCCAGAACGCCCGTGACGACTATGGTGCATCCAAAGAAGATCATAATTGTAGAGGGGATTTTGATCTTCACACATCCAGAGCTGGTGAAAGAATTGGATATCAAAGTCTTTGTGGATGCTGACAGTGACACCCGAGTAGTACGACGCATTCGAAGAGACACTGTGGAACGAGGGAGGACTCTGGATTCCATCATGCTCCAGTATGAAACCTATGTCAAACCGATGCATGCTGAATGGGTAGCACCGTCCAAAGCAAAGGCAGATGTCATTGTCAATTCTGAGAATGGACAAAGCACCAACATTGCCTTGGCCATGCTGTCGAACCATTTGCTTGTAGCTGGAGGGATTCTCCCTTCAACTTCCAATGAGAATCAAGATAGGTAACAGTAGTTTCATTGTAATTGGAAAAGAAACAATGTGAACTGATTTTAAGATTCTTATGTACTAATACGTATGTTCTTTGAAAACCTTGATTTTTTGGTGCAATGCCGAGAGTAAGCCCATGGGAGGGGTCATTGGTCAGCTTCTGCGTGCTTCCAGTGCATGTTCTCTGCCCTTGTTTCGTATTCGTACATACAACATGGCGCTTGATAGGATAGACAATGCCAGATAGTGAAGCAAGTAGAAAGAATTTTGGATCTTCGCAATTTTGTTGCCGCCTCAGTTCGACGGTCCAGCTAGCACCTTTCCAGGAGAGACACAATGGTGGCTTATCCTTGTCGCCGTCGCTGTACTCCAGTGAACAAAATAACTCATTTGCCAGTAAGGTTGAGAGCAACGGAGACTTCCATTGAGATGGAGAAGGCAGCATTGGATTAAAGGATGTGTTTGGCTGCATTGGTTCTCTACAAAGAACTTTTGGGGCGGTGCGTCTACGCAGTGCTGCTTTCGTTGAGCGATAAACTATGGAGACATTCTATTTTTAGGCCATAGCTACCAATTACCAGCGACCATCGATTCCACCACTATCCAATGCATGATGAGAGTCATTCACCTAGAGGAGGGAAGTTGTCGTTTTCGATTAATCAATATTTGTATCTGCTTCTACTTCGTTAGTTTCCATTAGTGTCAGCACTAGCCCCAATTCCTCTCTGGTAGCAATAGTTTCCTTGATGTCCTGGCGACTGAAATGCGGAACATCCTGCCTCGGGACCCTGCAGATTTGCAAAGACCCCTGACACCACCCACCACACCCATCACATGCCGATAATCTGGTAGTAGGGCCAGTCGAACAGGCTCGTAGAGTGCCGCAAAGAGAACGGCAAACGATTAGGAAAAGGAAAGGGGAGTCCAAGGTGAAGTCATGTTAGATGACGTCTCATTGTACACCTTTGTCAGATGAATGACACTGCAATATCTTCCAGACCAACTTCTCGGAGGCGGAATCGGTGGCAGCTGGTAGGCGGTACTGCCTCAAAACAAGTTTCTCAATATCTTAGGGAATGGAATCCTGTTAAATAGAAATGTTCAATAGAATTAGACAACAAGAACATCTGCGATTGTGTCTTTGCTGCGAAAAGATTCTGTAGTCGTCTTGGGCCTTCTTCTTAGTGATAGGTTCAGATCAAGCAAGGCTCATTCTGAAATATTGAACACAATTAGACAACAAGAGCTTCTGAGATTGTGTGTTTGCTGCGAAAAGATCCTATAGTCATCTTTGGGACTTCTTCTCAGTAATAGGTTCAGATCAAGCAAGACTGGTTGCAGCATGTCGACTGTAATTTCCCAGCGATGTGTCCAATGGCGCATGGTGGTGACCTTTCCATTGTCGAAGATAGGGAGAGAGTTTTCGATCACTGCATTGCTTGTTCCATCGCGTCGGCAGCCGCGATAGCATAAAGATTTTCGTTAGATGCCCTCCTGGAAGGGCGCAATGGTGGTACATCATGATCACGGCCGCTGGTGTTTCGAAAGAAATGATCCATCAATGAGGTTGAGACCAAGGCAGACTTATTTTGAGATTGTGAAGGTACAACCAGATAGGTGGAAGAGCTCGGCTGCACTGATCTTGTAATATGGACCATAGGGGCGAATCGCTCCTCCTTTATGAACGCAACATCGTCTACGCAGAGTTGCTTTCTTTTATTGAACCACTGCGGTGACGCAGCATCGTCTCGAACAAGAACCATTTCATGCCGTTCTGTCCCCAAAGAAGCGAAATATTTTCGCAGCACCATCGTTCTTCCACAAATAAATTTTTGTTTATTGAAAATAACTACTAGCTACAATGGTAGAGTAGAAGTAATATGAATTATTGATGATGAAATTGAGAGAGAAAATAATGTCATCAAGATTTTGTGATTGTATCGAACTCGCCTCTACTTCGATGATGAAAAGTAATGACACAAAAACTGTCATATTTTTGAGAAAAAGTTTCCGACTTGCGAAAAGATCGATGAGAATAATAAACCGAAACATGATTGGATTGTCAGTGTTTTCGCACTGCGACTGTCCTCATTTTTGGATTTTTGGGAAGAGAGTTCATGGAGGAGAATGCCTCGTAGTGGGGTCCATCCTTGAAACGGCAAAGGTGGCTCGATCTTTCAAAACACGTAAAACATACGTCGTACTAACAGGGATGTACACATTTCGAAGAATGGAACACTGATTCACGTTCTTCTTCCTGGGTTCCCTTCCTCATATATTTATTGAACTTCTTCACGGCGTGAGAAAGATCGAAAATTTTTGTATCTTTATAATTGCTGCTACTTAAGGCCCGCTGTTGTCCACAATGAAGAGAGAAGTGCGAAATTTCAACTTCATTTGTCTCATTCGGAAAACATTCTTCTATTTCTCTCATTACTGATCCCAGTGACGACACGCACAACCCAGGACATGTATAAAAATTTCAACTTTACTAGTAGAGAGGTTGTTTGCATTCCTTTTTTGTATGTATTTCCGGCCTGGTGCGCCTAACGCTAGCCATCGAACCGCTTTCAAACCAATGTTTGGAATATTGACCGATGACCAGCATGAGCTTCCCATAGCTCAAAAGAAGCGTCACAGGCAAAAGAATGTCGTCTTTCTCGTTTCAATGTTCTCGGTATTAATCATGATCCGTTTTGTTGGTCACTTTGAATCGCATAAAACTCAGTGACTCCGGTCATTAACTACATCTAGGGGCAACCTTCAAGGATCCCTTCGTGTTCGCACATTCAGGAGACGAAAATTGGAGTTACCACATTGGTTACACTTCTATGTTCTTCATCGATGAAATCATGTGTTCTTCAAGAAAAGACTTCATTGTAATGAAAAGTACAAGGGAAAACACCTTTCTTGATTTGTCACAATGCAATTTGTATTGACGCGGTCGAAAATTCTCCATTCAGTTTTTCCTCTTCTCAAACAAAGTAGCTCTCACTGATTATGTTTGTGCTTGAGACTGTTGAAATCGACCTTGTACCCAAACTCTCCGCCGACGTTGGCCGGTGCCCTTATTTGTGTAGAGGCGGCGGAGGTACTTGACCTCCACGATTTCCAATCCTGCTATAGAGCCAAACAAATGTGTCACTTCCTCTAGAGTAAAGTAATAGCACTTTGTTCCATCATGTTTTTGATAAAAGTTGTCCTTGATACGTTTGGAACGAGAAGTCCCAAGTTTCATTTGAGCTTCGTCGTACCGACCATAGTCTCGAAAGACTAATCGGCCTCCAGGCTTCAACGTTGAAGCAACATTCTTCACCGCATTTGGCATAAATGATGGATCAATGGCAGACAAACAGAATAAGAGGGTGGTGACATCGGAAATACCGTTACAACATCGAGGGAGGTCTCTAGAGATGTCACAGACATGGCCAAAAATGGCCTGTCGGGGTGATTTTGTGGCTCCACTCTTGTTGAACGCAATGAATCGTTCATCTTGTTGTAGGAGCTGAATGGCTTGTTGAGAAATGTCCAATCCATGGATCACGTCCCACCTCCTCCCATCATTATCTGGCTCTGTCAAGGGTAGAATGGCATTGCCAACCCCACATCCAATTTCTACCAACGTCCTTGCACTTTTGGAAATCGACTTATGTTGCACATCAGTATTGGTGCTCTCATCGATAAACGGTTGTACAAACTCCTCTGGAAATGTCTTTTCGAGATAGTGTCGATCTTTGAAGAAGCGCGTTCCGTGATCGGTGTAAAATTGGTCCCATGCATTCGCATCGTAGTCTCCAGCATGGCCGTCATTATTCGAACTAGATATGTGATTGGTGGGTATCGTACACTTTTCAAGATGAGATTGAAGTGTCTCTTGTGCCATTTCTTCATCCTCCATCGTCCAAACATCTTCGGTCCAAAAGTCTCGTGTTTGTTGGGAGGAACATGCTTGCTCCTGTATCCTGCCTTTCCGAAAAATGGTATAGTACGCTGCTGCAGAACTGAATTCGTTTTGAGGATCATTGATTTGCTGTACATGTAGGAATGGGTCCGGTTCCGCCAACATGTTGGCATCGTCAGGACTTCCAAGGAGTTCTACATCGCCGTTGGGATATAATTGACATGCGATAGGCACGGCATTGGCAGGTCGCAACGTTGCTCCATCCATAACAGCAGAACGAATGACATTGTAGTGACAGACCACCGCAATGGTTGTTTCCGATCGGGACTGGTATAAAAACTGAAAGAATTTTCGCAGTCGATCTCTTTTCACCACGGACGGAGAATAATCTCTTGGCCAGTCGGGTGGTCGAAGTGTATCGACATCCACCACTGTTTGATTTTGTCGAGTGGCTAACATGTCGGTTGCATCGCTCAAGACTTGCTCTATTTTGCGAGGGGTGTTTTCTGGTACTTTGGAACCAATTTCTCTCAAATCATAGCCAACCAAAACGCTCTTGTCAGGAAAGGCCAATAATGCAGTATGCAAGGCTCGTGTCAACGGTGATGACACCACCAATTCGATCGATTCAAGGTCCATTTTCTCGCCCAATAACTTTCGTATTGAGTACGCTTGGGATGTCCCCTTGGACGTCAAACCGCAATCGATCAACCGACGGTCAGTCTTTCGGTCCCATCCCAATCGCTTCGCCGTTTGTCCCATGGACTCGCCATGTCGTATCAAAAAGATACGTTTTGGAGGCAGAGTGGTGTCTCTAGAGACGATGGGAGATCCATCGATACGGCGTCGCAATTTCTTTGGAGTGGGTGTCGGTCCATATCCATTCATCCTCTTGTTGTTGATTGACAATGGTTTTTGTTTGGGTTGATGGTTGGTGTCATGTCCGGGAGGAAAAAAGAATTTGTGCGGGGAACCCAAAAATGAAAAAGCAAAGAATCGTAACACACTACCGGTACTCCAGTACTACGTCGTACACATCATACCTCTGTGAAGTACCGTCTGCTACGCCAACTCGAACAAGTCTGCGTACCGTAGTCTCAAAGTGAGTACCGTAGTCGACGACGTCGACGACTGCTGGTTTGATAGCTCTCTATGATACCTACCGGTAGCTACCGTAGTCTACTCTACTAGCTAGCAGAGAGTATTTGTAAAAAATGGTTGTCATCGTAATAGTTAGGTCTATCCGGTAGGTAGAACTAAAGCAGTCCGAGTAGTAGTACAACGAAGTGAAATCACAAACAAGAATGACTTAACAGTTAAGGACGAATTTGCTCGCTGTAAGTCATCACCTATGACTGTGAATTATGCGGTTGATCTCCTTTTTGGTTCGATGGATCTGTTGCGTAGTAGCAATGAAAGATTTCATCGTATATTCAAAAAACTATATATTGGATTTCTTAAGATGAAGAGAGCAATTTTTATTTTTCGCCAAACATTCTGTGTTGTATAGTCCAAGTAGGAGAATTCCATTTTCTTTCTTTTGGTCAACATCATGTGAGTTACTAAGCAGAACAACTGTCAAGCTTCGATTCGACCACTTCCAAGTTCTTGAGGGTGGCAATATCAATCACGCATCGATCTGCCAGAGATTCTCCGTTCATCATAGCCTTGAACTGCTGGTTTGCTTCTTTGGCATCAATGACACGGTACTCGGGAACAACCTTGTGCTTTGCACAAAATTCCAGCATCTCTTGTGTCTCAGGGACACCACCGATCGGGGAACCCTCAATGGTATAGTAATTGAATATCATGGGCATGGCACTGACTTCAAATGGCTTTCCAACAGCACCCAACAATACATATGTACCACCTGCCTTCAACACAGGCAGTAGGGATGCAATATCATGAGGTGCCGACACTGTGTCCAAGACAACATCACAAGAGCGGATAGCAGCCTTGATATTCTCCTCATTTGAATGAACAATGTATTCACAACCAAGCTTGATGGCTTGTTCCTTCTTTTTGTCATTTCGGGAAAGAATTGTGACACTGTCCACACCCATTGCCTTGGCAAGTTTGATCGCCATTTGTCCCAGCCCACCAAATCCAACAATGGCAACCTTCTTGCCCTTGCCACCACCCTTTTGCAGAATATGACGATTGAGTGGCGAATAGGTGGTAATGCCAGCACATAGAAGGATGCCAGCATACTTCATGTCGATGCCCTCAGGAATGTGAAACACAAAATGCTCATTGACGGTGATGGCAGTAGAATATCCACCATTGGTGTGGTTGCCTTCTGCATCCTTCATATTGTCCCCTTTGCCTTTTGGGAAGACAGAACCATATGTTAGGATGAGGTTGGGACAGAGCTGTTCGAGGCCATCTTGGCACATATCACAGTTGCGGCAAGATTCGATCATACACCCGACACCAACGTTTTCTCCGACCTTGAATTTGGAGACAGAACTTCCAATTGCGGTGACGATACCAGCAATCTGGAGGGGGGGGAGCAGCAGAGGGACGACGAGACAAACTGCTGTGTTAGAATTTTCGATGTCCCCATCATCCCTTCCGACGCGTGACAAGGCATCTTAAAATCTGCACACCTCATGTCCTGGAGCAATGGGCCACGAATCCAATCCCCAATCACCGTTGCAGGCGTGGCAATCTGAATGACACATACCACAGTATTGAATGTCAATGGCAACATCGTTGGGTCCGACCTCCGGACGGGCAATTTCAAAGCAATAAAGATCGGCTTGTGTGTCAAAGGATCCCAATGCGAGGGCATTCTTAGTGGCATTCGACAGGGTGGCCATGGTTGGAAGGCTTGTTTGGATTGGTTTTACCTGCAGAGATGGTGTAGACTTTGTTTCACGAGACGCGGATTTATGAAAACAGTTGTGTGATTTTGACGTTCCTTTATTATTTTCATTGTTGTGCTTCTTCCCCTGCACTCAGCGGATGCGTAAAGTGATCTGTTCCTGGACCATCTTCGATGATCGAGGATGATGTGATACTCCTGTCGGAAAAAATGGGAAGTGTGGGCATTTTTGCGCTATTGAGCAAATGGAATGGCGGTAGTATGGTGGTTTCGTCTTTCGACGGTATTATTGTATGGACGCACTGACTGTGAAGCCTTCTATTGCCTGTATCGTAGCACAAAATGATCCCCTGTCATACCTTCTACCGGAGTATGATTCCGCTTGACGCTTTACCCGACGAAGTTAATAGTTTAGTTTTTATTACTGTTAATGCTGTTTCACAGTTAATCTGGAAATCGTGGAACTCGATCGAACACCCGTCCCAATCCTTATGATGTTCTTCGTACGTATGATAGTACCCTCGGATTAGTACCGGTAGTACCGTACTCGCATCATACGGACGTCGAATAACATGATGATATCCTTTGAGCTTGGCGCGAGCGTTCATCATACTTTTTATGATACACAGCCATGTGAAAGATTGACGACTGTGATGAGTTGTGACGTTTTGACAGATGTGACTGTCAGTTGTGAGTACCGTAGTAGGTAAAAGGTAACACCACGCAGTGCGGAGTTAGGTAACTGTAAAACGCGTGGGCTGATGCTGCCAACTACTACCAGTACTACCGTACTCTGTACCAGGTACGTACTAATACGTACCGCAGACTACAAGGTGCTACCGTACAGGTACGTACCTGTTACATGTACCTGGTACTACTGGGAGTACACTCCAGTGCTACAGAGTGCGCATGCAATTTTTATCAGAGCGCGTGCCCTTGCACGAAGACGCAGCCGTTCTCCTCTACCGTAGTTTTGGTGGTATAATATACCCCTGGGTTTAGTAAGCACCCCTCATTTTCAATGTACATCGGAACGTGCCGTTGAAGGACAGACGTACTTCGGAAAAACTTTCCAAAATTCCGAGATTCCATCAGTGCTCAAGGACTGCAGTCAAATTGGTCAAATCAAAGCCACAATGTTGGGACCAATTGCAACACAAAAACACAAAATAACAATGAACGACAATACAATCGGTTCTTTGGTACCCATTTACGGCATCGCAAGCACAGATCTTGGTTGTTCCTGTGAACACCATGCTATTTGCGGTTCGCTGGTGCACATAGACATGCTGGTTAGGTTCAAAAAGATGGTTGTATACAGTGGTAAGTGGTCAAAAGGTACAACAAGCACAGCAACAACAACAGAAGTATGAGATCCCCTACCGTAAGGCTAACAGCCTAACAGTAAAGCAGATTATTCTTGAGGTGAAAAGCAAAACAATCGTACATGGTGATGACAAATACGGGAGATAAGGATGCCACCCAACCATATAATCAAACAGTACTATATTAGTTGAAGTGTTGTTGTAGTGGAAGCGGGCCGATCAACAGAACAACGAAACAAACTGTCAAGAAAGATCTATTTCAAATTTCAAACAAATATATTGCAATCATGACGACGTCTACAGCGAGCCCCAAAAAGATACAGGCCGCTAGTGGCTTGTTTATGACTATCTTTGTCACGATCCATCTCGTCAGTCATTTTTTCCTCAATAGCAGTTATGAACGGGCAGATTCGATAATGATGACATTGCGTCGAGTCTATCAGAATCCTATCTTTGAGGTACTGTTCTACGTTGCAATGATTTCACACTTTTACGCCAACTATCATACCTTTCAAAGTCGCTCCAAAATAGCAAAACTACATCACAAAAATAAGAATGACGATCGCAACAACATCCACAGCAAGAACAAACACACCCAAACGACCGATCATGGAGAATACGAATTGAAGGGACATCGTATCGCGGGATATACCTTGTCTTTATTGGTAGTGGCACATGTCATAGCGGTTCGTCTTGTACCATTGGTCTTTTTTGACAATGCACAAGGCTTTGACTACTCCTTCGCAGCCATGGCCATTGTCGTTTTCCGGTATCAGTCCTTGTTTAAACTCTACTACATTGTGCTAGGAATGGCCGGAGGATGGCATTTGATTTATGGTGTGCGCTCTGCCATGGCAACTCTTCGAGGAAGATCCGTCCAAGGCACTACGTTCCCCACGCCCCTCAAATTACTGGCCTCAATCAGTCATAAACTGCTCATTTCTGCCGTACTGGCATTGGGCAAGTATGCGACGACAACGGAATGGACCGAACACCAAAAGGAATGGCACAAGCAATTCTTTCAACTGTTTGGAATGCAGTTGACGAAACCGTAACAACAAAACGAAGGAATCGTACGCATGGAATCAAGATACAATTTATATCAAACTACCAAGTACTACATGGTAGTATACAAAGTACAATTAGTATATATTTTTATAAGGCAAGTATTGTATTCGTCCAATGACAATGTCATGGTTTGTAAATACAGTGCTTCACACAATGTTTTCATGGTGGTTGGCGTTGTTGTCGTGGAAGAAGATGAGGATATGGATGATTTATGTGGAAGTGCCCAACATTGGGTGGATACAACCATGTTTGACGGTGCTGATGATGATGATGATGAATCCTTCTCGGTATCATTTTGTTGTTCTTGTTGGTCTTGTTCTTGTTGCATTAAAACGGTAGACAATTGTATCTTCATATCTTCACCCAATGTATGAAACGACGAGACACTACAAAGGGGTATCGTATCATTGATCCGGGGACATTGTGCAATGAACGCTTCGGTATTCCAATCATGATCATGTTGATGTTGATTGTCATGTTGGTGTTGGTAGTAAGATTGTAAATTGTGTAGTAGTTCGACATGGTGTCGTTCGAAGTGATGTGCAATGGCGACATCAAAATCGGCAAGAAGGAGCTGTTTGCCTCTCCAATTGCGGATTTGTTTCCCTTGCAACCCATAGCTTCTGGCTATCGAGCGCAAGGACCCATTCTTGGCCAGCCTTTGTTCGCAATCACGCACAATTTGCAGCTTTTTGACCGTTTGTTAGTCGTTTTCGTGCCATTTTGATGTGTTACGAGATGTTGCAAAAATGACAACTTGATGAGAAGACAGATTATCGTTTTTCGGGAGAACGACATGACAAGTGAGTCCCTGATTTCGCGTCAGTCACGACGGAATTTCAAATCGATCTAAGTAGTAATTTAATTTGAATAGTACATCTTCTACATACGTGAATAATTCGCTGGCTTTAGTAACCACCCAGGTCCGGCACTGTACATTTGGCGCTTATTATACCACCGAAATTACGGTAGATCAATATCCTGCTTCACTGTCAATGACATCCCAACCTCGTGCCTGGCACAATCCAAAAAGTTGATCCCAGTTCGTCCAAAGAAGATGAACTACACTTAATAAAATCGTTTCTCTGGTGTCCCAATGTTCCGATCCTTGTCGTAGAACTTGAAATCACATTGAAATTGCTACCATCGTCTCCACCTTCTCTCTCTTTTCAGTAAACAAGTACAGTGACATGCGTATCTTTGCCATCACATGATCGCCGATCGAAGCTTGAATGGTAATGGCTTGCCTCAAAGGATCATAAAGAAGAAAAAGTACTGTTATTGTTATACTTGAAACACTTGAAACGATGGGAGTTGATTCTGAGGCAAATCAGGAGCATCGGTTTCCTTTACCTCCTCTCACCCGACTGTTTCCGTTTTGGTTCACAGTAGCCGCAGCCCTTTGGTCCATCTCGATCGTTTACGCCTGGAACTCAGACAAGGCTTGGGAGGCAATCCAAAAGGATATCATTGATCCGGTAAGTCGTTTTGGATCGAAATTGCAGGATTGGTTGGAAGACGATGCGATTTCTGACAACCTTCTGTTGTCATAGCTCTTCAAGTCCATCAAAGACCCGGTTGCAGTCGATTGGTCCTTCATCCTTGGTTGCTTCACGGTTCCAATCTTGTTTGCTGCATGTCTCGGTTACTTGATTTTGACAAACGCGCCTCTTCCAGCCAACCAAATAAGCTGGGTAAACAGAATTGTTGCTTTCATTGTGAGGTTTCGTCCAGCTTCAGCTGAAGAAGGGTATCATATTGCCAAGAAGAACCAATTTCTCATTGGAGAGCCCAACTTCAATGTACTTGCGCTTTTCATTGTTGGCTTGCCTTTTATTTCTCAATGCATTTATTTCAAAAATTCGCTGGAATATACTGAGAATGAGGCGGTCGAGTATGGTTGGGATCAAGAGCGCCTTCAGCGCGAAAGAACATTATCTGTGTCATACTTGAGTGGCTGGATTGGTATCTTTGCTTTGATGTGGTTTCTCATTCCAGTGGCAAGACACTCGGTGCTGTTGGTAGCTCTTGGGTGGAGTCCAGTCCATGCACTTAGAATCCACATTTGGGCAGGACATCTTTCCTTCACCTTTGTTGGAATTCATGCTCTTACTATGTTGATTGTGTGGTTTCAAGAT
This sequence comes from Nitzschia inconspicua, assembly GCA_019154785.2. Taxonomy (NCBI): domain Eukaryota; phylum Bacillariophyta; class Bacillariophyceae; order Bacillariales; family Bacillariaceae; genus Nitzschia; species Nitzschia inconspicua. The sequence continues at coordinate 635,544 of JAGRRH010000012.1, forward strand.
CCAATTCCTGTCTACCAGCAATTCATCCCACCTGCTAATTGTTGGGCCTGGAATGCTAACAACACATCTTCAGAGCTTGAAGAAGAGGGAGAGATCCACTATGGGTGTTCCTGGCAATGGTTCAACTTAACTGGCTTGATTGCCATGATCATTTTCATTATTCTTTGGGTTTCAAGCCTACATTGGTTCCGACGTCGCAACTATCGCCTCTTCTACCTAATGCATGTAATTTTTGGAACATTGATGTTGCTGTCTTCTCTGCTCCACTATGCATTCATGGTGATGTACTGGCTTCCAAGTATTACGTACTACTTGGCTTCAACTTCGCCTACCCTCATCCAAGCCCTTGCATCTAGATACCGAGGAGGAGTCAAAATTACAAAGGTTGTGGCAATTGAAGATTCCTCTGGCTGTGTTGAAGTCCATGTTGACACAGCAAATGATGCTGCATATGCCCTAAACCGCATGCCCTCTCAGTTTGTCAAACTCTGTGTTCCAAAAATTTCTGTGGTATGGCATCCATTTACAGTCTTTTCCCATGCCCATGATGCCAAAACTTTGCGATTTCTTGTCCGACCAGTGGGACCATTCACAAGAGAGCTTACAAACCAACTAACCGGATCTATCAGACCAGTAACAATTCTGGATGGTTTTTATTGTGGAGCCAACCGATGCCAACAGGCTCTGTTGCATGACCACATTACTATTGTTTCTGGTGGTGTGGCTATCACTCCTTTTCTGTCCATGATTCCAGCGTTGATAAGAGAGATCTCTTCCAAGCCCACCAAGAGTGCTACATTGAGATCTATTTCTTTGCATTGGGCGTGCCGCGAGAATGGTCTGTTGTTATACATCACTAACAACTACCTCAGCAACTTTCAAGAACAGGCAGCTGCTGCTGGAGTCAAGCTTGACATTACTGTCTACAACACCAATGCAGCAGGTACCACTACTGATGATGAAGGCAGAAGAATGATAATGGCACAAAAGACATCCAACACCCTTGATGAAACAATGCAAGATAGCTGTCTCAATAGTGATGATTCCAAGAAGAGTAGTGAAGAAAGCAAGAACTCCAGTGTTGAAGGAGTGACTTTTGTTCTTGATGAAGTTTCTTCCGTCACTGAAAAATATGGGGAGTCCCCCTGCACCAATATTCCAACTGACTTGAGCAACAATCAAAATACAGATGCAGGATTTGGAATGGAGCTTGGGCGGATGATGCCTGCTCGTTTCTCCACGATTTACTGGAACATTCCGACGTTTGTTGCATTCAGCCTCCCCATTTGGCTTGGCTTTGTTCTCATTCATGAGACCTATATCCTTGATGAACCTGTCAATTTCAAAGAGCTATCAACAACAGCCTTCTACACTGTAATATTGGTGTTTGGCTTTGCAGCCTTTGGTGTCATTGTGGAAGTCGTTGTGCTAAAAATGAGGAGCCACTGGCCATCAGAACGTTTTGATGACTTTGAGTTGGAAGTTGCAGCTCCAATTGACACGACATGGTTGAAAGAGGAGGATGAGACCAATGACTCTCTTGTGACTTTCAAGGTTCTTTTTGGACGTCCAACAACAGAGCAGATTATGAAGGAGGCTAGACATGCAGAATCTCCTGGGATCTTCCTATGTGGTCCTGAGAAGATGATCAAGATGGTAAAGGGTGAGACCAGAAAAGAGAACTCTTGGTTGGGACGTACCCGTTTCTGTGTTTATGATGAGCCCTTTGAATTTTGATGGGAAGGCGCATTATCTTTATGATTGATATTCTATAGCAAGAGCGTGCATTGCGGGTTTCACCAGATTGCCTTGATGTTGCTAAAAAGGTGGTGGTTGTTGGAAGTGAGGTTGCAGTGCTGTCACGTGATTTATTTTTTATTATAACAAGTTAATATACAGTTATGTTGATTCCAAAGAAGCAAACTAGTGAATCTGAGGAGCTGTATCTGTGATTTGTGACACCAACATACTACTAGTACTTCATAAAGGGCCTATCCTTTCGAACTGTAGTGGTAGTGAAACACACAAGGGTCTACTTTGACAGTGCATCTACTACTTTTTATCAAGTCTGACAGAGCTACGACTAGATTTTGGCTATTCTTGTTTCCAGCAGAGATTCAGCGCGGGGGTCAACAGCCAGCTGCCTGAGGAGGAGGACTTCGAGCTTCTCAGTCAAATCCACTCCGACTCAAACGTCCATCACAACATAATTAGTAGTAGTGCGAGCCCTTACTTTTCATTGAGCCCTTACGTATTTTTCCCCATTTTACACGGAAACATCCACCAAAATACTAGAGAGAAAGTTGTCCTGCGGATGATACAACGACGAAGATGACTAAATTTCAAAAACTTCCTACTGTAGTAGTTGCTGGCTGCACAAACGTATGGATACTATAAAAAATAAGCGCACCAGCGGAGAGGCCAAACAATACCGTAGTGTACGTACGACGTAGTACTTACTGTTAATTAATGCTTCATGGTGGGATGACGTGATGTCTTTTTGTCAGAATGGCATTCCACAGGCGTACGGTACTTAAGAGTTACAGATGGTCCCCATTGTGTCCTAGCTACGACGCAAAACGTCATCTTCTTTGAGTGCACAATTACTTATCAACGCATGAGAACAATGGCCACGTTTATCTTATTTTTTTTCCTTCACATCTGTTGTTGTTACAGCCATGTCATTCACGGTCAGTCGATGCCATCTTATTACGTGTTGTTTTGTATGACAGTACGACATACTACCCAGCTACCCAGTCGTATTGGGAGTTCGTAGTCTATGAAAAAACATTCCGCTAGCTAGAGTAGCTAGCCCCATACCGTTTATCCCAAGAAGTAAACCAAAATCCTATCATTTCAGAATTTTCGACTAAGATGGGAGATGCTTCCATAGCTAACGACGATGAAGGCAACGAGACATCAAACAATGTCTTTCAAGATGTCCTTACGATGAGATGCAGCGATGAAGGCAAGAAAAAGAGACCCGTAGCATTTGCTGAGACAACTGGTGGGGGGCTCCTTTCAACGTCGAGCCATGAAAATAACAAGAACAGTCCGCTTTCTGGTCGCTTCTTATTACCTGGAGTGAAAAATGAAAAATCGGGGGCGACTGTATCAGGGTCATCGACGACGAGTTTATCCGTCCAAAATGAGATAGAAGGCGAGGATGAAACCATTCCTGCTGTCTCAAGTGACTTGAAGTTTGCCAAGAAACGTGTCTCTCTTCATGGCCAAAAAGACTACAGCGATAGTCATCCTGACAAGCGAAGACTGGTATTAGAGCAGAAACGAAGGGCTAGTAGGGAGAGTTCAAGACGATCGCAAGAACGGCAAAAGAGAAGCATCGAACACTTGTCAACCGAGAAGGATCGGCTCGGAACGGCAAACCAAGTTCTCGTGGAGGAGAATGAAAGGTTTCGGCAAGTCAAGGCTATGTTGCAGCAAATCATACGCCAGAGACGTATTCAACAGACCCATGACAGTACTGCGGCCCGTCCCACCATGATGCATCAATCTGTCATGGGAATGCCCTTGCAAAACGGACAAACGACACTGCAGCATAATTTTTTGCAGTTACAGCCTTCTTCAATACCAGGGCAGCTCCCGCAGATTCCCACATTCCCGGTCACCAATCCTTTACTCCCACAGCAGCAGCCCCACCAACTGCCCTCACCAACCTTGGTAACAGAACAGCTTAACTACGTTCTACAGATGCTAGTGCCCATGATAATACTGCAACAATCTAGCTTCCCTGCTGCCAGTACGCAGGGCTCACAGCAATGTCTGGCCCCAAACGGTAAGGATACAACTGTGATGGGGCAACCGCAAGTGTATTCGAGCCAGGTTCAGTCTTTGTTGGCCACATTGTTCATGCTCAACGTGCTTCTCAATCAAGTGTCTATGCAACAATCAACTGCCACTCAGCAGCAGCAGCAGCAGCAGCAACAACAACAACAACAACCACTTGGGTCATCATCTGGCTCTTCCATTATAACAGGTGTGACGAATCAACTAACAGGAAACCAACAACTATCTTTGCAGCAGTCTCCTCAGCAACAACAGCTAAACAATATTCTCGCGTTGTTGCAACAACTACAACATGGGCAGGAGCACCCAATTGATCCATCACGTACACATCCAATGGGTGAGCAGCAACCGAAACAACAACTTCCGATTCCCGTGCTGGTATCATCGTCAGTACAACAGCAACAGCCAACCAGCCAAACAGGAGATCCGTTCTCTTTGAATCTCATGTCTTTATTGGCGTTGATGACCCAACAACAACAGCAGCAGCAGCAGCAGCAAGGAGAGCAACAAAGCAACATGTCCGACAGCGAAGAGAACTTGTGATTTGACAATGAGGAAACGAGGGTTACTACGTAGAATTTGGAGCAAGATAAACAGTCGTAGGTCTTTCCTTCGATGATAAGTATTTTATTTGCAGAGTCCAGCTCGAGTAGAAGTAGAAAGATTGGTTACAGTTAATGAAAAGTGAGGGAGGGGGGTCGAAGCCATTCCTACCGCAGCATGAAGCGAGGGCTAAAAATGACTACGGTAACAGGTTTTATAACTGTAACCATCATCTCTACGACTTTCTACTACAATAGTACCCAGAGTACATACCGTACTACCGTTGATCTATCCTGTACTGTGGTACTACTACTACCTCGAGAGGTACTACCGTACCGGTAGGCAGTACGAGTAATAGTATACGGTAGTGTGTAAAATTTGACGTGACAGTAGTGACTGTGAGTTCGAACTTCACAGTCAAATCGAAACATCATTCCTATCATCACGTCATCCTTCATCTTGCATCTGTAAGACCCGTCAGTCACACCACTGCTGTCTGCTTCTGTCTACTACTCTCCGTAATACCCAGCCTCATCATCGAAAAAAATCTTGTAGAACAGCAACAACAAAATCGATAGAAACGATATAAAATAAGAAGAGACAAGTGGCAATAATCCTATTTTCTGCCCAGCAGTTTTTCCTCCAACAAAATAAAATCCGTTGACGTCATCTTTTCTGTAACAGCATCTCCCATGTGGAAAGTGGTCAGTTCGTTTTCCAACACTACGATCCTCCACACCAAAAATGGGATCGGCAGAGGCGAGAGACGACGGTGCCTGCATCTGTTAACAAAGAAATCGAGTCCGTTCTATCGTTTAGTACTGGGCTTGAAAGAACAGGGAAAGACTCTAACGGTTGTCGAATCTTGTTGTGGTGGCCTTATCAATGCAGGTATCATGTCTATTCCTGGATCTTCCAGTATATACCACGGTGGATCGGTTGCCTACAACACGGAACGGGCCAAGCCTTTTCTTCTGAACGATGACAATCTACATCAACAACTACTCGATTACTACAAGGGCGGCAAGTCCTCTTTCTCCTCTTTCTCGGATGCCGAAGCATACGTCGAGTCCAAAAAATATTGGACGGCACAAACTGCCAAGTCGTTTTGTGAACAAACAGGTGTGGATTATGCCATTGCGGAAGGAGGGGCTTCGGGACCGACCTTTCGTCCAAACGACTTGACTGAAGGATTTGTGGTGTTGGCCATTGCCGGTCGGGATGCCGAAACGGGGAAGGTACAGATTCTGGCGCAAACCGTTGTTCGGTCGCAGCACGCCAACCGACAAGAAAACATGAGACTGTTTGCCGATTCTGCGGCTCAGTTGGCAGTCGACACAATATTCGGTTCCAACAATAAGACCGATACTGTGAGTGAAAAGTCAAATCAAGCACAAGCTGGATTGTGGTTGGATCGGGCAACGCATCTTCGAACGGATCCCGAAGCCTTACAACGATTGGAGCAAAGTTTTGAAGCAAGGTGTGTTGTGTTATCAGAATCAATTGAGTGCTTGATGAAGACTTTTGACGGCGGCACACGAAATGAATTGGTCCTTTTGCCTCTCAAACTTGTCCCGAATGAACTTCCAAGGACGTTTCTTGGTCTCGATCCCCAACAACATCCAGTGTTTACTGTGGACATTACCAAGGATCAATGGGGTGATATCCAAGGACTGTCTTCTGCTTCCGAAGTAACCAGCGGACTCAATTTTGAAAACACGAGAACACATGCTCCTTTACTTCCAGTCCATGAGAATGAGCTGGCTCTCTATGCAACTGCGCTTTCGCAATGGAAGAGAACGCATCAATTTTGTTCAATATGTGGTGGCACCTTGCATGGCATTCAAGGAGGAACTTGCTTAAAGTGCTCGTCATGTAGCAATATGTCCTGGCCCCGGCAAGATCCCAGTATCATTGTACTGGTGACCAATCGAAGTGGCGATAAGGCCCTTTTGGCGCGGTCCCCAAGACATGGACCAAAGCTACACACTGCTCTGGCAGGGTTTGTAGAAGCGGGCGAGACATTTGAGCAGGCTGTAATGCGAGAAACGTTTGAAGAGACTGGCATTCAGGTGGATCCTGATTCTATCTCGTACCTATCCTCGCAGCCATGGCCGTTCCCACGATCTTGTATGATTGCCTTTCGTGCAACAGCAGACGATGAAAATCAGGAAATAACAATCGATCCAAACGAAATTGTGAGCGCCCACTGGTTCGACAAATCACAAGTGACCAAAGCGGCAACTGTCCAAGGTGCAGTCATGAACAAAGATGTCGCAGCGAAAGCACTCGAGACAGATCCTTCATTGAATGTGTTGGTTCCGCCCAAGGGTGTCGTTGCACGAGCGTTGATCGACGACTGGTTGGAGGATGCATAATTTTTGGATATCCTCTCTATACGTGTTTTTGTAAATGTGGTAGCGTGGATTACAAGATGTTCGTGCATCCACCGGATATGAAGTCGAAAACGATTTTCGATTTGCACACAATGCATGTTCGATTTCCGGGAAATTTACGAGCAGTGGATTAAATTAGTTTACGAACTATTTTGTCCTTTTTTTTCTCTTTTTCTTTCACATGACCTCCAGCTCCCGGTCACCGTACCCTGCCGCGTGCTTGTGTTCTTCAAATAGATCCAACAACGCTCGACAAAATTGTTTGTGAGCATGATCGACTTCTTCGGCTGTTGGATGGCCTGCTAATGTTACATGAAACAATATTGGCTTACCAAATGCCACCGTCGTTGGCACGGGTCTTGGACACATGGATCCCCAATATCCAACAGCCAGCGGCAGTGCTACTCCAAACCTCTTTTGTATGAACTCTCGAATACCGAACAACCAACCGAAAGTATGATGATAGTCGGAAGCTCCGAATATGTAGCACGGTACCACTGGTACGCCATGTTTCATGGCCAGGACGAGGAAGCCTTTTCGGTTTTGCAAAAACACAATTTCTCGACCCTTGGTCGTTCGCAGTTGCTCCGCCAAACCGCCTGGTCGTACAATCACTGTACGGCCTCGTTGCAGTGCCGCTTCGGCAACTGATTTGCGAGCATCCACTCCGCTTGTCCACAAACACCATTCTCGAACCACGGGAGCCCGAAACAGGACAGTCGCTGCCAAAGAGCGAACATTGGAGGCGATGTGTGGGAAGACATCCGTATGCAATAATGCATCCATCGGAACATGATAGTCGGCCCATACGGCGTGTGGAAATTCGGCAACCACAAATTGAGCCTTGGATTGAGCTTCGGCGATTTGTAGTTCAGGTGCCACAATCATACGAAAGCGGAGGAAATTTCGCATCCAACGGAAGACAAAGAATTGTTGGCTGAATTCTGGTCGAGGTAATCCATCATGGAGTTCGTAGTATCGGCCCAATGATGGGGTAAGGGTGTAGACGTAATAAGGAACGACGACGAGAGCGAGAATGGTCCGTAGTGTGGTGGATTGAGGAAAGATATAAAAGAGAATAAACGGCCCAAACGTTAAACCAGAAATGACTGCATATGATAGGCTGAAAGCCAGATATCCCATCAAAGCATCGTTGAAGGATAGTGGAGGTGGAGTGTTTGCCATGCGGATGGTCGATTCATTTTCTTCGTGGCTTTTTGGATACTGGCCATTCATTCCGTCGTTTGATCTAACTTTCCGTACTCCAGGAGTCGGGCTTCATTTTGGAATGAACTATTCATCGAAGGAATATTCTATTGATCAATGCAGCCACTTGGCAGTCTATCATGAGATGGAATGAGTGAGTTGCATCCTTTGTAGGTGAGTTGAAAAGTGATGTTACAATTGTCAAAACGAACTGATGGTTCAGATTCCCGATCATCACAGGATTGACTGCGAGGATGAATATTCTACCTCTCTACGACGTACTAACTAGTAGTAGCTGGAGTCGTAAGTGACAAGCCTTCGGATTATCCACGACTCCAAAGCTTCGCCACAACGATCTTCGACTCCTCCGACCGCACCAAGACTGGTATTTTCCTGTCAAGATAAAAGGTGCCCTATTTCTATTGATTCCTATTCGTACTACTAGCTGGTAGTAGTACAGTATAGCATTCACAGTCAGAGACAGGGCCCACATTCGGCATTGTGTGAGTGATGGGGATGGTTGCTTCGTCCGTCTTCATGCCAAGCAACCGGCATTGAAAAGACGATCAAAGAGAATTTGGGAAGCCTTTCACTCTCGGGTTTGCTGTTCCGTCTTCCAAAACAAGCGCCCTTAGAGATTTTGATACTGGATGAAAAAGTTACCGTCTTGAAGTTTAGAGGCTGCTGTCTCGACGTATGACCAAGATCCAAACATCATATCGATGACTGCAGCTACCAGAAAAGGATCGCTAGGGGTTGCTTTCTTGATTTAATGGATTGTTGCCAGTGGGTCGACACACAGCATTGTTCGGGGACAAGTCTCATTCTAAATTACTCCAAACTTCCGAGAGTAGTGTGCTTATCTGGTCTGAATGCACTGTTTTGCGTGGCGATGAAGATCCAGAATAAATGGATCCTCGACTTTCCGCTTACACATTGAGTTTTACCACGACGTGTCCTATTCGAATACCCCTAGATTGTCTTGCTTCTGCGCTTGCCACTGCAAGAAGCGTTCAAGCACTACTTTCAGCCGTTGTTGAGTGGAAGGAATCGACAGAAGTTGAGCTCTAAGTCGTTGCGTTTTGTCGGGCTCGTCGCCCGCTTCCAGCAGGTAGGCTGCCGAAAAGCTCAGTCGCCTTTGTCGTCTGTGTGCAGGATATTCCGGATGAATTCGCCTGAAATCATTGACTAATCCTAAACGAATGGACGAGTCAATACCCGTAACATCAATAGATTCTTCGTCTTCATCTTTGCACAGTCCATGTTCTCTCCGTTTCACGATGCTTTCGACTATTCTGTGCAGGACAAAATCATCTGGCCAAGGAATAACGGGATCCGGCGGCAACAAGCTCAGTAAAATAGGAGAAATTTGTTTCTGTGTTGTAATCCAATAGTGATTGAGTTCTAACCACAGTTTCTGTTCGAGTTCGTCCGATGACAAGTCTTTTGGCGGGACATCGCTGCTGTCAGTTCGATACACTTGGTCCATGTATTCTGGATCCGATGGTGGCAATTGAAAGATTCCCCTACGCCAAAGTTGCTTCTCCAAACAATGGTTGGTGTCCTCACTTCGTACAGCATCGGATGCTGCTGCATTGTCACTGGTTATCTCCGTGGCTTGAGATGCGTCAAATGAAGACGAAAAAGGGCAGTAGGGTAGAACTTTGGTAATGGAATCGTACGAGACATGACGCACGCCTACTTTGGGTCCGTTGGGTAATTGCAACTGATGGTTTCCGTCGTACTCGTAGGGGTGATAGCGTCGTATGGATTCTTGGGTGGCTTTGGCCCGAACCGTTGCTACAGTTGATTCTGGCAACTCGACAATTTCTTCCGGGGTTGTCGGTCGTTCGTTCGTGGCATCAATTTTCAGCTCTTCCAAATCTGGCAACAGTTGAACGTCTGCAATAGAGTATGGAAGGTCTTGGACGACGTTCGATACAACGAACCGTTCCGTGGCATGAACCAACAACAATAACCGGCCATCCGACATGCGTCGATAGTCTTGAATTTGCATGAGACATCCCAAAACTGCCGATGATTCATGTGGATCTTGTCCGGGGCGTATCCGGTCGAATTGTTGCTTGTTGCTTGTCGTTTTTGGTCGGTCGTCCGAGTAGCGTTCTCCTCTCCAATTTTTGAGTTGGTATTTTTCGTCGGTAACCTTGGGTGAAAGATTGCGGCTGCCACCTTCCAGGTACAAGTGCCCAAAGTATCGCGGCGATGGAACCGACGACGACGATGTTGATGATTGATACAGAATGCTCTCAAACATGCTTGTGTAGATGGGATCGTGAACATTCAAGACATTGGATCGTCCCGGAACTTCTTGCCAGGGTGCTCGCCAGAGCGGCAGGTTGAGGAATTTTCCAGTAGCACCATCAAAGATTGTTGTCCTACCGGCATTTGTTGCGGTGGTAGAAGTGGTATTCGAAGAATCGGTGTTGCTATCGCCACTTTTCCCTTCCGCACATGGTTTGTAGAACGTCAGTTGAAGCGCTCGTACTGTCGCCATTCGTCTCGCTTCTTCCTCTTCCTCATCGTCCCCACTTTTGCTGTTGTCATCAGCGTTGCTTTCGAACTCGTAGAACAACCTGCTGTTTTTTCGCCACGTACGGATTGTTGTCGCTACGGGAGTTTGTGGACGGCCAACAATGTGCAACGATGGTTGGGACCCAACAAAAGCATTCGTGGAATTTAATAATAATAATATCGTCAGTGAAATACTTGTGACTGCCACTGCCAAACCTGCCCTCCTTGCCGTACGGATAGAATACAAAAACATTTGTAGATCCTCTGAATCTCGGGTTTATGACTCTATTGTAGGAGACGGATCAACAAAAATTCTGCACAACAACACCGTCGAGGTCATTCCATAGTTTTGTACAGTACTGTTTCTCTTTCAAGGAAGTTGTTGCTGAAGTGGCAGGGTGCCACTTATTTTGTGTGATTCCATCAGGATCCCCCGGCTCCTGGCTAATAAGGAGATACCTGATTATCCTACCGGTATGATAGAGCTATCATAGCTCCACATCGTTCTTACCTACTGTAGTACCATCCGAAGTCACGGAGAAAACCGTTTTGCTCTACTACGACTACCAGGACCTAGCTACCGGTAGTAGTACCACCTACCGGTAGTACTAAAACTGTAAATTACGAAAAAAAGCTACTGTAGAAAGAACCCTATGTTCAATGTATGATACATACGGTATCGGGTTTGAACTACGGTAGTGTTTGGGGTTTGGAGTCTGGTTGGGATTTTAGGCCTTGGAGTTGTATCACATAGAAGGACAGACGTAGGAGACACAACGAGATCACCGTTTACATCGTAGAAGACCTACGGTACGGAATCATTGATCACTTAACGAGGTACCGCAATGACAAGACGTGAAACGCAGAGTTAACCCTTAACCCATTCACTTTAACGAGAAGGTCTCACGTCATTTTTATACACGCGCATTAAAATACACCATTCGTGTAACTGCAGCACTCTGGCCCTGGAGCACAGCTGGCGCGGGGTACTCTATGTGGATCGGAAGGGAATACGGAGCGATATCAGTCCAAAAGTTAGTTCCTGTCGTAAAAAGTAGGTATGTACCAACGGTAGTCTACCGGTAGTTAACACTACGACGTAGTACGTATTAGTACTCTGGTATTGAACAGCTCCTGCAGTCACGAATTAATTATATTCTTTTCGGAGATGATTGCGTTCTTTGTTGAAGTTGCAGCAACAGGATAATTACACACCAAAGAGAACATGATGTTTTTGTCTCAAGCTATTTCAAAGATACCTGGTACCCGAGGTCCGGCTGAGATGCGAAAACCGCACCTCCTCCTTCCCCCTGTGGATACGAATCGTCGTACTTCGACTACGGGTAGTACGGTTTACTGTATTATTAGTTAGGTAGTACTCCGAGTACAAGAAAGATTTGGCGAGAGCAAAGAATGATCCGAAAGACAGAGAGAGAAAAACCGGAACTTTTTCTGTAGGACAAGATTGCTTCATCTACTAACTAGCAGCAGACTAACGATCTAGAAAGTCAGTCTCCTCTACAGAAATCAGAGGTAAATAATGCTTGTTAAATACTAAAATATAACTGCAAAGCAGTTTACCATAAAAATGCGCTAGATTGTTCTTTGTCCATCTTCGATTTTGCTCCAGCTTCTTGTAGTGTCAGACGAACCCATGCCGACACCGTACGGAAAATCCCCTCGGAGATTAGAACATCATGCGGACATGAGCGAATTCTTCGTTGTCCACAGAAGACTCGTCGTCATCTGAAGACAAAAGCTCATACACGCGAGCAAAATCCATTGAATTAGGAGCTGTCTGAAGTGGCCTCGGCAGATCGGCCATCAAGTGGGAGGAGGACGCATCAGACTCTTCGGGGAGGGATAGGTCGTCAATAAAGGCACATTCGGCTGTCGAGGATCGAAGTTCTGGAATAGCCGATACATCCCTGAAAAAGCGGTCGTTGGGAAAGATCTCAACTACATCATCGAGGTATCCCGGATGGGGGTTGCGACGCGTTTCGCAAATACCTGGCAGATAAAGGGCCTTGTCGGAGACAACCGATTGCAAGGTCGATGAACAAGAGTCATCCGATACATCGATGCCTTGTTGCACCTCGAGAGCCCTGGCCAAGAGATCGGTTGTGGTCAAACTCAAGTTACGGGCGACGTCCGACTCGAATGTATTCACACAGAATTCTTGGTTGAAAATATTCATTTGTTCCAAGCTGGTAGGACGTTGTGTCTTCGTTAATCGCTTCATCTTCTTCTTGGCTTCGGCCGATTTCGATGGTGTCTTATACTTGCTCTTTATTTGGCCACAGGAGGAGCTATTGACGGGAGCACAAGAAACGATGGTACCTTCCAGTACAGACTTGGACTTGATGAGATCTCGAATAGCATGCCCTGTCTTTTCGTGAGCCTGATCTTCGTTCATCTGGTACCATCGTCCTGAAACCTTCTCTTTTTTGACAAATCGGGCGCCATAGTTCAAGATTTCAGACACAACCGAAGCCACTACAAGACTCTTGTCTTGGCGTTTCGGAGCATCGATGTATCGGTCCAAATTTCTTTTAATAACATCCGAAAAGCTCTTGTTACCCGGGTGGTTGGCAAAGGCCTTGCCTCTACCACAAAGTATATCAGTGGCGGCAGGTTTGAACCCTTGCGGCAGGATTCCACCATCCAACAATTCTTGTGGAACGTTCTTCCGACTCTCTCTTGACTTGGCCCGCGAATACTTCTTGGACGTTTGATAATGGAATACCTTAGGAAGCGAGGTCATGCTTGAGAATATTTTCACAGTTTGTGCGTGGTGCTGATAAAAGAAGATAGTGTCGGTGTGTGCTATTGGCCGAAGATGATTAGTGGGTGGATTTCAAAGCAATTGAAAACAGGTTGCTTCGGAAAAAGAAATTGTGAACAGAGAGGCTGGTACTTTTTTTAGGATGCATCAGGGATGATGAGGGTGCGGATCCAACTATTTTTATCTCTTCATGCCCTTGAATGCACTATTATTTTTCAATTTCGTTGAACACTACCAAGCCGCATACTCATGACGAAGGATTCTCATGACGAGTTCGTCGCGAAAAGCCGAAGGAGGAGAACACTACCTACTACTAGTAAAAGATAATCCAAGCCAAAATCCAAGCCAAGCCAAGCCTTATTTACCTGTTATAGAGAAGGGGTGAAAGGAAAGGAATGATACTGTAGGACTTAATCAATTAAATGGATTACCTTTGAGGAGGCGTTTCAAATGATGTCGCATTCGAAATCGCGCTTCCACATGATATTTTTGAAATCGGAACTCGACACAAATGAAACAGGAAAAAAGGCTTCGTCGTTTCTTGCTCACGATACCTTTACTAAATGCCTTTCGAAGCCTGCAGAACTAATTCGACGATTAACTCCGTTATCGGGTTACGACCATCTCATTTGGGCTTCGAAGCTCCAGCTAACATGTTCTTCAATTAACATTCAACAGTTCGATAAACTGGGACGTGAATCAGTTTTCTTAAAGGGGGGAGGTATATCGCCGACTCTATTGCCGTTTTTGAGAAATTGCTAAGTATCAAATGTTATTTCTGAAATTCGAAAAATGCATGAGAACTGACACAACTGAATAGAACAATTTTTTTTATATTTAATGATTATGCAGCACTTCAGTGTGGAAATTCACAGTCCAAATTGTTACATCCAAACTTATTTATTTACTGTTAAGCTGTTAAGACCTGAAAGGACAAAAACGGACAATCACCGGTTGCGATCGCTAGTTTCTTCTGCAGAAGCGTATTTATCATCGAGCGGTCGAGCAAGTAATAGCTGTTTGACGTGACCAGTACAAGCACATCACGACGTCTCATTTTCTCAGGTTGGAAGTTGGAAGGTACGCCTGGATGTATCATACGTAGTACAACGTAGAGAGTCTCAGTTTCTACTTCCGTTCAAGATAGATAGGATTCAGGATGTTGAGACTGTGAATGTATGATACTACACGTACGACGTAGGATCGATTAGTAGATACTACGACGAAGGTATCAGCAAACCTGCTTTACAGTTAGCACCGGTACGCAGCCATTTCATAGTGCGGTAGGACAAAGCAACCCACCACCCCCCCCCCCCCCCCCCCCCACTATCACCGGCTCATATCATAGTACCTGTGGTAGGCTTGTCCGACTTTTGTTTCTGAAAAAGAATCAAGGTCTTTACAAGCTAAAAGACTATGGTGGAACGGTGGTGCAGGAAATCTGACGACTGGTCAAATCCTTAGACAGTCGTTTCCTCTCATCTCCCAGCTGCCTGAGTACCGTGGATGGATATGCATACGTCGTACTACCGTAGTATTCAAGTTGTTAAATAATATGGAGGAAAAGAACGATCATGATGGTGATGGACGATCATGAGGCTCTTTGTTTTTCTTTCCGAATACCTTTTTCTTTCCTGCTCGCATCATCACAAATATATTACAGGTGCTAGCTAGCTAGGTAGTAGTGTTTGTTGAAAGAGTGAAGGTGTTGTCGTACAAGGTCCCTCCGACCACGTTGAGAGAGCATTCTGCTTTACCATTTACCACGTTGGCGTTGCTCGGTACTCTGAACTCGCAGAGAGCACTAATAGCACTCACAGTCAGTAGTAGAGATCGGGATAAAGGTATCCGGTATTGCGAAATGACGTCAATGACAATTTTTTCAACAACGTCATCACCGTCATCGGTAATTACTACTCGAATCATTGTTCGACGACGCCTTCTATGATACCACGACGAATACCTACTCCGAACTGCTGTAGTACGACTTTGTACGGTACAGGAACGACGTAGTAGATCGCATCACAAAAAACATCAACAGTTGTTAACTAGTCGTACTGTTTTTGGCAGCGACAGTAGCAACAGTTGTCGAATCTATCTCAAAGGGTAGATTGAGCGAACCGCATAGGACGGCAAAGGCAACTACTACGATCAACATTCCTTAGTGTAACATGTCAGCCAAAGCAGTTCGTGAACATCATGGCAAGAAGCTCTTGGCGAGACACGTCAAAGAAGTATCTGGTGGGAGACATGTCGTTGATGATCGTTCCGTCTTGATTACGCCGACTACGGATTTCAACGAGATTGCCCTACAAGAACCATGGCTGCTGGAGACCCAGTTGGTGGTCAAACCGGATCAATTGATCAAACGACGTGGCAAGGCTGGACTGGTTGGAATCAAACTCGATTGGGCCCAAGTTCAGGCGTGGATTGGAGAGCGTATGCAAACAGAAATCCAAGTCGATTCTGTGGAAGGAGAGCTTCACACGTTCATCGTAGAACCCTTTGTTCCTCATGAGTCGACTGACGAATATTACATTTGCATTCAGAGCGACAGGGAAGGAGAAGAAATTCTCTTTTACTCACAAGGGGGTGTTGACGTAGGTGATGTTGACAGCAAAGCCAAACGTTTGCACATCAATATTCAGAACGACCTTTCTGTTACCGAAATCGAAACGGCGGCCCTGTTGGAGGGTGTCCCGCCAGAAAGATTGGAAAGCTTGGCGTCGTTTGTCATCACTTTGTTCCAAGTCTACAGAATGCTCAATTTTACCTACATGGAAATTAATCCTATTGTCTTTTCTAGAAACGCCGACGATGGACAAGAAATCATTGTTCCCCTGGACTTGGCGGCCAAAATCGATGAAACGGCGGCCTTTTTGAATTCAAGCCAGTGGGGACATTTGGATTTCCCAGCACCTTTTGGTCGGAAAGAATTTCCGGAAGAGGCACATATTCGTGAGCTGGATGCCAAGACGGGAGCATCTCTCAAATTGACCATTTTGAACCCACAAGGACGAATTTGGACGATGGTATGTTGCAAATGAATGATTCCGTTTTTAGTCACGTGAAGCTATTTGTCTAATAGTTTGTTTTTGTTTCAAATCAGGTCGCGGGTGGTGGTGCTTCTGTGGTGTATGCCGACACTATTTCGGACTTGGGTTTCGCCCATGAGCTTGCTAATTACGGAGAGTACTCTGGCGCCCCTAGTATGGAGCATACCTACGAATATGCCAAGACATTGATCGGTCTCATGACCAAGGAAAGCAACAAAGAGGGGAAAATTTTCATTATTGGTATGACCACACGAACGTCCTGTAGGATGGTGATCAGCAGAAGACAATAGTCTCATTCTTCGCGTTTGTTTTTGCATGTAGGCGGCTCGATTGCTAATTTTACAGACGTGGCCGCAACTTTTGCTGGTCTAATCAAGGCCATCAAGGCCTACAGTGATGTCTTGAAGCAGCACAATGTGAAGATTTGGATTCGACGTGCTGGCCCGAACTACCAGGAAGGCTTGCAGATGATGAGAGAATGTTCCAACCTGACTGGGTTGGATATCAAAATTTATGGACCCGAGACACACATCACTGCCGTGGTGCCACTGGCATTGGGCTTGGAAGATCCGGACGACTTTCCAGAATTCGACGACGAAGCACATGTGAAAAAGCCGGCAACAGCATCCAAATCGTCTGCAGGTATGCCCATGAAGAAGCTCCCCTCATTCCACCGACAAATTGCTGACCATGAAGCTGATCACAAGGTAGAAAATTTTACAGCAATGACGCGATGCGTTGTGTACGGGCTCATGCCCCAAGCGGTGCAGGGAATGTTGGATTTCGACTTTATGTGCAAGCGAGAAACCCCATCGGTAGCGGCCATGATCTTCCCATTTTCATCAAATCACTACATGAAGTTCTACTGGGGCACGGATGAGATCCTTCTGCCAGTCTATCAATCGATGGAGGAGGCTTTTCGAAAGCATCCAGAAGTGTCGGTGGTGGTAAACTTCGCATCGTTCCGTTCCGTATACGATAGTGTTATGGAAATGTTGGAGAATTACTCGGAACAAATCAAGACAATTGCTATTATTGCTGAAGGCGTGCCAGAATCCCAAACCAGAAAATTTAATAAAGTAGCCATGGATAAAGGTGTCGGTATCATCGGGCCAGCGACTGTCGGAGGAATCAAGGTAGGTAGTGGTGTTTCTACGTTGCTCATATTCGTTTCTTGCCGTCTTAGCTCACGCAGCCAACTACAATGTTCAGCCTGGATGCTTCCGGATCGGAAATACTGGAGGAATGCTCGACAATATTGTAATGTGCAAATTATACAGACCGGGTTCCGTTGCCTACGTCTCTCGTTCTGGAGGTTTGTCGAACGAACTGAATAATATGATTAGCCGAAACTCTGATGGAGTATATGAAGGAGTTGCCATTGGAGGGGATCGCTACCCCGGATCAAGATTTTTGGACCATCTCCTGCGGTACAACGATAATCCTTCGGTACACATGCTGGTGTTGTTGGGTGAGGTTGGCGGGGTGGACGAGTACGAGATTTGTGACGCGTTAAAAAGTGGACGAATATCTAAACCACTTGTAGCATGGTGTATCGGAACATGTGCCTCGAAATTCTCGTTCGAAGTGCAGTTTGGACATGCTGGAGCCTTAGCCAAGGCGGACATGGAGACTTCTTTAGCAAAGAACAAGGCTTTGAAAGAAGCTGGTGCTCTTGTTCCCGACAACTTTTTCGAATTTGGAAACGTGATCAAGAAAACCTATGACGATCTTGTTGCTGCTGGAACACTTGTACCTGCCCCAGAAGTGGAAGCACCCAAGATTCCAATGGACTATCAATGGGCGAAGCGACTTGGCCTGGTGCGCAAACCAGCGGCGTTTATTTCTTCCATTTCCGACGATCGCGGAGATGAACTCAAATACAGCGGCATGCCCATTAGCGAAGTCTTTGAAAAAGACCTTGGCGTCGGCGGCGTGCTGGGATTGCTGTGGTTCCGCCGACAGCTTCCTCCCTATGTCACCAAGTTTATTGAAATGATACTTATGGTCACGGCGGATCACGGTCCAGCAGTGGCGGGTGCTCACAACAGCATCGTCGCCGCACGTGCTGGTAAAGATTTGGTTTCCAGTCTGGCGAGTGGATTGTTGACGATTGGCCCTAGATTTGGCGGTGCTCTGGACGATGCCGCAAAAATGTTCACCGCTGCCAGTGATGCCGGAGAAGATGCGGAGGAATTTGTGAAGAGCATGCGGAAACAAAACAAACTCATCATGGGTATCGGACATCGTATCAAGTCACTAGCCAATCCAGACAAGCGAGTCGAAATCATCAAGCGTTACGCTTTGGAAAACTTTAGCGACAACACCATCCTCAATTTTGCCTTGGCCGTGGAACAGTTCACCACGAAGAAAAAGGCGAATCTAATTTTGAACGTGGATGGCTGTATCGCGGTTTGTTTTGTCGACATGCTGCGTAGTTGCGGAGCCTTCACTAAGCAGGAGGCGGATGAAATGATCGAAAATGGATGCTTGAATGGGCTATTTGTTTTGGGCCGTAGCATTGGCTTCATTGGCCACTTTTTGGATCAAAAACGGTTGAAGCAAGGCCTGTATCGTCATCCATGGGACGACATTAGCTACCTTACCGAATACGAACGTTAGAGAGACTTAAAAATAATTATTTTCATTTATTCCCACCGATCTTGTTTTCTAATTTTGATGATATCTATGTATAATAGTTGAAGTATGTATATAAATCTGATATTTCATTGTACAACATGAAGCATGAACGTCATTTTCATGAGGAACACACGGAATCATGACAATAGTGCAAAAGTTGCCAAACTAACCGCTGGCCTTGAATGGTGCAAAAGATGCGAAATGATGAAATGTGGTTGATGCCTGTGGTGATTTCTATAATCACACTGCGGGTGCTACAGAGCACATGAGCTCCATCTCCAAGGACTTTTGGAGAGTGTCCGCATCGGAGAGCAAGTCCAAGATAACTTCGTTGCTGTTTTGTTGACGGGACGCCACAAACAACTCCATGGAAAGACGACGCTTGGGCTGCAAGCGTTGAGATTCTTCGGCAAATAGAGCCATCGCTCCCGCTTGTTGTTGCTCGGTACCATACGCCAATAGAGGAACACAAGGTGCTGTCTGATGGGGGACAATGGAATGTACCTCCCCTTCATCATCTTCGAAAAAAGCGCTCAATCCTTCAAAGAAGAGAGTATCCCCAGCAGCAGAAGAGTCTGCTGTATTATCTTCTTGCTCCTGTATAGCAGGTTGAGGTGGAGGGAGATACAAGCCCTCAGGGGCATCATGAGGAGAGCTCTCCACAGAACTGCCGTAGTACGAGGATACCATGGGAGTGTCGGGAACAAAACTGGTAGCTGTGCCCGGGGCACGATCAGCCTCCGTACAGTGTCCTTGAGTTGGAAAAGAAAGTTGTCCCGTCAAAAAGAGAGTACCACTGCTGCCACTTTGGTGGCTGCTGAGGCTCACGATGGAAGGACGGCGTTGCGAAGTAGTACTGATCGTGTCAGTGGTCATCGAAGCCATGACTGCAACGGACTTGGTACCATATTCTTGAGTAACAGAAGTTTCAGTCTCCAAAGAAGATCTTCGTTTGATCTTCCGACGGATCATCTTGTTGACCAAAGAGGGGTTTCCTCGGACAAAGAATCCTTCGGGGTGTTCGTATCCACCCTTCTCGGGACCATGCAGAAGCCTCTCGAAACCCCAAAGATTGCACTGCCTTTGAAAGGACTTGTACTTGGTCTGTTGGAAGAAACGAGGCATGATGGTCTTAACAAACTCTTGTGGTTTGTGAACCTTAAAGGCAGTGGCATTGTTGCCAGGACACCACGACACAATAGATTCGGACCCTTCTTGGGCAACCGTATCCAACATTTCATGAAGACGGAACGGAAATGTATTTGATTGTTTCATGGATATCCGGTTGGTAGCAACAGCAGAACTGCTATCGCTACCGTCGATGTTACTTGCCTTGGTCATGGTCAAAAGAGCTAGAAATATACAGTCTAACTTGGATATTCCCACTTTCTCAGCAATAGATTCGATGATCTATTTGCGTGAGACGAATAAAATATGATACGTACTCTGTGGAAGATGAGAGAAGATAAAAAGCATGCGGTAGAACGCGGCAAGGAGGAACATTTTTCCAGCACATCAATTCCTTGCTTTGTTATTTTGCCGGTACTACTACCACTCCCTACACAGCTGAAAGACACATTTACCCAGAAAACGCAGAGACGGATGACACGCCATCTTGTGCCATTTTCATCTGCGCAAGTGCAACAACCTCCGGACTTCGAATGGAAGTTTGGATTCTGTTCAGGTAACATGGTGACAGCTGAGAAGGGCGTTTCACTAAGCAAAAATCTCGGATATTACGGATCCCTAAATAGAGTACTCGCATATTTCTGTGGACGGACAGGTGCTGGATTTCCGCGCAATTCGTTGTTGCTGGAAAATGAGAACCCCAGGAAGACTGTTCATACTACTACGAAATATAAGCTCTTACCGTCCAAGAAGCAGCAGAGAAGACTCATTAACTCCCAACCCGAGTACTTATGTGATAGAAACACAAAACACTCTGTAATTAATCTCTTTGAGTTGTGAGAAGTGACATTGTTCTTCCTAGGATTAACACCTAAATAATGGGCAAAGCGATCCGTCAACAGTTAAAAGACCAGATAGATTGGATCATCATTGATGATTCTCACTTACTGAATACTTGGTACTGTAAATATTAATTAAAACTATTACTGTAGTACTATCCAGGGCAATTGCAGTGTCTTCAAGCCGTTCTTCTGGAATCTACAACAACAACATTCCCTCGTCAAGATTCCAAGTGAAAGAGAACGTAAAAGTGATGTCTTTGACATCTGCCGCGAAAACGGCGAAGACACAAAAACGAACCTTTCTTGATGGAGAGAATGGATTTTAGACTATTTTTTCATCAACACAAATATCTTTTGTCATTTTTTTTGTCTTGGGAAGCCTTCCTTTGCACCATGATGTCTGTCGTCCACTGATATTACTTCCGTCCAACTTTCAAATACTTTCCTCGAGCAAGAGTCACCTTCAGCATCAACTGTCCAGCAGCATGAACAATGTCAGAGACTTTCTTCCGGGGAAACATCATCTTCCGCGAGATGGACCCAAGTTCAACGCCAACTGCGGACGAATCATCCCTTGAGCACCAGCGCGATTGAAATGGGCACTATCACTAATGTCCAAACCAGTTTTCATTGTCATATTCTCCTTTTCAAAGAAAATTAGAAGTCTTTGCAATCAACCGTGACGACGACGGAATAGTAGGACGACAAGTTTGTCTCCTTCGCCATCTTTGCTTCGCTTGACCAAACCAGCAACCTTTGCCTTTCAATAGAAGCTCGAATGGTGATCACATCAAGATAATGGAATGGGCGTGCTCCTATACTGATTTTGAGTAATCTAACATTGGTCGCCCCAAGTGTACTTCACTCACAATCCTTAACTTGTGAAGATGAGGTGTTCTAAAAGCATCATTCTTCTGTTTCTGTAGAAACGACCTACGACAAATCACACCTTTCTCCTGCAATTGAAGTTTATAGGCTCTGGAGAAGTTTTATTTTGTAAGTAGATCCATCAGCACGACAAATCAAGAAGTATTGAGCCATGTACAACAGTCCAGAAAAAATGGATGCCAAAGGTTGTGTATGTATTGTATCTTACATGTTTAGAAAAATATACTTCATTTATTTCATTTCCAGTCAATTTACAGATTCATGGTAGATTTTTGGAGGAAAAAGAGAGAAAGTACGACTTGGAACGGTGCGGCGCGGTTTCATTTCTTGTAGTCCTTGTTCTACTAGAGATCGAAAATGTAGAATTGGAAGGAAGAAAATCCACACACATTTGACGCGAAGGGTTGCGCAAAACAGCACAAATGGCCGAGAGTGGCTTTTGAGAATCTAGCAGTGTAGAGGTCGCCTCTGAATCTGAATCAGTCGAGGTCAATAATGCCATGCTGGAGGAAGAAGATGATCGCGACATTGGCTCTGGAGAAGTGGTAGATACTTGGGCACTGTGGCGAGAAATTTTTTTGGCAAGGAGGTAATCGATGACAGTACTTCTGCGATCATCTCTTTTCGTCAAGTCCACTTGAGTGTTGGTTGGCTCCCAATCATTGGTGGAATCTTTAAGAAGCTGGTTGCTGTTGTGATCAAGAGAGATACAAAAATCAGACAGTGGGTCCATGTCCAGGGTGGCCTCTAGTAGACTGGATTCACTGTCACTTATCGCAGCCCCAAGCAGGTCCAGATCCAGCATATCCAACTCCTCGAAATCCATAGGGCCATCATCAATGCTATCCATGGCATCAAAGCAATTGCTCGTGTCTTCTTTTGGTGGTAGAAACCGCGGACATGGAGGATCGTTTTCAGTTGTGATTATCTTTGGTAGGCATTGCACCACAGTCGCTTCATCTGTATCGACAGCAGCAGAAACGTCGTCAGAGGTGTTGAAAAAATGAGACATCAAAATGACAGATGGCAAGGCCTTCTTCTTTGACGGTACTGCAAGAGTACTTTGACGACTGCGACGCTTGGAAAGGGGACCTTTGATCTTCATTCGTTGAATCTTTGCACCTAAGGAGGCCTGACCTCGAACGAAGTGTTCCTTTCTGGTGTACCCACCCCTTTGTGGGCCATTGGAAATGCGGTCGAATCCCCATAAATTACACTGCCGCTGAAAGGACTTGTATTTGGTTTGTTGAAAAAATCGTGGCATGATTTGATCTACAAAGGCATCGGGGTCGTGAACTCGAAATGACTTGTCATCGATCCATGAAATAACATCGGTAAAGCCTTCAGATTCGGAGGCATCCAAGACAACATGAAGTCTCCAAGGGAACGTATTCTCATTCTTGGCGCTAATCTTGGCATCGCGTTGAAGGATGAGAGAAATCTTAATACTGTTGCTGGATTCATCCCTCATACCTCTGCTTCTGCTGTTCACTGTTAGGGATGACATGATAACGGTACGGTTGCTCGTTGGCTGTTGACTTCGTCGGCAATGTCGTGGAATGTGCGAGGTGTTGATTGACAGTCCTCTGCCGTCAGACGTAGTGATCAAGAATCCGACACTTGGTATAATACACGATTTGTAAGCACTGCAGTAATTGAAAGCCGTTGTTTCCACTGGGGATCCCAACAATTACAATAAATACATTGGAAAAGACAACAGCGTTATTATTTTTGTCACCGATTGTTGTTGGGGTGGCTCTTTCGGCTCTTTTTGTTGTTGTAGAGTCGTCGACGAGAAAAGCGTGTGTATAGAACGTAATCAACAATCCGACAGGAGTTACTGCAGTTATTCCAATACTGCAGTGCATTACTACAGTACTTTTTTCAAATGAAGAAAATATCCACGTCCGTTATTAACAGCAAACGGGCTGGATCAATAAGCGCAATTTTTGATTTCTCGCCCTTCCATTGAAACTAAGATTTACAGTTCGCAGGAAATAATTGACGAAAGGCAATGGATCTCATTTCATTCACTAACTGCCTCTCTAAAAGAACATTATTTATCTTCAATTTTTTTGTCTCTTTCGATGAACATTAATTGTAAGAAAAAAAAGAACATCCAAGTCGATTAATGTTGCGCCACGATTGTTATGAATGAGGGCACTGGCAAAAAACGGGCTGGGGAAAAATGCAAATGCTCCCCTACTTCTCGTCGTAAGTACGGTCGTATCTTCTCTTATCTTCGGCTGCGAACTACCTAAGATGCAGTTAGTATGGCACGTCCTTTGTACTGTGTCATCCCCCCGCGACCTGATGCGCGTCCACTCTAAGACGTATGAACCATAGTCGTATGGTGTTTGTTGTAGTTGCAGCTTTTCGGTGTCTTCGAAAGGCATCGACGGAGTAATAAAAAATACTATTAATTAACAACGCTCAAGCTGATAGCCTTTATTAATAATACTTCTTCGCAAATTTTACTCTTTACAGTTCATAATATAATAGTACTACGTATTTTATTTTGATGTCATACCGTACGGTATTCTTACATTTGCAGTTAAACGGTAAAGTTCAGTCTGACCCCAAACGCGACTTTCGACGTCGCCTCCGTAGCAGATCCAGCCGTCACAGGTACACACTGCTACTTCCTACCTAGAGAGATGGGAATCGACGCATCTCTAAACCAGAAAATCTTTGACTCTGTGAATAGACACATTGGTTACTGACTGTGATGATTGGTACGTTGTCGTTATTATTATAATTTTACCAATCCCAGTGCAATCTATGTCGTCTTATTTACATCATGTATCAGTGAGACTATGATGCCCAACAAAAGGCTCGAAAGTGGCATCATAATATCAAGTAGAGCTATGGAATAAGATAAGGATGGGGTCGTAGAATTTTTGGAAATTGTTCTTTGCGGCGATTGCCGTTCTGGATTCGACAGGCATCGTGTTCGGATGCCTTATACATGGGACATGGGATGGACGGGAGAAAGAGTTATATCACTTACCTTCAATATTTGTCCAATTGGGGTGCCGTTCAACACCTCTCTTCTTCTTCTTCTTCTTCTGGATCACGAAGGATTCCATGGTGGCAACAATGAAATTCATCCGCCGCTTCATCGGACCATCGTCTATTTCTTTCTTCGAAAAAATGACATTGCGGAATGTCGTGGACTATTGCACCCGATCCTCAAGAATGAGAGCATGAGGATAAAGCAATCACAAAACTAAATTGCAAGGTACTTACTGTTGGATCAAACAAGGTAACATTCAGTGTTACCATTATTCTACTATTCTTACAGTAAAATAAGTACCGGTATTGTCGTACCGGTACTCGGCGGTCACTTGGAGCTCGCACGTCCGTACTACGTACATTCTACCGGTCGTAGTACCGGTATTACGTTGTGCAGTACATCGTAGTGGTTGTACCAGGTATGTATGATACCTATATGATACATATGATACGGAGTACGTACTTGGTAGGTAGTACCGGTACCCTACGTACTACTACGTAGTACTACTGAAAGGGAAGCCGACGGCCAGACGAGGTTTCGCAATAGCCATCCACGTTATGAGTGGGTACAGGTGCGGTAGTCGAAGATAGGAATGTAGTACGGAGTGCTACGGTATAATAAAACTTGTCGTTTTATGGTGGATGACCAATCAATGGTAGTCGACCGTTTCTAGGACCGTCCAGAATGCATCACCGAAACCATGACAAGTACCAAGGAAAACCATTCCGATGATTTGATTGCATCACTCATCGAAGAAATGGGGGAACAACAGGGCTATTGTAGAAAGCTTCCAACAGAGGAGGAACGACGTTTTCCTACAAGCATCAAGTCTCCGATGCCTCGACGACGATTGCCAGAGCTGCAGATGTATCCTGATTGGTCTTTTATGGCTGGGAGTCATTCGATTTGGAATCCAATAGTACCTGGAGGATCTGGAGGTCTGAACATGGCAGTCGAAAGTACGCAAAGCAGCAAGTTTGCTCTGTTCCTGCCTCCCACTAACTCTCGTGTGGAAGTGATTCGACGACGTGTTTTTGAGAAATTTCGACAAGAGACTCAAACATTGATTCAACAAGCGCTGCTGGGTGGTGGATCCATGGCACAGCAACAAATTAATCAGCAATGGGCTCGCAAGTTGCCCATCCCAGCCATATTCGAAAAGTGGCATATGGATGCCAAGTTGCAAGACTATTTTCATTGTATAGAACAATTGAACAAGAAAGCAGTGTCTGGCGACGATACATTTGGCAATTTCGCTTCTGAAGGTATGAGTATGAGACGTATTCTTCAGTACCGGAGGGAACTGACATTACGAAATTTGCCTCTTTACGATCCAGTCCTGCTATCGAAACATGCCCCGACCGTGTTTCAGAACATATTCACAGCAGAAGTACAAAAGGTGTGGCGACAATTCCAACACGCAAGCAAGAGTAACGACAACAATGAGCACTCGAATTCTAGTCTACCACCCAAGTTCAGTAGGCGAGCGCAGCGAATCAGAAAGGGACTTTACAAATTGATATGCGAGGCATTGGATTCGTTCGAGAGCCAACTGTCGCAACATGCCTCCCAAGAATCAATGCAAAATGGCAAGGATCAAAAACATGCCAGAATCAAGCATGGTAGTGGCATCGATTCCATGGTACAAGTCGTCTTTGCCGGTGTCACACTCAAGTTGCACACAAACTACTTTGAAAAACTGCAACGTCTGTACGATCGGACCAATGTCCGAAACCAACATGGTCGACTTTCCATTGACGATGAAAGCTTGTCATTTGAAGATGCGTTATTTTGTCTGTTATGTCGTTACGATATGATTCAAGGAGCGGGACTACAAGCAGGTGTCCCTGGAAGTGTCATGGACGCCCTGCTGAAATGGTTTGATTGTCGGATGGAAAGCTTTGCATCGCCTTTGAATTGTCGATATGATCAATTTTTTTCGGCGTTCCCTGACGTTGACGCACCGTTTGGCAGCCAAGGATCATTCTTTGACTGGATAGAGCGAGTAATGGGTGGAAATGGGACAAATAGGGGTACTGACGACAAAGATGGAGTCTGTTTGCAAGTGAATCCACCTTTCTGTGCAGGTTTGATTGCAAAATTAAATGATACAATTTCATCGGCGCTCTCGTCGGATACAGCATCTGATTGTCAACTGCCGATCATGTTTGTGGTTTTCGTCCCGGCCTGGCGGGACACCAAGTGCTACCAGCTTCTTTTGGAAAATCAGCATCTGAGTAGACAAATGTTGTTACAGCAAGGTCAGCATTGGTACGCGGAAGGAACCCGGTATCGACGCAAGGACTCGTTTCGTTTGGCTTCCTTTGACACCAGCATCTTGTTTTACCAGAATGATGCTGCAAAAGTGAAATGGGATCTTTCAACGGAAGTGGGTTTGGATGAGCTGCGAAATGCCTTTTGTCGCGATCCGACAGAAGCGGAAGAAATTCCATATCCTTCCAAACTGTTTTCTTTGAAGAAGTCGCAGAAACCGACAGCACCAGAGACACCGACTCTGGTAACTGCTAATGAACAAAGCCAATGTTTGCACCAACAACAACTTCCGCCGACGTCCAAAAGAAAGAAAATCGTCTCTGGCGCAGCAAAGACGAAAGGGGAAAAGAAAAAACGAAAATGGACCGAGGACGGGGAAGCACAAGGTCAGATGGATCTTTTGAAGTCGTTGGGATTGTCTTCGACCGGATTGGATGAAGCTAGAGAGAACAGTGGGACGAACAACGATGGTGCGACGCAAGAAGTCACGACGTCGTTTGAGTCCAACAACAACACCATTACGAAGAATAGACAAAGAAAGTTCAAGAGAAAAAAATAGATCATCAAAAGCTTGCAGAATAAAATGATAACGCAACAAATTGCTTTGCATCAAGCTAGCTAGCTAGCTAGATAGCTACCTAGGCTAGCTAGATCCGAAAATGAAATTTTGACTGTCTCACAACATTGTAACTACTACCGTAGTACGCTACGGTAATATCTTGTACTAAAGTATCCTGTAAAGTCGCACCACCCAAGCGTCTCTTGGCAGTGCTGTCTTATTACGTACTACCATGAAATAATATTTGTTATTCTAGATTGACTGCACACAACGACGACTTGAAGCGACTCTTGTTGGTATCGTCGCTCTTGTCCAAACGCGTATTGTACGACACGTACACGACCGTCTTTTTCTCTTCGTCGTACACTCGTTGCACACGCAGCGTTTTGAAGAGCAAACTGCGAGATTCTTCAAATACCTCTTCTCCCTGCGGTCCCTTGCCGATATTGTCGGCGATGGAGACGGGTCCAGTACGGGCACAAGCCACACTGGCATAGGACGGGTCGTTGAAGAAGTTGCCACCACTGAGCTTTTCAGTAATGGGCCTGTCAAAGTTGCTAATGTACAAGACGACACCCTGAACCTTGGGGTCTTCGAATCGTTCAATTTGGAGCGTGTCCTTGAAGACGAGTCCGGATCCCTTGAGAGAACCGACGACTTTGGACTCGGCAGCGTTGGCGGGAGGGACAAGCGAAAGTTGAGTATTGGCGTTGTCAATATGTGCGTTTGGTGAAAAGACGGTCCCGAGCGTCAAAACAGCCGAAAGTATCGCTGTATGGAACGATACTGATGTTTTCTTCGGTTTCGATGACTCGGGACCGCGATGGTTGGTAGGAACGTCAGCGTCAACCGAAAAGTGTGCTGACTGTAGGATTGCCGTTCGTGTGACCATTATTTGGGGTGTAGACGGCGAAAAAGACAACGCAGGACTCGCCAGAAAGGCTCCGCCAACCACAAGAATGATAAAGGTCGTCCAAGTAGGAGATCTCATTGCTGCGTCTTTTTTCTATAATATTACTGGAATATTATTGCACGATGGTTATGTGTGGCTGGTGGTGTGGCAGCAGTGACCCCAGGCACGGTGATGTTATGATGATGTGTTGGCGGTTGTGAGTGTGGGAGGAGGGACTGAAGAGACTGTTGGTCAAAAAATCAACCCTTTACGGTTATTTACCCTTTGGAAGGTTTACGTGGCACTTTTCTAGCTAGAGTGTTGAAAAGAGACAGAGAGAGAGATAAAAATAATGCTGTTGTGATAGAAGTCGTTCTGTATCATACGTAGTACAAGATTTTGATAACATGTAAGTAGATCATGGTTCATGGTTCATGGTGTGATTGATGCCCTGTCTTCTCTTGGATCTTCAAATCCGATAATCGTGATTAAATTCACGAACATAGTGACGTAAGTCACGAATTGAAAGATTAACTTACAGTTAGTAAGTATTATTCTTATGATGATGAGTTGGATGATTGATGATTAAATTAGCCTCTGCCGAGGGGTCCGTCGGAATATACAAGTATATTCAGCGACGCCGCCTCGGCTACCTGCAACGGCCGTGACAAGACTGTGCTCCGTATGGGAAAATACGGTACTAGCATGAGACGATAGATTCTGACATGAGCGAACACCGTAGAGAGAAATACGGTGGTTCAATGTATTCCGTGGTAGTAGAAAGGAGAAGTGAGAGATGTATTGGTCCGTCCTAAGAAGGAGGGAACGGGATCACATGGGGGGGTGACCGCACATCTGCTACTAGGTGAGCAAGTGCGGTCACATGGAGAGGAGATTACTACGGAATACAAGGGAAATGCCAGGAAATATCAAAGCTAGGGAGTGGTACTTGCGGTTGGGACAGAAAAAGTCCCAAAACCGCACTATCCACGAGCACAGTGCCCGCTCTTTTTTTTTTTTGCTACAATCTAAGTCGTCCATGGTCTCTACAGACCATCTCGGAGGCAATATGAGTGATGATGAGTGCCTTGGTCTTGGTCTTGGTGTGGTCTGACCGCCAACCCTAGTACACCACTAGCTTCAACATATAGCGGTTACCCAAGAGTCATAGGCACATATGGTATATCCCTATATTGCCTAACTCCTCTGGCTCGTCTAACAGAATATACAAGTATATTCAGCGACGCCGCCTCGGCTACCTGCAACGGCCGTGACAAGACTGTGCTCCGTATGGGAAAATACGGTACTAGCATGAGACGATAGATTCTGACATGAGCGAACACCGTAGAGAGAAATACGGTGGTTCAATGTATTCCGTGGTAGTAGAAAGGAGAAGTGAGAGATGTATTGGTCCGTCCTAAGAAGGAGGGAACGGGATCACATGGGGGGGTGACCGCACATCTGCTACTAGGTGAGCAAGTGCGGTCACATGGAGAGGAGATTACTACGGAATACAAGGGAAATGCCAGGAAATATCAAAGCTAGGGAGTGGTACTTGCGGTTGGGACAGAAAAAGTCCCAAAACCGCACTATCCACGAGCACAGTGCCCGCCATGACAAAGCCTGCTACTCACAGATGAGGCAGCTGTCTGAAAGAAAGCGGGTGAATCACGGAGGCGCCATGTCACTGGGAGTTGCAGGCAGCCGGGAAAAAAAAAGAAAAATAAAAAAATAAAGAAATAAAGAAAAATTAAATAATAAAATTGGAGAAAGGAAAGAAGAAAAATGGTGTGTAATAGAGAGAATTCTATTGGGATAGAAAGGGAACTTCTGGAATCAGAAATTAGGCATCTTGGATGCCTCAAAGACCGCACGATTGTGCTTCTTGGTCATAATGAAGAGGTTGCGAGTGTAGGTTCTCCATTTGTCGGATTTCCAACGAAGGAGTTGCTGGATCTGGTGATCCTGGAAGCCAAGAGCTTGGAGAATTACACATGCTCCAACACGGAGTGAGTGTGCTGAGAAACGTTTGATGTCGTCTTTGTCTCGTTGTGTGTCCAGCTCATAGAGTTCAATGGCTGTACGTTGCATCCCGTCTTCGATATCAGCGGAACTGATGTAACAGAGGTTGTTCGTGTCATCATGGCGATACACGGCCATGGGGACATTGTGTTTGTAGCCAAAGAACTTGACGAAGCGGCGGACAATATTGATCCATTTAAGAATTACACAGAGTTTGGGGTCGTCCTCATTGCGGGAGAATTGTTTCTCTTCGCCATGGTCGCCATTCTTCTGCATGCGCCATTTCAAGAGAACTGTTTCGACCGCCTTGGGGGTTGCCAGTGCTTGTGCAACCGTCAATTTTTTCTTTCCCGAGGCAAAGAAATTGATGTCCTGTAGGCAGAAAGCAGCGGGGTCACCGCGAGCATTCAGATCAGGATTGGTAATGAGGCCTCTGCCGCGGTCTTGAGCCCATTCGCCGCGGCGGCCGCCAGCGAGCTGTATGACACCGAACCAGTCAGAAAGGACTGCTTCTTTGGAGCTCCAAACTGCATCTGCAGCATTTGTTTGGAAAAGAAGTTGTAGAGCAACTGTCCATGGTTCACGACGGTCAGGGATGTCTTCCCATCTTTTGAGCTCATCGCAGACACGTTTGAGAGGAGGCGACAGATTGCTTTCGCCCAACATTTTACGTGGGTCTCTTCCAGAAGAGTCGTCATCGAACGCCATGCACAAAGATGCGGCAGCGGCAATGTATGTTTTGATAGTACCAACTTTGACGAGTCGTGCTGAAAGGGTGTGTCCCGTACCAAGATGGGCTGCATACGACGCCATGAGGTAGTTGAGAGTTTCGAGGGGAAGTTTGTTTACAGGGAAAAACGATCCATAGAGATGGTGCTGCCGTAAGAACCAGATAAAATGGATTCGCATGGCACGAACTCGCCCCAGTTGTTTGGTTTTGTCGGACGCTCCCATTTCGCATTGGAAGACAGCGTCGAGCGAAGGAGCGATAAGAGTTCTGGACTCGGGAGGAAGAGATTCCAAGATTCGAGTTCGTTTGCCACAAGACATGTCTGTTGAATGTGGGAAAGGAAAAATGATTGCCAAACAAATTGTAAGGTCTGGGTATGGTTGTCACAGGGACGAGAGATAACATCCGCTTTTGTGTTGAGTTCGCCAGCGAGATGATCCATTCGAAGGCCTAGTGGCGACAAGAGCATGAATTCCGCGAACAAACGGATGAGATTCTGTCCAATGACAGAGGATGTAGTCATTTTGCGGAACCAAGCAATGGCAGATGTGTTGTTGCAATCCGTTCGCAAGATGGGTGTAGGTGGGAATTGCGAGGGGCGTGTGGACACCGCAGTGAGTGCAATGATGTAACACAGGAGACCTCCAATAAATTCCAATGCGTTGATATGGACGAACGCTGGATGGGTGGAAACTAGTTTAGTACGGCTCCACATTGCTTGGCTGATGGGAACAAACACCAGCATCTCAATGTCGGGATGTAGACTCCAATTGCTTCAGCGGAGGCGTCATGGGATGCCTCTATTGCCGGATCCCGAGGGACAATGTGTCCAATGGGCTGTTCCCAAGGAAAACCACCTTTGGCATAGTCGTATATGATGCGGAGTGCTGCAATGCACTCGGCGTCAATGCGGATACGGTAGCTGTTGCGCCATACAAATTCTGCCATGGTGCGACAGTGGAGGGAATCAAAGCGCTCCTTAAGGGCTCGCGGCAGTTGGCGTTTGAGGTTGTCGACCTTCTGCTTGACACGCATGTCCGCTTTGGCTCTGGTGTAGGCGTGTTTGATGGCATGTCGGAGACGGTCATGCAATGGGAATAACTGGGCTCGTGCCCATGGGAAGTATTCAGCTGTGCTATCAACCATGCCCATGACGGTGGCTACTTGTCGCATGGACGCATGCCGTGGAGACAACCATCCTTCTGTCTCAATGTAGGACAGGAGTTTCTCGCGGCGGCGAGGCGATAGTTCCACTACCATGCGTCGTGTGTTGGGACATTGGCCAACAACAAGGCGGTCCTCTCCATATTCCATATCAAGTTTCTCCATGGACAGAACACTCTCCTGACATGGGTGTTTGGGACCGAAAACATCTTCCAAGGCCACAATGCTGGCTGCCGAGGTGAGTCGGATGTACTCAGGTATGTCGGCAAACATACAGTCGTCCACCTGGTGTGGAAACGGAGGAGGGAGGCGTTCACCGTCGCTGTCAAAGACGCCGTGGTTCAAGGAGTCGTAGTTCGCTCCTGCAAAGCATTGCAATGCTGACGAAGGGCGTACTGGCTGGATTCTCATATTAGAGACGTATTCATTGGCTCGTAGGAGCACTTCCGATGGCTTGTGGTGCCATAGGAAAGAAGCATGCTGCTGCCGGGCGATGGCGGCTACTTCAAAGTTGCCAGGAGAAGAATTATCACCAAATGTTTGTCCTGTGGCTAAGCCGAGGTATCCGCTGGCAACATAACCGTGCATAGGAACGGCTTCCGGAACATATTTGATGAGGCGGAATGCTCCTGTGATATCGTTGTCTCCAATCAAGATGCGCTCGGTGGGGTAGGATATTCTTAAATTCCATATCCAATGAAGGAGGCGAACAAAAGAACCTGGGAATCGGACCTGTGGTTCTTCATCCTTATTGGTCCAGTCATTGATTGCCATTGACCATGGTTTTGGTCGGAAAGATGAGTCAAAGACAGGACGGTCGCTCTTCCACGGGTTGTCGAGATTGACGATACCGAGTGGTGTAAGATGGAGGTCTCGAATAAAAGGGAGAAGGCGCCGGTCGAGGACAAGTGTGAAGCCTCGTTTGGCGTCTTTGGCTAGGACAGATTCGAGTTGTTCTGGGTTGTCTACAGCGGAGGCATGGTTGCCGTATCTGTAGAATTCCAGGAAATTAGCTTCGGTCGAAGTGACATTGCATTGCTTTGGAGAACCATGGCGGAAAATTCTTTCAAGTTCACGGAGGATGGAAGGCTCTACGCTGTCTTGGAGAGTGCGAATGATTTTGTCGACGTCTCTCTGTGTGTGGCTAGATGCGGCCCTCCCAATAGACGGATCAGTTTTGGGACAGTGAAACCAACATGGAAAAGTGCAGCAGAGACTGCGGAGGTTCGTGATTGGTCCAATGTGGTCTCCGTGGCATAGTGACGGTAAGGAGCATAGCCGATAGCTGTAGAGTGGTCAATGTGTTTGTAATGTTGCTGCAGCTGTAGGAATTGTTCTGCTAGGAAGGACGCTTTGAATAGCTGCTGGAGGTCGTTCGGGTGGAGGAATCCCGAGGTCAACAATGGAGGAATGATGTGGCGAAAAACATATTCAGACATAAAACGAGACAGCGATAGTCGCCTTACCATATTTGGAATTGAGAGCATCTTGAACAGATTGTTCTAAAGTGTCTACAAGTATCTCACGTTCACGGATTTTGAGTGATGTAGGAGCTTGTTTGGAGAGGACAGGGTCTTTCTTACCCAGGACATTGGCAAGGATACTGGACTTCGTGGGGAAGGTGAAGTCTTCCTCCATGGTGATGTTGAGAGGAGATGCAGTTGTGAGTTGTGCAGCAGTGGATGTTGGCGGAGGTGGAGAGTCAACGGCAATAGGTTGTGTTGCTGGCTGGTGGGTCGTAACTGAATCTATGAATGGTCGGGCTAATGATGGCGGTATGCAAGTAGCGAAAGAAGATAGTTGATGAACGGTGTTTGCGGGGCCACAGCCAGGAGCCCAACTAATAGTTGGGGTTGCGGCGACTGCTGCAATTAGATTGGCTTTGTCTTCCGCAGAGAGATTAGAAAGACTATCGATGTGTGCATACGTGCAGCTGGTGCCAGAGATAGAGTTCTTGCAGTTGCGGCCGCAGAAACAGTGTCCAATACAAAGGCGACCCCTGCCAGTGCCGACTGGGAAAGTGAGGTCAATGGGAGTGACGCGACTGCTAGTACCGGTGTAGAGAAGGAAACCTTTCTTGTTGAGGGCTTCTCGCTTCCGTTCGACGGAATCGTCAGATTTTTTCTTCTTGTTACTGTTGTCGTTACCTACGCTATCAACGGGAGTGCGTTTGCCTGGTGCAGCTCCTCCTGCTACCTCCTTGATGGGAATAGATCCGGTTGGACGTGTGTCTTTGGAGAACGCCGTCCAAGTAGTTGGAGGTTCGCGGAAGGCAGATGTTGCTGAAGAAGCAAACATAGCTCGGAGTTAGCTGAGGTGGAGCACTGATTTGTTCTCCGTGTTGTGGAGGACCGTGTGCTGGATATATCCTGCGGGGTCCGCAACTTGACGAAGGTTGCTTGTGTCGACTGCCATACTGACATAGGTGTTGAAGATGTCTTGGATGACAAGTAGTACTTGGTGAGGCAGATGTGGGTACTTTGGGGTGTTCTTCTCAAAGAATGCACGGGTTGTGCTCTGTCCAAGTAGGGAAGAGATCTGTAGGAGAATCTGTCCCAAGGATGAGTTCGATGCACCATGGGAGATGGTGTCGAGGAAGACAAGGAGTTTGGCGACGGTTTGGCGGACATGTTCAAGTGTTGCCTGTTCACCGTCAATGAAAAGTTCGGTGGTGGCAATGTGATGAGTCTTGGGATTGTCATCGACAAGGTTGCTTTGGGCAACGAAGCGTTCGTTCTTGGTGCGTTTACCAAAAGAAACGTTGAGTGCATGGACTGGACAAAAATTGAAGACGGATACCATGGATGCAATGGAATCTTGTGTGGAAGTAAGTGGTTCCGTGTGAAAGGCGAAATCGAAGATGTGTGCTGCCAATGCAAAATCCATCTGTTCCTTGGTCCAGTTGGCAAGGGAGGCATAGTTTTTTCCTTCTGATGCGGCTTTGTCAAGGGTAGACATGAAAAGTTGCTTGTATTCAGTGTGACGGCGCTTGGCATTTGCTTCCTCGAGGATGTCGGTAAATTCTTGACGGAGGTTAGCAGGAATGGTATGCTCAACAGCGACGGTAGGACAGGTAAGGTCTCTACCGGAGACTGCAAGAAGATTAGAGAACTTGTGTTGGCTTTGTTGAACGGCTCTCTCATTGCTTTTCTCTTTGGAAGTCTTCTTGTTAGTGAATGCATCCAAGGAGTCGCGGATGGCACTACTAAAGACTTCGAGGCCATGGGTTCCGACGGTGGAGGTGGCAGCTGCGGCATGAGTAGTTGCTGTTGGAGACATGAATGCTGCGAGATGGGCGCTTTCTTCCGCGGTTTTCTCAGTGTGATTGAACCAGTTGGTAAGCTTGGAGTTGAGTTTCTGTTTGATTGTGTCGTAGGATGGCAAAGTAGGAATGAGATGGTCCTCGATGTTCTCCACAGTAAGATGGATGGTCTTACTCTTGATGGTGTCCCAATCATTAGCGATGTTGGGAATGTCGATCATAGTTGCGTTGAACAGTAAATTGTTGTCGACAACTTCGAGGGAGGTGCTATTGTTTCTGGTGGCGAGGTACTTCATGAGCTTGGTCCAAATGGTCATGGCTGGGAGGTACTTCTTACCAGTTGGAGCGGGTGGCAGGTCGGCAGTGATTGCATGTCCAACAGGGATGTAGAAACTTGGTGGAATGGGCAAAAGAAGTGGGACGAAAGTGAAGCAAGGAAGGTCATCTCCGTTGGCGTTTTCAAAGCCCAATTCGGCGAGGGTGTTTGGACCGGTGGCAGCAGGAGGTGGTTTGTTGATTTCGTCGGGGTTGAAGAGAGTGATTTCTTCGAAGTTGCTATTCTTGACGTCTTTCTTCGAGGCGATGGAGAGGACGGTGCGGAAATAGAGTTGTGGGTCGTTGATCTTGACAAAGGCAGAGGAGGTGATCGTGTCGGAGGCGATACCGACGTAGCGAAAGTCTCTGGGTGCAGTGGGCTCGGTGTCCATGGTGACAGAATGGATAGCACGGAGCCTTCCGTCAAGGCCAATGAAGACGAAATGGGTGTCGTCTTTGTCGTAGACGTTGGATCCAAAGGTTTCACAGAGGTGTTGCTGTCCCTGCATGATACGGAGAGAAGTCATGTTGGCAGCCAAAGTTTCGTTTTCATAGTCAAGATCCGAGAACGTTTCGAGACCACGAGAGGAAGAGAGATGGCTGATCATCGCCTTGATGGTAGCGGAGCTGAAGGTCATGGTGAAAGGGCCTTGAAAAGGAAGAACGGTAAAAAAAAAAAAAAATTGTACAATGCTGAGATTGTGAGCTTTGAAAAGTTGCGAGGTTTGAGAGGAGGAAATGGAGGAGAGAGGAGTTGGTTCCGTTGTGTCTCTCTCGGAGGATGTGTAACTCGTTGCGGTGTGTCTCTCTGGGCGAAATGTGTGACTTGTTGCAGTGGGTTTCCACGATAATGCGTCTTGTCTGAACCACGATTGGCGGGAATGGTGAAAATTTCCGCACGATAATGTGTGTTATTGTTATGTGATTCGAAATGTTGGGTGAAACTCCGCGAAAGTGGGAGTAGTTGGTTGTGTCTTAGTGATGTCTGAGAAGACAGATCGTCACTGACATCGAGATTCTTTCATAGGGAATGTGGAATTTGGAATTTTGTTAGTGGGAGAATTCCCTTGATTTTGTCGTGAATACGGCAAGAAAATACCCTTTGACCATGGCGGTGTTTGAATAGGAAACGGTGCCGTAATTGCGGAGAGAAAACTGGAATCAGTATTGCATTGGTCAGAGCTGGCGGGGATCGTCATGGCAGAGTTGCTGTTGAAATGGTTTGACGGCCGAACGGCTGTAATTGTAGTGGAATCGCTACATCATGTTGCAGCCGAACGGCTGTGGTTGTAGTGGAATCGCTACATCATGTTCTTACGGCCGAACGGCTGTAATTGTAGTGGAATTTGGAATTTTGTTAGTGGGAGAATTCCCTTGATTTTGTCGTGAATACGGCAAGAAAATTAACCGTTGACCATGGCGGTGTTTGAATAGGAAACGGTGCCGTAATTGCAGAGAGAAAACTGGAATCAGTATTGCATTGGTCAGAGCTGGCGGGGATCGTCATGGCAGAGTTGCTTGACGGCCGAACGGCTGTAATTGTAGTGGAATCGCTACATCATGTTGCGGCCGAACGGCTGTGGTTGTAGTGGAATCGCTACATCATGTTCTTACGGCCGAACGGCTGTAATTGTAGTGGAAATCGCTACATCGTGTTGCGGCCGAACGGCTGTGGTTGTAGTGGAATCGCTACATCATGTTCTTACGGCCGAACGGCTGTAATTGTAGTGGAAATCGCTACATCGTGTTATCAGAGTAGATAGGGTATGCCTCGTAGGTGTAAAGACCATGTAGATAGGACGGTAGTTTTTTTTGCTACAATCTAAGTCGTCCATGGTCTCTACAGACCATCTCGGAGGCAATATGAGTGATGATGAGTGCCTTGGTCTTGGTCTTGGTGTGGTCTGACCGCCAACCCTAGTACACCACTAGCTTCAACATATAGCGGTTACCCAAGAGTCATAGGCACATATGGTATATCCCTATATTGCCTAACTCCTCTGGCTCGTCTAACAAGTTCCGGCGTGGGGTGTTCCGGGTACTTAGTAGTCCTCGACAACAAGTTTTTGGTAAGTTCTAGCCTGTACGCCGTCAGTTCCTAAGACCTTCTCTGCGGGACAATCGTAAACTTGTTACTGTTATTTACAGTTAGCAAATTTTTGCCGAGTTTTATCCCGAGTAAATAAATAAGTATTTCCTGGTACAAATTCTACATACGGAGAGTGCGTGGATGCCAGGTAAAATCGTAAAATCAGCCTCAGTGGAGGGAGCAGAAGTGCTTACGTAGTACTCAGTAAATACGGAGTGTAATATCCATCGTATCCCAAAGTACCATAGTACCTCACGACTGATATCAATACCTACTCATGCGGTGGCACCATAACCCGAAGGCGTACTATCAATCTGTTCCCTTTCCCATAATGACAAGCAAATTATCACCGACCCGAAGCCATACAGTCAGTTCTCACGATATCATCAACAAAACAGCAGTTGGTACTGTAATTGCACGGAACAATTTGACGTATTATGATGACAATTGTGGCACTTACAATAGCAAAGTTTGTGCGATATGCTATTGTTTGATCCCTTATGAAGATGAGGATAAAATAAGTCTAGCTGTTCTAAAAAAGGAAAAAATGAGGTTATTGTTTAATAAGAACAATGTGAAATGGGATAAAAATGTTCCCAAAAAAGTGAAATTGAAATTGAAGCAGTATTACACCTGTAATGCTTTCGACAAAAGCGATGTTGCATATAGTTGGTTGCAAGAGTACATGTTGTCACCGAGGACTTTTAAAGTCAAATCAGGCAAGTCTGAAGCTATTGGTAGTTGTCGAAGTTGCTGCCAGCAAGTGAGGAGATCTTCAAGAAGTGATGTATCACCCACACCATTGCCACCCTTTAGTATTAGTAATGGACTGATGATTGGGAAGGCACCCGAAACGTTGGAAAAGTTGAACGAAGTCGAAAGAGCACTGATTTCCCGAGGTCGGATCAATAAACATATTTTCAGTTTTGAAGCTGGTTCGCACAAAAGTATTAAGGGATGGCATACCATGTTTTATAACGATGTTGATGCTGTCCTTGGGGTGTCAAATTGGGCCCAAAAAGTGGAGACAGAAAGTATCTGTAATAGGAATGATAAATACAAGGAGGAGGAGGAGGAGGAGGAGGAGGAGGAGGAGGAGGAGGAGGACAATGTAGCAATACAAATGAAAAGGACAATTCCAGAGATTTGTGTCATTCTCACTGGACCCTTTACACCAATTCAAAAAGCCAAAGTGATGGCCAAAACCAAAATCAATTACTCAAATGTTAAAAATGCTCTTTTGTGGTTGAAGGAACACAATCGTTTATACAAGGACGTTGATACAGAAACATTTGTTTCTGTCACACCACACCTTGTGGATGAAAGCGAGGTTGTGATGTCAGTGTACAATAATATTGAGGAGGTTTATGAAGTATTTGCAATCTTCCCAGACAAAAATTTGCCTTGTTCTACAAATGGAGGATGTGAAAATTCAGGAGAATTAAAGGATTTGACCATTGAACGCTTATTGTTGAGTGGTGGTAGCAAGGATGCAACATTGATTTGTAGGCCAACAAAAAATATTCTACGTGATTATCAGGGAAATAATTTAATATTGGCTTACACTGTACAGTTTCCATACGGGATTGGATGCAAAGATTCCAAAGGTGATTACAGGGCAGGATATCCATATCTGAAGCATCTTTGTTCATTGTCACATCCAAATTTTCATCGAGCAAACTGGGTGTGTGTGTTATATAATATGATGGAACGCCTTAGAATGATCAGGGCATCATATCTGAAAACAAAAGAAGAAGAAAGAGACATGTTTTAAAGATTACAAGTGATAAAATGGCTAGTGCAGTGTCTAGGTTTGCTCAAAAACAACCTGGAAACAGTCCAGCAGATTTGTTTTTGAGAAGAATGCGCGCTGTGACTGGATCAATGTCACATAGTGTGGGAGCAGCAAAAAATGCAAGGCAAAAAATGTTTGCCATGGTTGCAACTCTTGGTCTACCTTGTATTGTTCACAATCACACCAGAAGATGGAGTTAATTTTAGAATTAAAGTGATGGCAAACGGTGATGCTGGAAGTGATGTTCCTCCAAGCCCAATGTCAGATGAAGAAGTTTTGCGTAAATATATATCGGAGAGTCAAACGACAAGACTAGAAAACCCTGGGTTTTGTTCTGTTGATTTTGAGAATGTCATTGCTATTGTCGTGGAACATATTCTTGGTTGGGACTGTAAAGAACATGCTAATAAACCATCATATGGTTTCTTTGGGGATTTGGATGGGTGGACATATGCAGTTGAGGAGCAAGGCAGAAAAACTCTTCATGCTCATTTCTTGCTTTGGGTTAAAGGATGGAACAAATTAAGTCAAAATTTGGGAACCGTAAAAGATTGTCAAAGATATGAGATGCAACTTTGCAAATATGCTGATAACATTATGTGTACTCATCTGCACGGCTCGAGTGCAAAGTTTATCCCAAACGTATGTGAAGAAGGGTGCAGTAACACTAGTGTTGGTATAGAAAAATACCAAAAGTGCACTGCTCAAGATTTCCGGGAACTAAGAACAAAACATGGAGAAACATCATTTGGAAAGAAAAATTTGGTTCAGTGTCCTTCTTGTCATGGAACGGCATCAAGTGAAGATTTAATAGTGCAGCATTTGAAAAGGTTCCTTGGAAATGTTTCAACAGATCAAAATGACAGGTTGTTTTCCATGTCTCATTATGTATCAAAGTGTCGATTGTTAATGGAAATGAAACTTGTTCATGAAATGCTTCCACCAAGACGTACACTGTCAGCAAAAGATATTGAGAGAATGAGGTATACCCCATCATCTGAAATAAAATTTATTGTAACAGCTCTGCGAAATGTACACAGCAGTGAACACAGAAAGTCTTGTTTTAAGAAAGGGTGCGAGTGCCAAATGAAAATTCCATCCCCAGATACAACAAAGACTTTGGTATTGTTTGATGACGTACAGACAAAATGGTATGATTGGAGAGGAAATGATATTTCTAGGGCACTGTCTATTTGTGCTCCAAAAAGGGCACATGTAGATGCTTTTGTAAATGTCAACAATTCGTTTGTCAGCACTCTTTTTGGGTGCAATACCAATGTTGCAACAGGGCTTGATGGGGGCAGTGTTATGTACTGTACTTGCTATATCTCAAAAAATACAGAAAAGGAGGATAGTGAACACTTTGCATCAGCTGCAAAGCATATGGTCAAGAGAATGGAACAACGAATGATGGAAAGGATGGTGATAGACAGTGAAGAACAAGAAGAGGAGGATTCATCAATTGGTCTAAAAAGTATGATTGGTGCTGCTTTAATGGCAACAAAACAACACAA
Organism: Nitzschia inconspicua; assembly: GCA_019154785.2. Lineage (NCBI taxonomy): Eukaryota > Bacillariophyta > Bacillariophyceae > Bacillariales > Bacillariaceae > Nitzschia > Nitzschia inconspicua. The sequence goes on from JAGRRH010000012.1 coordinate 676,999, forward strand.
AGTGGCTGCACCTATGGCATCATATCTAATAAGGAATGGTTCAAGGTTCCATTACTCCCACTTCTTTGCTTATGTGAATATTGGGAGTTTTTTCAAAGACGTGCATGAGGATTTTAATATTTCAGCAGATGGAGATGGAAAAGTGTTTTTGAAGTCCTCTGTCGCCAATTACATTTATCGCCCAAAGGAATTGGAAGGCGTCTGTGTGTATGATTTTCTTGCAAAATACAGTGCTTGTAAACCAACAAAGAACAGTTTCAATTGGGCTCAGGTTCACCCTAATAAGGATCACTTGAAGATAAGCCAATTGACAACTGAACGTATTCCAGTGATAAATTATCTCAATTTTGTGGATACAAGAAATTTCAATGGGAATGACATCTTTTCTTGCAATATTGAAGAGATATCCGTAGAAGAACGTTCTCATGGAAGAATCTGCAAAGAGTTGTTGTGTGTTATTTGTGCCATTCCGTAACGTTGAAATTGATCTGAAATTGAATGGATCATATTTGCAACGATGGAGAAATGAAAAAGACGATGGGAGAATATCAAAACAACATGAAAGGCTGTTAATCAATGTACAAAATTGCAGAAACAGTTTGCATGGTGCACGTCCTTTGGACATTCTAGAGAGATCAACTTCGAAACCGGTTTACCATCAATGTATGGATAAAACTTGTATGGAAAGAGAACAAGATGACGATGATGTTATAAATAATGCAATGGATGATTTTCTTCTCGTTGAAACACCTGGAATGGAACAAGATTGTGAATTCCGTGATAGTACTGATCATCTTCAATATCCATCAATTTTAACAAGATGTCATGGAAGCCACACGTGTGGGACAAGTTTAATTATTTGTCCAAATCTTGCACAAAGTGATTGTATGATAGTAATTGAAAAAACAGAAACAAGTATCAATGGAAGTGACACAAATACATGTCACATTCAAGAGAGTGAATCCAATGAGAAATTGCATATTTGTGCATTGAATGAACTAGCATTGAAAATTGTGAACACAATCGTAGATAAAAATGGTCACATCACAGACATTGAAGTGAATGGAACATTGAAGAACATCCGCGATTTTGCTGAGATTCACTTCTCCGAAGATGTTGACCAGAAAAAGTCATTTGAAATTATGATGTGCGCATTTATTGACCGGCTTTATAAAGAAAGCAATAAAAGTGCAGAAGGAACTTGGAAAGTTGTTGAATCCAGGGAGCCTTCAGTTTCAAAGAGAAGAAAGTTCAATGATGAGAGAGAGAAAATTGGAAAAGTGAATGACCATAAACAACTGATTGGGTTTCTTTCCGGTGCAGGTGGGACTGGGAAAAGCCATGTCATTAAAACCGCATGTCAATATGCCCAAAAATTATGCAAAGCGATTGGTGTGAAATTCGACAAAAGAACGATTGTGGTCACTGCACTCACGGGTGCAGCTGCTATCTCCATTAATGGGGAGACAAAAGCGGGAGCTTTTGCTTTCAAAAGAAAGGTAAAAGATGAACTAGAAGAGTTCAAAAATACATATCTGGTGATTGTTGATGAAGTATCCTTCGCTTCTGTTGAGGATATGGAACTATTGAACGAAAAAATGAAGCAAATTTTCGATAATCCATGGGAACCATTTGGAGGAGTCCCTATTGTTTTTTCAGGAGATTTCGCTCAGCTTTCACCTGAGGGTGGGAGGCCTCTGTACAAAAGTGAACATAGCATTATATGGAAAGAATACTTGAATGCTTTCATGGAGTTGAGAACAAATCACAGATTTGATAAAGATGTGAATTGGGGTGCAATGTTAGGGAGATTCCGTGATGTTGGATTGAGTACTAAGGAAGTTGCCACAATCAATACACGAGTGGTTGGTGCGCGAAGTGGCCCAAGGGAAAGAAATATTCCTTTTGATGCAGTATATGCAACTAAAACAAATGTTGATAGAATGGTAATCAATGATGCTATTTTTGCAAAACATCTGGAGAACACACACTCTACTGATCCAGGTATACAGCCACCGATGCACACTTTGTGTATTAAAGCAGGTAATTTGAGATTTCATGTAAGAGGCACTCGTCGTGAATATTGCAACATGAAGAGGAAAGCACAGGATATCATATATGCTGCTGTTGGGGAAGCTCATGTGGAAGACCAATGCAACAAGCGTCATGACCCTCTTTTGAAATTGTACTATGGGCGCCCTTTGTACATTAATCACAATGAAGATGTTGCTGGTTTTGTTGCCAATGGCGCAATATGTGAATTTAGAGGTGTAAAACTGAAGCCAGCAGTGTCACAAAAGGACTTTGAAACTATTATAATTGATGGATACCATGTGAATTGTGTTTCTATAACACAGGTTGATTCATTACTTGTTAACATGCTGGATGGTTGTAAAGGAGGGAATAAAGAAACGATCATTGAACTAAGTCCAAAAGTGATCTATGCATCAGCTAAATTTCCAGTGCCATTTACAGGACCAATTACCAAGAATAGCATGAGAACACGAAGACGTATCAGCTTTGAACAGTTTCCTGTTAATTGTGCTAATGCCAGAACAGTTCACAAGTTACAAGGGCGGTCAATTCATCATCTTGTTGTCAGTGCTTGGGACTACACAGACAATTGGGTTTTACGTCTGCTTGTCACAATGCACGACTATGAAAGGGTTATTTTTACGTGAACCACTAAATCCAAGTAAAACTAAAGGCATGGCAGAGGAGGTACGAGCATTCATAAAGAGCTTGAGGAAAATTAAAAAGCGTGACCATGTCTTTCTTCATGGAGAAGACTAGTAGGACAGTGATAACATTTATTGGCCCATTTTTGTCAATCAATATTAGTATATATTATAGTAAATGTCATCATGTAACTGTAAATACCCGAAACTACTGGTGTTATCGCCCACAAGTGCGTACTCATAATACCTGTGGTAAATCCTGGGTTTCGTAGGCCTTATTATCTGTATTCCCGGTCAAACGAGTCAAAAAGTAAATCCAGTTGGGTTTTAATCCGGATCAAGTTTGATCTGATCGTGTTCGGAACAAAAATGAATTGCTTTAGAAATATAACGTCCGCGAGCGAAGACGATTTTTCTGCTGTTAATTTTATTCTAACAAAAAAATTCAATGGTTGAAAAACGTTAAAAATGACTAAAAGATTTGTGTTTTCCTCATTCTAGGATTGGTATAAACGTGATATGAAGAGATGAAGCAAGATGAGGAAGGGCAGGCAAATTGAATTCGTGACTGAAAAATTGCCGCGCTGTTAAACGACATTTTGCACTTTCGTGAAATCGACACACGAGTACAATGGGATAAATGTTCGATTCATAAACATATCTATACATGCAGTCCGACGAATGAAAAAACCTTCTATGCCTTTTTTCAGTAGCTGGCGATGCCATGTCACTCCTAAGTGCTTCCTAAGTAAGTTGAACATGCTAAAAAATCGGAATGTTACAAATTCCCCCCCATACCCCCTCAGCTGGACGCTTTACCCGATCGAGTTTTTGATTTTGATCTGGTCTATTGTGGAACTCGATCGAATTGATGATACTTCGAAGTAGACTACCGGTCTAGTAGCTACCGGTAGTAGTGACCTCTACAAAATATTATTTACAATCGTTCTTATTAAATACTACTACAGTAATTTATTTTACTGGTACTAGCTAGTCATAGTCGTAGTATTTGGCCAAAAATCCCTTCTACATGATTTTTTCCCTTCTTTCACTTGTTTGTTGCAAGAAGACGAGGATGATTCCGAAAATTGGAAGAATCGCTATTTATGGCTAAATGCTGACCACGACAACGGAGAATCGTCGGCATGAAATGACTCTTGAGACGAGAAAGGAGATGTAGGGCCATTCAGTTGTGACAGAAGCACCTACACCGGAAAGCAAGGAAGATGCTTTGACTTTCATGTATATCATGGTTGCTACAGAGTAGGAGCAAGAGGATGGCTGCAATGCCCGTCTTCCGACGCTCTTCTCTGCCTTGCCTAATTGGTACTTTGAGAAACAACTTCTTGGTTCATAGAGTGGTGGTGTCAACAGATGTGCAAATCGTTATCTCAGAAGACAAAAAAATGATATGTACAAATCGTCGCGGTAGGTGCGAATCCTCTGATCATCTCGTTCTTGCCGATTTCTTCCCTGCGTTCCTCTGTTTGCGCTTTGTTCCTGAAATTCTGGGTGTATTTTTGACTTCCTCCAATGGCAACTTCTTTCTAAGCTTTTCTAATGCTTCCTGGCACCAACGGGATCGTTTTCCCTCGTCTTCCTCCTCCTGTATCTCTCCAAGATCAAGAAGAATGACATCATCTTCCCAAAATGCCATGTGTCGCCACTTGATATCGCAATGAACAAATCCAGAGCTTGCAAACCGCTTCAAGGCGGTTTCGATTGACCCGTTTCCGAACACCTTTTTCCTTTCTTTGTTTGGAATTGGACGAAAATACGGCATTACCAAGCACAAACCCTCCGCGGCTTTCAATACCCGGCATGCGGGAACTTTCCCTCTCCCGTACACCGTGTTCCAGTTTTCAAGTTCTTCCATTACAGCGTCATCGCGACGATTGACTTTATGGAAAAACTTGATGGCACAGCACGACTCCCCTTTAGAAGATATAGCGAGACAGCAATTTCCGTGCTCTCCCATGCCTAAGTGGTGAATGACATAGAGCGGAAGGGTGGCGTCGTATTTGTTCAAATTGAGACTGTTTACCTGGACGGATCCAAACGAGAAAATGCGCTCATTTGTTTGCAAAACTCGACATGGCATTTTTTGACGAATCGTGATCGATGGCGAAACCAGCTGAGGACCGTCAGTGCTTTTCAGGAATGCTGTGAGCATTTGACACCCCTTCACAACAAATAAAACAAGCAAAGACAGAATCTCCGCTCCTGAATCTCTGACTTTCTTAATCATTTCATCCTCATCATTAAGATCTTCGAAAGAGGGCACAATTTCGCTCGCCCATACAACGCGGTTGGCTTGTTCATCTTTTTGTCCAGAATCATACTGCGAGAGAACAACTCTTGGCTGTTCGGGAGAATTGGTGGTGCTACATCCACTAGAACTATTGTCCGTCCATTTTTGGAATTCTTTGAGAACTGCAGCTATTGCTTCGCCCGACGAAGTATCCTTTCTGATTTCGTTCAACAGCTTCTTGTCAAACTTACCACGATCCCTAGGGTCTTCACCGGAGTATGTTCCCACTAAACGAAACTGATTTCCTGTGGCGATCATTCCGAATAAGTTTGGAAATCCAAACAACCGGACAGCGGACATGCTATCGAATATTTGTCCTGCAACAACATTTTGCCTTGTTTTCCGGCCTTTTGGAATCTTCCCTTGCCACAGTTGAAGTCGATGTTCTTTACAGTTACACGGCTTCTTTACTTCAATGACTGCGAAAGGAAGATAGTTCGGTCTGTATACCAACAAAATATCACATTCGATTCCGGCGAGAGTTGCGTTATGTACCACGTCTATGTAATCGGAAAGTTTCAGAGCAACAATCAGAGTCTTGAGAATGTATGAAACCAATCCTTGCGCCTCACTCTCGTTGTAACATTCACGAAACTGTTTGTGGGGGGCACAGATAGTTGCCCAAAAGTTATCATCCAACCAGTTTTTTTCAAGATTATTCAAGCAATCAACAAGATTGTCGATCTGTCGGACTCTCGCGTGCATGTGATTATTGGAGAGGTGGGGTCCGGATGAAGTGCGATCGCTTATCGCGAGAAATTCCTCCTTCAGAGACTTGAGCGATGATGCATGTAGTTTCTGGTATATCTCTGCAAATTGCTGAGCCGTTTGTTGATCTTTCTCAGCAAGTTGCTGAGCCGTTTGTTGATCTTTCTCAGCAAGTTGCTGAGCCGTTTGTTGATCTTTCTCAGCAAGTTGCTGAGCGTGTTGCTGATCTTTCTCAGCAAGTTGCTGGTCTTTCTCAGCAAGTTGCTGGTCTTTCTCAGCAAGTTGCTGGTCTCTCTCTGCAAGTTTCTGGTCTCTCTCAGCAATTTCTTGAGCGCGTTGCTGCTTCTCATCAAGAAGAAATTCTACAACACGATAGTTGACGTGATGTGGGTTTTCTTGCAACCATTGGTGGAACTGGTCAATCTGTTGTTGCAGTGGGAGATCCTTCGTTTCCAGCAGGAGTTGGTCCATTTCTTATTGTTCAAGGAGCTCTATGTGAATGACATACAATGAAAAGTGCTGTTGGCATCAAAGAATGATGACTGCAGAACGAGCTAACGCAACTGACAGTGAGTGTTTTGATTGACAGTGATGATCGGGTAGTCCTGGGTGCGATGAAGAAAAAAGGTTTCTCGGACGTTTCTGTGTGTCAGCGGTACGCGGATTCACAAAACGTCTCACTTCGTACCGGTAGTACTACCGGTACTTTATCACCGGTAGAGCGATTTATGTACCTGGAACAGGTACGATTGTACTGTACTGTTAGTATTATACGTCGTATCACACAAATAGCGGCGTACCTGTACAGGTGAAAAAGACCACGATTGTTCCAGACCGTTGAAAAATGAGATGGATGACTCGCGCTACAATGTAAACAAGACTCATAGGGTTAGAGCTAACACTTCTCGATTAGGGGTTATTGAGTTTTAGTCGAATTTTAGTCGAAAAAGGTCTTCGACTCGTAGACCTTTTTGCAAAAACGTCTACGACTCGTAGAACTTTTTGAAATTCGGGGGGTCGGGTTTTCCTTTTGGGGGACTGTTGATCCTACAATTGATTTCTCTCATAAACACTACCGTAGTACGTAGCTCCTACTACGTACTACTACGTATTAAACGGTAAGAAGGACCACTACTCGTACAAATTACCCTACGAACTACAGGACCCCGGTTTAGAACAGCCCTAAAATGATTCTTTATTCAATTGTAATTTTAAGGTGTAATTCTATCCCTAGTTCTTGTCTGCACAAGGAACGGCCTTTTTTTGGTCACGAGACACGTCATGCAGTCCAGGAAAAGCGGAGAACTTTTCAAAAAAGCGGAGAACTCATGGACAAAGTGGAGAACATTTGAAAAAAGCGGAGAACATTTGCAGTTAAAAAAAGCGGAGAACTCGTCAAAGCGGAGAAAAAACAGCGGAGAAAAAAGTGGAGAAAAAAAATTGGGAAGACCGTATTGATTTTCTCGCAGGACCGGGCTAGAGTGTGGATCAGTGGATCATTTGCCTCAGTCGATTATGGAAATAGAACGCATTGCTGAATCGAATAGCAAACACATCCGGACTGGTCGCAAGACCGGACTTTCTACTCCCACAAGGCCGGATTCAACTGTGAGGAGTAGCAATTGCTTATCCTCGTCTTCTTTGGATAAATGAACATTTTAGGGCCGGAAAAAGTGCTGATTTGAAAATCTTTCGTGACAACTGCTTGAAGGAGCGCTTCCATTGGCAAGAAAACTATTGGTTATCAAGGGTACAACAAGGAGCCGTCTTCGCTCATAATGAATGCAGTTCGACTGTACTTACAATGCTCATGAATCCCAAGGAGTAAGAAAGTTCAAAGCACTAGCAAGCTTTGAAACGACACGGAAACTTTAACAACATCCATGACGAAGCGCTTCAATTTTTTGTCCGCCGAAAGATTTCGACATGGTGTGGATCGGTTTGGGACGTGCTGCTTTGAAGCTATTCTACGTCAAGCCCTAGGATGCAGCCAATGTATGGGATGTAACATGGCTGCTTAGGTTGCTTGGGTCGCTGCATAAGTTGGTGGCGAAGGACGGGAGACGGACGGACCAAACAAGACAGCCTGGTGGTAGCAGCCATTGCAACAACATCATACTTTTGCTGCAGTTGAGCTTCTCTGTGGTGATTCACCATGAGATTTTCAAACGATGGATTCGCCGCTATGCACTCTCATCTAGCGGCATCATTGAAGTAAGTATGCTACCTTGGTACCAAGTTTTCAAATGGCACTTTCCAGTACCCCTGGGAACAACCTCTACAGTCATCCTGTCGACATCGCCTCAAATTGGCAACGATATCGACAACGGTGTAAATCGCACAATGGTGGCTTGCTCCAGCCCCATTTTGCCTCTGTCGGCTTGATCCAGCCCCATTATGCCCTTATTCTGGCAATGGTATCCCATTCCGGATACATTATATCCCATTCCGGATACATTAGCCCCCCTCGGCAATTCGATAATCCTACAAGACTATCTCTCAAATCGCACAATGACGGCTTGCTCCAGCCCGATTTGGCGTTTATTCAACAATGGTGGCTTACTCCAGCCCCATTATGCCCTTATTCTGGCAATGGTATCCCACTCCGGCCTATCAGCCCCTCTCGGCATTTCGATAATCCTACGGGACTATCCTTTATACTACGGCAATTATGGCTGCTTTCGACGCCGCCCGCTCCGGCAGTGCTGCTTATTCGACCCCACCCATGGTTCCCCTCTCTACATGATGTTGACATATTCGACTACCTTTGGCCAATTCCGCCCAAAATCTTTCCTGTTTTGGGATACTGTTTAATCCACGAACAAAACCATTTCTCGCCGGCAACCGTCATCGCCACCAAATTTTCGGCCAATTCCATGCTGTTGTTTGCGGTTGCATGAGTGGTTGTCTGTCTGTCGCATGACTGGCAATGTCCAGTACGAAGTAATAACTCCACAGGAACCTACGATGGCCGGCTACCCCCTTAGACTCCACTATCGCCTCTTTCATCTAGGGGAACGATATATTTAAGACCCAAGACCTCTGTCCTGTCCTATCTTGCACTATTTGGGCTCTCGTTCCATCTGGAACGATATCGTTTTCAACAACCCGGAAGTCTCCTTTGTTTACCTTACGGAGGAGCACAAGACTGGAGTGTTTCATTCTCACACAATGGTCATCCCCGAGGGTGGGAACGCTGACAACCTCCAGTTGGTAGGCCTCTTGTCGGACCGCATCAACGGCAATATCGCTGCTCGACATGACGGAGAAAACCCACTCGACGGCTTCGTCGTGTCCATTGCTTCAATCGCCCGCATCCTTGAGAACAGTTTCGTGGCCTTGGAGAACGTTACCCCGGACGCCGTCCACAAACCTAACGGAACCTCCACCAACTCCAATGCCGAGTTGGGCTTCCCAGGAGCCATGGACGACGATCTCCCCGCGTTTGTGCTTCTTCCCAAGATGATGCCGGTTCCCCTCGGTTACTCAATTTTTTTGCTAAAATTTTTTCACCCGACCATCATATGTGCAACTTCAGGAGCCAATTTTCCTGCCTCAACGACAATTTAAACCGCGACCTATTAAACCCATTCAAGTACTTGATGTAAAATAACTGTTTTTAAACAGCTAACGGTCTGTTTGGATAACATTAGAGGGAGATAACTTCGTCACATGATTGGAATTAATTCAGTCCAGGGGACTGAATTCAGTCCGCCTGTCCAAAATCCGAATTATGTAGTACGAAGTGCTACTCTCTAGAGAGTAGCAAAGGAAAAAAGATAGGAGGGCAGCTGCTCCCATTGGGGAACAAAGAGGACGAGTTCCTAGAGGAGAGACTGGTGTAGCTATCATGCAGGCCAAAGCTATTGATCCGTTCTTGCTGCTGCAGTTGCCTTGTTGACCCAATTTAGTTCAAGCCATAGAGCGTTGATTCAAAGTTTGAAGAGACTACAGCCAGCTCATGATTGATAAGGCTAATAATGACATTCTAGTAGAGACATCAGCAACGGCAATGCGCCACTTTGAGAATGGTTATGTCAACCATGAAACCTCCTATACAAGCAATGGTGGGATGCCAGGCAGAAGAAGGCTGAACTACTTGCCAAAGTGGAGGCTTTGCATGCAGAAGAACAAGCTGCTACCAAACAGACCAGAAAAGATGGAGGAAAGAGACCTGCTGGAGGAATTATCATCTGTTGGTTTGCCTTCCAGTGTGGTTTTTCCACAAGAAGAAAAAGAGGAGGAGCAGGAGAAGGAAGCAACTACAGAGCACTCTACAGACAGTGCCTAGCCTCAGCCATAATTGGTTCTTTTAAATAGTTGGTTCTTCCAATCCGAATCTAGCTCCTGGCCACTGAATTTCTTTTCTCTTGAAGGCAATATCAAAGTGGACAACTAGTCTCTCTCTGAACTGCTGCATGCTTAGCTTCCTAACAATAATGGCACCTGTTGAATCCTTTTCAATACAGCCTTGAAAGGCTTCATCTGCTTCAACTTCCTCATCTTCCAAGCTATCATTACCTCTTCCCACTCCACTGCTATCATAGTTGGTCGTGCAGATGTTGTTTCTGGAGAATAATGCTTTAACCCCCACAGGCATGTCTTCTTCATTCAAAGAACCAAGGCTGAAAACATAGTCGGAGCCCCAGGTTTCATCCAGACCATCAGTATCCAACAGCCAGTTGTGCAGAGCACAACAGGTCTTCCAGATCTTGTCAGCTGATTCAGTACCATGCAATCTGATTCCTGCTTTGAGTATCCTCCATCTCCCCTTCATTATTCCAAAGGTACACTCTACATCCTTTATCAGAGACTCTAGCCACCTGGAGAACCTCCACTCTGCTCTTGTAGAACTCTCTTTGATGGGTGGAATGGTAACACCCCAGTTAAGACAGCAATTGTCAACTAATAGCCACACTCCTTTGTACTTCTCCTTGCAGACCTCTCCGTTCTCATCCAGTGTATAGAGCTCAAATTCCAAGTCACAGAGAGGACTAGTACCATCATGGAGGGCAGTGGCCAATGCATCAAATCGGACTAGACTCTTATCATTCCATCTAGCTGGATGCCCATCAGTTGTACAGAAGATTCTCCTCCTGTAACTGGTGACAAGGTTGTAGGTCCTTGCAGTGAACGGAAGCTTGAAAGATAGATGGTCTTGTCTGTTTCTGTAGCTGATTTTGCTGTGCTCAACATGAGTGGCATTCATTGAACCACAACAGCCTGGATAACCAGCCGCTTCGTATTCAGTGCAACACATAGCAGCAACCTCCTCAACAGAAGGCGGAGGAACTACATACTCTGGATACAACTTGGTGGCTCCAAATTCAATGAATTCATGGAAGAAAGTCCTGATGACTTCCTCGCTGATTGCTGTTGCCTCTGCTAGACCATCAAATGTCCATCCTCTACCAAGATATCAAAGAGAAGTTAATACAAGTAGATTGAGTGGTGCTGCCAATTGGCCAGATACAGCTCGCTTTCCAGGCCTCCATCTGCTAAACAATCCATCCTCCCGGTTGGATTCTGCGGTTACCTTCTCCACAAGATCTATGAAAATTTTGGTGTCGCAGCCTGAATCGGCGCCTAAACTTTTCATGGAAATTGCTGATGGTTTCTTGTGAATCCTCTTCACAATACAGTTTGTACCATGATGACATTGTCGGCGGCATGGGCAAAAGATTACCTTTATCGTCCCTGTAAAAGATGACTCCCTTCTTCCTCCTGAAGGCAAATGGTCGTCGCCTAATTCTTCTAGGAGGAGTATCGTTGCTTAATGTGGCTGGAAGAGGTAAGCATATAACGTGAAAGAAAAAGTGAAATATTGCGTCCAGCTCATCGTCTTCTTCGTCCTCTTCTTCTCTCTTCTTCCGCCTCTTTCTCTGCAGGGCAATCGTCGAAGCAAAGTCTCTCATTCTGCCTCCTATAGCTTGATAACTGTATTCAAATAGTAGTGTATTGGTCCTGCTGTTGGGGCACCTCAGTGGGTCCGATAGTGGTGCGTTTTATAGATAGATATGTGTGGTCGAGATTTTTCGTCGAGTGTTTGTGAATCTATGGCAACGTGGTACTACTCTACGGTACTATCATTATTAGCGTACGGTACGGTAGTAGAAATAGACGATCTACAAACTGTCGGAGCTTTTCGGAATTCGGAATCCCCCACACTCGACCTCGACTGTCGGGGAAAACGGATGGAAGACAGACTGTTCCGGCAGATGAAAAAGTGTCGGGATGTATTATTTACCCTCGTGTACCATAGCATTATTTTAGGTACGACGAATTACTACGGTTTATTATCTATTAAATAATATTATGTATTAATATAATATAATCGATCATTTTTTGTAATGTTCTTTTCTGTTACACCGAGCATGATGTTCGGGTGCATCATCACAACCACAACCAACAACCAACAACAACTAAAAAGGACCATGAGCAGCAACAGAAACAACAATAACCACCAACAATTACAGCTGATGCAATCTCGGAAACGCTCTGCGGTTGAGACGTCTCTCACACTCTATGACGAATTGGACGAGGAACCTCCTCTCCGTCGTTTTCGTAAAGATGTCTTGACGTGTGAATTGGAGACATTGCAAGCCGAACTGGACCACGAACGGTCCTTACGTGCCTTGGACGCCAAACGATTCGTGCAAGAAAAACAACGGATGGAAAAACAACTTCAATTTGCCATTGAAGAGACACAGGATGCCAACAAGTTGCTAGAAGAAACGCAAAGGCAACACGATCAATATGTGGAACAGTTGAAGCGAGCGCGTAACCAAGCTCAAGCGGAATTGCGGCAAGTCCAAGATGCCTTGGGGGAGGAACGGGCGGTACTGGCGGCGGATGCTTTGGAAGATGATCCTCGTTTGGAACATTTGCGCGAGGAAGTGAAGGCCAAGGAGACGGAAAATAAATCCCTTCAAGGGATCATTGTTTCGTTGAAAGAAGAGTTGGAACGGAAAATGGATCTTGAAGCTGCCACAGGAGCAGCAGCCTCCCGAGACCGGAACGATAAGGACACCGTCTCTGCCAATGCTCTATCGGAGGCTCGACCCGATGTTTTGAAGGAACTCAACCGCGTTCGTATCCTTTTGGCCGATTCCGAACGCAAAAACCGTCAATTCAAACGGGCCGTCGAAGAAGCGGCACAAAAATCAAAACAACTGATTCACGAGAAGGAACGGTTGCGGACCGCCAATAAGCGTATCGAACAAGTAGAGGCGGAACTCCATCAAGAAATCAAGAGGGGAGAAACCACGGCCGCCGAGCTGCAAAAACTCCAGGATGAGCACAAGACAGTGTTGGAAAAATTTGGGAAACTGCGAGACGCCGTCTATGCGGAACGATCCAAGGCCGAGCAAGCTTTGCAGCGAGCCGACCAGGCCGAGGCGTTGGCTGGGAAGGGATCCTTTGATCCCGAAAAGACCCGAGTATTACATCTCTCCAACAATCCATTAACCGAGGCCTTGAAGGAAGAAATCAATGTCCTCAAGAGGCAAGTGGAAGTCCTATCAGCAAGCAACAAGAAAAAGAAACCGCTAGGATCCGATGTGGACCCAAACAAGCTCCATCAGCGGTTGAAGCAGTCTTTCAAGGAACAGATTGGTCGGTTTCGAGAGGGTGTCTATTTGATGACAGGATACAAAGTATGTGCCAGAATGCATCCGTGTGATGATGATGTGATCTTGTATGTCGCTGATTCTTGTTGTCGTCGTCTTGATTGATTCATAGATTGACATGATTCCTGGGCCGGACAACGACAAGTACAAATTCAAGGTGCGCTCGGTATTTGCTGAGAATGAAAGCGATCTGTTGATGTTCCAGTGGCCCGAGGGTGAAGAGGTGACGTCGCTAGATATGCTAAGTACAGAGCACGCCAAGGCCTTGACTCAATCTCCCTCTGGTCAATATTTGACCAAATTTCACAGTCTTCCTGCATTTATGGCAAGCGTCCAGTTGACCCTGTTTGAAAAACAGACGATCATGATTTGATTTTATCTGTCTACCAGTTCAGTAGAAGAAACCAAAGAGCTCCTGTTTGTAAATTTTGAAAGACATTCACCCATAGAAAGCTTGGGATAACGAAGTGCTATGCGATTTGCAACTTTCGTAGTATCCTGGAGGACGTATTAGACTAGGTAGAGGCAGTTGGGCGAGTGCAGTAGTTGTGACTAGAATGCTACGTTTACGTCTACGTTAGTAGGAAATGGAACTTTTGAAAATGTCGTATCACTTGTGTATCCTCATCCCCAATAGCTTACTGTTGCATAAGGATAAGGAAATACCGCCGAACGAGCGTATCTTCAACTGTTTTGAAATCCAATCAATCAATCAAATGCCCAATCACCATGACGACATTCGAAAATAGCCGCAAGGCCAACACTCTCTGGCATCTCCACGACAACCGGATTAGATCCAGTTATTACGCAACAACGAGACACAGTTATCCGGACTGGACAAGAAACGATTTCTGATTTGCAAAGCAAGAGATAACAAATTGATCCGTCAACCCGAAACAAGCAACATCGTCATCCTCCAAAATCAATCTCCACCGTCGTCGTCGTATTCTGATCACTTTTCTCATCGGTGAATCTTAAAGAAAGCTCTGCTGTTTTACTATTTAATATCTTCCGTATCCTCTCAAGAGTACTGGGAAATGACAGATAATTGCAAGAATGACGATGAACAGGCGTCTCTGCCATTTGCGGAAACAAAACCAAGTGACGGTGCCACAACCACCGCCACCCATCAACCGATTGGAGAGACTGGCCAGCGAAAGCCACGAGTCCTCTTGGCTCTTACGGGATCCGTGGCGGCCATCAAGGGCCCCGAGCTGGCTGTCAGAATAGCAGAGGAGCACAATGCCGCTGTCAAGATACTATTGACTCGTGGTGGACAACACTTTTGGGACAAAGCGGAAGTCTACAATCCATTGTATTGGAAGAAACTACAAGATATGATGATGTTTCATGGTGAAATGGACACTTCTCATATTTCGATACATGGTACGTTATAATATAATTTATCGAAATCGAATTGGAATTGGAATCATGAATTTGCTGGAACTATGTCTATTAATATCTACTCCTCTTTGACCCTTCTCCTCTTTTTTGTTATACTTGCCCGTCGTTTTCCTCCAACTTCCCAAAATCAGATGCCGATGATGAATGGAAGGGATGGCAAAAGCTTGGTGATGCCGTCTTGCATATTGAGCTTCGTGATTGGGCGGATATTCTTGTCGTAGCACCGCTGTCGGCTCATACAATGGCGAAGATAGCGATGGGACTGTGCGATGATACCTTGACGTGCGTGATCCGTGCTTGGGATTTTGGTCATGGGTCACGACCGGGAAAACCATTGTTGTTGGCTCCTGCCATGAATACGGCCATGTGGAACCATCCGCTAACAAAGTCGCAACTTCAAACCATTCAAGGTTTTTGGAATGCTTCGCGGCCAGTGTCATCTCCAAACGTTGATCCAAACTCGACCGAAAATGGAATCCAGATCATTGCACCAGAGGTCAAAGTGTTGGCATGTGGAGAGACTGGAGATGGTGCATTGGCTTCAGTGACGGAAATAGTCAGGGTTGTTGGGCGTTTCATCTCATCATGATGCTATCACGGAATGACTTTTGGAACTTTTCAGGATGACATCATAAAGTTTGTCATCCAGAGTATGGAGTGGAAAATCGTTCTGTTGTCACAACCTCGTGAAGAACAATGCATCATGTCCAAAATGAGAGTCGTTTGCAGAAAATCATCATGTTGTGTTTGAAGATTATTTGTGTCGATTTTCCATTTCAAGGTGGGAGAAGGGTGAGGAGGTGAAAGAAGATTCCCCCCAAGGCAAAGCAGAGTGCCACTCCCACACATCATCTTGCTTCAACCATCTCAAGATTCTCTCAAGTTAAGTTTATCAACTATTATTACTACGTAAATCCAAATTTTCAAGAGAAAAAAATGTGAGGCCGAGTCGGAAATTGGGAACTGAATTGGTTCATTGGGGTAACGAACCCTCGAAAAATCCCCCTTTCAACGATTCCAAAAAAAATCTTTCGTTGCAATCCATCACCACCGTCTGCTCTACTACTTCTAAACCCTATGGTAGTGTTGCTTCGTTTTCTCTTCCCATATTCTTCCTCCAATAGAGTTTCCTTTCTTTCTCCCCTGATTCATTGTGGCAATATATATTATACCAGTATGACGAAAATCATTGATGAAATCCACGCCTGGCGTCGTCGTCGTTGTCGAGATGATGATGATTGTTTGGCGTCCTCCTCGGCGGCTTTGTTCTATTCCTTGGAATTTTTTCCACCCAAAACCCAAGCAGGTCTCGATAATTTGTTGACACGGATGGATCGAATGATTCAACGTCTGAATCCGTTATTTGTCGATGTGACGTGGGGAACCGGTGGATCGACATTGGACAAGACACTGCAAGTGGCAGCCCATGCTGCTGCCGCCCCCCAAAGAAGCTCATCCTCCTCCTCTTCCAATGTATTGTTGCACTTGACCACGACGGGGATGGACAAATCACAATTGTTGCATGTATTAGATTTGGCCAAATCACGGAACGTTCAAAACGTTTTGGTTTTGCGGGGAGATCCGCCCAAAGGACAGCGACGATGGCAAGTCAATGAATACAATCAAAACGGACATTGCGCCCGAGCTATCGATTTGGTCAAGTTGATACGGAAAGAACATGGAGACTACTTTGGAATTGCTGTGGTGCGTACGTACATCGTGTTCGAAATATGGAACAGATAATGATGAAAGAATGTGTTGTCCATTCGGCAATGGTGTATTGACCGGCCTTAACCATTCATTATAATTCTTGTTGTCCTTTTCGAAACAGGCTGGACACCCAGAAGGTCATCCATCATCTCTTTCTCCAGAAGAAGAGTTAGTACATTTGAAAGAAAAGGTGGATGCGGGTGCTCACTTTATAGTAACTCAATTCTTTTATGATGTCGACAAATTTTTGGACTATGTGAAACGATGTCGGGAGGTTGGGATAACGTGTCCCATCATTCCGGGCATTATGCCGATACAAAGCTACACAACCTTGATCAAAATGACACAGTATTGTGGAGTTGTGGTCCCATCCTCTATTTTGAATCGGTTGGAGGCAGTCAATAAGAATGATGACGAGGCGGTCAAATTGTTGGGTTGTGAAATAGCCGCAGAAATGTGCCAACAAATTTACACCAGATCCAACGGGGACATTGATGGGGTACACTTTTATACCCTCAATCTGGAACGTAGTGTCACGGAAATTATTGGAATGTTGGGCTCGATCAAATCGATTCAGCATCCGTCAATAATAACTATTGATGACAGTCTGTCTCCACCTTCGCTGGTTTCTCAGAAACGCCCACAAGATGAAGTGAGGTATGCAAATGTATCTACCACTGGAGAACCTTACAACTATTGTTGATCATGCCTCATCACTATATTCACTTTTTCTCTGTTCTGTACAGACCAATCAATTGGGCCAACCGGCCACAATCGTATGCCATCAGGACGGAGGCATGGGACGAATTTCCGAATGGACGTTGGGGGGATGCCACATCTCCTGCCTTTGGAGAACTTTCCGACATGTCGCATTTCTATTCGTTTTCGTTGGGAGACAAGGAGGAGCGGAAGTCGTTGCTTGGTAGCGAACCCCAAACTCCCCAGGATATCTACAATGTCTTTGCTCGATACGTCGAAGGGACCATACCGCACATTCCGTGGTGCGAAACTCCGCTACAGCCCGAATCTATGCTGATTCAAGAGCAACTGAAGGAGTTGAATTCTGCGGGATTCATGACAATCAACAGCCAACCTTCAGTCAATGGAAAACCGAGTGGCGACCCAATCGTTGGATGGGGTGGCACCGGAGGTTTCGTCTATCAAAAGGAATACTGTGAGTTCTTTTGCAGCCCGTCTCACGTCCAGGCCCTCATAGAGGACATCCAAGATCATCCTTCCTTGAACCTGTATGCTGTTGATGTCTTTGGAAAGCAGATTAAAAGCATTGCCGGTGGTGGTGGGGTCACGGCCTTGACATGGGGCGTTTTCCCCAATCGCGAAATTGTACAGCCCACCATTTTTGATCCCACCGTGTTTTTAATATGGGCGGAAGAAGCTTTTAGTCTATGGAATACCGTGTGGCTTCCACTGTACGAACCAGGATCGACCAGTCATACATTGATCGAAACAATACATGACACGTACTTTTTGGTGGCCGTCATTGACAACGACTACATTGGAAATGGTGTTGACAAAAAAGAGGGATCACGATTATGGCATGTAATGCGAGAAAGCCACAAAATAAGGGCCGAGAGCTGAATGGGCAGCGTAAGTCAAGCAACAACATGGCATAGCTAGGGTGACCTTTGTAAGTCTCGGATACGGATGCTGCGGTGACAAAAGAAGAATGTTTCTTCGTCCATGCGTTTCGAATCTACCTTTAAATTCCGTCTCTATCTCACAGCTATATAACGGACAAGTTCCGCATGCTGCTATGATGCATTTCTTGAGGTGACATGCTGACGCTGAAAAGCGGCCCAGTCATTAATTTTGTCAAGTGGATTAGCAAGTGCTCTCCCTTTTTGGAAAAGAGATCCTTGACGAATTCTGTTTCGTCCAGTTCCAACTCCATTTCTTCTCGTTCCCTAGAAAGGCCTTCGTAGATTGCGTCAACGTTTTCGCTCCGGCCGTTAATTTCATCTTCCACTTCAACCAATCGAGCATTGAAAAATTTGATGTGTTCTTGCAGTAGCCGGTTCCGTAATTCCTTTTCTTTTTGTACGTCATCTTCATTTGGCTTCCCTCTCCACCAACCGCCGTTCTTCTTTCTTGAATTGGATGGCCCAAGCATGCTGAGAATTTCGGGAGAATCGACCACTCGAACGACCATGTCAAAATAATCGCCCAGCAGTCGCATTTGTTCTTTGAAGGAACTAAGAATGGTCACGACAAATTGAACCCACTTTTCGTCCAAGTGTTGACGAAAGTATTGCATGCGCTTCTTTTCTAATTCGTCGCCACGGAATCCAAACTCCTTCTTTTGTTGCTCCATAAATTCGGCCAGTTGCTGTGCCGCACGTTGAGCGGACTCCTTATCCGCTTTTGCTTCTGCCAATTCTTGTCGAAGCTGATTTGCCTCGTCCTCTATCATCATAGATTCGTTCAAAGTGTCTTCTAACTGCTGGACGCGCATTTTGAGTGCAGGCATTTCAATGGCCGTATCATGCACGGTGGCTCGAATGTCTCGCTCTGCCAGACGCAATCGTGCTTCTAATTCGACATTTTCTTCCTCCAATTCTTGATAGGTTCGAGTGGTACCAGCGGAAGCAACGCTTGCAGAATCGCGGCGTCCTCCCCGTCTCCGATTAGGAGACGTCATGTAGGAATGCGTATCAAAGACGTCGTCAACCTGCAAGCTGATATCTTCATCTCCGCGGTGCAAGTTCTCGATGGCTTTGTGTAAGGTGTTGCTGGATTTCGAAAAATGCGCGTCTAGGCTCAGGCCTCCACCCTTTTTCTGTGTTGACGACTTGTTTGCATCCTCCTCATATGGATCGGGATGTTCTAGTTCGGGTGTAGGTGGCAAAGTATGTCGTGAAGGAGGACTGTATGCTTGGTATACGGAGGACGGTGATCCTTCCGGAGTTTCGTGGCCGGTCATAGCTGCCGACAAACCAGTGACATTGAGCGACCGCAAGGATTGTTCGTGATGAATCATGGATACTGATCGTTCCAATTCTTCTTCGGTCACATCTTGAGTTAGCCGCTTGATAGTCTCTTGTAATTCTTCGACCTGTGACTTCAACAAGGCATTTTCTCGTTTCAGTTTCATTGCTTCCTCTTGGGAAATGGTTTGTACAACGTTAGCAGTGGCCGAGTTCTTGATATTGCGCGCTTGGGTTGCGTATCGCAACGTGTTGATAGTCTCCTCCATGTTAAAGTCAGCGGGAGAACAGCATGCAACCATAATGGTACGGGAGTTCCCACCCAAGCTATCCTGCAGCAAACGAGTCAGCTTACTATCGCGAAACGGAGGCTTGCGTTTGAATTTTGGACGTTGCTCTGCGAGAGCACTCACAACTTGCCCCAACACGAACAACCCTTTGTTGATGGAAATACCTTCTGCTGCTCTGGCACCAGACGCACCCGTTTTCTTCATCTTCTCGGATCCCGCCAAATCGACCAAAGTAAGCTTTGCCTCAAATTTAGTCGCATCCTCCAAGACACCTTTTATCTTCAAAACACAAATGGCATGCGATCGACTAGATGTAGCATTCATCTTGGTAGAGGCAACAACACGACGGCCATTGGCCTCCTCCATGAGCTTTCCCACGTCGAGTGGAGTTGTCACAAGTCGCGACTCCAATCCTCGAACATAAACTTCTCCATCCAATGTTTCTCGAATCCGAAGCTGCGACGAATCCGTGCTGTTGGGTGATAACAGATCACGAATCTCCTCATTGTATACCTCCATATAGCTGCATTCCACTTGTGCGTTGCCGTCGCATTTGTCGCGGATGTTCTGGAATAGGTCGTGACAAGCGCGAGGAATGACACCATCACTTTCCTGGATTGTGTATTCTTCGTCGTCGTCCTCCTGCGCTCCAAGCGCAGTGCCCATGGTGAATGTCTTTCCCGCACCTGTCTGACCGTACGCTAGGATGGTACAATTGAAGCCTTGAAAGATGTCTTCGGAAATGGCTTGATGAGCACCACTCTTTTCGTAAACTTCCTTCTGAGAACAAGATTCATCTAGAACAGCGTCCAACTCGAACCATTTTTGCGTTTCACTTTTGTTTTTGGGGTTGATTTGAAGTGTTTCGGGACCTGTATGTCCTGGAATGGTTGGAACCTTGAGGACACAGGGGGTACTGCCGTTTTCAATCTCGTACTTGGCGAGGGGACGTATCCGTCCCACTACTCGGACATTAGCTGCTGAAACGACCGCTTTGGACTGGTCCTCACCATCGGGCTGTTGCTTGACACTGACATTACTATCCGACCGTAGAACTGGAGCTGTCATGGTGAGATGACAAGGAACCCACCTTAACAATATGTATGTGTCAGTGATAAGAGGTTTGTTGAGTTTATTCCGACAGGAAGGAAGAAGGAATGAATGAAACGATGTCGATGATTCTGTTTCAAGGAATTGAATACTATGTGGTTTTTTCGATCTGTCCTTTCTCTCAGAAAGTTTTCACGCCAAACTATATTAGCAGCAATGTCAAGTGTAGCAAAAGAAGCCAAAATAAATATATAACTGTAGTATTTGTGGTTGTGGAACGACACCACTGAAAGCAGTCGACCGTCGACAAGAGGTGGAGGAACCGTTGCGGTGGCGATCTACGGTCGTGGTTATGTCGTACTTCCCTTACTGTTAAAAGTTACGTCGTTGTGGAGGAGGGGCAAACAAGTGAGGGGTCGGGATGGAAAAAATGTTGCGAAGCTGCAAGGGTCTTTTCGGAGTGGCAATTTGGACATTGGTAGTGAAAACAATTATCTCAATGAATGACCATCAAGCCATAAAAGGTCACAGAAGCGTTAAATATTTCTTTCCCTGCTTTACCGGGTAAAGTTGTTAGTTAGCATTTTCTACGGTAGCGGTAGGTACTACCGTACCTGGTACCAGGTACCAGGTACTACCGTAGTCGTACCTGGTACCGTAACTGCCGGTAGTGGAGGTACCGGTATCGTAGCTTACTTTTACGTAGCTATCGAACTCTTACTGTTAGGTAACATACATACTGTCGTAGGTAGGTAATTACCGGTACCTTCCGCACCAGGTAATTTTACGGTAGTGTACTGGTACCAGTACTCGGAGTAGAATAGTTTTACCGAAGATGAGCCCCAACGACAACAAAATCAACCAAGCCCCTGATGAAACATGCGAGCAACACTGTCCTCCACAATCGACTACGGTAGGGCACCAGTTTCTTTGCTGTCACGGTCAGGACCACTTCTTTTGGAAACAGTTGCCACATAAAAGCCATTGATTTGTTCTCAGGATGGCTCCTCCAGGTTTGGGATCTCCTCCCTTGAAGAGTTCAGAACACAAGAGTGGTTCGGCCATCAAGAAAAAAGCGGTAAAAAGTGTCTCTCGCTCCTATCCTCGTGGCGTTGGGATGGACTTTCGAAAATTGGCTGGATTAACATTGGTGAATTACATTGATCATCATGGTGAGTGAATCGATCGAGAAGGTTCAATTTGATACGATGAGTAGCCATTTAGGGCAGGGCATTAGGCCGTGCGGGGTGGAACATCTACTACGGAAAACAACATGGTGTTCTGTGTGCTGGTGTGGGTGTATGTCATCATAGATTACCGTTCCTCACGCACGCGCACACATCGCTCCTTTTCCCACGTTTCTCTTTCCCAAAATCAGGCGTCAATGTCCGCCCTGAAGCTCCTCCATCAGAGCTGGCGGTAGCGGTTGCCCGTCATTTCGAACAAATGGAGGTAGATGAAGAGGAATGCATTGGTGGATTCTTGGAACGGTTGGAAAAGGGACCTACCGTCGTCACGGAATGTGCTCGCAAGTCACAAATATACCCTCCCAAGATCCCGTTGGTTACCAAAGCTCGCGGACCGCTTCCTACTCTTGCTCCCTCTGGAAAGAAAAAGGATAAGAACCCTACCAACTTATCTCATTTGTTTCAAAATCGAAAACGTGCCCAATGGGCGGCACGGCCGGGCGAACAAGTGGCTGCCAAGGTTACTCGTACTGACGAGAATGGTTCTTGGATTTTGGCATCGGTTCAGCGATTTTATCCGGACACCGAAACATATGACGTGCAAGATGAGGACGACACATCCAAATTGATTCGACTACCGTGGTCGCATGTCATGAGACTGAGTACGGGTGGGGAAGGATGTTTTACCAAGGGTGCCGATTGCATGGCGATTTTTCCAGAGACCACATCGTTCTACAAGGCAAAAGTAGCCAAGTCTCCTGTTTGGAAATTGGAGCATCACAACCACACTGCTGCTGCTGGAACGGGTGTTACAGTTGTTGCAACTGGCAACAACACGTTGGTACCCGTCGTCAAGGAGATTATTGTCAAATTTGAAGATGACGAAGACACAACTACGGGCAAGACACCTCATCGTCGTGTTCCTGCACGTTACGTCATTCCAGTTCCATCGAAGTACTTTTATGAAGAAGAAGAAAACGTTGATTTGACGCCGCCACAATCGACGGTGGGTACCGCCATGGCTGTCAACGGAGGAGCTGTTTCTGTCGGCGGAAAGTAGCGACGTATATTCCACTCAACACCAGTGGATCCTTTCAGCTAAAATATGACTATGAAACAGTTTGGAGCCAAAAATCTGTTTCTTGACCAAATTTCGTTATCACCCACAAACATTGTTATCATCTTGTATGCCAATGTATGAAACGACTAAGAAGTTTTAGTGTTGCATTTCTCGTCTTAAGTATTCAATGCATACGAAAAATCTACTTCATGGCTATGCCAACGAACAGCTGTTATCCGAAAGTTAGCTTATACGCCTGGCCCTCAAGATGGTGGGATAAAATCATGCAACAGCTTACTTTCCCACTCTATTGCTCTCTACGCAAAACTGGGAAGAGGCAATGAACCTCATGAAATGAAGAAAAGTGCAAACCAACGAGTGTCAGATACGGTTTGGTTTCCCAAACAAAATGCTCGGAAGGCAGCAATAACCCCATTAATATTGTGGGTGTGGTGTTAGTTTTTTCTAATGTTACCTGTCGCAACCAAGAGGTCGTATAGTACCTCTGA
Organism: Nitzschia inconspicua; assembly: GCA_019154785.2. Classification (NCBI taxonomy): domain Eukaryota; phylum Bacillariophyta; class Bacillariophyceae; order Bacillariales; family Bacillariaceae; genus Nitzschia; species Nitzschia inconspicua. The sequence continues at coordinate 700,479 of JAGRRH010000012.1, forward strand.
ACGAAACCTTCCATGCCAAGCACCAGTAGTATTTTCAATGAAATAGTACCGTCCCTCCGCACTTGACATTCGGCTGAGCTGTGATACCGCCTCTTCTGTAGAAATGACAGGTCCCACCACAACAAATCAGGAATCATTCGGGCCAAAGCAAGCAAGGCATTTCTTCTGACTGAATAATAGAAACAAGATCTTTCTATTCAGACACCGATTATGCATGATAACTATGCATGAGACAGCATTAGCCTGTACCTCCGCTGGAACCAACTCTTCCATTGCACGCCTATGGATACTTTGTTCCCCAGGTTGTGACCACTGCCACCTGGGTTCAACCCACTGCCACCTGCCACGACTAAACCAACAATCAGGGACCACTTATGCAAGCTGTTCATTTGCGGCAGTCGCTGTTTCGGTATCTCCGAGCAACCTTCCTATTCTATTCCATACAAAATTAAATAACGATATATAATATTATAATAAAGTTCTCTCCACTAAAGAGGCCTTCTCGTTTTTAACCGATTCAAGCTAGCTACTAGTAGAGCTAGCTACCGGCAGAAGTAAAATAGCACATGTAGTTTTTATCTGGATTTTTTTCTCGTTGGATGTCACTGTCAGATGATGTGATAAATGACGTCAATGGCGAGGAAAAAGTCACATAATATTCGAAGTCCAACAAAATCGACTTTGTGCTTCTATCATAAATGTGGTAGGATTAGTTGAGACAGTCGCCTTCTTGCTTTTCTCGAATTTGAGTCTTTTTCTTTCCATTTATCCCGAGGTTTTTAATTGCCTAGTCAATGCACTAATTAAGTTCTTACAATCATTCTACGACTACCCTGTATCGTCGTCAAGTAGTTAGGTAATGACTGACGTGAACAAGTTGTCGTATGTTCCTCAAACCTCTTGTCGTATTCACCACTTACAGTTATTACTCTAACTAATAAAATAAAAAATAATCGAAATTGTGAACCGCATATTCTCAACAACACAGTCCAAAAGCCGAAAGGACCATCTGCCAACAACAACAACATCATCAACATCATCAACAACATGACCCACCTTCCTGACGCCCGTACAGATCTCAAACAAGCCATCCCTCGCCGGCATCCACAAAGTACAGCCGAAACTTCAATCTCCGATGTCATGGACCAACGGGTTGTTCGTCATCCCATCCTTCTCATCCCCCTACCGGTATTTCATTTGAATCAGGAAGGAATTGGCCCTCATTCGGTCATTCTCTCTCAGCGACGGAACCGCGGAGAAGTGGCTTCCCTTTTGCAGATCTTGGATGCTGCATTGGAGATCGTGGACAGCACGTCACCGGTCATAATGTCGTCCTCTTCAGCCCCAACCCCTCCTCACGGATTTTCAAGGGACTAGAGAGCAGAGCAATACAATGGTGGACTTCGAGAATCAAGATGCTTTGTACCACACAAGTTCCTCGAGATGGTAACAAAATCATCTCCTTCAGGCTTCTTCACTCTCTTCAACAGCGCCAAGCCTCCTTTTTTTCTCTCTCCTCCTCCACCACACGACTGTCTTTTTCACTCATTGTTTAAACGGATTTTTCAATTTTCAATTCATCACTGGAAAATGCACATTGGAAGCATCTTCTATTTTGACTCACCCAAACAATTTCCAAGGATCAGTAGACAAAACCACCTGGCAGTATCACTGTTATGTATGTATATAAAGCTTAAAGTGATAGTGAAACGTCTGCAAATACCAGTTTTCATAGAAATCATATTTACTGTACCAGTATCTCAAATGCCTCGTTGGGTTCATTATTCATGCAGACTTCTTCTTCGTTTCCACGTTGCCGTGTGGACCTGTCTGATCTCGTTGTCGACGCCAAAATAGTCTCTCTTCTGGTACCCCTTCAACACTTTTTTTAGCTTTTTCGTTTCTGCTTATATTTTCAACACAAGATTGTGCTGCCATTTGTTGTACGCAGTGTTTTTACGAAAGTTTTGGATGAATTTACTTTATTGCTCTATGGTTTGTTGACGTCATAGGTTTCGAAAAAGTCCATGCCAAGGATTGCATGGGATTGGAATACGGATGGTCTCTGAGAATATGTTGAGTTGGAATGCATCAGGGATAATATCGTTCCACTTTCTTAGCAACGACGTCTGCATGCTGGCTAGTAGCTCATACTTGGAGCTGCGCATCTTTTCGACTCCTTCCTTCTATAAGTAGTTTTTTCACTAAATTTCGTCTATTATTTTATCGTTCTATAGTTTAGTCGTTGTGTCACAAGTTTCGGAAAAGTCCATGCTAAGGATAGTAATGGATTGGCTACGAATCATCTCTGAGAGTATGTTGGATTGGAATGCAGTAGGGATATCGTTTCACTTTCAAGCAACCACGTCTATTGGCGAGGAGAGCATTGTGGCTAGTAGCTCATACTTGGAGCTGCCATTGTTACTGCGAGAGAACGAGTTGGCGTTGAAACATCGAATCCATCTTCATCCGACGACTCCGTCAGGACAAGATCCACTGAGAGTTCTGAGCTGTGAGGAGAACTCAGGGGAAATGATTTTACACAGGGGAAATGATTGGCAATCGGTATAATAGTGTTGTGCGACCGAAGACGCATACTCCGTATCGATGGTCATGACTTCGAATCCATCCCCCGTGAAAGTATGCGAGTAAAAGATGACTTCGCTCAAGTCATCCTCTTCATCTCCCAGCTCCTTTTCGTTGTCTTGATCGTCATCTGCAAACAGAGGAACTTCCTCGACTTGACTGGGATGACGAAAGTGCTGTTGCTTCTGCCAAGCATTAGGTTTGATGGTGACCGTAGTTTCTTCCACTACCATGCTGCCTCCTGGACAAGAAGAAGAAACATCTTCCATGGTGGCAGTGCTCACAGCAGGAGAAACAATTGGCAACGAATCTCGTTTTTCCGGAACAGCATCTTGTGATCGAGTGCTTTGAAAGTCTGCCTTGCTGGATTAACATTGGTGAATTACATTGATCATCATGGTGAGTGAATCGATCGAGAAGGTTCAATTTGATACGATGAGTAGCCATTTAGGGCAGGGCATTAGGCCGTGCGGGGTGGAACATGTACCACGGAAAACAACATGGTGTTCTGTGTGCTGGTGTGGGTGTATGTCATCATAGATTACCGTTCCTCGCACGCGCACACATTGCTCCTTTTCCCACATTTCTCTTTCCCAAAATCAGGCGTCAATGTCCGCCCTGAAGCTCCTCCATCAGAGCTGGCGGTAGCGGTTGCCCGTCATTTCGAACAAATGGAGGTAGATGAAGAGGAATGCATTGGTGGATTCTTGGAACGGTTGGAAAAGGGACCTACCGTCGTCACGGAATATGCTCGCAAGTCACAAATATACCCTCCCAAGATCCCGTTGGTTACCAAAGCTCGCGGACCGCTTCCTACTCTTGCTCCCACTGGAAAGAAAAAGGATAAGAACCCTACCAACTTATCTCATTTGTTTCAAAATCGAAAACGTGCCCAATGGGCGGCACGGCCGGGCGAACAAGTGGCTGCAAAGGTTACTCGTACTGACGAGAATGGTTCTTGGATTTTGGCATCGGTGCAGCGATTTTATCTTGATACCGAAACCTACGACGTGCAAGATGAGGACGATACATCCAAGTTGATTCGACTACCGTGGTCTCATGTCATGAGATTGAGTACGGGTGGGGAAGGATGCTTTACCAAGGGTGCCGATTGCATGGCGATTTTCCAGAGACCACATCGTTCTACAAGGCAAAAGTAGCCAAGTCTCCTGTTTGGAAATTGGAGCATCACAACCACACTGCTGCTGCTGGCACGGGTGTTACAGTTGTTGCAACTGGCAACAATACGTCGGTACCCGTCGTTAAGGAGATTATTGTCAAATTTGAAGATGACGAAGACACAACTACGGGCAAGACACCTCATCGTCGTGTTCCTGCACGTTACGTCATTCCAGTCCCATCGAAGTACTTTTATGAAGAAGAAGAATACGTTGATTTGACGCCCCCACAATCGACGGTGGGTACCGCCATGGCTGTCAACGGAGGAGCTGTTTCTGTCGGCGGAAAGTAGATAAAAAGCGTTTACAAACAACAATAGCCGGAAGTAGGATTCATTTACTCCAATAGCTAATATGAATAAATATAAAACTATGTGGAGTCAAAATCTTTCCTTGGCCATTTTTCTTGTATGATCCACAAACAGTGTTATCATCTTGTATCCCAATCTGGGGCAGGATAGGCAACAACTAAGGTGTTTCAGTTGCCCAAAGAACTTTTGATGTTGGTTGTGCAGTCTCTCCCCCCCCCCCCCCCCCCAAACGTCGGTCTTTCAACATGAAGGTCTCGACATCAGTTTCCTAGGTTTCTGCACTGATGAAGATCGACAGGAGTCCTTCCACTCGGTTGGGAATTTGAAATTTGGATGGATGCTCGCCATTCAGATCCTTCACGTTCATTTTCAAGGAAGCTGATAGCCAGCTCCATGTTGCTTCTGAAAGTTTTCGTTGGTTTGGTGTTTGGAGCAAGGCAGACAAAATGCAAAATCGTGCCAACAGCACCAACAATCTTACAATAACGATTGCCGTACTCGTTCCACCTCCTAGACCAACTCGACTCCGTTTTATTCTTAATTCAAGGATTGGTGCCGTCCCTCTACGTATGTACCTATTCTGAAGATAGCTTCCTACTCCACCTACTCCGGGTACGACGTACGTCGCAGTCGCGTAGTCTTGTCGTACACGTATCACAATTACGAGTACCAATCTATACACCATACTCTACTACTCTAGAGCTAGTCTACCGTAGTCGTTTTCTGTTCTGAAGTGGCCTCCGAGCAACCTTAACATTCCCTTTTACAATATATATATATATTATGTTTAGTAGTTGGAAAATTTTATATTACTTAACACAATTAATGATCAATCAATTGAAGCACTTCCTCTGAAACCTCCTTGTTTCCCATCAATTTTGAATACCGATTCTAGTGTGTCTGTGAAGCTTTTACTGTTAATTTTCTGTTAATCCTCCATTTTGAAGTTCTCCCTCTCACAGAAGCCTTCTTGTTTTTTAATCAAAAATTATGGACGCTGATTCGAGAAAAGGTGTCAACCGTCAACCGATTGATTGATTACCTGTAAGACAATTTCTTCAATGCGATATAAATAATAAAAATGATTACGGTGTATTTAATGTGCTTCATGGGATGTCTGATCTAGCCCCTGACAGTGTGATGGTCTGATTAACTGTTAATAATTAGGTGCAAGAGAAAAAGTTTGGTTGCTTCTTACGTAGTACTACGTAGTTACTATGATCACTTGCGACAGTTGCCTTCCTCATTTTCTCGAATTTGAGTCCATTCTCCCTGAACAGTTTTGCGGTGTAAAATTGCCGCAGCCAATGCAAATGCGCTACCATGACGGCTACTGATAGCTACCGTATACCGGAGTACATCGTCCCCGCGCTGACTTGGCCAAATAATGAAATGGTAGCGTGTTCCTGCGAACTCTTCATGAACAATCGTTATTATTCATTACTCTACTCTATTTAAAGAAGTTATGGAGTTTTTGTAGAGTAGTTTTATCAAAAAAGAAGAACCACTTTTCTGCCTGAGTAATCAGGGATAATACTCTCGAATGTAATGTCTCTCATTCCAATCAATCTCTCAACACCTGTGATACGACGTACATAGGTAGAGACATCAAAAAGGGTAATCCGTAATCCTCACAATTTCAACTACTTGTTAGGGTAACACTCCTGTCGTATGAAACGACTCTCGGCCAGCAACATGAATCACCTTCCAGACGCCTGTACAAACCTCGAACAAGCCATCCCTGTCCGACGTCCACAAAGAAGGACTGCTGAAGCTTCATTCTCCGATGACATGGACCAAAGGGTTGTTCCTCATCACATCATGGTCATCCCTCTATCTTTCTTGGATGAGGAAGGAATCGGCCCTCATTCGGCCGTTCTCTCTCAGCGACGAAACCGCGGAGAAGTGGCTTCCCTTTTGGAGATCTTGGATGCTGCATTGGAGATTGTGGATAGCGCTTCACCGGCCGAAATCTCGTCCTCTTTAGCACCGGGACATCCTCACGGTCCTTCAAGGGACTAGGTGCAGGGCGGTCCAGGGGGCAATGGACTTTTTAGGATCAAGATGCGTTTTGTACCACACAAATTCTTGAGGCAGATATCAAACTCATCTCCTTGAGACTTTTTCACTCTCATCTTCAAATAACGACACTGCTCTCTCTCACCCTCCAAGACACGACTGTCATTTTCACTCAATTGTTTATAACGCCCGTTTTTTATATATATTTCAAATCATCACTGGAATATGCATATTGGAAGCATCTTCTGTTTTGAGTTACCGAAAAAGGTTTTTATAAGGCTAGGTAAACGAAACCACCTATTAATAACAGTATCATATGAATAAAGCTAAAGCTAACATGGAAAAGGAAACGTCGGCAATTTACGAGGGAATAGTTTTTTCATAGGACTACGTTGATCGTGCATGTAGGCAACCTTCCTCTTTCTTCCTTCCCAGATGGCTTTGCACGAAACGGAGTTTTACTTCTCTGGTTGGCCCTTTCAATGCTGCATTCGTCGTTGGTAGTTACTGTTTCTCAATTCTCGTGCTGTCGATACCAAAATAACATGATGTTATGTACTTTCAACTCCTTCCTTGATTGAGATTTCTTTACTAACAGTAAATTTCGTCTATTATTGTATCGTTCTATTGTATAGTTATATATGTCACAACGTTTTCGAAAAGTTCATGCCACGGATAGTAATGGATTGGCATACGAATGATTTCCTGATAGTATGTTTGGTTGGATTGGAATGCAGCAGCAGGGATATCGTTCCACTTTTTTAAGCAACAACGTCTATTGGCGAGGCCAACATGCTGGCTAGTAGCTCATACTTGGAGGAGCTGCCAGTGTTACTGAGAGAAAAAGAGTTGGCGTACGAAACCTCGAATCCATCTTCATCCAACGACTCCGTCAGGACGAGATCCGCTACCGAGAGTTCGGAGCTGTGAGGAGACGTCAGGGGAAATGACTGACAATCGGTATACTGTTGGGCGACGGAAGACGCATATTCTGTATCGACGGTCATGACTTCGAATCCATCCCCCGTGTACGTATGAGAGTAAAAGATGACTTCGCTCCAATCATCCTCTTCTTCCAGATCCTCTTCTTCGTTGTCTTGGTCGTCGTCTACAAACAGCGGATCTTCCTCAACTTGACTAGGATGTCGAAAGTGCTGCTGCTTCTGCCAAGTATTGGGTTTGATGGTGACGGTAGTTTCTTCCACTACCATGCTGGCTCCTTGACAAGAAGAAGACGAAGAATCTTCCATGGTGGTGACCGTGCTCACGGCAGGTGAAACAATTGGCAACGAGTCTCGTTTTTGCGTAACAGCATCTTGTGATCGAATGGTTTCTGATTCAATCTTGGTCGCTGATACGACATGTCCGGTCGATAAGGTAGCCGTGGTGGTGGGAGAAACAACTCTCGTTGTTCCAGTGGTAGCAGCCGGTGCCGGCGTGGATGGTTGAGTCTGCTTTTTTTGGTTGGCAGCGACCAGTTGCGTTTGCAAGTTTTTGGCATAGACCAACCAATTGTACGCTTTGGACAAGTGAGGTGTATTGGTTGAGAGATCGGCAACCTGGAGCAATGCTAAACAGCACGCTTGCTTATCTGCTAGTGGCAAATGCTTGTCTTCCATGGCCAGCAACAAGCTGGCGTAGGCCAATGTTGATGGTAAGAACGGCTGGAACGGTGGGAGGAGATGCTGTTGTTGCACTTTCGCTTGTTGTTGATGTTGTTGATGCAACACATGTTCCCACATGAGTCCATTCTTGAGATGTGTAATGGATCGTTCTAGAACGTCGTCTCGTACCGACAGGTCCAAGACTTGGACGAACTGATGCAAAAAATCGTGTGTGGTTGCGGGATGAAGTTTCCATTGACATCCCTGCAACAATCGTCGCTCCATATCAATGATATCCTCGGGTGTATATTGCATTTGCTTTTGTCCTGAATGTTGTTGTTGCTGCTGCTGCTTCCCTCGTCCCATTAGTTGTACCAGTTGATCGAGTGGAAACATTCTTGTTTCATGGCATTTGATGGCAAGATTGAGTGATGTCATGGCCATCAAAGGATAAAGTTCCTTTTCGTGTTGTTGTTGTTGGTTGTCCGTGGTTCCCTTGACTGGCAACATACGACAACAAGTGTCCAAATAGTACATACCCGTCGGTACACAGAGTGGATTCAAAGCAAAAGTATCAATCACAGAATACATCCACGAGACCATCACGGGTCGCCAAGTATCAAAGTACAATGGAAAGCTGTTGTTGTTGCTAGCATTACTGCAAAGAGTATACGACATTTCTTGTTCCTTGAGTGCAAGGATAACATCCCTCAAATCTTCAAGCATTTGCTGGTCTTCTACCAGAGACGAATCACATGCAAGACTAACATTGTTTTTTCTTGTCGATCCGGTCTCCAAGTTGACAGAAGGAGCCTCATCATGGTCTATCCGGATTGCTTCTTGTGGAGGCATATTATTGTTTTAGTAAGTCTTGGGGTGTGGGTACGGTTGTGCAATGTTGTCCTGTTGTCACGGAAGTTTTCCTGTGGTAGTAGTAGTAGCAGCTACTACAAAGTTGTCAACTTCACAAATATTATAAAAGAATATGTGTTGTACTTGTTGTTGTTGATGATGATCTTCTTCTTTGTTCGTGTCTCTCTTCTTCCCTTCTCGACAATGGTCTTGTTTTAGATCCGATGATAAAATTTATTTTGACTGTGAAAGGAAAGACACGCACTCTGAGCCTTGTCAGTATTTTTCATGTAGTAGCAGTTGCCGGAACTGCCACCACGGTTTCAATTTTGGGTTAAAAGCGTGTAATAAAAGCGGCGAATTCCCAGAACCGTGACAACTCCAGTCCGCCTTCATTTCAACTCGTACATACAGGGCGTTCGTTTGAATTTACTAGGCCGCAAGAGCGATTTGGGGATCGATTCAGCGAAACCATGTGGATTTGAATACGAACCGATTGTATCAAATTTTGAGTACTTAAGAAAATTGGAGAGTTTTGAGTCATGTGTTGAACGTTACAAATGCATACAATGGTCGCCGGGCGATCCACAAAACTTAGAGAAGGGTCGTACCACAAGACTCGTCGGTCAAGTCCCGACCTACGGTTCCCGTGGAGAAAGGTTAATGTGGCGGGTAAAAACGTCCCCCTTCGCGTTTCATTCAAAAAAATGGGCCGGGGTTTTCTGTCACACCACAAAAACTAGTACTTCAAGCTACGGTAGGGGGTAGGGTTCCAGTGTTCAGACATACATCATCATCATCAATCAATTCTTTTCCCGAGTCTTGTTCTTGGATGCCATTCCGAAAACAAGTCAAATTCTCTAAATCAAGAAGGATAACAAAATTTTTTTCTCTTGTAGCGAAGCATCTCAACAGAAAAACGACATTTACATCCCCACATACTTTTTCTTCTCAAGTCGGAAGTCTCAAGAGACATCACAACAAGAAGTGTAGTCGTCATCCATCTACTATAGACTTCTCATTGCATCACCGTTGTTGCCTCACCTCCAAATTCTTTGTTCTCTTTCTTTCTCGCTCGCTCTTGTTCCTACTAGTCTGCCAATCACAACTACACTAGAGTACCACTACTGAAGTATGCGAACTTCACCACAACGACGCCGATACAGCAACGAGGGGTTGTCCTCCTCACAAAACAGCAACATCCACAACAACAACAACGACAGAGACTATCGAATGAAATCTTCGTTACTCAACTTTGACGAAGTTACGAGAACTACCATGGAAATGGAGGACGATCTACAGCAGCAGCAACAACAACAACAACACCTTTTCAAGTCCAACAACAGCCAAGTACTAGACACCATCGTCAATGCCGCTCAAGTGTACAATTCGATTGTGTCCGACTATTGTGGCTTGTGCAACTTTTACATTGACCAGCAAGTCCAGTATGAACTGATATCCAACACGGCAACGTCCGGAGGAGCTTCCGCTTCCACCAATAGTCCTGTCTTGCCCTCTTCCGCCTTTGATCTACCATCATATGACGAGTACTATCTGGGTGTACAAGGACGCAGCAAGGCGGCCCAAGATGTAGCACATGCAGCCATGTTGCTCTTTGACGAAGAGTCCGTCGTGGAATCTGTCAGCAGTCGCTAACATGAGAAACGAGAACCAACCCAATTGCACCAATACATCACGAATAGAATGTTTCCAATAGATCAAGAAGCAACAAACAGTAGGCAAGCTAATGAAGGATGGGGACAGCAACTATCCACATAGCTCTTCCTTGATCGATGAAGGAAGTGAAAGGCTTGCCTGCCTGCCTGCCTGCCAGTCTGCCACACCCCGCCGATAGAGGTCTCTACTACTTGCCACAAGAAAGAACAATTACATAATAGACCACAAAACCATCATTCGATAGTACCATTAAAAATCTTTTTCTGTCATTTACTTTTTACCTATCAATCAAAACTTTTGTTTTGAAGATCAATAAAAGGAGGGGTATTTTATCTTCATTCTCTAGGGAGCTAGAGGTAGTAGAGTAGGTACGGTACTCTATCTTGACTGTAAATCCATTCCATCGCCCGGATGTATTGTACGCCGTAAAATATCGGTAGTTTTGTTGAAGGCCTGAATGAGATGGATGGATTTTCAATTTTCAATTTTTCGAAACCACGAAAGAGATAGAGATGTTTGCGACCATGAAAAATTTCGGTTTCAAACCCGCGGGTCATTCACGATTCGACTCGATTGACTGTCTCTTGACCACTTGGACTTGCTGGGATGGAAGTTACGTAGGATAGTACGTACGTCGTTAAGTAATACGTACTACCCTACGTTCCTCGGAACTCGGAACTATGATACCGTACCGGTAGCCGGTAGGTATCTGTCTGTCACAAAGGATTAGATTGGCTCCAGCATCAAGCCATCCAGTGTCGTCGTGGTTGCGTGAAAGGAAGAAGAAAAGATCCATCATTATCTTCTACTAACTCATCCAAAGGTCAGCTATAGCACCAGCAAGTCTCCTAGTACACCAAAAAAGCTGCCGTGGCAATCAAAAGATGAGTAACGAAGACGACGACGATTTGGAAGCGTTGGCCGCTGCCATGATGGGAAACGATGACGATGACGATGTTGTGGATTTCATCACGCAAGAACAACGAGAAGAGGAGCAGGCACGACAACGACGACTCGCACGAAAGCGACGTTTGGAACAAATTGCCAAACAGACGGAAGAGCAAGAAAAAAATCAAACGGTGTTGTCTTATGATACAACAACAACAATTGCGCCTATCGACGACAAGAACCAAACACAACTACAACAACAACAACAACAACCGATTTCAATAGCTGCATCAGTTAATGGAGACAATCAATTCAACTCTGTAATACAAGGCTCGATATCCAAACAACACGAGGAGGATATCAATACCGACGTTGACAAACAAATACATGATGACGTTGATGATTTTGACATGTTCAACACTTCCGTGTCCCCACCACAACAAGTAGCAAAAACGATTCGGACTTCCGCAAAAACGGCTGCCAACACATCAACTATCGCATTATCGCCACAAAAATCTTCTGGAATGCATCATAAGGATGACGTCGACGATGTCGAAGGCTACTATAAGGCAGCCATTGGGGAAATCATGACATTGGATGTTCCCGATCCAACTTCGCTCGAAGAAAAAGGAGGCGTCGAGTCCTCACGGACGGTACAATTGCGAGTCTTGGGGATTATCGGAAAAGGTGTCTTTAGTTCTGTACTGAAATGCAGTAGCGACGCTGCGACGTCTAACGACAATCAACTATGTGGATTACCATCCGAAGTCGCCGTCAAGTGTATACGGAGCAACGAAACCATGGCCAAGGCGGCGTTGAACGAAATGAAATATCTTATCCAACTTCGGAATGCTCCAGGTATTGTACCGCTGCTTTTACCCAGGATATCGACACAACAACAGCAGCAGAATTCTACCGTACCGATCCGTCCACCTCTCCCCATTGACTACAGGGGACACACGTTGCTCATTTTTCCATACGAGCCCTACAATTTGCGAGATGTACTATTGAAATTTGGACGGGGTGTGGGGTTGTCATTGACGGCTGTCAAATCGTATTTTGGTCAGTTGTTGGCTGCAGCCACTCACCTGCAAAAGCACAAGATTCTGCATGCCGATATCAAACCGGACAATATCTTGGTCAGTGGTGATTTTGCCAAGGTCATGATTTGTGATTTTGGTAGTGCCATGGATGCCAGTGAGGGATCGGAAGGTATCATCACTCCCTACTTGGTGTCACGCTTCTATCGAGCGCCGGAAATTATCATGGGCTTACCCGTGTCGTACGCTATTGATCTGTGGTCGTTGGCGGTCACTGCCGCCGAGTTATTCTTGGGCAGAGTCTTGTTCCAAGGCAAGACCAACAACGACATGTTGCATGTCATGATGGAGACCATGGGCCCCTTTTCCAGTCGTATGATCCGGAGTCATGTCTTACAAACCAAGAAACATCCCTTACCGGTCCATTTTTTGCAACAACAAAGCAATTATGTGTTTCGACAAGAAACGTTTGGTACGTGCGTTTGGAACGAGACCAACAAATAAATAATACTGTGTGTGTGTGTGTGTGTGCGTGTGTGCGTGTGTGCGTGTGCGTGTGTATCTGTGTGTATCTGTGTGTTTGGCTTGCTATTCCTAACCAAAAATTATTTTTGGTGTTACACCCATGAAAAATCTTTCGACTACAGATCCCGTGTTGGGACAGGCCCTTCACAAGGAGGTTTCTCTAGTGGACACATTCAAGCCAACATTACAATCAAAGTTGTTGAAGGCTCGAAGCCCGAAAGACAGTCGCAATGAGGTTCTACGATTTTCCGGTGCGTATCATTGATGGAACAGGAATGAGAGTTTTGTGTTGTTTTTGCGTATGCGTGTGTATGAGAAATTGAGACAGTATACAGGTATGCATCATTCCCAGACACGTCTAACTGACAAAACCTGTTCTCGTTGGAATTGAATTGTCAATTCCCTTTTCTTTTCTTTTCTTTTTCTGTCGTCGTGATGTTGGTGTAGATCTCCTTTCCAAGTGTTTGGTACTGGACCCCTCGAAACGTATCACCGTCAAGGCGGCATTGCAACACGATTTCTTCAAACAAACAAGTCCGACCACCACTGCCAATGGACAAGGCTAACAATAGTAATAATATGTGTGTCTAGCTAGGATAGACCAGCCAGTTGACGGTGTTTTATAAAAAGACGTACTCCGAGTAGCTACGAACCTACCGGTAGAGTAAAAAAGGACGAAGTCCGGGTAGAATGCATAGGCTATGATACGAGGACGATAGACGACTCTATCGATAGACGGTTTCCCCCATTCGACCATAGACCACCGTACGTAGTAGTACGTAAAACAATAATATTATTATTATTATCATTCTTGGATTCCTACCCACCGTTTCTTCGGTTTTCCCCTTTTCTGCATTCGTTTCTTCCACGTGGCATTATTTCACTGTCGAAAAAGAATCACCTCCAAGCAAGGAATGGTAGTACTGCGTTCTGCGTACAACGTAGCATGTTCGAATCAACAACGGCGACATCATCATCATCATCATCATCCAGTGCCACCACACATCCGTCTGGTCTTCTTCAACAAGTTTACATTCATCATCTCATCAAAAGCTTGCAAATTTCGACGCCAGCTGTGGGCGATTGATGATGATGTCTTTCTACAGAGTACCGTCGTACTACAGTAGCAGTATCTCCTACTCCGAGTAGTACGGTAGGAATCTCGAGATTCATTCATTTTCATCCATTCCTCTCCCTATGATACCTACCTCACTTTTTAGGGTAGGTGGGAAGAGGAAGAGAACGAAATAAAATAGGTAATAAGTTGTTGTGCTCTACCAAATGATACATTCTATTTACGACGTATTCCTAGAGAGTATGTTGTTCCTTCCTTTTGATCACAAGAAACACACTCACAGCATCACCAACTTTCTCAAACCGAACAACAGCATCTTTTTCGTGAGAGTGTGCTTTCGACAGTTTCTCGTTGATTGACTGTGAACCTTTACTACAACTTCGTTCGTATATACTACTACTGTCATCATCATCATAATTGTCATAATTATTTTACAGCTCCAGTCTCCTCCCAATTACAGCTACACAGCTACAACTGTCAGCTCGTACTGAAAAACAAATCCTAACAAAACAAACAAAACAAAAGAAGGAACCATCATGTCGGCTCCAATGATGATGACATCGAATTGGCCGTCGCTTTCGACGCTTTTTTCCCTTTACGTGTTCTTGTTTTTGTTGTTGTCGACAACAAGTACCACTGTCGTTGTTATGCTTGTCACTGCTTTTGTTCCGTATCAACAAAACCGCCACCATCACAACAACAACAACCCATCACACATGTCTTGCGGCAGCAGTTGTTCGATTGCCTCGACTAGTCGACGCATTTGGATCGGCCAAGCTGTTGCTATCACAACTACTACCACCACAACTTTGGGATTAGTACTGTCCAACAACGAAAATCAAAACAATGGTAGTTCTACCGATGCCAAGAGTAATCCGCAGCCGTCACAATCGCTGCAGCACGTATTGGTAAGGACAACAACTACAACAACAAAATTTCGAGTTGGTTTTTTGTCTTTTTTTTGTCATGGCTCACGCACACTCCCACTTACGCACCCTTTTTTCCTAACACAGCAAGTTGGCGATGTTACTATGAATATTTCTTCTTCTTCTTCCTTGTCACCATCACCCTTCCCGGCCGTGGTTGGACATCGTGGGTGTTTGTACGATGCGTTGGAAAATACCCGGGAAGGGTTTCAACAGTGCATGGCCATGGGATGTGACGCTGTCGAATTGGACGTCTTTGCCCTCAAATGTGGTACACTCGTTATCTTTCATGGTACTGGCACGGACGAAAATCCTGGCTTGTTGGATGGGTATCTCGTTGGGAGTACGTTTCCTAACGGCAACGGAATTTTGGACTATACCTATGAACAACTGTTGCAACAAGATTGGACGTTCAATATCAACAATGAGGAATTTCCTTGTCCCAAGGACAGTATTCTTCGGGGTTCCATCCCCACGTTGGAACAAGTTTTCCGAGATGTTCAAGAGGCATCGTCCAACATGCACTTGACCTTGGAACTCAAGGGAGGATACAATATCCCCGAACAAGTCTTGCAATTGGTCGACCAAATGAATATGGTCCATCAAACCTCTTGCAGTAGCTTCAATTTGGAATATTTGCAACAGGTACGAGCCTTACGACCCGAACGGGACGACCACGGCAGACACTTGTACAAGACGGGAGTCCTCGTCAATGATGCCGAAAATGTCGATAGTCTCATATCCAAGGCCCATGCAGTCGAAGCCAACGAAATCCATCTCCGATACGATACCTGTACCAGGGACGTGATCGACAAAATCCACCGTCAAGGATTTGGCAGTATGGCTTGGTTTCGTGGTCCTGTGGGGATGCAACACGATTCCACCATGAAATATACAGATGTCGGTAACGAAGACGAGTTGATGTATCACGTGGTTGCAAAGACGGGCGTACAACGCATGTGCGTCAACAAACCAAAGGTACTGTTGGGGTTGAGGGAAAAACTGCAATCCGGTGTCGCAGCAGCGTCCATCGTTGGATAGGGGGGGGGGGGAGTAAGGAATCAAAAAGTTTCCGTATTCTTGGTACGTTGCCATGTTTGCAATGATATCATTGGCATCGTCATGGACTGAGTGTGCCTGGCCAAACTCAAATGCCAACAACACATAAAAACGAAAACACACACGCCCCAGTAGAGCCTCGCATGATATTTGTTTTTTCAAAAAAAAAAAGTCGAATCATAGGGGTATCCTTCTTTGGAAGGGGGCTAGAGAAACACACAAATGTGGATTTGTCACTTTTTCACTCGACTTGGACACTTCAAAACGTGGATGATATCTCGAGTAGCCCTGTTGACGGAACAACCCTTGCACTAACACTGTTTTTGTTACTTTTTCTTCTTCTTCTACTTCTTCTACTACTGCTATTACTACTTCTACTAATTCACGGCTCCTCTTCTAATAGTCGACACATCTCTGCCATCATTACATCAGAAGCATTATACGATGTCCTCGGCAAACCGAGCCATGTAAGTTAATAACCAGTTCAAACATGTACATATATTCACCGTCCCCACCACATGCACATCGCGAAGGGTGCCTGGGAAAGAATCACCATGGGATCTGATACTACGGTGCAACAGTGACGGTGCAATTCTTGACGTCTCGTTTCACGCATGCACGTTTTTTCCGGAGCTCGGTCATCGTTGGAATTGATTGTCTGCGGTCCAACTAATCGAAGAAGTGACGATTGGCAGATTTTATGGAATCTAAAAAGGAAGAGACTCTGTCCCATCATTGAAAGATCGAAAACCATCTCGTCATCCTCATTGGATGCGAGACGAACAGAAGACTAGCCTCTTGTTTTCAAACAAGAGCCTGGCTCACGGGAGCCGGATCAAAGCCGTCGTTGGGCAGGTCGCCTCTTTTTTATGATATATGAAACTGGCTCTCGGAAGTTTTCGTAATGTGGATTCGCTCAAGGACATTTGGTTTTGCGGTGGCGTCCTTTTGGGGAGCCTCGGGAAACGTTGCATGCAAGACGTCGTAAGAGTCCGCCGTTGTGGGGACTAATGTGGCCGGCTTGAGATTCTGCCAAGACACAATTAACGCCACAGTCATTCTGCGATGCTCACACCTGCTGTTTACTTTTTGACAATGCGCCTTCTAGATCTGATGCAAATAGGAGAGCATACCCTATAGATTGAAACTTTGTCAACATTATGCGGCTGTTCTTTTTCTTATGTGCTGTCGACGGTCAGATAGGTGCTGTTGCAGTTGCGAATTTTGTGGCCCCTCCCTTGAACTGTATCCCAGGGTTTGCGGAAGCTTAGCTGGTAGTAAACATTTTCCTGAGTCAGCGTGGAAGTTCGAGAAGACTGGTTGGGGGTCTCGGGTTTTTGATGGACCTGCGTGTTGTTGTTTTTCACCATGGTTAATACTTTGTTGGTGGAGAGAGATATTTGGGAATGACAAGGCGAAAAATCGAAACAACTGAGGACTATCAAACAAGAAAAAGAAGTACTGTTTTAAAGAATCCGCATTTGATTGATTGAGGATGAAATGCAGCACCTAGTTTGGAAGACGAAGATGGTGAAATTATGTGAAGGACGAAGAAAGAATGAATAATCATATAAAGTACTGATGTTGAAAACTTCTTACAAACCCAAACAGAGGTCCTGGATTTTTGAATGCTTCGCTCGCTAAAAAGATACCGGTTGTAGTGACGGCCATTCGGCATGTGCATGGTCTCTTTGAGATTTCTTCCTGGCCAACCCTAACTCCTCCCTGGCCAACAAATAATGGCCAAACGAACTCCTAGCTTCGTTACGTAATACTGCTAGCTAGTATTACACCCTTACAAACAATGTACGTCGTAGCTAGCCTCCTCGATAAACGTACTACCTAGTTGTAACATGGAGTATTTGGTGGATAGGCGAACGTACGACTCCCGCCAGTATCTGTGATATCCCCTTCTTATTGTTGGCTTCACGCGAGGATTGGTACTACAAGCTGGTTGTTGTCAGCGTCTTCTTCTCAATCCCATCAAGGTCAGCTTTGGGCTCACGAAAAACATAATATTACAGTCTCTAGCTACTAGGTAGAGTAGGTAGCTAATTAGATGCTGGAGGCTATTAGAGGAGCTTTGAAATCCATCTCCGGCTTTCAGACCAACAGAAAAAGGAGACTAGAGTAGCTAGCTACTCTATTTATAGAGGTATTATTTATTATTACAGTTAATACTCTCTCAATTATTGTGGAGTCACTTGTTGAAGTAGACCTGCTACGACCCCTCCGTAGTAGCAACGTAAAAGTGATGCACTATTTGTTAGTAGTATCATTTTCACTTTACAGACTACACTTGTCGTGCGTATTCCTCAACGTACCGTAGTTAGATTTTGGAATCTTGCTTGTTGTTGGTCATGTTTGCATCCCAGATCTGTACTGGAAATAGCGATCATATTCCCCTCTCTACGTACGTCACGTTCAAAACGACGGAAGCAGAATGAAGATACGGAGTACTAGTCGTAGGAAAGGTTAACGACCCTCGTATTAACAATAATGACGGAACATCCAGAACTTTGCGTCGTATCGACGTAGAATTCCTGTTTGCAGAAAAGCTCCCGAACTTGGTTTGATGACAGACGATCGTTGTTCCTGAAGCAACGAAGTGGTGCCGGAATTTCTTTGGTCAAATGGTTTACGTGGAATTGAACGTCACTTCAGTACTTAAACGAGAGACATGTCACTCAAGCCTGTTAGAGTCAAACGAGTCAACATCCCAAATGGAACATCGAAGTTTGCACATTGCTGACAGAGCTGTGTTCAACCTCCTGAAACACATCTACCAATCTATCCATCTATCCATCGATTGACTTTTGGAAGATCACCTTGCACCTTGCAACACAAAATCTAAAAACATAACGTTGTCGATCAAATATCATCCGAATGCTCACAATTTTCGTTGCCTGGCATCGTAACAAGCATCTTTACAACTCTGAAACCAAACTTTTGTCGCTTTTTTTGTGAAACAACTTTGATTTTTTTTTTGATTTTTCAACATGACTGATATCGATACTGCCGCGCCCGTAAGTGTTTTCGAAGGATGTTTAACGCTCTCTTCGTCCATCAATGACGACGAAATCAAAATAAAATAGGAGGGACAAACAAACTCTATTAGAATGGAAACTCATGATTGATCTTGACGAAGCTGGTACTCACTGCGAACAATTCTTTTCACTCATTTCTTCTCTCTTGATCGACATGGACGATGACGACGACAACGATTGGGCATATTCTCTTTTGACATTATACCCACGACGTTTTTTACTTTCGTCGATGATGTTAATCTCCCAACCATCGACCAAACTTACCTCCTCGTACCTCTTCACTTACCATATCTGCATCCATTTAATCAACAGGAGGAATGGAAGAAGTACTCCGAGTACACACTCCCTGTTGACCCTGACCAAAACGACAAAGCCAAGGTTCTCAAGCTGTGCAACTTTTCCCGTCCTCACATGAGAGCATTTCACTGCTCTTGGTGGGGTTTCTTCTGTGCCTTTTTCATTTGGTTTGCCATTGCTCCTCTCCTTGGAGAAATCCGCCAAGATTTGGGATTGACCAATCAACAAATCTGGACTTCTTCTATTGTCGGTGTTGGAGGGACCATCTTCATGCGTTTTGCCTTGGGACCTGCTTGTGACAAGTTTGGAGCCCGTATTCCCATGGTTTGTATCCTCTGCTTTGCTTCCATTCCAACTGCATGCACTGGGTTTGTCAACTCTGCTGTTGGACTTTCTATCCTCCGTCTTTTCATTGGAGTTGCTGGTGGAACCTTTGTGATGTGTCAATACTGGACCACAGATATGTTCTGCAAGGAAGTCGTTGGAACAGCTAACGCATTGGTTGGAGGTTGGGGTAACTTGGGTGGAGGAGTCACCCAGTTGGTGGTAGGGTCTCTTCTCTTCCCTCTGTTCAAGGTCATCTACGATGGTGACTCTGAAAAGGCTTGGCGAACTGTATGTGTTGTCCCTGCTGTTGTTGTCTTTTTCACTGGTATCACGATCTACTTCATCTCTGATGATGCCCCCAAGGGGAATTACTCTGAGATGAAGAAGCATGGTGTTATGGCAGAGGTTTCTGCAGCTGCATCCTTCCGTGCTGGTGCTCTCAACTTGAACACTTGGATCTTGTTCATCCAATATGCTTGCTGCTTTGGCGTTGAGTTGACCATGAACAATGCTGCTGCTCTATACTTCCGTGATCAATTTGACCAAAGCACCGAGCAAGCTGCTGCCATTGCCTCTATATTTGGATGGATGAACCTGTTTGCTCGTGGTCTTGGAGGATTCCTTTCTGATAAGATGAATATTTGCTGTGGAATGCGTGGACGAATTTGGGCCCAAACAATTCTTCTTGCTGGGGAGGGTGCCATGGTATTGATCTTTGCCAACACTGCTTCAATGGGACTCTCCATTTTTGTCATGGTCATCTTCTCCCTCTTTGTCCAAGGTGCGGAAGGGAGTTCCTTTGGCATTGTCCCATATGTTGATCCACCTGCAACTGGATCCATTTCTGGTATTGTTGGTGCCGGTGGAAATGTTGGTGCCGTCTGCTTTGGTCTTGGTTTCCGCCAGTTGAGTTACAGATCTGCCTTTTTTATCATGGGCTTCTCGATCTTGGGATCTTCTTTCTTGTCTCTCCTCATCTTTATCAAGGGCCAATCTAGTTTGATCTGGGGAGCAGAAGAAGTTGTACCACCCAAAGAAACCCTTGCAGTTCCTCTTCCTGATGCCGAAAAGGCTGAAGAAGTTGCTGCTGCTGTTGAAGAAGAAGAAGAGAAGTAAACTTTTGGTTTCCATCATACTTGAAAATGGTTTTACTTTTGAACACGGTTTTCACGCTGATGTTTTACATAAAACTTTTATATGTTGTAATGACCGATAACTACGTAGGGCATCAAATCAAATAGTAGAAAGTTGTAACTTCTTAGGCATATGTCGTATTACGTAGCCGCATTCTTGATTCTCTCGGTCGGGTGGGAGCTGATATCTCACCTTTCCTGTCAAAAAAGGGACCAGCTGTCGTCACCTTGCTGCCACCATCCATGTCTTGGCCCTGCTGGATTGGCGGGAGAAACTAGCTACAAAGACGATTCGGACTCAAGACTCGATGGTCAATCCCTTGTGCGACACCTTTCCTCCGCAACAACTTGATGTCGCCAGTGACGATCTGTTTGCCTCCTCCTTCGATCGCCACCTCTTCTGTTCGTACATTCTCTGGGTTATAATAAGCCTGTGGAAAATGTGTATTGTCGGCGTTTATTTCTGATGATGACGAGGATGATTCATTGGCAGAAAAATCATGGAGGGATTCACCACTGTCAGTCCAGCCTACGAAACTGTCGACTATCTCGACCAAAATTAACCTGTAACGCTAGTCGTCACATCGTCAACGAATGACTGTGACATTGATGAGAACTCCGTTTGATCGACTGGACGAGTTCATAGAGAACATGCAATCTATTGAAATAAAATACTACTGACCTCAGCCAGTAGTCTAATTCAACAGAAGTAATAATGAAATTTACTGTACTGTTTTCAAATGTGAACCTGTGTTTTCAATTTGATATTTTTCGTTTTTTGGTTCTTGTTCATATGTCCATCGCCGCTCATTTTCGTGATAATGAAAATAGGAATGTTTGGATAGCCATTGAGACGCAAAAATGCTGCAATACGAGGAAATTAAACACGCTGGAACCATCACACTCAGTTCTGTCGTTGCCGACGCGGACAGCGCCAAGATCAATGCGCTGGCGAGAGGTGTGCGCGTCGCGGACGCTTGTGTTGCTGCCATGGTGCACATTACCGCGATGGGTGTCATCCGGTGATGGCCCAGTCCTGCCAGCCACGGAGCAAAGACGTGGACAAATGCTGGAGCTGCGGCGAACAACGGGAATACGATCCCACCGGAGAATTTACCGGCACCGGCCAAGATGATGGCCAGACATTTGGCAAACGCCACTTGCAATGCCGCCCAAGCGCTACCATATGGTGCGGAGGGATCCACGATAGCCGATCGATACAAAAAACTGGGCAGGCCAAAGCTGGTCTGCCCAAACGGGGTGTGTTGTCCGTCAATGTACGACTGAAGACTCCCTTCTCCCCAAAACAAACTTTGTGGATAGAACGTTGCAATCAACCCAATCACCAGCCCGATGATTGCCCGAACGGCAAGTTTGCGCTGCTTCGAATGTTGTTGTTCGTTCCCGTTGGTTGGCTTCCACAACAGTTTCTTAGTGAAGGCATATAGCTTATGAAAGGTCGTCCCCAGAAGCGATCCACCCAATCCCGAAGCAATCGCCGTCAAAATCATGGCTCGTCCCGTAATGGCATGGTTCAAAACTGTACCGTGCGGCTGCACAAAATAATCAAAATGTCCACCAATCAAAGATGCCGGAGTCCACAGTAATCGTAGAGCGACAATCGCCACCAGACTCGACAGGATGGACGGCGACATGACTTTGGAGGCGGCCTTGCCCATTCCCGAACTGGAGTGTACCATTTCTAATGCGAAAATGGTGCCGACAATAGGAATTCCCATGGCACCCGTCAACGCTCCCGAAGCGCCAGCATAGGCGAGCACATGTTCCAAATCTTTGCGATTGGAAGCACTGCTGTTGTTTCGGTTCAAGTACTTGGCCACGGCGGCACCGACCAGTGTTCCCGCACCTACCTGTGACAATAAATGAAACCACAACGGAACTATTGTAAGTGATGGGAATCAAAAGTACGTTTTTCAGCAGACAGCACCGGTCCAAGTTTTTCTAGTGCGACGTACCATGGGTGCTTCCGGACCTAACGGAATACCAAACGACGACGTCAACAGGCACATGCCCAATAGGGGCAACAAGTGTTGTCGCGCTGACGGTAGCAGCGTCGATGTAGAATCGTTCGACGGTTGCTGCTGCTCGTCATTTTCGTATGCTGACATGGTCGACACAAAATCGGACGCGGAATAAACAGGAGTCGACTGATGGGTGGTGATGTATCCTAACAAGCCACCCCCCAGAGTGGTCATGCCGGCAATGAACAGTACGGCCGGTATGCTACTCACTCGATCGGATAATGCTCGAGGCAACGTATTCCACAACAGTGACCGGCAGTGGCCCAAAAGGCGAACATATCCAAAGCCGACGGCTGCCGTCAAGACACCCACTACCATGGATGGGAGATAGTACATTGAGGCAGCATCTGTTTGTTGTTGTTGTTGTCGTCTCAGTAGCAAAGGTACTACCTTTTCTTGAATGAAAACATCAATCTCATAGAGGAGGATGGATGACCTCTGTGGTCGTTTATGGTGGTCGTTGGTTGTTGTCATGTAGTACATCGATGTGCCATTCTCATTTGGAACGAGAGTTGAGGTAACCTCAAAATCGGTGGATTCTGTGACTGCAGTTGCAGTAGAGTTCAACACTGTCGGTATCCTAGAAGAAGGAGGAAACACAGCTTGATTCCCCGATCTGACGAATGATGACTTCGGTGCACTTTTCGCAGCAAAGTACTTGTTGCGTTCGTTGGTGGACGCTTCCACAACGGGAAATACCGATGGCACTGAAAGCAAAGCTGTCGCTGTTGTCACCACCAGGATCAACAGCGTGGCTGCCATAACTCTGGAACTTCCAACCGGTCCCTTGGTTGGCATGTTACTATCTTGTTTCTAACTTTGCGTATCTTGTTGGCCAAGATGTTTGTAGTAGTCTCTGACAATCAAGGATAACGAGTATAATATGTGTGGAACGAGAAAAAAAAATTCGCGTCGTCTCCTCACAGAAATTGTGACGAAACGAGATCAGAACTTGAAGGTGCCGATTCTCGCCTCTCTCTTCGGACTCGTCATAGTAGCGGTTCACACAGAAACGTTTTTATCCATGCCACGTGTGGATGACATCATCCCCAACAGCAGATGACCCCTTATTATTACTACTTCAGGTACTCCAGTATGTTCTAATTAACTGTAAATCGCAAATGTGTACTGTGTGTGACTTCTTATTGTACACTCATTGAAATACGGAAATGTTCTGAAATGTTTCATTGTAATTTTTCATATCATGTGACGATGCTCTACCATACTCTACAGTAGATAGTAGAGATTCCACAAGATGATCTTCGTTGACGTGGTTGAAATTGACATGTTGATTGATCATCTCGTGACTCATCAGTCCCGTTATGCCGAATTCGAGTTTCTTCAGCATCGTTTCCTCCAACAGGATTGTCACTCCCAAAATCAACAAACGGAAAAACTTGATTCCTTTTTAAATGCATACAACGACGTAAACTACACCTACCGTCTGGCTCCAGGGTGATTTGTGGGTGGAGCAGCGGCAGCCTTGCGCTCTGTTTCCGACGTCATCATGGCTGCTGCAGTTTCTTCCGATGTGGGTGGATGGTAGTACCCGATTTTCGTTTCTTCGATCTGATTCGGGGGTAACAACTGCGCAAACAAATACTTGAGACGTTGAAAACAAGAAAAGTCATCAGGCATGAGAGTATGCGGACGGGATCCAGATGCCATGGTCGCCTCCAACACGGAGGAGAGTATGTCAACACTGGTAGGTATCAAGCCATTACTGCAATCAAAGAAACCCACGACGTTTCCACCACCCACCAAGATCAATCCAGCGTGCTCAGGATTTTCCTGTTCAGTGTATCCTTTGCGACGAAAGACCCAAACTCCATTCCGATCATCTTCTGGGATGACCCTAGGGATGGAAACATAAGATCTCAGTAGCTTCACTTCAAGTGGTGTAGGTTGAGGCTGTTCTGTCTGAACATTGGACTTGTTCACTTGGCTGTAGCTCGGCAGACCGTCTAGGGATCCTCCTTCTACCTCCAGTTGAAGCAGTTGCCGTATCACCCGGTTGTTGTACTTGGCCTCCTCGACCGTTGCCTTGAGACGTCTAGTCTTGGATTCGCTGGCTACCATAGCCAGTCCTTGAGAAGAGCCGTCTCCACCTCCCAACGCCACCGTCCCGTCATATACCAGTCGCCCGTAAAACGGTACCAAAGTCACCTTACATACCATTGGCTTGTGACCATATCTCGACTGAAAAGCTTCGTGCAAACAAGTTGTTAGTCCAACACATTGGTATACCATGTCTTCATTTCTTTTCGGAATCAAGTAGGATCCATTTGTATCACCACCCACTATCCAAAAATCGCCATGAATGCGCATATGCCAGCTTTTGACAGCCCGTACATGATCGAAGGCGGCAACGCCAAAACTAATCATGTTTCGGTACCGCATAATATCGTTGGCTTCTCGTGGATCCACGGGAATCGGTGTCCGTTTGAATTCCCGTTCCCATTCCGTGATCCACTTCTTAGCGATTTCATACATCGATTCTTCTCCCAGATCACTCCAATGAGACCATGCCACGGCCAAGAAGTAATTCATTTGTGTTATTGCTGCCATTCCTTTGTCGCTGCTGCCATTCCTACCACCGTGCATTTGTTCGATATCGTGGATGCTTTGAATGCTTTTATCTCCCACGAGTTCCTTGGCTGACAAGTAGCGAAGGGTGTCCAGCAACAAGCACAAAGGTCTTCCGTACGATTCTTCGATACATCCATTCGATACGTTGGCGTTCTGTGGTTCGGCAATGTTCGTATCGTCCTTGTCGTCGACATACCGGATGATCCTGCCTTCCCGACGTAAGTTCTGTGGTTTGACAGCTAGCTTTGGTTGATGGGGATCCAACAGATCCAAATGAACCGGAAGCTGAAACGAGATTGAAAGGGATTTGGAGGGAGAGGCGGTGAGATGAGAGCCTCATCGGAAGGAGCAGAGCTGTTTGGTACGAAAATAATAATAACGATGATGATATTATAACAAAGGGACTCACCCTTTCTGGATCCTCACAAGGTTTGAACCTACAATCACAACAAACATTGGAACAATACACAGTGAGAATAACACAAAGCAGTGACCACTCTTATCGGAGGCTTTATAGAGGCAATCAAAGAGCTTACCCGATGTGCCCATGTCGGCCGTTGAGATGAGGAGCTTTGGAAAGGCCTTGTAGGACAACTCGGTCGCCGACTCGAAAGGCGTCCGACATGTCTATGCAATTGCGTGCGAATCCCTCCGTATGTCTGCCTGCAAACGCCGATTATTAGAACGTTGGATGTACTTGTTGCGATATGGGATAGAAAAAAAATCGCTGTCTTCGTAATGACAGTGAGAAGAATTCTTGCTGTCGATTGAAATCACAGGAACTACTCTCTCTACTACCCTGCAGAGAAGGAAACTTACATTCCGTTCGTATCAACAGTAAAATTCTTTTGATTCACAGTCGAATAGTAGGTAGTAGTAAATGGTACGCGGTTGCAAGATTTGCCCCGCTCCCATTTCACATTGTGGGGGCTCAGCTTCATAGCCTACGCACTACCGGTACTACCGTACCAGTTACCGGTACGGTATCATAGGTCTGCCGGTACTACCGTACTACGAGTACCGGTGTTACGGTACCGGTAACTGTAAATTACAATTGGTACCAGTATTTACAGCTTAAAGAATGCCCATTTGCAAGATACATACCTACATACCTACCGTACTACCGGTAGTACGGGAGACGTAACTGTCAATCGTATCATACCGTACGTACTATGATACGTACTGGTACGACCGATCAAACAAGGTCCAGCGCCAAAAATGGGAAAGGGAGGGTAGTCTAATTCTTGGGACTATTTCTATTGAAGGTCCAAATTGAAAATCCAGGTGCAACATGCCAATTATACAGTCGCTGGCTCCAAATCCTCTTGCTAAATGTTCTGAACGTGAAGTAAATTCGACTGTAGCGTCGAGTTGAGCAGAATGTGTTTTCCAATCAGCGGGAGAATTCTGACTGGCAGAAAAACAAACGATGAACAACGCAAACATCTCTCTGCGTAAAGGAAGTGACTTGGTGTAGTCACCCCAGAATCCGTGTTCCTCGAATGGCGCTGCAATGCAAGCCTTGCCAGGCAATGATGTGATCTAGTGCTTCAGAATCAAGATTTTCCGTCAGGGAAGTGACGATAGTACCAGCTCAGGCACTCTGAATCGGTACCATGTTTCAACTGCAGGTGTCGTTGCTCAATTTTCTCAAGCAGTCGGTTTAAATCTTGAAGTGTTTGAGAGGACATAACCATTTTACGTAGACAGTCGCAATCCTTTCCTTCCAAGTCGGCATGCAAGAATGTGTTCACGTGCATTTGAAGGCATTGCATCCCACTGGCTCCATTTCCTTGCTCGGGTGGGTAGGTTTTGCAAAGCTCTAAATATTCTCGGGCAACTGCCAGCCGTCCTGGTCCTGGTCGTCGTCCAGGATCGAGCACACGCGTCGATGGACAAACAGCTGGAAAATACAACGCCGGTGGGTACTCCAAAATTCCTTCCGACGACATGAC
This sequence comes from Nitzschia inconspicua, assembly GCA_019154785.2. Lineage (NCBI taxonomy): Eukaryota > Bacillariophyta > Bacillariophyceae > Bacillariales > Bacillariaceae > Nitzschia > Nitzschia inconspicua. The sequence goes on from JAGRRH010000012.1 coordinate 727,609, forward strand.
ACCATCCGCTGTGGTGTGTTTCAAACATTCGCATACATCTTGCCAGCAAGACAAGTTTCCATTGGCCAAAATGGGGACCCGATGACCCAATTCTTGTACCACCCGGCGAATGGCATCCCAATTGGCCTTCCCTGTTGCCTCACCTTTCATGTCTTTCGTACGTCCATGGACCGTCAGCATGCTGGCTCCGGCGTCCACCAAGTCGTTGTAAACCTTCAAGCTAGCTTCTATGTCATAGGGCGGCACAACAGTGCACGGGTTATCGCTGTGTTTGTGACCACCGTTTCGTTTTGGAGGTAAGAGCCGCACCTTGCATGTTACCGGGCAAGAGAGTTATCCGCCAAATGCCGGACAATGCCGACTACATGTGGCCCACTTCCCAAAAGATACGCCCCATAACGTCCTCGTTTCGCTGTCTGGGTGGGACATCCTAGATTCAAATCAATCGCGTCCACATGAGGCTCTAGTAGCTTGGCACATTCCAACAAAGTTTCCTTGTTGGCGCCCGCTATCTGAGCAATCAGTGGACGGTCCATTTCTTCTTTTGTAGAATCCTTTCGATCAAAATGGAGCATTTTGTTGCGATAGGAGTCCTTTCTCAAGAAAGTAGTGGCATGAATCATAGGCGTAAAACAAAGATTGGCGCCGTACCGTCGTGTCAGGATTCGAAAGGCCGTGTCGGACTGCTCAATCATCGGTGCAGTAGCATATATCACGTCGTTTTTGACAATTTTTTGTAACCATTTTCGATCCAAAACACGTTGGTGACGAGTGAACGATGACGGAGCGACATCCTCAGTTGTATTGTTGGGATTCTCCATCACAATCGTCACACTTCGACTTATCTCTTCATCGCTTCGTTTCGCCTCTCAGAGGAGGAAATTGTTGCTTATTTTAGGGTGTACGTTAGTATCTTGTCGCAGAAGGATGATTTATGATTTTGGCTTGCTTGTGATTGATGGCAGAGGAAATGTTCATGGGGAGGGAAATTTTCCCCTGATTGAAGTATTGACTGTGAAGACAGTACCTATTACTCTAGTAGGGTAACTCCGTAGACGTAGATTACCTACTTACTAACGCAGTAAATACAGGTATGACATACCGTACGACGGGGGTACTGACTGATAGCTACTAAGTCGTAATACCGGTAAATGGTATAATACCACGAACGAAGTAAAAAACTTCGGGATGAACGAAGTCAAAAAAATTACTACGTGTATTTTTTTGAAATTGCCGCAGTGGGCAGGGTGGTTTTGAAGAGATAGAAAACTTTACTGACAGTGAGTTACGAAATGGTTTTTGATGAAGTAAGCAAGTATTTTCTAAAAATTCAGTGTTGCTACAGTAATGTGCATGTGTGTGTTCATTATGTGTGTTGTAGGGGAAAAAAAAATCATCTTCTGATGTATAGAAAAGCTATCCTTCCAAGCTCACGGCGTACTTGCGCTTGCCGTACTCATCATTGTTTTTATCTCAATCAAGTCATTCACCTTAGTGGGTATCTCCGAAACTTCAAAACCTGGCAACTGGCCTGTACTATATGTATCGCAATCAACTTCCTCTTCTACAGTGGAGGTTACCACGTATGACATGCCATTGACATATACGAGCTCATTTTCCTCCGCCTTGTTTGAGCAGCATCTTGAATAATCACCGTCATTTTCATCTTCTTCTTTCTTCTCCTGGCTTTTTTCTCTTTGTTTTTCGGCAGCAGAAGTTTTCCCGTATGAAATGCCACCCACTGCAATCGAGATGCTCGTTGCTTCGTCATGCGGTGACTCCGGACTGGTTTTATTTTCCAATTCCAGAGTTTCAATGACTAGAATTCCAGCTGGATCCACTTTGCTATATTCCTCGTTGACTCTTTCATCGGTATCGGCAATCATTGGACCATTTTCAAAAACCTCTTCTATCGGGGAGGGGAGATTAGTGTCACAGGCTTTGGATGACTTCTCCTGTGTGGAAGTTTCGTTCTCCCCTCGAGCACACTCCACTTCCTTGTTCATCGACTCGTCCATTGCTGTCTTTTCTTCGATTCGATGCTCGGGTACATCTTCAATGTTGATTATTTGTTCCGACGCATGTTCCGGTCTCTTGTGAGTGAAGAAAGATTTGACACTCAAGGCTCGTTTCAGCGATAAGGATCGAGTGTCGAACCTTGATTTGGAATGCAGTCTCTTGTCGGCCGATAAACAGGATGCTTCCTTATTTACACTAATCATACCAGAAGGAACAATGAGAGGCGTTGCTGTGCTCTCATCGTCGTCACAATAGCTGCCCCGTGTATCGAGCGACTTGCTATCAGTACTATTTTCCTTAGATGGCTCTTCAACTGCTGCTTTTGAAAGAAAACAGAAACTTTTGCTAGGGAGGCTCTGTGATCGATCCATTTTGCTCACGATCGTCGTACTGCTCTGAAGAGTGCTGAATCGACAAACAGATTTTCGAACACTCTGCGTGCTTCTGGCTGTTTGAAAAGGGGCCGGGTTGAGCCTTTCATTGAGTTCTGAGCTGTCGCATCTAATGAGGGGCCTAGCCATGAAGGTGGAACACAAGGATGAAACTTCTACCTCGAAACCATTTTCTTCGCTGGCGTCACGGACAACCTCCTGGAACTTTATGAATGCCGAGGAACTATCGTTTGGTATGTCTTTCGGATCGTCGTTGTTCAATTCTTTGTGTGTGCGTTTAAAACTGGGAATAGTCACGATACTTCTCTCTGTCTCATCCTCACCTTTTGTACTTCGTTCCGATCCGACAGTGTCAACATAAGGTTCAGATTCGACTAAACTGGAATGTTCAAGATTTTTCATCATTGTGGATGAGTCTGTTGATATGGGTTCATCTTCTGGTTTACCAAATGCAATGTGATTCTCGAATGATTGCATCATTGATACCGATGAAGTATCATTGAGAGATGATGGTCGCTCACTTCTTTTGTTCTTGGTCAGGATTCTAGCAATCGGTGTAAAAAATCTGACAATGCGCCTGCCACCATTGCATTTCTTCTTCGCTTTGAGCTTGTCATTGTTGACAACAATCTCTGCGTGCTCTGTCTGATGCTGGATGGTTAGCGGCGTCTTTTCCTCACTCTTCCCAAGCCGGCCATTATTCTTCCCAGTGAAATACACGCCATCCGCTTCTGCCTCGGCTTTGAAAATTACCATATCTTCAGCCTGTTCTCGCGGATTCTGACTTCCGTCTTGATGGTCCGGCTTTCCGTTGGCTTGATACATGGTAGTTTCAATATTCACGGCATAGTGTGAGGCGTTATCCTCCTGGCTTACGTCCTCCTCCTCATCGTCTGATGGACGATTGGTCAGCATTGTATTCCAAGACTGAATGGTCATCGATTCATCAGTTTCATCTTCAATATCTTCTTCATCAGCCACCATATTGCCGTTTGAGACCACGCATTTTCCACGCCAGTGTCTCCGGTGAAACCTCTTTCCAGGATTATAAACGGTACTGTAAGTAGTGTCTTCGGTACGAACGCGGCATAAGTTGTCCATATCAATGGCATTGCTGAACGCCATACTTGGAGAGATTTGTACAGGAGCCGTCCGTGCCACCGCAAGCACCATTGCTTTTGTTGCATTGAGTATTAACATTTCTGTGCTGCTAGGAAGACGAGGAGTTTCGACTATCGTTCCTTCCAGGGTTCCTTCCAACGTCTCTTCAAAAGTATCCTCATCATCGTCGGATTCCCTGGGCGGGATACCGTTGCTTAGAACGACACCGTAGTCACTCGTAATGGCGGACAAGTGTGGGTTCATCTTGATTGCTGTAGAAGGAATGACTTGCTGCTGTTGTCTGCTGAGCTATTGACTAGATCGTTCGTGCTAGGAGTTCCGGCCTTCGAGGCATGATTTTAGTTTGCATATTATTGTTTCTCAAGGCACCTTCCGCCGCTTGATATCATGGACAAAATCGGCAACTCGTCCATTCGATCCAACTGGTAGGAATATCGTATATGGGCAAAACAATAGCCCCCAAGATGTAAACCTTCCACTACGTTGTAGGGACGTCATTTTCAAGTCGGATTTTTGGCCGTGAAATTATTGGAGTATCGAAAAGAAGAACACGCATCCTACGAGATATTTCTAGCTAGTAGAACTTCTTAGAGAATTCGTCTCGAAACGAAGACTGAAACAGAATGGACAAAAACCAAGGTACTACGTACATAGTCGGAGTAGTAGATAGCACGTTCTACATATATATTATGATCGCGTTCAAAATCATGGGGATCTACGAACGAGTTCACAAGGAGGTTAGTAAAATAATAATAATGCTTCGCACACTGCAGTATGGATTTAACACCACCTACGACGAATCGGATTGTAAAAGAGATTTAGAGGGAGATTATCGCTGCGCCTCTAAAATACTACGTAGTATGTGTTTTTCTACTTCTTCGATTTTTTGTGAGCGATGGGGAGCCATGTACCGAATGAAAACAAAGCCGTGGAATGAGTTGCTTTCCTTCTCCGTGAGCTGATAGAAGGGGGAGCCACATTCCGGGTTTGTAGAGGCAGCAGCTGATAGTTCGTATGTACTACGTATATTTCTTTCCGAATAATTGTGGTCCGCCATTCTGCCTTGCTGATACTGAACCTTGGAAAAACTGGGTGAATGCTACATAGGATGGACATCATCTTGCTTGTCCATCTTTTGTCATACATCATAGCAAGCCGTACTGTAGAGCTGTTTGAATGTATCGTCTTAGTGTTATAATAGCTCTCTCTACTTATTTTTGGCTAGCAACAACGGATGGAAAGGAACGTACAGCAGCTTCTTGCTTCATTGATACAAAAAATACAGTTATACTGGCATTGTATCGTTTGGTTTCGGAGCTTACATCCATACAGCAAGATTTTTTCTGATTGTGTTGTCAACGATTGACGATAAAAATAAAATTGAAGCATGATGACACACGTCAAAATAATTTGATACGCTTGCATTTGCGGGCCATGAAGGAGCGTTGGCGCCGGCATCTCGGCTTGCGATCGTCGGTAGCCAACAACACCGGTCCATGTCGCAACAAATAGTATACGGCGTCGTACCGGGAACGAGCCGAAAAGGCCCGTAGATCCTCCATCCAGTTTCCTTCCAATATCACATCTTCCTGGGAAGCAACACCAGCATTTGGTGCATTGGCGTTGATACCATTGTTGAAAAATGGAATGTTGACACCATCGTTGTTGTTGTTGTTATTGTTGAGATTGTTCTGGAGTGCTCGATTTTGGAATAGAATGCGTGCTCTAGCAATGACACGATCGACGCGTTCCATGACAGCTTCCCCTCCTGTACCAAAAGTAGCTCCATTCCATCGTCTATTCTCTTGCATGCTGGCTCCGTCGTCGGAAGTTTGGTAGCACGGGACATATTCTAGGTTCATGGCGCGTTCTAGGACAATTGGCCACATGGACAACGCCAATGGGCGTCTTCGTCGTAAGAGCATTGCCAATGTCTTAGAGTGTGTCTGCTGGATGCCTTCTTCTGAGGGTGGCCCTTCTTTTCTCCCGTCGCCATTGTCGTTACAGGACAAAAGGACCGGTGCACCCGCACGATTGAGCGTCAGCTGATGATTGATGAGATGGACCGATTGGATTACGTCGGCGCGCAACATGGGAGGTAGGGACATCGTCATGAAAAGTCCGATTTCATTGTAAAGCTGCAAAAACTGATGGATGCTTTGCATTTCTGCTCTGGTGTTTTGGATCCGAGTCCCTGTTAGTGACAAGACTCGAAGTGACGGTGGAATAAAGTTTGTAGGAAGATCGCCGTTGCTGGTCTGTTGGTATTGTTCGGTCCATCTCATCATAATAGATTGGAAAGAAGTTATGTCACTATTGCTAATGACAAAAAGCGCCCGTAAAGCAGGAAACTTGTGTGTGAGAGTATCCACCAGCAACGTCGCTAAATCTTCGTTCTTTAATCCAGCGGAACAAAAACATAAATCTTTGAGCGAGTTGTTCCAAGCAAATGTATTTTCTTTCAAGTCTCGAACCCAATCCCGTCCAATGGTCCGTGTATTAGCATCGCTTGAGGCAATGCGATACAATTTGAGACGTTCCAACTGTGGCAAATTGGCAAAAGTGGACGGGAGAATGCCTTCCGAATCCGTGATTTCCAAATCTTTGACGTTGTTCATTCGAAGTGTCTGCAGTTGCAGTCCATGGCAGGACCGCAATTTGATCCTTTCCAAGTGAAGCAAGTGATTCATGGATTCAGGCATGGCGCCGGTGCATTGAAAGAGTTCCATGGATTGCAATTGATCTAAAATAGCGATATCTTCCGGCATGGTCCATGGTGGCGGCGTTGGGGGAACGACCGGCCCAATGATGCTGGGACGCCAACGTCGACTGCTGTGCAAGTACCTATCTAGAACTTCTAATAGGGCATAGACAGTCAAGTCGTTGAGTGTCAAGGAGTTTACACGGCCGACATGACAATCGTCTTGCGAGGACGGGGGATGGGCAGAGGACGACATAGTAGCACCGTCTTCCCTGTCCTCATTGTCACGATCCTCTTGGGTTTTGGCCTGGATTTGTGTAAAGTATTGAGGGGGGCCTCGAGGGTAGACTTCCCATCCCGAACGAAGCTTGAGATCTCGAAGAAGACGACGTTCCGCTAGAAGAATTTCTGAAAGAGTCATTGGACGTCGTCGTCGCGACATTGCATCTAGATACGGATGTTTCAGGAATTTTGAGAAATTCCGGGTACGGACTCCGAAAGACTCCGTGGAACGGTTAGATGCAGATGTAGATACAGCTGCTTTCGTGTTTGTTTTACCCGTTTCCTCGCTGCAACTAAGCGAAGACGATCTACAACTACGAGTCTTCATGGTGTCATCACCGCTATTTGAGTTCATACTAGTAGTGCTTCTTTTAGGCCTTGACGACGGCATTCTCTCTATTCATGTGAAGACAATAGTTCTTGGCGACGCGATGGCTCTTGCAACCGGCAACGTGCTGTAGATTCGCGGACGAATGTGTGCTTCTTTTGCTTGATTTTCTTTGACAAGAAGAAAAAGAGACCCCCCTCTCTCCCGGGGAACCAACGAAGAAACCAATCGGTCGCTCTCAACGCGTTGTGTTCGCATACACGGAAGAGAGTGGAACGAGAGAGAGCGAAAAGACGTTTATACCAGCGCAATTGTCACTTAACGCACATCCATCAGCGAGTCCCGCACATGCACCTGACTGACTGGGTTCGACCATGTTTGTACGTCACGTGAGAAGCGCTACTCTTGTAGGGCAGTGGCGGGGAACCTATTACCCTTACTATAGTACTGTACGACAGTAACTGTATCATAGAAGTTCCTACGTACGACGTAGAAGCTAATGGCTACTGTAGCTAGACTACGGTACCTAGTAGAGGTACCGGTAGTTAAGCGTCGTAGTCTACTCCATAGCTCTACAGCCAACGGTGCGATGGTGTAATACAACAATAATATTTTTAAAGACAACAATATTAGGACCCTGCTCCATCCAAGCATCATTCATTTTCGTCCCTACTACAGCATATCGGTTGTTCGTTTTTCCAAGGACATGGGAATGGTGGCATCCGAATCATCGTCCCTACTGGAAGGGTCCTTGGCAGGTGTGGTCCGATCGCTCGTGCTTCTACCCACTGATAGGATGGTGTGGTCGTCTGGTGAACTGATTCGCTCCCGCTTTGCCCGACGCAGCTTTTGAGCTGACGTTGTTCCCGTCGCTGAAAGTGTGTTCGTTTCGGTACGGTCTTCTTGCGTCATGAGGTATTCCTGTGTGAACAATGGCGATTGTGACTCCGAAACACTTTCTTGAGATGTGATTTGAAATGCGGTTGTCTCTGCTTCGTAAAGGAACGTTTCTTGGGAACCCATCAGTGGTGGTGACAGTTTTTCCGTTGAAGAAGGAAATGGAAAAAGTTTCCTAGCAATGTTGACAAACGTCCTTTCCCTGCCTCCGGTCTCAACATCGTCCGGTTCAGTTGCACTTTTCGTTCCTCCGTCGCCATCCGTTGACATATTATTTCCTATAGCTTTATCGGCAACCTCGTTTGCTCCTTCGATATCCTCGTTTGCTCCTTCGATATTCTCGTCGTCGGGTTTGGCATTTGGCGTGTGTTTTAGTTTGTTTCTCGCATCCTCCTCTACGGCCTCGTTGTCATCGGTGTCGTAGTCGACCTCGTGTTCTTCATCATTTGCTCCTTCCTCTTCCTGTTCCGACTCGTCGAAATCAATCGACATGACGTTCTTCTGTAAATCGCTGTCATCCATGCTAGTTGTGCTGGTGTGGTTGGCACCACCAAGGAGGTTGACGGGTCTCTCACGAATGATTCCTTCGGTATCAGTTTCGTGCCGTTTTCGTTTCAACGAAGGAGGAGGAGGAGAAGTAGTAGTAGTAGCAGTAGCATCTTGGCCAAATGGAGTTGCACTTTTGCCTCGCCAGTCGATTCGTCCCTCGGCGATTCCCACAGCTTTTTCGGCAGGTGGCAGGTCCCCGACAATTCGAGTGACTTTGTCAAAATCTCGACACAGTTTGGCATATGGACGGTGTTCCATCAGTTCCGTGTCTCCGATTAGGACAGGTCTTCCTCCGAGGCCTACCTTTTGGTTGATATGGATACAACGCTGCAATAGCGGATCAAATACCACGGGATGACGGTACATGAGGAGTGCTTCCATGAAAATGCGTTGATACTCTTGTTTGAACTCCATTGTCAGCTTTTCATTGTCAACATAACTGTGTTTGTACGCTTCCTCCCAGACTCGTGACAATGGCGAGAGACGCCCGGAAGTACTTGTGGATTGAGTCGTCGTCGATCCTTGCGGATGACCCAAAAAGGCGTTGCGAACAATTTTATGTGCCGTCACCAGTCCAATCCCCTTGAGTTTCTTCGTTTGATCGTCTCCTGGAATCCCTCCCACAGTGTAATCACATCCCAATAATACAAATAGCGTTGCCAACATGGCTGGTGTAAAGTCCATCAAATCAATGGTACTTTTGTTGGACCACGATGATGATAATGATGTTTTCGTCGTGCCTGGAAGATTGAGACGGTCGCATTCCACGGGGCCTGCGGTAGAATATCCCAACGGCAGGGCTCCCACATCCGATTTTTGCCACAAAATTCCGGCGGGTATACTATCGTTGGAAATATGGGACAAGCTCTTGTATAAAATAAAGGGAGCTCCGTGAGCAAGAAGATCGCTATCTTCTGTGATAATCAAATCAATATATCGTTGTCGGGCCAGGTATGCCAACTGGGCATCCGCTTCGTATGGTGCCACTAGGAAGGATATACACCGATCTTGGTCGTGATCGTAGTGATCTTTGTTGTTGAGGGCCGTTCCGCGCAAGGCCTCGGCCAAGCTGTCAAGGATACGGGGGAGATAAGGTCCGGGTCCAGCACGTTTATTGGCAATAGTTCGTCGTTCGTTAGCCGCTTGAATGGTACCAGGACTTCCCAATGCGACCGTAGGATCGTGTCGAAGTCGATTGTGTTCTTGAGTGACTTTTCGACGCCTCTGTACCTCTCGCCGTTTTATCGGTGGCGATTTACCGTCCAATACCACTAACAGTCGAGCATTGGTAGTGTCTTGAAGCGTTTGCAATCGTTTCATAACATACTGTGTACAAGCCATGACGTACTGTTGAACGTCCTCTTCGGAGGGACCATTTTGCCGCTTCTCTTGTTCTTGTTGTTGCTGTTGTATCAAGTCAGCTCGACCATAGTTAGTCAAGTGCCGGGCGTCACCCAATCGATCGGAAAAAGCGTATCCTGCCGTATAGATCCAAGAATGGACGTCAATACCGATACGGAGCGGACGAACACTGCGGTTGGAGTTGGAGTTGCTGTTCATAGTAGCAGTGGCACTGACAGTACAGACACCAGCTTGCAAATCCCTCAAGTCAATGGTCCGACCCGAGGATTCCAAAATTTTGGGAAGGACATCCGAAACACCCATGGTATGTGTGCGTCAGTCACGCCTGTTGTGGTCACTTCACAAAAAGATTCTGGAAAGGTACGTTATTAGTGTGGATATTTATTTTGTTTGGGACATTCCCAGAGAAAGTGCCTTTGGTTGCTGCAACAGTTGCGGGTAGATTCAACGTTCTGTCAATCCACTCTCTACCGGTAGCTAGCTAGCTAAAGTACCGGTAGTACTCTGAGTAGTACTACTCCGAGTATGATGTTCTGATGATGATCGATTTTGTGTGATACGCAGTAATAGGTATCACGAAACATCACGAACGTCCGAATGTACAGTCGTCGACAACAAAGCATACTACTATATTTTTACCTACCGGTACTCTCTAGAGCTAGTAGCTAGCTAGTAGAAAACAATGCACCCTTGGAACTTGGAACCCTCTCAACGAACGGTGCACTTATCCGCGCAATGCTTTTTCGTAGTGAGGGCCCCAAGCCCCAAGTAGTAAATCGCCACTTTTTTCATCGTAAAATACAGGTTCCAAAAGAAATAAATCTAGGTTAAAACTCTTCCATTTCAGTCCAAGGCTCTTCCATATCTTCAGGTGGTGCTTCCTCCAAATCATTATCATCAGATACCTCGCTATCATCGTCCTGTGAGTCACCTTCGTCGCTCGTAGTCTTCGCTGTCAACCTCGTCGTCCGCCTCCAACTTGGAAAGAATTTCAAGGAAGTTTCTGCGCATTTTTTGATCATGCCTGCTATAGAATCATATCCTGATGTTTGCAAACGATCAAATTGGGCCAGCAGCCTCAGGTGAACAAGCTCCAGGGTGGTTTCATTGTTGTATTGGCGACCCACGGCGCATTTGACCATCGCCCAGACCAACTCAATGGGCTGAAGGTCGCTGTGGTAGGGTGGAGTCAGGAGCACCTCATGACCTTCTTCCTTTGCTAATCTCTCACATTCAAATGGAACATTTTCCCTGATGCGCTTCTTCACCATGGCCTTCAGCTCCACAGTTGTTGCCCTCTCTGGAATCTAAACCTGAATCATCTGGAGAAAGGTTAGGCACTCTTCCTTTTTCATTTTACTTGGCTTCGGAACATCATCCACATAGGCAAGATGATCCTGATGGCATCGCGATCAAAGACGGCTCGAATCCGTCCGCAGAAGAGAATTTCGCCCTTCATTACAACCCTTAATACAGGGATAACAAATGACATGGTAAAAACCGCTCCCTGATTTTCCGAGGTGATGAATTCCTTCTTCCGCTTTGTAGATGGAATTGTCCAATCTCACGGATCCGGGTTCGGTCGTAGGCAGGGAGAGGGTCTTGGCAGAACAAAGCATCGACGAAAGTGATCCTACAAATGAAGAAGTCCACGACATTCTTGGTCATTACTGGCAGAGAGGGAAGTTCATCCTCTCCGGAGTACCGGAAGAGATGTTCCAAAAATTCAATGAACGTTTTTCTTCCCCACGCAGTCCAGGTGAATGTCGAACTGGACTGCAGGTGTCGGCGGGAATGGCAAACTCGCCAGTCAAGGCATGGCGACTTATCTTCACTACCTATATCATGAAAAGGATAGTCAACCATACATACAAACCAGGCCAAAAAGCGACCTCGGACGACGGCGACTATGATCCCTCCTACAAGATCCTTGAATTGGAGAAGATGGGCTACATTGTTTGTTCCACACCAGGAACACAGACTTGATCAGACTCTCCTGCGAGCATTTGGAAGAACGCAGTTTAAAAAGTGCGGATAATCTCGAAGGCCGCCAGGTATGGAATCAAACTTTATGTGTACCTGACTCGCCTACTGCTTTCGTCATGGGTGTTCTTGGCTATACCGACAAATACACGTACTATGATACAAGGTCAGGAGCATGACCATTGCCAAAAACTCAAGAGAGTTCAAAGCGCTGAACTTTAGTGATTCAATCAACTATGTCCTCACCTACACAACGATGAAAAGTGATAGAAAACAGGCCGGTCTCGTCGCCGTAACATCGACTTTTGCATCATGAATGATACAGCCACCCACCCATGGACGAATGCAAAAGGAGAGGACAGGGAGGTATTGTGACAATCAAACGTCCACAGGTTATCACCAAGTACAACCATTACATGGGTGGCGTTGATATTGCCGACATGCGATGACTTCATTGTCACTCAATTTCCACTCAACGATAATAGGACAAATCGTTGGTAACTGAAACTGTTCTTCTGTTTGCTGGACGTAGGCACTTCCAATGCACTTGTTCTTTACAACGAAGCAATGAAATGGGAAGCAGAAACCATAAAATATTGTCGACCTCAAGAACAAAGTAATTGAGACGCTGGTCGGACCTCAGATGAGGGAGGACACCACAAGTGAGCAATCGGTCGCACATGCGATGACAAAAATATCATGTGCGGAGCGACAACGATGCACATCCTGCAGTTTGAGGGGGGAAGTAGCCAGAACCCGATACATGTGCAAAGACTTTGGAGTTCCGTACTACTGCATTGGATCGGGCAAGACAGACAACGACTGTTTTGCCCCCGCCCATGAAAGCGAAATTTGCATCCGACATTATCGGACGCAACAGACGAATGCGAGAAAGGACTTGTTGAAGAAATGATGATAGAACCGTAAACTACTACTACGTAGTACTACGTAGTAAATGTTAATAGCTCTCAGCTTTTACTACACTGTGTGGTATTTGTCCAGTGCGACGTAACTGTAAAGTACGGTACTCCGAGAGTAATGAACAGTGCTCCTACTAAGTTCTACGTAATAAGTGTTTATTTTGTTACACGTACTATTAGTAAAGTACCAGGTACCGTAGTACTTTTACGCAATCTTACACTTGTGCGACTACCGTACTCTAGGAACTGTTACACATCCCACAATGGATGCCCGTTTTCCATATCATACTGACATAGTATGCATACGACTTCAAATACTATTTTGTGCTTTTCCTTTTTGTTCTGCGTAATTCGGAATGTGTTTGATAGAACGTTGAAAGATTTTATGCGAGCATTGAAGTTCTCGTGACGTGCACGAGCCCTGTTCTTGAATTCAGCAAGTTCGCGGCTATCGTACTGGCTTGGTGGTGCAATGTTGGTATGCTGTTCTCCCAGATACCCTTTGTCAGCGATTGCTGTCTTACCTTCTGGGATTTTCGCCTTCAGACTGTTTTAGGATCGTCCGGATTTCGAAACATTGTGATGTCATGGACACTTGCGTCGAAGGGCCCATTTATCCAAACAAGCCGGTTTTCAAAAATAGATATTCCAAGCTCATACGCTACCGCAGGTCCATGCGACTTGTGAGAGTATACTTTGGCAGTTGGGTTTTTCCGTGCCTCGTACGTCTTGCAATGGACGCCGTCAACAGAAATGACAAATATCGGATCGTTCTTGAACTTTTTCAATGTCTTCCAAACTCTCTCTCGGATTGTTTTATCTTGTAGTTTCCACCACCCGGACATGACTGTTTCTGTTTGATATGCTTTCAAATAGTACAGTGAGATGAAAAATGAATGAATATCAACTCTCTGGTCGATATCTTGAAAATCTTCCAAGATCTTTGACGCTGCAGCTGGTCCGATCCCAAAAAAACTTCTTGCTTATTACCGCTAACTTTCAATCCAAGCTTCCGAAGTTCTTCTTTCAAGTCCGTCAACGTCTTCGTGGTAAGCGGATCAATTGGAAAAAGGTCTACGATGTGTGGAAAACGGTCTACGACTAAAATTCGACTAAAACTCAATAACCCCTAATCGAGAAGGGTTAGCTCTAACCCTATGAGTCTTTTTTAAATTGTAGCGTGATTCATCCATCTCATTTTTCAACGGTCTGGAAAAATCGTGGTCTTTTTCACCGGATCTTCCTGTACGTCGCTATGATATTTGTGTGATACGACGTACTCGGAGTACTAACAGTACAGTACAATCGTACCTGTTCCAGGTACCGAAATCGCTCCACCGGTGATAAAGTACCGGTAGTACTACCGGTATCATACGAAGTGAGACGTTTTGTGAATCCGCGTACCGCTGACACACAGAGAACCTTTTTTCTTCATCGCACCCAGGACTACCCGATCATCACTGTCAATCAAAACACTCACTGTCAGTTGCGTTAGCTCGTTCTGCAGTCATCATTCTTTGATGCTAACAGCACTTTTCTCATTATCATTGTGACAACATCGTATGTCATTCTCATAAAACTGCTTGAACCCTGAACAATAAAGAATGGACCGGCTCCTAACAAGATGAATGTGAATGATGATTCATAAAGATTGATTAGATGAAATTATGAGATGAAATCTAGACATGAATTTGTACAACTTTCACAAACCAAAAACCAAAAGAAAAACTTGATCTAATCAATCTTTATGAATCATCATTCACATTCATCTTGTTAGGTTAGGAGCCCAACAAGCAATACACCTCTGCGCATCATCCGTGATTGTTCGAACGACAATCACCTACTCAACGATCAAATCAAGAAGTGACTAGAAGGTCCCTTCACTAATCACTTGTGTGCCGAAAGTACATGAACCAAAGTCTCTCACCATCTTCATCTTTTTCTTCTCAGTCTTCGGAAAGGACTGACCTTGCATCATCATCCTCCGATATCTCAGACAAATCACTTGGCCTGACAGATCTTCAAGCTACGTTGGAATCAATCATGACGAACACAAGCAAACAAGATCAACAGTTCGTCACCATGCCTGATGGCACTAAGGTTGCCGTCAAGGCCCAAAGGGAAACTAAAAAGGATCGCATCACGATGGCCCACCTCACTTCACCAAACCGTATCAAACTTTCCGAGAAAGATAGAATGGAAACTGAACAAACCATTGTGTCGTCTCATCCCACTCTTAAATTCAAGAAGATGGATCTTCACTCTCCGGATCTCGATTCCCTTGTCAGTCTTAACACCAACCTCGAGACGACTGAACGTCTGTTCGCCCGATACGACCTTCTCCAGATTTTCAACATCGTCAAGCCTATCCGGGACCCAAGCACTGGACAACTAACGGGCCTCCTTCACGACGAGAAATCTTTTAGAAATCTTTTTCAGTGGTACGGTGCTCTAACACTTGCTGAAGTCATGGAAAGTACGGACTGGTATTCCTCTTGTCTTGATGACGACTGGTATGGGTCCAATCTTGATCTCACGGCAGAATATCTCAGATGCCACATGGAGACCGACCTTTATGAAAAAGTGAACGAAGAGTACAGCAAACTCGACATTCAAGGCGGTCCAGTTCTTCTCTTTGTGATGATCCGCCATCTCCTGTCTACAAACGACTCGCTGGTCCATGCGCTGACCTCAAAGATTAAGGCTGTCAAACTCTCGTCGTATCCAGGAGAGGACGTTGGTAAAGCTGTTACTCACCTACGCACCTTGGTCCGTTGTCTCAAGAAGTTGCGCCGTCGCAACGCCGACGGTCACGAAGTTGACCTTGTTCCTCATGATCTCACGAAGCAACTTTACGACATTCTCCAAACCAGTTCATGCGACGAGTTCAACGTCATGTTCAAACAGTTATTTTACACGGAACAGCGAAATGTTCTTCTCGGTGGTCATTCGAAGTGGACTGATCCCGAAGAAGTGCTAACTCTCGCTCAGGGACATTATCAGGATCTTTGCGTGCATGGGAAGTGGACGGGCGCTACGCAGAATAAAGCCACGTTCCCTGTCTTCACTAGCAAGAAGGATGCTGTCGCCTTTCTTGGTCAACTTCACTGCCACAATTGTGGTGGGCCTCATCTTCTCCGTGATTGCACCGTAACTCATGACGAGGCTCGAATCAAAGCAAACCGTAAGCGCCTCAAGGAGACCAAGAAAGTTGCAAGGAAAGGTTCGCCTAAGGATCAGTCCAAACCCGATTCCAACCGTCGCTCAAAGTGGCCTCCCAGACCTAAGAAAGGGGAACCGAATCGTGCCACAATTGATGGAAAAACCCATTACTACCATTTCAAATCCTCCAAATGGCTTCCAGTTGATTCCGATCGTCAAGCCAACATGGCGACCCCTTCCTCGACCGCTCCGACTACAACTACCACCACTCCTGCCGCTGCCACGACTCAATCTGATGCCGCGCCTTCTTCGGACCTTGATCCAACCAAGCGTCGCCAAGCAAATCTGGCTCTCACTAAATTCAAGCAGGAGTTCAGCGATGCTTTTTCGGTTCTAACGGATGTTTTTCAAGAATGACTACTACGGGCGTTGCAATGGTTTGAGAGGGAGAAGAGGAATATTTGGCATGAGTTCGACTTCTTGTGGCATGTATTGATTGTCGA
Organism: Nitzschia inconspicua; assembly: GCA_019154785.2. Classification (NCBI taxonomy): domain Eukaryota; phylum Bacillariophyta; class Bacillariophyceae; order Bacillariales; family Bacillariaceae; genus Nitzschia; species Nitzschia inconspicua. Next base: position 743,829 of record JAGRRH010000012.1, read on the forward strand.
ATTTCTTGGCTGTGTGTGGCCCCCTATTCTTCTTTGGTTCTCCTCTCTCTCTCTTGTTGTCTGTACTTCATTGTGTCTTTTGCTAATCGGCCCCTGCAGCAACCCATTGCAACGTCCTCTTCCAGCTCCATCTTGGGAGCTCTCTTGCGGTCTAGCTCTTCCTACAGTGCCGCCATGGCGTATTACTCACAAACGTTCACGACGTTTCCATCATCATTACGGATTATTGTTACGTGAGCAACGTCGCGCTCGAAACTTTCCTCCGAGAATCATTCCAAGCACTTGTTCGAGCCATCTTTTATGGGATTTTGACGATCCGCTCTTATGGGATTTTGATGACGACGATCCCCACGATTCCCCAATATTCAGTCCCGCCTTTGACTCACGATTCGCCGATGATCTTCTGTCTCGCCTTCATCCGTTGGACTATTTTCTTCATCTTCGCGCACTCCATGACGAATCGCTTCTAACTACTGTCAAACAACGAGACATAGCACAAGCCGCCATGGTCGCAGCAACAGAATTGCGCGCAACATACAACGTGTCTGATCTGAATTGGTCCCCTGAGCTCCCGTCACGACAATTCGTTCTACACACCACCGATCCGTCATGTGTTCCCGTTGTTATTGATACGGGTGCTTCAGTGAATCTTACGCCGTTCGCAAGCGATTTCGTCGGTCCTATCCAGCCTCCTGACCTCAAGTCTCTTCACGGACTCGGAAGTTCTAGCAATGTTCAAGGACAGGGTCTTGTCGAGTGGCAAATTCGAGATGTTTTCGGTAACATTAAGACCATTCGGACGAAAGCATATCTTGTTCCATCTGCTCCAGTTCGTTTAATGAGCCCCCAGACATACTTTCGAGAAGGGGAAGCTGGTGAACTTCGTGTTGACCATTTAAAAGCCGAGCTCACTCTTCATGACGGCTCTGTTCTCACTTTTCCGTTTGCCGAAAACATGTTGCCATACATGTTACCTGATTGGCAGCCGGTGGTTGGAGTCACGCTGCAGGATCACTCAGTTCTCTGTGATAAACCTTTGATTCATATGTCAGTTGCGGATGAGACTAACCAAAACCTTACCTCGGCTCAGAAAGAACTCTTGAAGTGGCATTGGAAGCTTGGTCATGGTCATTTCGGATGGATTCAACGTCTAGCATCAACAAGGAATCGTCGTTCCATCCTCGAGACGAAGCATTCTCTTTCAACAGTACCTCTTCCCTATTGTGCAGCCTGCTCTCTTGCCAAGCTCAAACGACGAACACCTAAAGGAACTGTTGGGGGAGAACCTCCACCAGAAATGCAAATTCGAGAGGGAGACCTTCAACCGGGAGATTGTATTAGTGTGGATCAGTATGTCTCTGCTGTCCCGGGCCGCCTTCCGAATACAGAAGGCAAAGAACTTCCCAAAGATAAGTACCATGGTGGGACAATCTTTGTGGATCATGCGTCTTCCTACATCTTCCTTGTAAATCAGATTTCACTGCGAGCTGGAGAAACCTTACAGTCGAAACTGGCCTTCGAACGGTTTGCAAACAACTGCGGGCATAAACTCAAGTCCTTCCGAGCCGATAACATGCCCTTCAATTCTCAGGAGTTCAAGACTGATCTCGTTGCCAAGAATCAGAAACTGACGTTGTCAGGTGTTGGTGCTCATCATCAAAACGGAGTAGCTGAACGATCAATCCAAACTGTTACTCAATGGGCACGATCTATGTTGCTACATCTTGCACTTCACTGGCCTGAACAATCAAGGTTGGACCTTTGGCCATTTGCTCTTGAACATGCTGTCTATCTCTGGAACCACATGCCAAAGAAAGATTCTCTTCTGGCACCTGTCGAACTTTTTACCGGCTCAGTCTTTGATGATTATAGCCATCTTCAACAGTCTCATGTGTGGGGATGTCCAACATATGTCCTTGACCCCAAGCTTCAAGACGGAAAGAAGATTCCTAAGTGGGACCCACGCTCTCGTCGTGGGATGTTTGTGGGTGTCTCTCCATCTCATTCAAGCACCATCGGACGAATACTGAATCTCAGGACTGGCCGTGTATCTCCCCAATACCATGTAGTCTACGACGACTTGTTTTCTACTGTTCCAAATGCTGAAACAGGTGGCGTCGAAAATAACATGCCGTTCAACCCTGACTCGTGGTCCAAGATAGTTGAGACAGGTCTTGAAAAGTACCTCGATCCTGTTGAAGAAGCTTCATCGGGTACAGGTACGATTCCCTCTCTTGATCGTGAATGGCTCTCTGATGATGAACTTCCGCCTAAGAGGGAGGATCCTCCTCCTCCTTCTTTGTCCACGCCGCCTATGCCCAAAGCTCCAGAGGGAGAAAGTGAGGATATTGTTCAACAAAATGCCGATGTTCCAAATGTTCATGAACATCCACCTTCCCTTTCAGAGGGAGATCTTTCTCAGCCAGCTCAAGTTCCTCCTGATCCAGCCCCTCCGGATCCTGGTCCAGCTTCATCTCCTCCTAACTCAGAGCCTTCAAGTCGGTATTGGGATGCTCCTCTTCCATCGAAACGACGATCCAAACCGAATCCACGGTATGCTGACCATGTGTACAGCTACCCTGCTCAATTGGAGACTCGAAAATTCAAGTTGAAGTCTCTAAACGAAAGTGTTCTCATGGCTTTGGATTGGTCCAAGAATCATGTCCTACAGACAGCGTCTAACTACTCAAAGATGATGGCGTTGTTTCAACTTGCGACCGATCCTTTTACCAACGAAGTTGACGGAGAACTTCATCCATGTTTGCTTACTTCAAAAGCAAGTCAGGCCGACAATCCAACTTATGAGGAAGCAATGAATGGTCCTCATCGCGATGGCTTTTTCGATGCGATGAAAACGGAACTCAAGACTCTTATCGACATGGACTGTTGGGAAGTTGTCGAGAGACTCCCTTCAATGAATGTCCTTCCAAGTACATGGGCATTCAAACTCAAAAGGTATCCTGATGGAAGTGTACGGAAGTATAAAGCACGCTTCTGTGCCGGAGGTCATCGTCAGATCGAAGGCGTTGACTTCTTCGAAACGTTCGCTCCAGTCGTAAACTGGACAACGGTGCGACTACTCCTGATCCTTTCTCAAGTCCTGGGACTGGCGTCCCAACAAGTTGACTATACGGCAGCGTTTGTGCACGCTCCGATTCAAGAAGAAGTGTATGTTCAAATGCCCCGAGGTTTTAGTGAACCCGGGAAGGTCCTGAAGCTCAAGCGTTCCCTGTACGGACTTAAGCAGAGTCCACGCAATTTCTTTCATTATCTCAAAGGGAACCTGGAATCGTGCGGATTTAGGAATCCGAGTCCCGATACCGATCCATGCCTGTTCGTTTCGGACAAAGTCGTTTGTGTTGTGTATGTTGATGATACACTTCTATGGAGTCCGAAAAGCGAATGGATTGACGAGGCGGTATCCCAGTTGACAGCTACAGGTATGACTCTCGAGGTCGAGGAGTCAGTGGCTGGTTTTCTTGGTGTTCACATTGAACGTGATCAAAGAGACGGTTCTATCAAACTCACTCAAACAGGACTTATCAAGAGGATAATCAGTGCTCTCGGTATCGAGCATGAGCCGGCCGTTCAAACCCCGGCAACATCCATTCCTCTGACAAAGGATCTCGATGGAGATCCTCCGGACGGATCATTCAATTATGCCAGCGTTATCGGAATGCTGATTTATCTCCAATCCAACAGCCGTCCGGATATCACCTATGCTGTTAGTGCAGCAGCGCGGTTCACGCACTCTCCAAAACGGCCTCACGAAGAAGCTCTCAAAAGAATCGGTCGCTACCTGAAAGGAACTCTTAACGAAGGTTTAGTTCTGCGCCCGAGTGAGACCCTGAACATCGATTGTTATGTCGATGCAGATTTTGCAGGCTTATGGCCTCATGAGGATAAATCTGATCCTACTTGCGTGAAATCAAGAACGGGCTTTGCAATCTGTGTCGCAAACTGCCCAGTTATCTGGTCATCAAAGCTCCAGGGGGATATTGCCACCTCCACGATGGAAGCTGAATACTCCGCGTTATCATCGGCTATGCGTGAGCTATTGCCTTTTCGAGAACTTCTTCTTTCGCTCGCACCATCGATTGGTATCGAAACCAGTCACCTTTCAACCATCAGAACAACTGTTCATGAGGACAATGCTGGCGCTCTCAGTCTTGCTAAGCTTGAACCAGGCCGAATCACCCCACGTTCCAAACATTATGCAGTGAAACTTCATTGGTTCCGTAGCAAGCTCGATCCAGATGGTCCTCACCCAATTGTGATTGTAAAAATAGCAACTGATCTTCAACGTGCCGACATTTTCACAAAGGGACTCTCCAGAGTTAAGTTCCAAGCTATTCGAAAACAACTGTGTGGATGGTAATCTTGGTTCGTTCCCTCTTACTCTTTGCTTGAGAGGGAGTGTCAAGGTGTGACGGTCTGACGCAGTCTGTCCGTCATACCCGAATCCGATAAGTCAAATATCGCTGACGTCTGTCATCAATCAGCGAAGCTTCATTCGGATATCATTCAAGATGATGTCGTCTTCCTAGACGATCATTCTCTTGATGATTGGTTACATTCGAGATGATGTCGTCCTTCCTAGACGATCTCTCTTGATGATTGGCTATCTTCCTGTCCTCATGAACAGTTGTTCTGATGGTTGAAAGGTGACTGGTTTCGATACCAATCGATGGTGCGAGCGAAAGAAGAAGTTCTCGAAAAGGCAATAGCTCACGCATAGCCGATGATAACGCGGAGTATTCAGCTTCCATCGTGGAGGTGGCAATATCCCCCTGGAGCTTTGATGACCAGATAACTGGGCAGTTTGCGACACAGATTGCAAAGCCCGTTCTTGATTTCACGCAAGTAGGATCAGATTTATCCTCATGAGGCCATAAGCCTGCAAAATCTGCATCGACATAACAATCGATGTTCAGGGTCTCACTCGGGCGCAGAACTAAACCTTCGTTAAGAGTTCCTTTCAGGTAGCGACCGATTCTTTTGAGAGCTTCTTCGTGAGACCGTTTTGGAGAGTGCGTGAACCGCGCTGCTGCACTAACAGCATAGGTGATATCCGGACGGCTGTTGGATTGGAGATAAATCAGCATTCCGATAACGCTGGCATAATTGAATGATCCGTCCGGAGGATCTCCATCGAGATCCTTTGTCAGAGGAATGGATGTTGCCGGGGTTTGAACGGCCGGCTCATGCTCGATACCGAGAGCACTGATTATCCTGAACTCGAAGGAAGATAGCCAATCATCAAGAGAGATCGTCTAGGAAGGACGACATCATCTCGAATGTAACCAATCATCAAGAGAATGATCGTCTAGGAAGACGACATCATCTTGAATGATATCCGAATGAAGCTTCGCTGATTGATGACAGACGTCAGCGATATTTGACTTATCGGATTCAGGTATGACGGACAGACTGCGTCAGACCGTCACACCTTGACAGCTCCGGCTGGAAACGAAGGATCTCCCTCTGCAACAACAGATCGACAGGTTCCACCAATGGTTGCACGAAAACCCAGATCACGTCAACTATTCTACTGTACAATGGCTTCTTGATGAGAAGCAGCAACGCGCTCAAGAAATTGCTGAGAAAGAGCAACTCCAACAGCAACTAGCTGAGAAAGATCAACAGACGGCTCAGCTAGCTCAGCAATTTGCAGAGATATACCAGAAACTACATGCATCATCGCTCAAGTCTCTGAAGGAGGAATTTCTCGCGATAAGCGATCGCACTTCATCCGGACCCCACCTCTCCAATAATCACAAGCACGCGAAAGTCCGACAGATCGACAATCTTGTTGATTGCTTGAATAATCTTGAAAAAAACTGGTTGGATGATAACTTTTGGGCAACTATCTGTGCCCCCCACAAACAGTTTCGTGAATGTTACAACGAGAGTGAGGCGCAAGGATTGGTTTCATACATTCTCAAGACTCTGATTGTTGCTCTGAAACTTTCCGATTACATAGACGTGGTACATAACGCAACTCTCGCCGGAATCGAATGTGATATTTTGTTGGTATACAGACCGAACTATCTTCCTTTCGCAGTCATTGAAGTAAAGAAGCCGTGTAACTGTAAAGAACATCGACTTCAACTGTGGCAAGGGAAGATTCCAAAAGGCCGGAAAACAAGGCAAAATGTTGTTGCAGGACAAATATTCGACAGCATGTCCGCTGTCCGGTTGTTTGGATTTCCAAACTTATTCGGAATGATCGCCACAGGAAATCAGTTTCGTTTAGTGGGAACATACTCCGGTGAAGACCTTAGGGATCGTGGTAAGTTTGACAAGAAGCTGTTGAACGAAATCAGAAAGGATACTTCGTCGGGCGAAGCAATAGCTGCAGTTCTCAAAGAATTCCAAAAATGGACGGACAATAGTTTTAGTGGATGTAGCACCACCAATTCTCCCGAAGAGCCAAGAGTTGTTCTCTCGCAGTATGGTTCTGGACAAAAAGATGAACAAGCCAACCCCGTTGTATGGGCGAGCAAAATTGTGCCCTCTTTCGAAGATCTTAATGATGAGGATGAAATGATTAAGAAAGTCAGAGATTCAGGAGCGGAGATTCTGTCTTTGCTTGTTTTATTTGTGGTGAAGGGGTGTCAAATGCTCACAGCATTCCTGAAAAGCACTGACGGTCCTCAGCTGGTTTCGCCATCGATCACGATTCGTCAAAAAATGCCATGTCGAGTTTTGCAAACAAATGAGCGCATTTTCTCGTTTGGATCCGTCCAGGTAAACAGTCTCAATTTGAACAAATACAACGCCACCCTTCCGCTCTATGTCATTCACCACTTAGGCATGGGAGAGCACGGAAATTGCTGTCTCGCTATATCTTCTAAAGGGGAGTCGTGCTGTGCCATCAAGTTTTTCCATAAAGTCAATCGTCGCGATGACGCTGTAATGGAAGAACTTGAAAACTGGAACAAGGTGTACGGGAGAGGGAAAGTTCCTGCATGCCGGGTATTGAAAGCCGCGGAGGGTTTGTGCTTGGTAATGCCGTATTTTCGTCCAATTCCAAACAAAGAAAGGAAAAAGGTGTTCGCAAACGGGTCAATCGAAACCGCCTTGAAGCGGTTTGCAAGCTCTGGATTTGTTCATTGCGATATCAAGTGGCGACACATGGCATTTTGGGAAGATGATGTCATTCTTCTTGATCTTGGAGAGATACAGGAGGAGAGAGACGAGGGAAAACGATCCCGTTGGTGCCAGGAAGCATTAGAAAAGCTTAGAAATAAGTTGCCATTGGAGGAAGTCAAAAATACACCCAGAAAGCTAGGAACAAAGCGCCAAAAGAGTGAAAATACACCCAGACTTTCAGGAACAAAGCGCAAACAGAGGGACGCAGGGAAGAAATCGGCAAGAACGAGATGATCAGAGGATTCGCACCTACCGCGACGATTTGTACATATCATTTTTTTGTCTTCTGAGATAACGATTTGCACATCTGTTGACACCACCACTCTATGAACCAAGAAGTTGTTTCTCAAGGTACCAATTAGGCAAGGCAGAGAAGAGCGTCGGAAGACGGGCATTGCAGCCATCCTCTTGCTCCTACTCTGTAGCAACCATGATATACATTAAAGTCAAAGCATCTTCCTTGCTTTCCGGTGTAGGTGCTTCTGTCACAACTGAATGGCCCTACATCTCCTTTCTCGTCTCAAGAGTCATTTCATGCCGACGATTCTCCGTTGTCGTGGTCAGCATTTAGCCATAAATAGCGATTCTTCCAATCTTCCGAATCATCCTCGTCTTCATGCAACAAACAAGTGAAAGAAGGGAAAAAATCATGTAGAAGGGATTTTTGGCCAAATACTACGACTATGACTAGCTAGTACCAGTAAAATAAATTACTGTAGTAATAAGAACGATTGTAAATAATATTTTGTAGAGGTCACTACTACCGGTAGCTACTAGTCAGTCGTAATCAATGTAATTAATACTGTAGTAATAGAGAGAACGTGTATCGCTGTCAACAAAGTTACATGGTCTTTCTTAGGTTGGATTGTCGACGCGCGCGTGTCAAGCCAACGAACTACGACATTCTGCTAACAGTGAAGAAAATGTGATACTCGTGACGGAACTTTCAGTTTTCTATTTTCTCATTCAGCAAGAAACTTTCGTTGCTTCCATCTTGATCAATTTCAATTGTGCAGAACTTCTTACTCGCTAGTGCTAAGCCGAAACTCTCATCACGCCCATCGCATTCGACATTCACCACCGAAATATGAGAGTTAGGTGCGCATTTCGAGGATCCTGTGCTGGCAGTGCGTTGTTGGTCATTGCCGATTATACTGATACATTTCTTGGACTGTACCATAGTGAGTTTATATCAAGCATTTTCATTGGAAACTTTGATGTGTCCTATATCCATCGTTGTACTGACGAACGATGCACCGTTTCCTTCCATTCCATGTACTGGGACCATAAGCTTCGATTTTATGCTTCTCGTCTGGTTCCGGCACAACAATTTCTTGCAGAACCACAACTTTGTTCGGCCCCAAATTTTTCGATTCTTGGTATTCTTCTCCCTGTATGAGAGACATTCTGGTGTGAACTTCTCAAAGTGTACTTGAGTTGGAAGCGTAGCGGTCAGTCCACTGTACAATGGAAGACTAATCGCATTGCAAACCACTTCCTGCATGTCATGCAGCGTTTGGGAGGGACTGGATTGCGTACGCATATTATTTCCTGCCGACTCAGATTCTTTTTCTGTCATTTCGTCCTTGTGGATGCAAATCTCTGTCAAGATTTTGTCTTCCTTGATCACGTTGCCGATACTCTCGAAGACAGAGACGAGCATCGGAAGACAAACACCGCAGCCATTCTGCTCTTGGTTCTCCTTCGTAGCACCCATGACTATATCCATGAAACCAAAAGCGTTCTCCTCACTGTCCAGTGTATGCTCTTCCGTCATAACGGAATCGTCGTGAATCTCCTCTGTTGTCCTCTCACAGTCAGTCGATTCAGCATCTAGCGAACTGATGGAGCAAGACTGTGTGCTTGTCTCACTATAGATCGTGGACTGGCTTCCGCGGTTATTCCCGAATGTATCGCCGTTGCGGATAACGACCTTCGGAAAATCGATCGAATCACTGGCATAGCGTGATGACTTGTTTTCTTGAAGTCCTTGCCGCCGGTTCTCCAAACAAAGGGTTCCATTCTCTTCGTCAATATCGATAATATCTGTTTCGTAATAATCATTGTGATTGGGTTTTTTGCCTCGGTCTTCACTTTTTTGTCATGTACAAATAGTTGAAAGAGGGAGTCGACTACTTCGTCTTCTTCCACATTAGTTTCAAAGAGGCCACCGTCGGGAATCAAACGCATTTGAAAGGACGCCATTCTCAGGAACATGGAAATATTATTGTCTGTCGTCTTACGTTAGCAGTATCTTTTCCGAGATTCCCTGACCTTGGTTCTTGCTTCTTCGGCTTCTGGTGCGGAATGCTGCTTCTCATCATTACCATGACAACTTGACAGGCCATTTACGGGAAGACTAGGGAAGCAAATGCATTGAAAATCTTACAGACAGTAGCTTAATCAGAATCCATCAATTTGAAATATTTTCGAATTGAATGATTGATTGTCAACGTTTATCATCTACCACCATGATGTACTGCGAGTAATAATAGTAAGAAGCATTTCTAGCTTTCTAACGGTTGGTCTACTCCAATGACACTCCGATTCTCCGTCGTTGCCATCCACTCTACTTGAACAACAACGGATAGAATGGTGTATAGTGTATAGACCATGGTCAACAAAATTTTAAGCTACAGCTCCAAATTTGACTTTATCTACTACCTACTAGAAGGTTTCGCAATTACTTCGGTTTGTTGTTTCGTAACTTTAACAGTTAGGCCTTACTGTCAATGGAGTGGAATGCCGTCGGAATGCCAGACCACAGTCCACAACTCTAACTGTAAGTACGACTATGAGTTGGAATCACGTGTCGGATCATCATCATCACAAAAGTGTCTGTGAATCCGGATCGAACGTCCAAGTTCGAAATGTACGATAGTGGGAAATCTACTCCAGTCCTTCCCTGAAACTGATAATAATAAAATGATGATAATGACGACGACGACGAGTTGGGATGCTGCCATGATTGATCCCTCTACGCATTCGGTACATTTTGTCTTTCTACGATATTATGCTTTGCATTTCATCTCAGGTAGAGAGAACAAAAGAAGGAGAACAGGTGGCAGAATGTTTTCTCTCGGTCAAGAGACAAATCAAAGCAACAAAAACGTCCCACCATTTGCGTTTCCCCCGCCGGTCATGATGCATTTTATCTTTATCATATTCTGGATGTATTATAGAAAAGGATAAACAAGTACAATGAAAAAAACTCTGGCTAGATAATCCGTCTTGATTGGAAGAAGCGAACAATATGATTGGCTTGCGTAAATCCCGTAATGAGTAAGATAGAAACGTGTAGCATGGGCCAAAAGGTCGTGGCCTTGTGCATGTCGTCCATATGTTGATGATAAATGGCATCTTTTTCCTTGAAAAAGTCGGCTTCGGCAATGATGGAATGCATTTCACGCTCAATCCGATCCATCTGTACCTCCAAAAAGGTCCAATGCTGACTGGCCCCCAACGCCTTCTTCTCTAGATCGTCCGGATCAAAGTCGCCCACTTCTTCTACCCTCAAATGGAAGCGCATAGGATTGGACGCACTGGCAGAAGCAGCGCGGATACAAAGATCGGCCGTAGCATCTTGATGGATGCGATGGACAAAGCTACCCTTGGTATCTCTGAGTTCTTGCGATACCGGCTGTGGTTTGTGCTTGTTGCGTTCTTGCTGTTGCATCCGTCGTTCGGCGATCCGTCCCGCGTCGCCCAATTCATCCAGCAATGTTTCGACAGGCTTTTCCAATAAGGTGATGTATGTCAGTCCGAATCGAATATCTAAAGTAAAACCACAAAAAAGAGAAAGGGACGAAAAAAAGTGTTAAGACACAACATGTGTATGGGAGCATGCAATACAACAATGGTTGTTGTTGTAGTTGTTTTCGCAATCATTTTGCCCATAGTAGTGCGATATCTCATGTACCATGTACTTGCTCCTCATAGAATGGAATGTGCTGTCTTTGGTCTTTGGCAAGATCACCATTTGTTGGTAGCACAAAAAAGTTGTGTGTATCCGTACGTACCTGGTGCCTCGTACGAGACTCGGATGACTGTCTTGCCTGGTACTTCGATCGTCATGCATTTGGGACGACCACTGTTTACCAATAGCATCGGATGTCCATGAACAACAATAACAAGTGAAGAAAGGCTGAAACAGCATATCACAAATAGTAGTTGTATCGCTGCCAACAAGATAGCATTCTGATCGAGATTGGATTGGTGTCGCTTTCTTGCACCTTTTGATGACAACATGATGAATGAATGAATGAATGAATGAATGAATGAATGAATGAATGAATGAATGAATGAATGAAAATGATTAGATCGAACAAAATAACTAGGGACGTGGGTGTGGTTGTGTGTATGTGCGGGTGGTTGGTTATATACAAAGCGATCCAATCCAATATGTTACAGAGTCGGTTGGCGATTCTCCTCTCAAAAGAGACTGTATGCTGGACGCCGATTGCGGTTGTAGAACGACTGTGGTTCTTTTTCTGATATATTGCACAAGATTATTGGAGTGATGGCGGTTGTTGAATAGCTAGTAGGAAGTCGTTTCGTTTCGAGAGACACCGAATGCAAACAACAGTAATAATAAGGGGTCATTGTCAACACTACTATGATACGACGTAATACACTCAACAACTGCCACGATACAGCCTTGATGCCACGAAAACGAGGGGATTTGGAACAACCCCCCTTCTCTTGAGCACCTTGTAATGGCGAACGCGCGTAAGCCATTCTAGATCTTTTTTTGAATTCCATCCGACATATGACGATTTTTTCTGTGTATGGAAAACGGAAAACATCATCACCCGTCAAATCACCATCTCATCAAGCACTCCAGTTAAATACATTACCGGAATATTTTAATACAATCATCGTCGTGATAGAAGGGCCAGGAGCGACGCGAAATGCCGACAAGGCGCGATGCTTTGTAGGATCTACAAACGAAAAAGGTCAAGTCCTCACACATGTCCTGTCCGTTGGCAAAGAAGTGTTTCTAGTGTTTGAACATGACAATCAAGCGATCCGACTTCATTTTGGTATGAATGGATCGTTGGTGTCAACACCCAGCAACAGCAACAACAAAAACAACAATCGATCAAAATATCGTCATAACCATCAAAATTTACCCACATTGGAATTGGAATTTTTTAGTCCAGAACAACAAGAACAGCAACAGCACAAAATTGTGTGTTACTCGACAAATGTTTCGACCTTGACGGCACATATCGCTCAATCTAAATTTGAACGTCTCTGTCGCCTTGATGTTTGTTCCGACCAGCATTTCGACTGTCAAAATGTCCTACAAGCTCTTCGGTCGCGACCCGCAGCTATGCTAACAGATGTTCTTCTCGATCAGAATCGTTTCCCAGGAGTGGGAAATATCATCAAGGTCGAAGGGCTTCATCGTGCCAAACTTCATCCAAAGAGACGAGTAGAGGACTGCTCCGATGACGAACTTGGTCATGTCATCCAAAGCTGTCGTTCCTATGCAATGAAATGGTATAAGAGTGGGACAGCGCCTCAAAAGCTTGTGTACAATCAGACCACCTGTCAAACGTGTCATGGAATGAATGTTCGAATAGAAAAGATGGGGGCCGATCTTGGTCGGACAACCTTCTGGTGCGACAACTGCCAACCATTCAGGCCCAATGATAGATGCTCATCATCAACAACGACACCATCTAGTACGGAAAATGCAAAGACGGGTGATCTTTCTGTGGATGGTCGGCTGTTACACTGCCCTCAACATGGGACCAAATCAGTACGGCTGCGGCGGGTTCGAAAACAAGCTTCCGCAAGTCTCGGTCGTATCTTTGTGTCATGCGCCAAATGTCCTGCATTCTTTCAGTGGGCCGATCGGCATCTCGTCTGCACCAATTGCAAGGCAAATCGCATCTTACGGATAAGCAAAACATCACATTCTGGCGGCCAATGGTTCCTTTCTTGCTCATCCTGCAAGTCATTCTCGTGGGCACAACCGGCCGATTTGAAACCAATTCAATCCAAACTTACGCCTCTATTATAACAAGACATGACGGATTCCTATTACTACTACTTTTATTCTGGCAGTGCGTGTACGTAAAAAGACGAAAGCTGAAAAAATTTACAGGGTCTTCGTTCTATCGCGAGTACGATTTTAAAAGTGGAGCGCGCGCGCGCGAAAGCCGTCCATTCAGTTATACACGACTGACACCATAATACACGAATGGCTTCAACAACTTCCATCAGATCGATCAACAATCAATCAACGAAAAGAATTCGAAAGGAAACAGAAACGAAAAGGTTGTGTCGTTGCGACGCAAAAGCCTCTATTGTATTGACTGTGAACATGATCAAATTAACACAAAACGATATGAATTGTTTCTAGCATTGCGAATTCGATTACCAACACCGAACGACTATTTGAGATGGCCTCCTCTGCCGCAATAAAACGAGCTTTGACTGAGATAGTGCAATCCCCATTCTCGAAATCTGTAGAGTGGTCGTATCCAGCTTCACCGCCTCTTGGCTTTCCGCCTCCCAACGTAGCAAAAGGAGAAATCAGGGAAGTGCTAGTATGGAGTGAAGATGATTCCGAGTACGGCACTTGCAGCGTTTTAGAGACCACCAAGGGCGAAATTGCCTACGAACTGCCCGGAGGACTACTGCATTTGGCGGCGTGTGGAGAGATTCGACTGTGTCGTATTTTGCAAAAAGAATATGACAATTCGCCATTTGGATCGTATAGGTACAGGCGGACGACTCGACAGGTGGCCATCAAAATGGACAAACGATCTACGATGCGTCAATTGCATGACGATGAAGATCGGTGGGATCATCAACATCACCCTTTTCCCGAAAATCCGTGGAAAGAGGTATCGGCTCTGCAGCTGATACAGAACAATAATAGGGATACAACACCATCATCCCAAGACGGCAACGTGATCTCCTTGCTGGATGCACTCTATGACGACGAATGGTTGTACGAAATGCTGCCGTATTACCCCAAGTCTTTGTACTGGCTAATCCACCGTGAGAATTCCATGGGCCTTGACGAGACGATGGCCAACCATTATTTTGTACAGCTCATCCAAGCTGTCCATACCATCCATGCGCGTGGCATCTGTCATCGTGACATTTCCAGTCACAATCTTTTGGTGGACCAGGACAAGAACTTGGTGTTAATTGACTTTGGAATGTGTTTACGCGTTCCGTACAACTACCCGGACGATCACTATACCGAAGATGCCACTGAAGCTTCCCATTTAAGTAGTCGCCGCTTGATGCAGTGTCAAAGTCATTGTGGCAAGTTACGGTTCATGGCGCCCGAAATGTATGCACAAGAAGAGTTTGATGGACTGGCAGTCGACCTGTGGTCCACAGCAGTAATCCTATTTGAAATGATTACCGGCAAATTGCCCTATCAGAAACCTTGTGAAAGCGATCCAGGGTACCATGATTTATTGGACGAGCATTTCTTCTGGGATCCGAAAGCTGTGAGTCCCAAGTTTTCATGGGGTCGCGATGTCAGTGCCTCCCTAATCGATTTGCTTCACGGGATGTTCCGGCCTAATCCCAGAGATCGGCTGTCCTTAGAACAGATTGCCGCTCATTCGTGGGTACTACGGCAATAGTTTGTACTGTAGTAAGTTTTTGAAAATCCACTCAATGTTTAAATTTTTATGCAGAAAGAGATTTTCCTGTGATATCTGTATGTAGCTAGATTGGTAGAAGAAGAATACGAATACGAACTTACCGGTAGGATGTACCTGGTACAAAGAACTGCCTACCGGTTGTCTACGGTACACACCGTACTACGGTAAAAAGAGGTATTCTTTCAAGAAAGCCTTCTACGCTAACGAGAAGGGCTGCATGATGGGGAATAAAAAGGGCCTATCGGAAGAAGATTGAACGATGACCGTTTGCATGACTCGATCTGCGACATCTCCCTGTCAAAATTCTCCGCCCCAACAAACTCGAGACGCCTTCCAGCCTGGGCACTTAACTGTACTAAGTGGGCCTACCCAATCAAGTGGTTGTTGTCTGTTCCTCGATCGAGTTACAGCATCAACTACCTCTACCAACGTTGTCACCATGTCTTCTCGCCCGTCCCTGGAGAGGCGTCTTTCGGATGAAGACATGGCGGAAATCACTGATGTCCTCCAAGATAATTCGCCGGTCAACGGCAGGCAGTCGGAAAAGCTACGTAATAACAACAGCGAACATGACGCTACGGTTGCCTTGACGGTTGAAGGTGACTATGACGAAGATGACGAGTCGGTCAATCGGACAGATGATGTGGCAGCCCTATCCAAAACATCCAAACTTGCTGTATCTGCATCGGTCGCGGAATCATCTTCTATCAAGAATGGTCCGAAGAAAAAGGAAGGGTTACCCGATATGTATTGGCTGAACACGCCCGAACAATGGACCATCAAACAAGATGACGACGGCGACAAACACGTAAAAATCACATGCCCGGAAGAAGTGGACTTTTGGCGACACACGTTGCATGGATTTGTCAAAGATGATGGTCCGTTTTACTGGAAATTTGTCTATGGAGATTTTGAAGCCCGCTTAACCATCAAGGGCAAATTCCATTACTTGTACGACATGGCTGGGATAATGGTCCGTCAGAACGAAGATCACTGGATGACCTGTGGAGTAACAAACTTTCAAGACAATCTTCAAAGCCGCTTTCACAAACACCAAGCAAAGCACCTGTATGTAAGCACTACTTTCACGCGTGGCAAGTCAGATTGGAGTACTCATCGGGCCATGCAAAAGAAAACCCACAAAAGTTCCGTATTTCATGTATGGGTGCGACGAATCGGTGCCGTAATAGAATGTTATTACAGCTTGGATAATGATTTATGGATCAAAGTCCGTGAAGGAGTGTTGGCTCCTGGCGTGAGAAAATTGAGAGTGGGAATGATGTGTACGGCACCTGAATCAGCCGGATTCAGTGTCATCTTTTCCGATTTTATGGTTCGAGGTGGCGAGAAAATGCCAGAAGATCAAATTGACAATCTCGTCTACAAAACGAATGGTGCATTTTTTGTGGGAATGCTAGACAAACAGGAAGTAGAAAGGAGGAAAGAACGAGATAAGCAACGAATGTTGAAACGGGTCAAGGCACAAAAACGACACGACAATCAAAATAAGAAGAGTCATCAGAAGCCAACACAAACAAGGCAACAGCCAGCATCGCATACGAGATCTTTTGAGACGAATACCCTTTACGAAACTGATGACGGAGATCACACACGAATGAAGACAGCAGCAGTTGCTCCAACTCGACGAGCTGTCATTGCTTTGCCCGTCAAAAAGAAGCAATCGGAAATTCCCACAAAGCACATCATTCCAGCTGCAAAACCAGCCCGGGAAATACCGAAAGAGCGACCCACGAATCCATACGCTGTAGAATCGCCACCTCTGCAACAACAGCAGCAACAACAACAACCTCCTAGACAAGATCATTCTACGTCGTCGTCTGCAGAAGATGCTCCTCTTCCTGTAAAAAAGCCCATGGCAAATCCATACGCTACTCGTCCAATACCACCGCCTCGAAAGGCACCGTTACCAAATAAGAATTCTCTACCACCCAATAAGCAGAAAGCTATTGGCCGTTCTACTAACGACAACGTCAAAAATAACAACGTCAAAAATCCATTACCAGGCAGTGCACCGGTACGAAATGAGTTTTCCGGAAAATCACTTCGAAAAGCAAGCATCAATGAGCCTTCCGGAAAACTTTCAAAATTTTCGGATCATTTAGGGAATCCGTTACGGAAAAAATCGGAGATTGGCCGTCGGCGGCCTTCTACCCCACACGGTGTTCCGGCGAGGAGCCAATCGGATGCAGGGCCACAACGTCGCCGACCGCCTCCGCCAGCCCGGGAGTACGATGACAGAGAAGCACCAAAACGAAGAAAGAGTTGGTTTTCTTTCGGTATTCCTAAGCAAAAGAAAAGCCAAGAACAAAAATCGATCAAACGATCCTTTCGAGGATTGCTCCAGCGAAACAGGTCTGGAAAAGAAAAATTAGTATCGACTGGAAGTGGAAATGTACAGCCAACAATGGATACATCGCATACGGAGGTTCAAGGCGAGCCACAGGAACGACCAAAGCGACCTTCGAAACTTGGACCCGCAATGCCACAGAGACGCCTATCTGATGATGGCGATGCAAATTCCTTTGGAGAAGAGAACACCGGTGTGGATGATAGCCCTCCAAAGAGACCGGTGAGACAGCCGAGTATCGAAGATGACACTGATCTTCTGTCCTCGGATGGTGAGGCACAAGGGAACAAAAGTAAAGCAGAACCAAAAGAGAAAAAGTCGAAGAAGAAGAAGAAGAAAAAGAAAGGACAGAGTGGCTCGAATGGCTCTATCCTTGAAACAACTCCTACGGACATCGACAAGAAAAAAAAGAAGAAAAGGAAAAAATCACACAGGAAAAGAGAAGAACTCGGAACGATTTCTGCGGATTCGGAAAAGGAAGTGAATAAAACGAAGTCCAAGATTAAAAAGAAGAAGACGTGAGAGGGAAGGATGGTGTATCTTGTTTGTATGTGATCAAGTTTTCGACGTTATTTTGGTCACCCGTCGACACACTGTCTACCAAGTTTCTTGTGGCACAGCAAAGTCCGAAGTTCCATTATTTTATGGTCTATTTTTTCATTTTATTGATTTTCTTGCCGATTTCTAGCCCCATGGCAAACAAGTAGAGACCTTGGATGGCCATGGGAGATGATTCTTCGTCCAACATGGTTTGAAATCCGTCCTTAAGTGAAACTCTACGGACAGTGATATGTTCTCCAGCATCGGGCTGGGCTTGTGGATTCACATTGTCAGGATGGTCCAAATCCACATGGACCAAGACCACTTGGACCGTTTCATCTGCGAGTCCCGGGGACATGCATACGATCCGGCTGACCGTGGTTGGCATGACTGTGGCGGTACTACCCACGTATCCCGTTTCTTCTTTGAGTTCTCGCAAAGCAGCTGATTCGGGCGTCTCGTCCTTGTCAATCAATCCTGCTGGGAACTCCAATGTGGGTTGTCGCACTGGAGGACGGAACTGTTCTACCAAAAGCGTGTCCAGAATAAGATCTTCTTCGCCAGCGGTTCCCTTTTTCTGGAGAAGTGGAATGATGATAACGGCATCTGCCTTATCAACTGACTGTTTGGTGGTTCGAGTGGCGTAATCCCATTGACGCTCTTTTCCTTCCTGATCTTTGTATGTCATTGTTCGGACTGATAGGATTGGGCGTAAACGTCATGGGTGAGGCCTATTTGTACATTTTTTAAAGGTGGCGGGTAACAAAAATTAAAAATACAAAAGATCCGCAATGGAGTGAAAAAGAGAGTGATGTTGCACTTACGTTCCAGCCATTTGGTTTTTCCCACCACAGCCGAACTTTCGATACTAGGAAGCGATGTTTTATCATCATCACTCATATTGTTGATGTCGTTGCTACTTTCACTGATGGACGTTGTGAATCGTCTGTGACAATTGGAAAGGATTCCGGAATTGGTATTGGAAAATTGACCGACTCTTTGAGTAGAGCTGTTGTTGTTCGTCCAGGAGAATTGAGGTCGAAACTGGAATTTCAATGGAGCTGAGAATGATCTGGTACTAGTGGCAAAGTAGAAGAAGGGTGGCAGAAGGAGACGTCGACGGTAGTTTGTTGTCATTGCGGCTACATTGTCATGACGATGACCGACGACTGAGACACTGTTGTCAAAAACCAAAAGAAAAGATCGCGAGTCCACGAGATCCCACCAAACTGGCAGACGCGCAGACGTCGAATGAGAAACAAGTGTGTGAAGCGTCCATTGACTTACACGTGTAGATATCCACTTTCACTCTGTTACTACGCAGTAGCGGTACTTCGAAGTACTGTGGAATGTTAAATTTTACTACAACATAGACTACAGTAGAACTTACCAGACTCCCCCTTTCTTCGAATTTCACTGTATCGTTATTGCTGCACCAAAACAGTGAACAGATGTTGGAGGTCTTCCAATCTGCCATAACAGCAATGAATCCTTCACTAAGCTCGTACTAGCTAGAGCCGACTACTCGTCTCTCTCTCTACACCTCTTGATTTTTTAACTCAAAAGACTTCGTTTCCGTTCTCCTCTACGTGTATTGGATTTCTTGATTCAATCAGTGACTCGAAACCAACCAAGTTCTGCAACAATACTCAAAGTCAACGACGCAACACTATCCAAGGACGAAATAAGTGCGTGTGGGAAGAACGTTTTCGACAAATAAAACGCTACTTTCCCAAACGACGTACGGACATTCGTCATTAAGTTTGTTGGTTAGATTTCAATTTGTACAATACACTTTCTTTCAGAAATATGGCATATCTTCTCCCTCATTTACATTCCGGATGGGAGGTCGATCAAGCCATTGTGACCGAAGAAGACCGCGTGGTTGTCATTCGCTTTGGTCATGATTCGGATCCTACCTGCATGGTCCAAGACGAAGTCTTGATGAGTATAGCCGACAAGGTCAAAAACTTTGCCGTTATTTATCTGGTGGACATTACTGAAGTGCCCGATTTCAACAACATGTACGAGTTGTACGACGACTGTACCACCATGTTCTTTTATCGCAACAAACACATCATGGTCGATTTGGGGACAGGTAACAACAACAAAATCAACTGGGCCTTGGCTGACAAGCAAGAAATGATTGATATCATTGAAATTGTCTACCGGGGTGCACGAAAGGGACGAGGTTTGGTTGTCGCACCCAAGGATTACTCCACCAAATATCGATATTGATTTGGAACGTTCAATACTAATATACCGAAGAAGAAGAATTGGTTGTTGGTAAACAACAGTATTTGGGTTTATGGGACGAACATGGAAAGCTGTTGCTTCATGCCATTCACAATGTTTGGTGCCTGATCTTGGTTGGAAAGGTTCGATTGGTTCCGTTTGAAAAATGGAATGTCTTAGAATCGTCTTTCTGAAATATAACACGTACGACGTATGTATCATATGCACCAGACTCGATTCTGTCAACCTCTGTTGTAGTGCTGTTTTTCAAATTTAGCTATGGAATTTGGAAGAGATTATTGCTCCTAGACAGGCAAGAGGGGATGCTACCAAATGATATCTAAACTGGAGATAATTTGAGTCTGTTTACTAGCAGCATGAACTGAGGTAGTAACGACATATTGCCAAGTTTCAAGCATACAGCTCCAAGAAATGGGCGTGATCGAGAGGAGTGTCAGATCGGATTTCGGGTTCGGTGGCGATGTTTGTCACATGGTCGTCCAACGAGCGACTTTGTTTTTCCAGCGCTTTTCGTCGCGCTTCTAGTGCACGATCGCGTTCCGCATCTTCCTTCATGCGCAAGGTGCGTCGGACAATAAGGTCGAAATTCTCTTGATTTTGACAGAAAAAGTAATCGTGTCGCTTCATGGCAATCACGTCCTCCATGCCTTGAAAGAGGAGTAGACCCGGAGTACAGTAGATGTTCTCACTATCATCTTCCGAGCTAGGACCATCCCCATTTTGATTATGGTCCGCTTTTTCAGCTTCTCGCCGTACCCGTCGATGTTCAAATGACTTGTCGTCTGTCGGCATCTCGTACCGGCAGGTGGGACAAGTGCATTTGCGTGACAGCCAGTTGACAATGCAGTCCGAGTGATGCATGTGACCACAGGGGAGTGTGGTGACAACATCTTTGTTGGCAAAGCGTTCGGCACAAATCACGCATTCCTCGTTGGGGCAAGCCTCCGACAGGGATTTGCTGTCTTCAGCACGCAATCTCAAATGCAACAGTCCCTCAATGGCAACATTGGAGGCAGGAGGAATATCCTTTTTGATGACGCTACCCGACGATCGTTGCCTTCGATTGACGATGTCGTGGCTGCTGCTGCCGCCATTGGCACTGTGGCGACGAGATCGGCGGGGACGCCGTGATGAGGATAACCGTTGTTCCTCGGGTGTTGCGGAGGTTGAGGGAGAGTTCGCACTTGCCCTGGGAGTTGGTGTCTCTGCATTGATAGAGACAGCAGCGTGCGGTGTTGTCCTTTTGAGTTTGAGGCTGAACATATTGGATGTGTTTTGTTGTAACAGTAAGTAAGAGATTGAAATGTGTATCACATGTGATTTTATGATCTGAAAAAGTCGAAGCCATAGTCACATCCAATTCTCGTCCAGCCAAAGGCACATCGATCAAAGGGCTCTCTATTTTCCGACCAAGAGGTCGGCAGAAATGAAGGAACAGTCGAGAAGGAGCGTTTGTTCGTTCTGCTTCATTATTATTAGAGTACTTCTACCACAAAAGTAAGGTACGTAGTAACTTTTTCTTGCCTTTGGGATCGATTTTACACATCAAGATCGTTAAGTGTAAGTTCAATTTTGAAGCGTAATCATCTTGCTTATTATGGAACTTAATCCTGGCATCTTTAGATGCTACGAACCCATGATTGAAGTGTCCATGTCGAACCAGAAACACCATAAGCCCAATAGATTATTGAATGACACTTTGTACAAAAGCGGCAAACCTTCTGCTGACGCTAAGACGGTCATCCTTCCGCTTTTCTGATGGGCACTTCTGTTCCCCTTCCAGAAGGCCCATCTCGTTAATATTACTTGCGTAATTCCATACGCCTCAAGAACCCTTACTAATGTGCAAATGTTGTGATGGATCTCCTCCTGCTTTCTGAAGCAATGGGCGGTCAACCTGTTCTTCGGAGCTCGAAGAACAAACCACCACCACTACGTATTTACTACGTAGTAGGTACCTACGTAGTAGAAGTAGTTGAAATATTTTACTGTTATCAATCAGAGTTTCGTAAGGAAATGGTCAAGAATCCCATCATCATCATCAGTGAGGGATTTGTGACACTGGAGGTGTATGTTGCAGCTCAATTTTGAACGATGTTACGACATGTGTATTAGCTGGAATTGAACTGGTCAACGCACCATTGGCAAAGATTGGAGAAGCTACCGTGATTGCCTAACGTTTCGTATCTTTGACACAAAATCTGTAACACTTTCTGGTGGAGTAGGTCTTCTACTGACTTGTGAGTGAGGCTAAAGTACGTTGAAGAGAAATAGAGTTAAATTATCATTACGAACTTCAGGGACCATTTTTTGCAATTTTACTCATGACGAAATCCAACTACAATGTCGGTGATATAGTTGCGCCGCCCAAAACATGGTCATTGGCAGGGTCTAAAAGATTCGCCTGATCTTCTTGCGCCGTTTCTTCGTCTTTTCCTGTTTTCCGTCATTGCGACTCTCACCTCCCTCCTCCTCGCATTTGTCGTTTGTTTTGCCGTCCAATTTTTCTCCCTTGTCTTGTTTGTCTTGTTTGTCTGCCTTGTCCGCTTTGTCTTCTTTGTCCGCTTTATCTTGTTTGTCTGCCTTATCTTTTTTATCTTGTTTCTCCGCTTTACCTTTTTTGTCTTCTTTGCCTTGTTTCTCGTCGTCATCATCGTCTTTGTCTCCCACTCCGCCACTACTCGAAGTAGACGGCTCGCATTGACACTCGCAATCACATTCTCGGTCATACACGTCACAGAAGCAACTGCATCGGCACCCAGCACCTTCGACTGAGACAGCAGCAGGAACTTTACCGTTGTCACCTTTTCCTGATTTGCTACTCTTGTCGGACTTTGAACTTGAACCAGAGTCACCTTTGCGAGACTTGGCTCTCTTCTTCTTATCATCCTTCCTGCAGTCTTTCGCCCGTTGAGTTTCCTCAATGACCTTTTCGCGGAAGAAGGAAGGATTGTAGAATTCATCGATTGGTGCGCCATAATTGATCTCTCTCATGAGGGTAGTGGATATCGCCGACCCATCTTCTCTTTGAGTAAGAACTGAGAATTCGAGAAAAGAATCAAAGTCGGGCATGGTGTCATGAACCTCACGTTCGATTGCCAGAACGATATCCGCGGCATTGAGTTCATCAGAAGTGCGTCTGCGGTTGCCTGGAGGAACAATGTTGGATCCAAAGACCGGAGGGTATACCGATGCAAAGGCCTCCTCGTGGGGGCATCCGTCGCAAGAGATCTTGGTTCTGAATCGTGCAACAAATGCGGATACGTCGTCAAAGCGATTCTGCAGGTCGGTGGAAGATTCCGTCATGATGATAATTTCGTCTTGGGCTTCAGCATTCACAAGGTCTACCTGATACATCCAACGCTTGAAATGATCCCGACACCCACCCACTGCCTCATTGTATCCCTTCATTATAGCACGTTTCAGTTGTTCTTTTTCTTCGTCCGTAGGTTCCTTGGATAATCCCGTGAAATAAATTTCCAATTGAGGTTCTCTAGTATCATCCACCACCAGAGGGCACAGCTCGGAATGTGATGACGCCGATGAAGATGTTCCGTTCTCTTGCACCTTTCGGGTTGTGAAGAATACCATGAGGAAGAATAGGGTGGCCACAATCAATGCAATGAATATAGTGACGAGAGTTTGTGCGCGTCTCTTGCCTGTGTCATCGTTTTTCAGGATCATTACAGACTTTCCCCCATCTCTGCATGTTAAAAAGGCGTACTTGTCATCCGAATGAGTGGAAGTTTCATCCCCGCTAGTCGAACATCGAGTGACTGAGCCATCCATTGCAACACTGGATACCCCAAATGCCCTTGGCCGGGAGTCTCGGCCGGGGTCGTCGACCGACTTGGACTCCATCATGTAATCGCTCAAGAACATATTGTTGGTTTACAAGTTAGTGGTGTGTAGTTTTCTTTTCTCCCCTGAACCGAACGAACCCATTCACTTTTTCAGCATCCGAAACAAATGTGAATACTGTCACATTCTTCATTCAATATTTGTGAATGAAGCGAGGCCGGAATCCAGAAATGCCCGGATGGATCACACCGGATACCTAGGAAAGTTCCAACTATCTGGAATGTCATGCCTCTGAATTATTACCGGTTGCCCATCATGCTCGTGAACGACAAAGATAATGGCTGTTCATGTAGGTCTGGATGTCGGAATCGTCCAATCTGTGGCCGAAATTGGTACCGACTGGCGCGTCAATGAACGATGATCCGCAGTAAAATCGTTACCTGTACTCTGATAGGTAGCTACCGTCGTAGACTACGGTACTCAGACTACGATAACTATTTTTTTAGGATTTTCATACTACTGCTACGTTCAACACCTCCTGGAGGCTCTAGCTAGCTAGAGTTAACGTCTTTTTAACATCGAAAGATAACACTTACTGTTAACTACGGTACCGGTACCTACTCTACCGGCTACCGGCAGTACCTGATACAGCACGACGAACAGTACCACCGCTACGGAGAGGCACTTTTAGACATACTACCATACTACCGTAACTACGACGTACTACGATCGTAACAACCGCAACAACTCTATTCGAACGGGTTGAGGGTGCCGTAGGTGAAAAGGATCTTTCCTACTTTACCGATAAGGCCTAATATAATTTGTACATATTATTATTTCCTACAGTCGTCAGTCGTCAACAGTCCAACTGAGATGACAAGTTACCAGTGTCCCTTGAGCGAAAAACGCAGTATGATACGAAGTATGATACGGTGTACATATTAGGTAGTTAGCTCATATTCTGTTGACGCTATCGTGATTTATATCACACTCCATTTTATCATTTAAACTCCTTCACTTTGTCCGACGACAGTACACGCGTTGCGACGGGTGATTGATCCTGTAGAATCTTCTACCAAGTGTATCGTTCTTCGAAGAACATTTGGCAACGTCTCACATTTAAAAATAAGCCTTGAACATGGGACAGAACGACAAGATGACTAACAATTCCGATTCGAAGAAGCGTCGGGCACCTTTAGATGTTGATGATGAATCGGATACAACAGCAGTCTGCATCGAGGCTTCACTAGATTTGACAGGGTTTCCGACATCAATTTTTCTTGTCAATATTTGTTCCTTCTTGCCCCTCGAAGATATCTTTCATTTGCGATTGGTCAGTCGCGGGATGAAGAATATACTGCATGGTGATGGACAAGATGATCTTTGGAAAATGGTCTTGCAACGAGACTTTGAATTTTCCGAAGACGATTTGAAGGATGAGAATGGACCGATTCTGACGCTGAACGAACATTCATCTGACTCGTTGTGTCCAATCTCCTCCAACATGGTTGTACCAGCAGAATCGTCTTTTGATGCCGTCAAGAAATGGAAGAGAGCAAGCCGTTGGTATTTTAACGGTTTTGATTTAAGTGATTATACGCTCTTGAGTAACTTGATGCAAGCACAACTACGAACAAGAGGAAAAATAAATCCTGCAGGTATAGCAATGCTGTGCTACCGACAACCGCATATTGGAGCTCCACATTTTCTTCGGGCAGCCCGAATTTGGCAATCTCTTGTTCGATGGTGTGAAGTTGGTTCTAATGCCAACGTGAAAGATGGATCACCACTCGCAAGTGCCGAGCAACAAGTCAGGTACATGATAGCTGCATCGCTGAGCCGTGTTGGCTGTCGTTTTACCTACGCAACGCCAGCGGACGCTTTCCATTTTCTCACCTCATCGGGAGCACTACCAGTGCAAGCGCTGGCGGCGTTTTCAAGAGGCCAAAATATTCGTGAGTTTGTGGAAACGTATGGAATACGAAACGGCGTGTTTTGTGGTATGATGGGAGGATACGAAGCCTACAGCTATTATCGCAATAACTTCTTGGGGTTTCAAGTTGGTGTTCTGAGAGATCAATCTATTTTTGATGAATTGGAACAAATCTCGTTTAGTCTCGTAGGGCACGACCGTGGTGGAAAAGGAGGGATCATATTGAATCGTGAAAGTGGAAGTTTGTGCATCAAGAATGTTGAAAACTACAAGCCAATCCGTTTGCAGCATCATACAGATCGAAAAGATGAACTGTTTCTGTGGTTGGAAGAATATGTTCGACGATTGACGGAAGGAGAGATTGGTGTAGGAATCATGGGATTTCGACCGAATCACCCTAAAGGTATCACATTGTTCCCTCGATACGTTCCTGGGACGATCCCCCAAACTGTCAACGACGTTCCGATAGTAAGTCGCCAAGTGACGAATGGGGTAGAAATCATCGCGTCGGCTGTGTTCACTCCACAAGTGTTGGAGGAGTTTGGTTTCATATATTCCATTCGCGTCCGTCTTTTGACGCCGGATGATGGCGATGAATACGTTTCTCCACAAGGTCGTGGTTTTGAGACATGTCAGCTCATGCGTCGTCATTGGGAAATTGTAAATTACGTTACAGATCAAACTCAAATAGTTGATGGAGAGTCGGTCATTGGCATGAAGCCTATTCTGTACGAGGGCGGCTATGTTGACGACGGTACTGATCTTCAGGGCACGTTTCAATACCAATCTTGTACGGGTGCCATGAAGCAAGGGAAATTCGGTGGATACTTGACATTCGAAGCAAGATCTGGGAATGATGGTCCCTTACAATTCCGTGCACAAGTAGGTTATTTTGCTTTGGACAGCGAGCCAGAATTCATTTTCTAATTAATGACATGGAGGAAACGTTGTAAAACAGCTGTCCACCATTTGCATAGCTTTATTCAACCCTAAAAACAGAATATGCATCTTACACTATGGTAACTTTTTGAATGAAGGTTTTACGTTTCCAAGTTTTCTGTGTAGTCGTTCATGACACGCTCGACAGCAGCAAACATGCTGGTACCTTTGTAGGATTTCAAAACTTGTGCCGCTCCATATTTGACGAGTTCCTTGGCTACTAGTTGTTCATGTTCGTCCAAAGATTTTTTGCCAGCCGCGTCAGATTCTTCCAGATATTGATTGGCCACGCTGACCAGTCCCATCTGAGCTCGAATATTGATCGGATTGAGTTCTAGTGCTTGGGCCATGTGTTTTCGCGCCAGGACCGTGTTGTCCAAACCCCCCAGTGTCGCATAGACTTCGGCGAGTTGGCAATGAATGTCGGCATCGAGGGGACTTCCCAATACTACCTGTTCCAAGGCATACGCAGCACCCTTATAATCCGCCAAGGAAAGTCGCAATTGTGCCATTTCGTACCACCCGGAAACGTCAGAGAGTTGTTGTCCCAAATACTCGTTCAAGGCTTCCACCACAGCGACTGTGTCGCTTCCTTTTGCCCGCAACACACAATATTTTCGTTGCAACGCCACAACATTGGACGGGTTGGCTTTCAACATATCGTCGTACATCATCATGGCACCATCGTAATCCCCCGCTGCTTCCAAACACCGTGCCTGCAAGCGTTGATAGCGACTCGATTCCTTCGCGTCGATGTTATGCGTTGTTGCCAATTCTTTCAACGATGTTTGGGCCAACTCCAAATCATCGACATCTAACGCTGCCAAACAGATTTGTTCCAAGGCGGCCGTCCGGCTGGCAGCATCGTCCAACGACTTGTGTAAGGACGGACCCAACAGGGCCGTGCCGTGTTGAATCACCAGAGATGGTTCCCGTAATTCGTGGGCACGGATGTATCGGAGAACGCCCAAATGGTCGTTCTTCGCCGACAACGACGTCAAGTCTTCGCCCGGACCAATCATTCTTGTCCAAAAAAAGATGAAATGATAGAAAGAAAAAGAGACAATACTATTGAGCCGTAGGAGGAAGAGGACGACGACAAAAGGATGGAGAGCAACGTTGTTGTTGTTGATGATGAGGATTGCAACTTTTCCTACTGGTAGTTATTTATTTGAAAATATTATTATATTATTTTGATAATTACTGTAGAAGTCGATCTTCTACAGTGTATTCTTACTCGTCGCCATTTCTATACTATTTTGCTTCGACACATCATATACCGGTACTCTACTTCCGTACTCTTTCATACCTACCGTAGCAAGTACTACGAATCATCATCAGGGTCGAACGGCAGACACTATGTACTGTGTTGTACCGGTAGCAGCGACACCCAACACTCTAGACTACTACGATCGAAGACAGCCAACTATTAGGTAGAGTAGAGGTACGGTAGTCTAATAAAACATAACAATTGCTATATAATTATTATTATTGTTGTGTACGAATTTGTTGCTGACTGATGACAACAGTAGTAGCATAATAGTAGTATATTGTATATTTTGTATTTGCTTTGTTTTGCATTGAAAAAAAACTCCCCCGTTTTTTGCCGGTACAACAATCCCCAGCCCGCCCGGGAATGGGGGTTCACGACGATCGGCTCCAGCTTGGAATCCCAAAAAAACGATTCTTCTTCTTTTTGCTTCTCACCTGCAACAGATCGGCCAAGTCCTCTAATTTGCGTTGCTGCTCCGGCTCTTCCATGTACGAGCGAGTGATCGACTTGATTTTCGATAGCTTCTCAGGATCGGTCACGTCAATGGGAAATTCATCCGGCAATCCCAGTGTTGGATTGAACCGCATATATCGGGTATTGGACACATACGATCTTCCTATTCGAGTGGTGGTACCGCCATCTCCCAGAACGTCTTCCAATATGTGATGGATTTGTTCCCCATCAGTGGCAGAATTTACAATTTGACTTATGATTCCGTCCCATCCGATGCGAGGTTCCGACTTTTGTTCCAAGAATCCGCCCGTGCCGAGTGATACCACCAACTCAATGGGGACGTTGGGAAAGATATTCCGAGCTTCATGAATGGCAATAGCCGATGGGTTAGAGGCGACAATGCCGCCATCGCAATACATTTCTCCACCCATCATGACGGGCTTGAAGACAGTGGGTGCAGCCGTGGATGCTCGAAGAGCATACCGTTGTAATACTCGGAATGATCCTGGATTGCGAGAACCTTCGGACGGGTTTCGACTACCGGGGGTTGTGTTTGGTTTGCGTTTGGCGTCGTTGAGATATTCGTACTTCGAAATAATGTCCGATTCGCTTTCCAATGGCAGGCCAAGGCTCTCTCGGGCGTCTTTCGGGTCGATCATAAATGGATCGGGGAGTTCGTTGCCGTTGTAATTGTAGTTCCGAAATAGAGCGATATGGGTTGGTGTGGAGGACATTTTGGATGTGACAGCGAACACAAACGGAACCGCAGGGTCGGCCCTGCTATCCAACATGGTGTTGTCGCCTAAAATTTCGCTCAGGACGTTCATGAAGGGCGATTCGTCGTACGATGCCGTGGTAAATAGCAGCATGGGAGTGCTAAAGGCACTTTTGGTGAAAATCTTTTCAATCAAGACGTCGTATCGTTCGACAGCTTGTTCGCTTGTCTCACGATTGAGCCCAACAAGGAAAGCAATGATGGCACCGGTACTGGTACCCACCACCAAATCAAAGCAATCCGACACTTCCACACCGTCCAAGGCTTCCACCAGGCATTTCAGCGCGACCACCGATGTCATTCCACGGGATCCACCGCCATCGAGACACAATATCCGTAAACCTTTCTGGCCTGGGATTTTAGGTACCCATTCGTTGTAGCCGATTGCTGCCAACACTTGATTGGCTGTGCCTTGGATCTTTCCGTTCAAATCGTTGGTCAGTGACGTCGCTTCAATGAATGGTCTTCTTCGCCTTGATTTTAGTAAAGATTTTTTTCGTCGCGAAAGCCACATGTACTTGATGAGTTCGCCTGGATATCGCAGCCATCGACGTCGTCGTTCTTTCTTCGCATATGACGAACTGGCCACCAACACGGCTTGTAATCCTTCCGTTGCACGGATGACCTGTACGGCACTGTCACTCGCACACGTCATGGCCAACAAAAGCTGTGTGAGGTGCAATTTAGTGATCAAGCGTCGCTTTCGAGATTTGCCATTCGTGTCGGTAGAACTGTCATCCGCGTAACGCAGCAGTATGCACAAGTCCTCCAACAAGGACGGTTCGCCCTTGGACTGGAAGCCTGCGTTGGCGCGCAACAATCCATCGGTAATGACTACCGCCAAATCCAAAGACAAGGCACACAAGTCTCGCAGCGCGCGACAGGCACTGGACGCCACTTCAAAGGCCTCTTCGTTTCGGAGGACTGCACCACTACTGGTACTGGTATCGCCACCACTGGTGAAGGCGCTTCCTCGGGGCGACAATCGATAATTTTCCATTGCCGCTGCTCGCTCTTGATTCCAAGGGCCGTCCCGAATGCTCTTGGCTCCATCTCGGATACATTGAATGAGTGGTTCGACACCACCCGTCGCTTGTTGACAAAACAGTCTCCATTCGGAAACATCGTCGACACAGGAGGCTATAGATACGGCCAGATGTCTCATATCACGGCCAATATGGCCTTCGTAATGCTCCCTGCGACTCAATGGGGGCAGCTCATCGTCCATGTCCAGTATGTCCTCCTCATTAATTGTTTCGGTTGGGACAATGCTTGGTTGCTTTCGCTTCATTCTTATTCTTTTTGGACGAGGAGCACCCTTTTCTTCTTCTTCTGTCACCACGGTCGTCACATTGTTTTGTTTCGGTAGTACCTTCTCTTCGTTGTTGACTGTCGAAGATAGCATGGTTTGATAAAGTTCGGGCATTTCCAGTACGGTAACATCCCGCACCGAGTTGGAAAGTCGAATCGACACGGCATTGTCGAGCTCCCTCGCTTCCTCCAGGGAAATGTAGGATCGTCCCTCTCTCTCGATAGAATCATCTTCGGGTGGTTGTTGTTGCTGCGGTTGTTGTTGTTGTTTGGGAAGCATCCACGAAAACAAATCATCTGGGAGGGATAGTTCTCGCGATACTTGCTCCTCGTCGTCGTCGTCGTCGTCGACTACTGCCGAATCCATAGATATATCAGTACTTCCGCTGCTTAGGGTAGTACTGTTGGCGGACAAATTTGTGAATTGATCTTCCATCAAGTCTGTTCCTCCGGGTAAAGTCTTGTTGAGTTTTTTCAACGCCTCCTCACGTTTTTGCATTTGTAACAGGAGAGATCCAATGGATCCGGACGGATCCAACAGTGGAAGCAAGTTGGAATTGACTGTTGTTGTTGTAGTTACCGTAGGATTGTCTTCGGCTTTGTCATCTGAAAGTCGTTTCTTTCCTTTCTTCTCTTCATCTTCATCATCATTGGGCGGTCGTGGTAGATACGAGAGGGGCGACGAGAAGGAGGAAGAGGACGAAGAAGATCCTTTTTTGTTTTCTGTCAGCGGCATTACGTTGACGGATGAGGGTGATCTTTTGGGTGCAGTAGTAAAAGTTCTAAAGGGTGCAAACCTAAAAGCTTCCACATGTAGGATATATACGGATGATGATGGCGATGATAATAATATTATCATCAGCAGCATCAGAAATTTTGCCATCATCATGATTCTTCTTCTTCTTCGGGTGGAGGTCCTCTCCCGACGGTGACACCATTCCCTGATGTCATGTTGTTCGAAAGAAAAAAATACCGACTGTGAAGAATTATGCTGCACACCAGTTATTGTTGTTGTTGTAGCCTTTGCCGATCGTACTGGCGTTCTTTGATGACATCGATACTTGTCGTTCATTTTGTCTTGGTTACTTGAAAGGTCTGTCCCTTTCTTCTTCTATAGAGAGTAGAGTTGAGTACAGTCGTGGTATGAAAGTAACGGGGACGGATGTGTTGCAGAGTCAGTGATGATGAAGTAGTTGTGACAACTGGACAAAATTATACGGAGTTGCTGTTCGATTCGACGATGTCATACATCCTCAAAAGTGGTCCTATGGGTCGAAGATCGCACGTTGACTGTGAAACGTTTTACATGATGTCATAAACACTACTGCTGGTTGTTGGAATCATTAATTAATTTACAGTTAGTTATTTACAGTTTAGGATCAGAATTTTTACATTTATTTCCCCGTCTTTCACATGAAAGAGAGAACAGAACGATAACTTCTTTTTTGCGAACAGACCGGGCCTGTTCATACGTATCACCTGTATTATTGTTTGTCGACCCAGCTGCGATTTAAAAGGAATCGTTGTTGTAGTCTCTAGTGGGAACGGAAATCTGGCTCAAGTCTAACAATTGAGTCAAGACGTCGACTACTCACGACATAAGTCTTCCGTAGTACACGGAGTTTGCTCGATCTACGACAGACAGAACTCCGTAGGATGATCTGATCACCAACGACCACCATCCTCTTCCCACTTATCTCCTATTGCATGCATCCATCCAAAACCCGACGGTCTCTCTATCAAATAGTAGCAGCAACTGTCCTTTGAACGGTGAATTTGGTGAAGATCGTTCAGCCACTGTACGCCAAAACATAACAAAGAGTATGGTCTTGAATCCTCATGCATGGGGGTTCCACAAGGCCTTTCAATATGCACTGTCGAATTCCACCCGACAACGCATCCAACACGATATCTTTGATGCTCGCTATATCAAACAGTTACAACATGCCAAAACCATCATGGACATACGACACATTGCCCAGCAACGGGCCCATCAAATGATCTTTGATTACATGGATGGTGGTGCCGATGACGAATATACCTTGACACGTAATCAACAAGCCTATCAAGAATACGAGTTTATTCAAACGAAGACGAAGAAACCGCAACAACATGATATTAATACGACGTCTTCCTCTGCAAAAAAATCTTCACTATCCACCAATCTGTTTGGACATTCGGTAGACTTGCCCTTCTTTTCTTGCCCTACAGCCGGCAACAAAATGTTTCACGTACAAGGGGAAGAAGCCGTTGCTCAAGTCGCATACGAACGTGGCACTGTATATGTCATGTCAAGTTTGTCCACTACATCGTTCGATGACATTAACAAAGTCATCCCAACAACAACAAAAACAACACCCAAAGTCTTTCAATTGTACGTCTGGAAGGACCGCGATCTTGTCAAAGATTTGCTCCATCAGGCCAAGTCGCATGGCTTTACCGGCTTGGCATTGACGGTCGACGCCACCTGGATGGGCAACCGTGAACGTGACGTTCGTAACGGCTTTTCCATCCCACCCAACTATAGCCTACAACAAACGTTGCAAGCCATTCGGGCTCCGGCATGGACCTGGGACTTTATCACGCACGATCCGTACAGCTACGCCTGTATCAACCAAGACGTCCCCGCCGAATCGTTGGTCAGTTTCATAAATCGGCAATTAACACCCGACTTTAGTTGGAAAGATGCCGAATGGTTGTTGGGAGAGTGGACCCAATCACCGTCTGACAGCAGCAACAACAACAGCAGTGGTGGCGGTGACAACTACTCTGTGGCACTCAAGGGAGTGGTACGACCACAAGATGCCATCCATGCGGTCGAGATGGGATTCTCGACGATTTGGATATCCAATCACGGGGGACGACAATTGGACACAGCACCAGCCACTTTGAGTGTCTTGCCCAGCATGAAAGAAGCGGTCAAAGTTGGTAATGTAACATTGATTATCGATGGTGGCATCCAGAGCGGCGCTGACATCGCCACAGCCTTGGCATTGGGTGCCGATGGGGTTGGGATTGGCAAACCGTATCTGTGGGGACTTTGTGCGGGAGGGTACGAAGGAGTGAACAAAGTGTTTCAAATTCTACAAACGGAACTAGAGCAGACAATGCAAGAATGGAATGTGGCGAGCATTGGCGACCTGAAGGTTCGAGGGAGAGAGTTGCTTCTCCACAAGGAATGTGATGAAGTACAATGAGGATCCGCTATTTCGTGATAATGAATGGGCACGACTTCTCTCTCCTCGAGAGATCCTACTAGCTAGCTACCTACCTAGGTACCGGTAGTCTACTTCCGTTGTTTTTGAACAGATAGTTGTCCTCTTCTACCAGAGCACTACCGCACTACTCCTTTGTACTCTATGACAATACCGTAGTAGAGTACAACAAGGTATCTATCTACCGGTACCATACAATATACTCCGAGTACTACGTACTACAGTGTATATAATAATATTAAGGGGATATCACCCCCGATATTTGGCTCGAGGACAACTTTTCCGGTACAGATTTTACGTGCCGTACGCGGCAATATTGTCTTGGACAACTCCCGTTCGATACGACGCAAACGCGATCACATATCAAGCGTGCCAGCCCGCCCGGTTCGGCACCCCTCCGCATGATGACAACAAAATCTGTTAGGCTTGGGGTTGAAACGACAACAACAACACCAGCAACATCGGCAGTCGGCAGTATCAGCAACTACGGAAAAAATGGAAAGGTAGTCAAAAATTACTACCGGTAGTTAATCGATAACAATCACACCGCCGTCGTAGAAGAGGAAGATTACCAACTCATGCTGGTTTAGTTCTCGATCCTTGATGGTGGCAACGGATACGGTGAACGGCAATTCTCTGAACGACATCAACGGAGGAAAGCTATCAATGTTCAAAGCAGACTTCAAAGATTCGGTCATCTAATATCCACTAAATTATGAATGCTCTTGTGAACCACCATCCACAGCAATAGGATTTCGGTTTCTCTGTTGCTTAGACAGGATACCTCGAGCTTGGAGTACCAAAACAAGGAGGGAAGGTGTACCTTTTGCGTCATTTATGTAGAAACAATTGTATTGCTGAAGAATACTGTCCTTGCTTTCTCCTTTTCCAATTCGGTCCAGTATTGACTGACAAATGCGTTGGACACGGGAAAAGAGGGTCTTTTGGGCGCCTGTATATCTTCTCCTCCATTGCGACTTGTATCGTCTATTCAATTCTGCAATACCACCTGCAATTGGGATGTTGTAGTAGTTACCGGTTCCGTTCCACTCATCAAACATTTCCATAACCGAGACATACTCACCACGGAGTGGATGGTTGTAGCCAGGATATGGTAATACAGATTGGGTAGTTTGGGGGGGATCAGGTGACGTTACAACACTTGGAGAATGCACTTCTGCGGGGCCGCCATTGTGTACAGGTAACTGTTGTAGCCTAACATTGGCGTAGCCTGCAGCAGCATTCCACATCCCCACGAAAATATTTTGGTAGAGATGATTACTGGAGAGAAAAAGTTGACGGAGATCATCCATGCGTTCATCAATACGTTGTATTGCGTACTGCTGATTTTGGTGCAATTGTTGCTGTACTTGTTGAAGGGTATCAAACCGTGCATTCAGTCCAGGAAGTACAGTTTCCAGAGATGCATTGTATGGACTTGTTGCGTGAGTCAATGAAGCACGCATAAGTTCAACATAGGACTGGAATTCATTGGACTGGAACACTTCCACGCTGGAAAAGAGAGGATGGTGGATGCGATTGGGGTGTTCAACAAAGATGACAGCGGCATCTTGAATAACAACCTCACTCAGGACCTTCATGAAATGTAGAAATCTGGTTGCTGTGACCTTATCGTCTTCTGGTGAAATCTCAGATAGTCCAGTAAAAGCCTGGAAAGTGTCACTCAAACAAGGGAATACTTTCTCCGTCAATGATGTAGGGGGTATGACTGCAACTCTGGGATTATAATGCAGTCCGTCAGCTTCACGAAATCCGGCCTTCTGTCGAATAATCTTCATGGGAAGCTTATTCGAGTATGCCTTCTCGTTCTGTTTGGGATCCCAGTTGCCAAGTGTCCGTCTAAGGTTGTCATCGTCTTCCATGATTTCTGATTCCTTGTTACCAAGGACACGGCCAATGTGCACAAAGTGCCTAGTAGTAATACCTAGTGATTTGCACACTTTCTTGATCGCTTTGGCGTAGGACTTGTCAGATATTCGTTGGGTATGATTCAGTGGGGACCCTCGCCGGGAGTCACTGGCAATTAACAGTTTCGTATCAAACCATGACTTGTTATCCAAAAAGTCAGGAGGATTATCCCACTCACCAGTATAGTGGAAACGGTACATGAGATAGAAACCAAGAGCACCAATGGAGCACAGGTTCACATTTTTGTGTCTGGCCACCCTTCCATACAGCTTGAGGTCTTTGTTGGTCTTTCCAGTGGCCATCTGTAGAATCATTACAGTTACAGGGTGAGGATCCCGGGTTCTCTGAACAGTGGCATGAAGCAGGTCCGACAGTTCTGCCATGTAGACCGATTCTCCACGTAGGATACCGCCTGTAGTGAAGAGGAATGTGAAACGATTTCGGAGGCTTGAAAGGATCGACCTACTGTCGGAAACGCACCCCATTTGAAAGAGAGCATTTTCGATTTGGTCAATGTGATCAAGCGCGCCATATGGCGACATTTCGTGGTCGACTTTTTCATCATAGTTTGCCCTCTTAACGCGCTGTTTCCGACCTTTTACGACCTTGATCAGCTTCTCACATTTGGCCAACCAAACATGATCCTGCCATGAACAGTTGTTTATGTTGTCATCACGTTGATCAGCATGAAACTTTTGAAGAGCTGCCTTGTAGCTCATTATCGACTCCAAACCAAGACAGACCTTGGGATCATCCACTCTCTGGTCCGGGGTCAGAGACGAATATTTGCTGTGGATGGCAATATAATCATCATGGTTGAAACGTGGAATTTTAGCACCTCGTGACGCAGGCGCTTTCTTCTCTCGGAAACACTGGTAGAACATGAATGGGTATATCTTTTCATGTGTGACAGTATACCTGCGTTCAGGACCTAGACCAGAAAACACGACGTCGCAATACGCCTTGAATTCCTCCACCCTTGGTTCGTATGATCTTGCGGTATTCGCTCTCATATTTTCATTGTAGAGCTGATTGACGATCTCTGCTTGTCGAAATCGGGCAACCTCTCCAAACGTCTGCAAAGTGCTTGGATCGATGATGCCTTGATTGTTAGATGAGTTGTTTGGAGACATGTTGGTGCTTGATGACATGCTGACAGGAAGGCAGGAGTTAAAAATGACATCGTCAATGGCTTGAAAGGATTGTAAATGAATGATGAGAACGACGGTAGTTACTGACACTGCGTGACATTTGTGACTGTGAATGTGGTGACAGTAAACTGGCAAGTGTGAAAGTGTGAGAAAATCAGATACGGTAAAATATTTTTTAAACTTCTTCACAGTGAGAGGTATGTAGCAGTTATGATACTCGTACGATACGAAGTACGAAATGATGCATGTTGTAGCAAAGCGTCATCGCACCTAAATGAACTGTTCGCTTTAAAATTGTCTGGATGATATCGTTAAATGATTTTATTAAGAGGCGCCACCACATGGTAGAATAAATTTTGTTTATCGGTACCAATAAATGCATTTTACTTAATGGTCGATTGTCTGGGAGACCCTCCTGTTCCGATTTGTCTCGTTTTATTTTGTTGTCCCAGCCAAATTGGGTATGGGATAATTACTGTTAATAACAAATCCCAGGTCGTACCGTAGTATGTGCATCTCAGAGTCTTGATCCCGCACACTTTATTGCTCTACGACCACCAGTAGACTGCTGTAGTGTTGTGACGAACAATGTTTTATACTCTCTGTGTGCATTCTTTTCTCATCGTTGAAACATCCGATTCTCCACCGTATTACTCTCTCTCTCTCTATTATAAGCAAGTCGTATTTATTTACAAGATTCAAGATACGTAGTACTTTCGCACTCCGATTACATACGTATTCCCGGTCGTAGGACGTATGGTAGGACAATTTTGATGTTGCTGGTTGCTTACTGTTAATACGTTCCATCTGTAATTAGGCATCAACGGAAACCTTCTTGCTTTCAAAGAACTCGATGCACGCACGAAGTTGCGAAACTTTGTTATTGCTACGTAGTAGCTTGATGGGAAGAAGACCAATCCCGACGGTGCCTGATGCGACATGGCAGAAGTGCCTGCACAAATCTGAGATTCTCTTCGGATTGTCAAACATTAATTCTTTGATTCAAGCGGAAGGAGAGCAGTGAAGGAAAGACATTGGTCTGCTTAACCGTCCGAATCGAACTTCTTCGCTACGTTGTTCCTATTCGATAATAAGGCCCAGGTACATTCTCTTCCTTTTTGACCTTCGCTTGTACCTAAATCTTGTTATCACTTATCTCCTTACCAGTCGAAATTGTCGTTGTGTGGTGAACTATGGCTCCTTACCATTGTTGCACGATCGAAGCTCTGTTAAAGGCTTTTTGGCCACTGACATTTTTAATGCTTCGCAATGATCGGAAGACTGACGAAGTTTAGGACGTCCCTTCGCTTTTTTCTACGGGAAAACTCTTTTGACCTATTTAAATGACTTTGAATTTGTCTCTCGGAAGAACAAAATCGAATCTATCGAAAACACACTGGTCAGGTTTCAAGCAAAGTTCTTTATAAGTCCACCTCTTGATAAATAAATGATAGCATGTTTCTATCCTTTTGATAAATATAAAAATAGCATCTTCCTTAACCGTGTTGCATGGTTCCTTCCCACTGTTCTCACACACCACTTTAGTACGTCAGACGTCGATGCATTCCCCCCCAACTGATTGTTTCGCCACGATAGCAAAATCAAGTCAACAACGATCGAGAGAATCGAGACCGTACACAAACATCTTCGCGGAAGCTTTTACTCTCTTTCCATCACTCTGGGAAAAGTATTTTAGTGCTCCAGTACACTACTACTACGTTATTGTAGCACCTGCGAAGCTCTAGTACCCTTGAGAAGGAGTACCGGTACTTTTTTCTCCGGGACCTTTGATGTGAGACAAAAGAAAAGAGACCGAAGGGGAGAATCAGATCATAAATACTTAGTAGGAAATTCAATACTGAAGTGACTGTGAAGACGACAAAATTACGGCATAGAACGATTCGCATAATAAATACACGAAACAACAACAAAATCATCAGAAACACTACTCTACCCAGCAGATATCGCCGAGAAGCGAAAGTCATACGTAGTACAAATCAACAGAAAGGCAAAACCGCCTTTGGCTCTTTCTTCTCAAAATACACGGTGGTAACTTACATCACATCTAGTAGTACTAGAGAATAGGTGAAGTAAGAATGTTGCCCAGCACCATAAGCTCCTCCATGGCGGCCCTTTTGCAACAAGCACAGCAGCGTCAGCAACTTGCCGCTGCGGCTAGCATGATGGCCAACTGTGGTAACTTTAACAACAAAAGCAACCAGCCTGCTGTCCCTTTGCCCAGTGCGCTGGAAGAAGAAGTTGGCCGCCGCAAGGCAATCATGGCTGGTACACCGTATAGTATCACCAAACAGTTCCCTTGGCGATTGCACGAAATGCTCGATTTAGTAGAAGAAGAGGGACTAGAGGAAATTGTTAGTTTCTTGCCAGATGGACGGTCTTTTAAGGTCCACGACCCTGCTCGATTTGAACAAGGCCTCATGAGACGATGCTTCAATCAAACGGTGAGTGAAAATGCTGGTACTCACGACTGGGATGAATGGATTTATCGTTTTCTTTTCACATGGATGGATAGGAGTAATCGTTTCGCATCATTATTGAGTGATTCACACATGCGTTCCTTCTCGTCTACCCTTCAGCGCTACAAGTCCTTTCAACGGCAACTCAACCTCTGGGGATTTGAGCGAAAGAACGATCCCATCTTTAAAATCAAGGGAACCTATTCTCACCCATGGTTCATTCGAGGCCGCAAGGACTTGACTCCCCTCATTGTGAGAGTGGGAGGGGGTGTAACCAAGTTCAAGAACGATTCAGAGCAGAAGACAGAAGAGGAGAAAAACCTCCAAGCCATTGGGGATGTGAAAGAAAAGGACGTCATCAAGGAGAAGTCCAAGCCATCCGATATCAAGTATACTGTGGAGCAAGCTGCCAATTCCCCTTCATCCACTCGTACAGTCGTTCCTCCTAAAACGAAGAAGGAATCCAAACAGTCTCCGAACTTTGAGCCTGCAAAGTCCCTTGGTCAAGATGATAAGATGATGGCAGGCATCAACACGATTGGCATGAGCAGTCTCTATAGTGATCTCCTTCAGAAGAATCCGACTGCTTCGTCGTCCTCTGTTGCTTCCTTCCTAGGAACCTTCCAAAATCGCCCTAAGTTGCCACTTTTTGGTGCCACTTCATCCGCCAAGACGTCTGGTGATGATAGTGCCAATTCTCTCGCAACTGTCATCTCGGCCTTGAATCATGCCGAAGCGATTGGCTGCCTCAATAGCAGCAATCCTGTCATGGACGTATCACGCAACAGTTCGACGACCAATGCAGGAGGCTCCGATGGCATTCTTAAACGCCTTAAGCAGCACCGTGATGAGGCAGTCAACCGTGCGGCTTTGATCGAAGAAGCCATGCGAATCTCGGCCGAACGAACCAGTGGAAGCCAGACGTTTGGCACCAACAATGAGAGAGTATCCGCTCGCGCAGCGCCCGTCAGCAACCATGAGTTATTGCAACAGTTCCTAAAGCAGCAACAACCGCAACAACAAGATCCACAATCGATTGCCTCAGCTGCCATCCGCGAGATTGCTAATCAGCGAACGGCACAACTCCAGGGATCGAGTGGAATGAGCAACGAAATGTTGCAACGCTTTCTATCCGAATCTGGAGCGGGTAGTGTCAATCTTGCTACCTTGATTTCCAAGAACAGTGGCAATAACAACAACGGGAACATGATGTTGGAGAAGCTTCGGTTGGAAGAAGGTATCCAAACTTTGATGAGGGAGCGCGTCCGATTGGAGGCAGCCGCCATCTTGGAAGAACGTGAACGCCGCCGATTGGAGTACCTGGCGGCAATTCAATTGTAAAGCAATTCAATGACCAAAAAAGAAAAATTTGTGATTTGCATTGGGTAAGTACGGCCATCGTACTAAATGAACGAAACCAGGGCGCTACAGAGGAAAGTAGCCACAATAGTACAAAAAAAATTAACTATAATATATATTACGTATTTTACAATGTCATGGATATCCAAAAGACGTTTATGTGCCGGCTGCCACTTTAGGACAAAAGAATGGAGTTCACCTCTCAATGCTTCTGGATGAAAATTTATATTTCTCATTTCTCCTCCACTTGGTCAAAACTTCTACGAGTAGCATTATTTCTTTCAGAAGTATCGCAACCTAAGGTAGACTACTCTACTACTGGGGTAGCTAGCAGGACAATTACCGGTAGCTCAGTAGCCATGATACCGGTAGTATTCTGAGCAGCAGTAGACTACCATCTGCTTGGACAGAGACAGTACTTATCAAGAAGGACACTGGGATGGCTAAATGAATGTTTTCAAAAGCTAAATCGTCCGTCTGTCATCCGTGTTTCTCACTGGTAATTAATAATGACATTCTAGAATATTTGATACAGCATCCGAATACCGGAGTAGGTACCGGTAATAACCTCGAGCGAACCAACGAATCAACTGGTATTCCTTGCTGCTAGCTAGTAGAGAGACTATTTTGGGATGCGGATTGGGGGGGGGGGGGGTTCATCCATTCAACACAACTTTGGAAGCGTGAAGCGAACAAGAAACTGAAAATAGGTGGAAATAACACTTCCAGAAATACATGATTCAAAACATAGTCTAACTTTTAAAGGCAGGTCACGTGAAAGTTCCTTGCACTGGTTGGTCCTTATTGTTGGCAGGACGATCTCGGCTGTTGCCTCGTTTGACAAGACTTGACGATCCTCCTTTTGAAGCGGTCGGTGGAACTGAAGAGAGAACTTGTGATCTTCCTCCAGGAACGATCGCGGGGTCGTCTGGATTCTCGTGTTCGCTGTTTTTCTCCTTGTTGGATGGAGGTAGCGATGATGACAAGGCCGATGGATCACCTATTGTTGTGTTCGTTGTGCCCAACTCTACATCTCCGTTTCCATGTGACTCTTCGTACGGAACGGCGTCAAACGTTTCATCCCATTCGAAACCCAAGACAACTTTTTGCATCCCCCTTGGAAATTCCACCGATAAGGGGAAAAACCAATGCCATGCAACTTCATTGGATTCCCCTCCAAACATCTCGTTGAACTCTTCCGTTACTCGTGAAAGTTCCGTACCAGCTTGTCCGACCCTATGAATGTAGAGAAATACATACTATTAGGAACGCATTGTGCATAAATCGTCAAATCATCCAGGACAAAGAATGGCCGTTCGAAATGTTTTACGTTTTACGTACCTCATTTTCATTCGAGCAATCTTGCTGGCATTCGTTTCAATTGCCTCCAGATTTTCATACAGCATGCACGCCGTGAATAAGAAGAAAACAACCGAAATGATCAAGAGAATTAAGCTGGAATAGGATTCGTTCCATCCGGTACATTCTTGAGCATATTTCTTGTCACGTGTGTCGTATGGAACAGGGAAGCCACAATGCCAGGTCCTTAGTCCAATCAAGCAAAGGGAGAAGAGGCACGAGACCATGGTATATCCCACAAACAATACAAAGAATTTGTGGTTCATGGCACCAACGGCATTTCCGATCCAGGGACAAAAATGATCAAATTTGACAATGCACCGACCGGTGACGCTGTCATGATGTGCTCGATTTGGTTTGAAATTGTCGTTGCATTTGTGGCATCGTCGGAGTGCCCTGTTGCGTTGTCCTTGTGTCGCCATCAGTTCACCGGATGCGGCTCGTTTGACAGTGACAAGCGGTCTAGCTCCCAGGGGAACAGCCCCGGGGTCTGTCGTCCATGCCATGAACAAGGATGTGATTGCGAGTACGACCGAAGGGACGTACAGCAAGACAAAGACGGCAGTCGCAACGAGTGATCCAGCAATCAGGTGCCATGCAATCACTGTAAAAGCAAAGGCATGGGCTGAAAAACTCATGGAAATTCCCAAAAACCCACAGGGGTCCAGAGAGAGCCATCGTCGTGCCTCAAATGACGTTCCGAGTCGTGCACCACATAGATCTTTCCTTCCTCCCATGTTTTGTATGGATAGAAATGCGTAATTAACAGTAAAAACACAGTGTAAATTGCTGCTTGTGTGACAGTTTGGTTGTCGTTTTTTCGGTGTTTTTGCTGCAATGGGTCAAGTGAACAAAGATCTGTTTCGTTATTGTACGTATACAATGTATAACGTCAGGCTAGAACACTGCACATGCAACACTCCTACTGGCAGGTAGGAGTTGCAATATCCTTACAATCGGACTGGAAAGGAAAAGTAGCAATAATTGTAGTGTATATAATATTACTGTAAAATATAGGGGGATTAAGACTAGCGGCAGTAGTAGTTGGTGCTGTCTAGACCATTCAAGGATGACGATGATTGTGATGTTGCTGCCACCTTTCTTTTACTTGTTGTTACTGTTATTACTACAGTATTACACTTTCTCTACACGATTGATCGCGACAGCATGATTGACACAAATGTTGTTTGGGGCGCGCCACGCGCCACACAGTCCACAACCACTCCGCAACGTCGAACTACGGTACTTACTGTGGTAGTCATAGGAGCTGTACGTTGGTTGATACCGTAAGAACGTATGACGTATTTCCAGTTACTGTCGTACGTCATGTTACAGTGAAATGCTGAAACGTTGTACCGGTACTTCAAGTACTACGTAGTACTACATAAGACTGAGAAAGAAGAATACACAAAATCGATCAATAAGAATATAAAATATTGGTTTAATTCGTACTGCAAAATTGTGTGTGAAAATTCGAAAATGCTGTTTTTGATCAGCTACCGGTACTGACTATGAGTACCGTACTACGGTACAGGTTCAGAAACAATGCACGCAAAAAAATACTCTTTGTTATTCATCAACAATGGAAGCAGACGAAGACCCGGTGCACGATCCAATGATGGATGAGATGGAGCATCATCATCACGAGGACGACGATGAGGAAGAAGACGATGACGACGATCATGCCATGATGATGCACGACGATGATCCCGGTCACCTCGATTTTTTTGACCATCAACCAACCAGTGTTGAAATTTTTGAGGTAGGTTCTTACGAAGGAATTTTGACCTACTGAAATCACGTAGAATTCACGCTGAAATCGTAAAGGAAAAGGCATTCGTTTTGCAGCGACAAAATGTCGTTGTGAGATTCCGTCAGGAATAAAGGAGTTTCAGTGGGGACGTTTGTTTGCGGATGAAAACAAAACAAAAAATCAAACATTCCATTCCATCATCATCTTGATCATGGAGTGTTCTTCTCCCAGTTCCTACCACTGGTGCTAGTTGTTGTTGTTGTTGTTCCATCCACAGAACGATCTGTTAAAAGAGACATTATAACATGCAAACGGGCGACGTATAGTAATGTCTCCTTGCTCGTACGTTCATTCTAAAAGCAAGAGATGATGGCGCTCACTTGCTAGCAGGCGGCGACAAAGAAAGAAAGGCTGAACAGCACTTGTTCTGTTGTCTTTTTGATGGATCATTTGCATCTTCTCTAAAACCACGGTATCTCAAATGTCCTTTTGTTTTTTCCCTCTTCTGATTGGTGCTCTGCATTTGTCTACTATTCATCGTCTGTTCAACTACTCTTGTGCAGATGAAACGCGCCTCCAAGCGTCCTTCGGAATGGTTAAAATTGCTCTGCAAAGAGTGGACCGAAGAAAACCTTCAACTGGTGGAATCAATGGATCACAAGTTCCTTGAATTCAAACCGTATCTCAAGGGATTCTTGACCAGTCAGCTCTTATGTCGCTTATGTATACCATCTACCACTGGTGGCAGCGTCGTCGTCGTCAACAATTCGGACGGATCGCTCACTTCCAGCAACAGCAATAACCCGCCCTTTGACTTTTGGAA
This sequence comes from Nitzschia inconspicua, assembly GCA_019154785.2. Taxonomy (NCBI): domain Eukaryota; phylum Bacillariophyta; class Bacillariophyceae; order Bacillariales; family Bacillariaceae; genus Nitzschia; species Nitzschia inconspicua. The sequence continues at coordinate 788,339 of JAGRRH010000012.1, forward strand.
GATTCTCGATGTGAATGATGAATTTGACAAGGCGTACATTATCGCCCAAGTCGAAAAGTTTTGTTCTCTCTATCAAATTCGAAGTAGTGTGGAAATGCACCCACCTGCTCCTCCCATGCTCGGTATGGTGCCAGGCACCGCGACGGCCACCACGCCGGAAGCTGCTGCGGCAGCAGCGGCCGCGGCTGTTGCGGCGGCAAACGGGCATTATTTGTCTCCCGAAACGACAGCCGCTGCCGTTGCTGCCGCACAATTTGCTGCCAAGGCCGGAGGGACCCATTCTCCCATCCTCACGGCTGCAGCTTCCAATCGTCACAACAATGACAACAACAACACCGTCGCGACGGCGGCGGCTTCGGCGGTCGATGCCGTCTCCAAAGCCCAACGCATCGCCCGTGATGCCGAACGTGCCTTGGATCTAGAACGAAAGCAGACGGCCAAGCGAGAACAAAAGCGGCAATCGCTAGAACGCAAAATGGAAAAGCAACGCGAACGGGAACAAATGCTCATCAAGAAACAAGCGGAACGACTCGCACGCGAGGCGTCACGAGAAGAAAAGCGAAAACGAAAGTTGGAACTGCGTGAACAACGGGAACGATTCGCCCAACAACAAAAGGAAGCGGCCTTGAAACGAGCCGCCGAGCTGGTTGCCAGCAATCGAGTTCCGATCGAAATCACACGTGGCGCCACAGCGGCAAAAGAAGCGGCTCAAAAGGCTCTGGAGCAATTGGGCGCTACAACAACTGGTCCCATCACTCCTGCGGTAGTAAACAGCCCACAACCGGTCGTCGCGGCGGTGCCATCGCCGGATGCTGCCCTAGTGCCGGAGCCCAAGAAGCATCGATCGGCTATCATCGTTTCAACGGCCAGTGATTTGCATCAAATCGTCACTCACTCCAAAAACTTGTGGGCCAAGTACAATGCCATTGCCAAGGAGCACAACCAAAAGGTGAACTGGGTTACTGTTGCCAAAGAGCTTGGCATCCACGTGAAGGTCCGCGAAAAGTATGCCCGGATGCACAGTCGGGCCGAACAACGTGGCTTTGACTGGATTGCTCACGGACATTGGAAGATCAAGGACCATCCGGAAATCTTTGTCGAACCGACGGCGGCGGAACTAAATGCTCGCATGCCACCCCCACCACGGGACGCCACAAGGACAGTGCTCATTTCGGACCTGGACGATCCCAAGGCTCCACACCCGCAAGCACCTCCACAAATGAAAGCGGATTACGACTACATGCCTGATTCCCATTCTGGAGATGTATCTGTGGTCGATCCATCGTCATCGCATACTGATCACCATGCCATGGGCTCGGATGCGGCAGCCGTTGCAGCTGCCGCAGCCGTGGTTGATGCCACTGGTGTTGGAACCCACATGGCCACAACTAATTTGGGTGCGCGACATTCGTCCTCTGGTTTAACTCACGATCATACAGGCTTGGCCACTGATACTTACGTTGCGGACCCGACAGGAGATGGCAGCGGTGGAACAATGGGATCTACGGAGCATGGCGAGGTGACCGTGTAGCATGTTGGTTTGTGATAGTTGCAAGTTAAGGTTGGGGATTTGGGAATTGTACGCATCTCTTGTGGCGAATGAAGACGTAGCCTAGTACGAAGTACCTACGGTAGTCAATTTGAAAAAATAATAATGGTCTTTGATTTTTTGCATTGAAGGTAACTACGGTAGAGCTAGACTACCAGGAACACATCATGTAGATAATCTCCATCTATCACGCACTCCGTAGTGACATAGCTAAAGGAAAAGTATAGAGGGAAGATTTGCTTTGAGATGCAGGTCTATTATCAAGGTTTCTCTATAATTTGTGTCATGATGAATCGATCTATTCTACAACTGTTGCTCTTCTTAACAGTCTTTCATCACAACGCCGCTGAGACGCAACTTGTGTTTGCGTTCCCACAAAAATCGCAGCCACTTGCCATGATCTTCTCTTCGAACGTAATCAAAAGGAGTGTAGCCCCGTGCATCCTTCAAAAGTACGTGTTCCGGCGCGGCATCCAACAACATGTCCACCACATCAAAGGCTGGCTCTGTCGTCCAACAGGCATCATGTAGGGCCGTTCTATGATAATCATCGCGGACAGCCGCTACATTGATCTTCATGTCTTGCAACATGTACTTCACCAAGGAAGTGTGGCCACGATGGCATGCGATGTGCAAGATGGATTCGCCAAACTTGTTGCAGGCATTGCCTTTGAGCGTGCCATTGCGATGCATCTTCTGGATTGTGTCCAAGTTGTTGCGGCGTACGGCCGCAACTACCTCATTTTGGTAGGATTCGATCACTTCCTTGGTGGGTGGCTGAAACTTGGAAATAGCTTGTGCTTGGAGCGATTCTACGTCGCCATGGCCATTCGCCTTGAAGGCGGCTCGGGCATAATCGGTAGGAGTGATGCTCAACAAGATGCTGGCTATCTCTTGCATGTTATGTCGTTGTTTCTTGAGCTTACGTGTTTGAACCGTGGTTTCCTCCTGATCAAGCTCAACAGTAGCAGATTCGTTCTCAAACGAAGCGGTAAACGATGGACCTACTACGCAAGATGATGAGGAACGTCGTCTCTTATGTAAAGGAGTTGCCATCAGTATTTTTGTCCCTGTGCACATTCTATGAAGTTGAGTGATAGTTCTGTTTGTTGGTACTAGTGATGCTATAAAAAATTGGAGGGGTACTTTCCAGTTTTTTCAACGTTGGTTTGATTTTGTGTGAATCAAACGCAGGGCTGTTGCTTTCCATCGGAAACAACTTCGTGAGAAATGATGGAATCGTTTTCTTTTCCTTCGGTGGTCAAGAACGCCACGGCTATCGGAAAATAGGAACCGCTCAATCATTAAATACAACCTACCGGTACCGGTAGTACGACTGCTACTACCTGTACTCTAGTCGTAGCTAGCGAGGTGAAAGGTGAAACCGGCTTTCATCGTCATGACAGACGATCATTAATTGTGATGTGGCAATGTTGATGACCGACAGTCAGGACGCGCAAAAGATACCTTTCGTTAAGTTAAGTCTGGGGAGGGACCTATCGTTCTCTATCCCCCATTGTTACACTGTAAATTTTCTCCGTGTTTCGAAATGCGACGTCGGTCGTTGATGATGATACACGTCAAACCTCGTGGCACATCATGACCTTAAATAATATTTGATTCGCTGGACACACTGCCAGCGAAAGGATGAGAAAAACACTACGGAGTACGTAGTACCGGAGTAGTATTTAGATGTTCATTCATCAAAATCGAAACAAGCGTTACTTTCAACATGGGAGTGACTTTTTCGGTAGTAGAGAAAGAGCCTGGTATTTTTGTTCTAATAGGTGTACTCCGTAGTAGTTTTCGTCGTCGTTACAGTTATTAGTGCATTCTTCTTTGGTTGATTCCCTCGTATTCACTGCTGTTTGATAGATTCGTCATCACGCACTGATGATGATGTGCTGGATGAACTTTTCCCCCGTGGCACAGAACAATGACAAATACAGTAAAAAATCACAATCTTTTCGTTTGAAAAAGTAGTGACTGTGAGTTTGTTGGGACTGTGAGTTTGTTGGGTCGGCGTGGTTGGAGTTGACAATTGAGCCGTCGTTGTCTCTGCTGGAAAATGACTACCGTAGGTAGGTACCGGTACTATGTAGCTGGTACAGTAGTAATAGATGTCGGTTCTTCAGCTGAGTCCTGCAAAACATGACATCAGCGTCATCTCCAAAACGCCACCGTGTCTTCTTCTGTCATCTTTTTGCCCATGTCAGTCCAGCGATGACATCTGTCGGCATCGTTTGGCCATGCCAGTCTAGTGACGACAGCTGCTGGCATCTTCATCAACCTGAGAGCTTGAAATTGGGATTTGTCTTGTCAAAGTTTCTGAGAAGGATTCTCGTCCGGAGAACGAATCATTCCATACTCCTTCGGTATTACCGTACTACGTATTATCATCTACCGGTACTTCATACGTAGTAGTACGAACCACGGAGTGGAAAATACGGAATACTAGACTAATTACTTAGATTAGTATGAGGTAGATCGTCTACGACAGAACAGAGGAAAATTACCAATTTTATGGGCTCGTTGCGGCACCTTCTTTCATCGATCGATTCCACGAAGTCTGAAGAAACGTCATCCTGTTCTTTTCCATCTAGTATTCAAAATCGGTTGGGTCAACTAGAACCTGCTCTAGCCGTCATTTCTACGTCTCCTTCATCGTGAAACTTTGCTGTTGCTTTTCTTCGTACTCCCGCAAGGCCTTGCTCCAAAATGCCTCGGCTTTGGCAATTCCGTTGTTCTCCTTTTCAAGATTTTCGCACGTCATGCAAGCAGCGGCGCAGCCGTACTTGATAATTTCATGGTCGGCAAAATCCTCACAGTCGGTCGCCAGGGAGAATCGGGCACACTTGGGATGGGCCATTTTACAGGCCTCGCGCAATTGCTTGTTTTCCAAGTTCGAAACATAATGTCGTACTTCTTGAACCTTGGCCCGAAGAAGATGAAACAAATGTCTGTCGTCCTCCATTCCAGGTGCTTCTTGGGGCAGTCCCAAATTCAGTGACATGTCGCGTTCGTCCAAATGAATGTCACAGACGTTGCAAGCCTTTGGACAAAATTCCACAATGTAGGCGGCATTAATATCGAATCCCCCCTTCTTGGAAGTCCAAATGCCGTGGCTGGGATGTGTTTTTCGGAATGAGAAAAAAGCGTAAAATAGTTGTTTGGTATTCATGCAGAAAGAGTGAAGGAAGAGCAATCGAGAAATCAGGATAGAACAGACTGTTAAGCAATTCCGTAGAATGTCAGAATCTCCTTCTGTCCCCTTTTCTCCACCTACCATTTTCCATTGTCGGCCCACTCTTGACAACTATGAAAGGCGTTGGTGCACTTCGATTGGAGTTGGATCTCTAATGCATCAGCCTCGCAGATGCCACAGGTTTTAGCGCAATGTTCGTTCATGTACGCTGGATTTTTCTTGCTGCACATACACAGTTAAAAAAGCACAAAAGTTTGGAGTGAGATGAACGAAACATTACTAAGTCGATCGAATTGATCAATACACCATTGATAAATGGCAGATACGTACCACTCCCCAAACCACTTCCATTCACGACATTGTGTGGAAGCTTGTAAATCTCTACACCGGGGCGTATCGTTGTTGGCAACAACGACGGAAGAACAAGCCGCGAACAAGAAGAATACAAGACGTTTGGTGAACTTTGTTGTCATGTTGATGTTGCTTTTTTTCGATTGAGAACAAGCCGTGGCGAATGGAGTTGTTGTCACTTTTTAAAAGTCAACAGGTACTTACAGTTACGTATTCTGTTGGTAATAAAGAGTTCATTCAGGCATCAGAGGAGGCAAGAAAGAAAAACATTGGTGTCGTCGTTTTCAGTTTGCGATCGTTGGGATTTTGAACCGCGCCGGCCTTGCCTCACATTCTTTGAGTAACCTTGTTATGTACTAGGGTATGAACATAATCATAACACCTTCAAGTCATCACTCTTTTGGTCGCCAGTCGCCAGTCATCATCTCTCCAACGCACGGATGAGAGAATGGTCGTGGTTCTCATCAAGACATCCGCCGAAATTGAAAATACGGTACTGCTGCTAACAAAGCATGAAAAGTCTTCCATCGTCTCAAAGTTACAGACTAGAGTAGTAGAGCTAGATTTTCATGTCCTCGACGTACATAGATCAGGTGAGACATTGAGATTTAAGACCCGAAAGGTATGCATACTTACAGCAACGGAGAATAATCGTCATTCTTTCAAGGGGGACACTGTGGGTGAACGGAACGAGAAGTCAAACCGACTGACAACACGGACATACGTTGAGGATTGGAACGAACCCCTGTGTCGACCAACAACATGACACCAACGTCGTCAGCTTCTTCGGTCACGTCAACATCATCCTCATCTACTACCAATGCCTACCTATCGGCGTTGACACGGGAACTCTTAAGTTTGTGCCTCCAATACACGACCAGCGATGGGAGTTTGGCAACTGGTGGCTTGGGAGTTTGGACCTATCTTCAGTATCAACAGGCATGTGTTGCTGTTTCTGGAGAGGACGATCCATGGCGGATGCTATCCGCTGCACGAGATGCCGCTTTGGATGCACTGAGAGCCTTGGAAGGAAATGAAGATGGTGCTTCCTGGAACATTTATACCATCGGCAACAACAAGAACAACAACACTTCCATGAGTCTGCACACTAATCCACAGATTGGATGTCACGCCATGTTGGCAGCCATCTATCATCAGCTATTGCAAATGACAAACGACAATCCCGAAACTCTTAACCAGCAACAAGAATATCGTCAGTTTGTCCAATATCACACACAACAAGTCTTGTCGATTCTGCAAACCACATCAGATTGTCGAAACGACTCGTCGGTATGGACAGGAATGGCTGGTGGGATCCAAACCATTCTGTTTTTGCGACAGCACACCCACAATCCTTACTTGGGACAAGATCTGGTGCTGAACTATGCACAGCAATTACTGATACAAGGACGGGCCGCAGCGCTAGAGTATCAACGAAAGATTTCAACGGCCCTTCCTCCTCACGTCACTTCCAGTTCGTTTCCAACCTTACTCTGGAAGACGTCCCCCGAGATATCCCAGGACCAACCATTTGAATACGACTTGGGAATGTCCCATGGACTAGTAGGAATTTTAACAACCCTACTTGCCTTGACCCGGGACGAATGGCAAGCCGTTGAAACTGTTTCCGAGTACGACATGCATGCTGACACGTTTCGACATGCCCGTCAATACATTAAACAAACCGTTGATGCCTTGCCACACCTTGCTTGTCACGTATCTAGTGGCAATCTTCGAGCACAACTCGATAACGTCTTGCAAGAGGTTGACCGGCAGGTCAGCGTAGCATATGGAGCGCCGGGCCATATTTTGTTGTTATTGAGCGCCAATGCCTTCTTTCAACAGCCGCAATATTTGCATCAAGCTCGACATCTGGCGGACGAAGTTGTTTGGGCGAGACGCATCGTTTGGTCCAAAACCTCCAAAAGTGGACTGGGACTATTGCATGGCATATCGGGGAATGCCTATGTCTTGCTGCAGCTGTCACAAGCTCTTGCCGACTACGACGACGACGGTTCCAAAATTTTCAGATCCCGCGCGGAACACTTGGCACGACACGCTGTGCAGCATTGGAGAGAGTTGTTGGCCATTTCCTCCTCCGCAGCAGCAGCTGTCTTGATGGGCAGTGGTCAACAACATTCCTCGTTGTCAAGCACAATGCACTCGCCGTATAGTCTCATGGGAGGGCTTGGTAGCTTGGTTTCCTTGTTAATTGATTTGAATCATTTAGCTTCCAATGTTCCTGTCAAATTTCCCCTTTTGTATCAGTATCCCTCTCATGTTTCGGAAACAAGATATGCCAAGACTCCGTCCAGGATGTCACAGAAAAGTCTTGTTGATACAAGGCCTTTGCCGACATTCAAGTACGACACCGACCAAAGTGTTCCACCAGTTCAGTTTGCTTCCAATATGACCCGTAATCTACCATCTCCTCAACGAAATCAACGTCAAAATCAAGCGGCTTCACCTGCACCAAGGGAGCCTATTCGTTGTCAACCATCATCTGGAAACGCAGAGTCTACCATGTCGCCCACAGATAAATGCAAGGCTCCCGTCCCGTCCAACAAGGTTGATGCTCTTGCTACAGAGAAGACTGACGAACAAGAAGATCGCAAAGCAAGCATTAATGGCTTTCAAGAGAAAGAAGCTCTTATTTCAAGAGTCAAGATACCTACCGGTCAAGTAGTTTTGATGTTGGACGAAGAGGACCATCACAAAGCACCGTTATCGAGGGGCAGCACAAACTTAGAGGACAACGACGAAGCCGAATTCCCTTTGCCACAACCAGAAGATGTCCCCAACGAAAGATATTTGCGCATGCAACTGTCCCTTGACGACGATAATCTGTACGAGTCTGAGGACGGCCGACGGCAACATTCAAACCCGCCTCTATTGGACGAGGAAGACCACAGGATGGCAAAAAAGAAGCATGAATGGACTGCACACGACGACAACTTCGATGAATTTCAGGAATCAACCGGCCAAGAAGCCCCTGATCAGAGATTCCTTCGTTTGCAGGATTCTGACGACGAAGGTAACATGGAGCAGTTTTATGCGCATGATGGATCTGCATTAAATCCCAATGCTCTAGATGACGAGGGCCATGTGATTTCATCGGGAAAACAAAAGAATGGGTTCATTCGAGGCCACGAAGCCGCTGGAATCTCGGACTTTGCAAACGCAGACAAAGACGAGAAGCCCGACCAGCGATTCCTCCAAATGCAAGACCCTGACATAGAAGGTGATGATTACTACGTATCAAACACAAAGTTGTCAAACCCCCGTTGTTGGATGAAGAAGGACACCCAGGATCTGATCTCACCCATACTAATGTAGATTTGGAGGATGTGTCGGAATTTCAAGGACCGGAAATTGATGACATGCCTGATGAAACCTTCTTACAAAGGCAAGATAGCTATGAAGCTATGTATTATACAAATAACGGAGCAAGCCAGAACAAAGGCCTATTGGATGAAGAAGACCTGCTTCGAAACAATCGTCGAATCATCGCCAGTGCTAGGGAGGAAGCTGAGACAGACGAAGAAGAGTTCGTGGAATCCGGCCACGATGATATGCCAGTGGAGGATTACCTTCGCAGTCAAGACTCTGCGGATGAAATGTTCTTCCGATACGATGGAAAGGAAAATCCTCCGCTACTGGACGAGGAAGCGCATTACTCACCAACTACGCAGCCCAGAAAACAAAATTCGAGTGAATTGTCCATGTCAGATGAGGAATTCAGCGAGCAAGACTACAATTTTGAATCCTACAGACCCCCAGTTCCGATGTCATCAAGCTCACATAGCACCGAATATGGATTTCTTCTTGAAGAAGAAGGGGATGGCGATGAGTTTCAAACAGCAGATGTGTCTGACGAACCAAATCTCGACTTTCTGCAGGGAAACATGTCCGTTGATGAACTTTCGATAGAAAGTGTCCATCGCCACCACCAGGAGAGTGCTGTACAACTTGACGATAATGGGCACCAATCAATGGATATGGTATTCCTTGAAACAACAGGAGAACAGGATGAATTCGACGAATCTGACGAATTTGGTGAAACCGATGTAAATGAAGTGGCGGACCCCCGATACCTGTCCAGACAGGATTCTGCCAATGCACAATACTTCGATCATCACAAGGATCAAGAACGACTGTTGGAGGCAAAAACGAATGTTCGACTACTGGCAAAAGATTCAGCCGACCAAGCAACACAGAAACTGACCGACACGACGGCTGCGCAACGGAACAAAGAAAGTAAGATTACGGAAGGGGTACGTCAAAAAGTGTTTCCCACGCCTACAACTCCCTGCAAGAAAAAAGGGAAAAAGGCAGACTTCAAGAATTCTTCTCTCGTGCGCGGTACTCCAGTACGCAGTATGGAAGCTGCAACTGCTGCTCTATCAACCTCCTCTCGCGCTGCCAAGCCGGAACTTTCACCGAAGTCGTATTTGGACCTTGCCAGCAGTTGTTTCGAAAAGGCGATTGGACAAGGAAGTCTTCTAAATGGCGGAATAGGAATATCCGTTTATTTGCGAATCAAGTTAAGTGAATTGGAGACGGATCCTTCGAAGAGCGAAGAACATCTGAAAACGGCACTGAAACATGCGCAGCGTGCTGTCGATGACTCGATGTTCGATGACGGTGGTGGACTGCACCTGAGTTTTATATCAAACGATGCTCTCGGCGCGCAATGTCTTCTTGTATCGATTTTCCGTCGCCTAGGAAAAATTGACGACGCTCAAAATGTTGCTCGTACAGTTCTCAAGATGCTAGAGGACCTTCTCGCGTCGGACGAGAAACACGACTGCTCAGTTTTGTTTGGGTTGGCCGGAGCACTTCAAGCAATTTGGTTTCTACGAAATGAATTAAGCGATATGTCGTTTGGTAGTGATTTGGCTTTAACCGTCAGCTCTGCCATCCTTCTAAATGGCCTAGAGCACAGTGAAAAAATCCGTACAAGTTCTTTGCTGATGTGGGAATGGCACGGACGTTCTTTCCTTGGAGCCGGAACTGGAGTCGTGGGCATTCTCTATTCAATCCTCGGGCATAACGAAGAGGAATGGGACAGTTTAAATGAATATCTCCCAAGAGTCTTCGGCGTATTGCGACAATGCATCGACAGTTTGACGGAACATGTCCTAGAATCTGGAAATTTGAAAGCCGCTGTCGACGGTTTTGAAGAGGATAAATCAACGGATTGGACACACGGTGCCCCTGGATATTGTCTCTTATTACTCAGGGCTTACCAAGTGTATGGCGACGTGAAATATTTAATCCAAGCAAAGCACATGGGCGAAGAGGTCATCTGGCCACGACGGATGCAACGAAGGGGTCTGGGACTGTCGAGAGGAGTGTCGGGGGTTGCATACGTGTTATTGGCTCTGGCACGAGTGGATACCGAGAATTGCGCTCTGTGGCGGGCTCGTGCAATGAAGATGGCCCAATTGGCTTTTGCAGACTTGGAAGAGCTTCAGGAAATGTCAAAGAATCCAGACTCCCTTTTCGAAGGAACAGGCGGTCTCGTATCGCTCCTCATTGATATGGAACTTTCGGCGTCTGATGTATACTTTCCTTTTTTTGAGTACCCTCTTTCGCTGCCTTTTTCAAAGAAACCAGAAAAAAAGAGAACAGCAGAAAAGAAAGCTGTTGAAACACAGCCCTCTCACGAATTGCACAAGACAGCTACTAGTGCAGCGACGGCGATGCTTGCTGAAGAAAATCACAAAGGATCTTCTGTTCCTAGCCATCAACGAAAGGCTACACCGCTTCCAGCCAAAGATCACTCTGCATCTGTCACAAGGACAGTCACTACCGCTGGCACAACTTCAGCGAAATCTGTGATGTACAAAACTCCGCCCCGACCGACCGGCACTCTTGCTATCAGTCCCTTGACCGAACCATCACCAGGCCCTCCTTCACAGTCTACATACCCGCTAACAAAATCAAAGACTCTCTCGCGACGACAACCAACACAGGTGGAAAAAGTGCGACAACTGGAGCGAAAGGATAATCACCAGCGACTGTCGACGAAAGTCTGGCCTCCTCAAGTCAAACGCCATATATTTACCCATCCCCTGAATGTACCGTTGGCAGATCAACCAACCGCGTCGTGGCTAGCAAAACTCCAATCGATGGATGGTTCAGTGGACAGCATGGAGAGCTTTGATATTTTCACGCGTGCCAGTATCGAGTGGCGCCTACGAGCCGAGGCCTCTTGGTTGAAAGTGAACGGAGAAACGGAACCAAGCCGACGGGTGCATCTAGAGAAACAGGACAAGAATTCACCAGTTTCTACGAAGAAGCCATTTCGTCGTCCAGATGGAGTCTTTTCGCCATCTTCGTCCATCCATCGCCGCGCCGATGAAAGTTTGGACGAGAAGATGGCCCACGTCATGGAAGAACTGAGCGAACGATTGGAGGACATGGAAATGATCATGTAGAGTTTATTCACAGTCAACGTAGTATTGCGAACATGGGGATAATATATATTTATTCTTATGATGTGTGTGTATACGAAGAGGAAGCTCCGGTTTTGCAGTCCTTGCTCCATGGAATCACAATGATTTGCCGCATCGCTGAGAAATTGATCCCCAACGCCCTTCGGAGGAGGTGCAGGTGACTGTGTCACCCATGTTGGGATGTGTGCTATCGTTTTTGAAAGCCAACGCAATCGATGCTCGTGGGATTCGAAATTGTTGACGTTTGTCATGTGTGGTACGATGTCTCTATGGTGTGACACAATGCAACTGGAAGCAGCCATAAACGGAGCGTGACATGACAGTTTCCAGCTCGTAGACGAAGATGTTGCGCCGGCTGCTTCATTTCTGCCATCGTCGCGGGACGCTTCTCCTGGCCGTTGTGGTGTTTCTGTGGCACATTTATGATCTTCAACAGTTCGATCAGTGGGCAACTGAATTGCTACAAGGGCAATACGATCGAGGCCATCGACCATGGGATTCCCACGTTCTGCTTCGGGAACAGCTCCAACCTACTATCATCCTTCCTCCATCCGAGCCCTTACGATATTTCTCAAATCCAGAGAATCTGGATAAGCTCATTTCCCTGGGACCGCACTTTTTGACGACTGTAAGTGGCTGTCGCATGGCTCGATGGGTCTATCCTACCACCACCAGAAAGAACCGGTATCGCGACTGCCAAGGTGCTCCCAAAGACAAGATGTTAGTTCCAAGGCATCGTACTTTTGACTATCTTCGTCCGTTCGACACTATTTACGTGACCATTCAGAAACTACCAAGCTTTGTGGAAACCGTGTTGCCATTCTTGCAAACGGACGTGGTGATCATGTCGGGTCAAGTGTACAAGATGCCTTCTCTGGAGGATTCCGTGGTCCACCGTCTGATACACCACCCTCGAATCGTGCGTTGGTTTTGCCAAAATCTTGACATACATGTACAGCCGCAAAGGCACAATTCATCGAAGGTATCTCCCTTTCCGTACGGGCTCAAGGAGACGACTCACAAACACCATGCCACCGACCAAGAGGCACTTCAGGCCTACCGGGACGTCTTTTTTCGATCTCTCCGGTCGAGTCGACGACCGCGAGTCCGTTCCGAACAACCATCGTGCAAGATTTTTGTGGGGTACCTTCATCCCTGGCCGGAACGTGTATCCAAGAAGATTCCGGGAACCGATGCATTAGCTCTACCACAGTTGAAACCGGTCGACTATTACCAACAGCTGTCACGGCACGATTTTGTTCTATCGCCCAATGGCGACCGACCGGAATGTTACCGTCATTACGAGGCCTTGGGATTGGGTGTGATTCCTATTACAGAATTGGACCGAGCGTATTATGGGCATTTGCAAGATGGGCCTGTCATTTATGAGACGACCGACTGGAATATCACCCATTTGGAAGGATTTTGTTGCAAGTGGAACGTTGAGCAACGACGTGGTTTGTCGTTGGGAGGGACTGTTCGCAACATGATTTTGGAGGAATATTGGATGGAATATGTAGAGGGACAGGTGGGTATGTCATTGCAATGGTGGGACCGAGAACGGAATTGTTCCACGACACTACGGGAATTGACTGTGAAGATCGCAAACGGACAGCAGTAGAGCATGATCCATGATTGATTGATCAAACAGACAAGACAAGACAATGCAATAATAACTCTCTTACTTTATATATTATGTTGACTGTTTTCATATAATAATCATAATAATATTATGATTTATTCCCAACTTTTTTTTTCTTCTTTTTTTTTTCTGCTGCTTTTGCTGCTGCTGGACTGATGGTTTGATTGTGTGTAATTGTGTGTTTGTTGGAATTGTGATATTAGTATTAATCATCCCGTCGTCGTTTGGTGGTCAATAGTTTGCGACGATGACGTTGAATGGGTTTGTACACCATGACGACCGTTGTTAGAATGAGGATACAGCAGATGGCCAACAATACGTAGTTGATTCCTGCATCGGGTCCGGCAACGACGGCATCTCCTCTCGAGGACCGACGTGGTCGATGGATCCGATCGGCGACTTTATCACGCAACTTTTTGATGTTCTTGACTCCCTGTCGTACGAGTTTGACTCCCCGTTTCTTTTCCAACACGTATTGTTCGTACGCTATGATGGCCGACATGGAATGTTGGACGTAATCGACCCGGACGTTCGATTCCTCTTCTGGATCTTTGATGGGATACCGTTCGGGAAGTCCACCCTGCATGTTGTTGATGGAACTGAGTTCTTGTGCGTCCAATAAGAACTTGACACCATATTCGATGATTTCTTCGATCCGTTCACGGAGGGGTTGGGCGATATGTTCATCTTCTCCGATGTACATTTCCGATTCACGGATGAAGGTAAGGGCTGCCAACAACCCTTCCAACCGTGTCGATGTGGGACAGGTCCGTCGGTCATAGGTCATACAACCACCATGTTTGGCAAGTCCGGGGAGGGTGACGGCATCGGCCAAACTGGTAGCGACTCGTACTCCATGATTGTACACGAGCCAATATTCCATATCGGAATCGTAATGTTCGAGGAGTGGTAGTAACTTGGCGGTGGCCAAGAGCGCCCAATGGTCCGGTTCGATATCACGGAGGGGTTGGTTTCGTCTCAAACTTTCTAGGTACAAGAAGGTCTTGGTAGCAACAATCAACCATTTTTCTTGTTGTTCCGTGTCGAGTTCTGCCAACAGTGTCAATCCGAGTGCAGCCTCTCCGGGATAATAGAGACTTGTCCAATCGTCGTTCTTTCCGTGTTGGTACGAATACTTGCAAGTGAAGCTTCCATCGTCGGGATGTTGCATGTACGAGATGAAATTACCGAGTTCACGGAGCGTTTGGATCGATGTACTACCCGGTCGGATACGTTCGAGATGTACGAGTGCGATCAATGCCAATCCGGCACCACCGAGTTTGGCGACATCGGGTGGTGATTTGGGATCGTCAAAGGACTCTTTCTCCCACGCGGCGATCATGTTGGGTAGGTTCTGTCCCGGATGATCCACATCCGGAACGGGAAGTAGGGCATCCGTCTTGAGATACCCGATCCCACGTTGTATGGCATACAATACATCGTCTCGGGGGGTACGATGATAACTCAATCCCAAACTATAAATGGCACCGTTATGTCGCAACAGATTGTAATCGTCCTGTTGGTTGTCCGCATTCCAATAGTTGTTGGTAAGTACGAGCGGTTCCTTGAGACTTTGTTCGTAGGTGAACCGTCCCGGAAACATCGGATCTTGTTGTGCCGTATGAGAGACCCGAACAAGGTAATCCGTTGCTAGATTGATGTAGGTGTTGAGTTCTTCCATGGTGATGATCGGTCTGGATACCGTGTTTCCACCTCCGGCCGTTTCTTTGGCGTGTGCAACAACGGCAACCGTAGTAGTCGTCGTCGTGGTCGTCATCAACAGTATCGATACCAATAGTAATTGTAGCAGTTGTTGCAACATTCGGAACATACAACAACATGGTGATGACGATACTGTTGTTGCTGTTGTTGTTGTTGCTTGTGTGGTGCTGGTCATGATGCGAGACAATGCCATGATGATCGATATCCAATGTACCTGCCTACTGTGGGTTGGTTGGTTGATGACTGTCTGCAAGACTAATTAAGTGACTGATGACACACAAAAAAAGAGTCCACTTGTATTTGTAGTAGGTAGGTAGGTAGATAGATAGATGGAAGAAACCAACAAGGACTAATACTAATAGCCTACCACTATTAATATTATGATGATGATGATGGATGGGTGCGGGTCAACGATAATATTATTATTATTATCTCTGACTGTGAAGTGCAGCAGCGTGATCAATCTCTTGCATCTTTCATCATTGCATCACATCAAATCGACGACAGCATTGGATGTATCATACGACTTATTTACAGTTATAACTGTTAATAAAATTCTGAAAATTTCCAGCCGTTGCGATTATGGTACAATAGGTACCAACTTACGATACTGATTTCTATACTAACATACGAACATAATAACCACCTATTATAGTACTACTCCGTATCTTATATATATTATTTGAACAGAACAACCACCACTCTACTTCCTAATAGAGAGTAGCTACTATCATAGAGTAGACCTACCTACCTATCGTAGTCTATCTTCTTTTTCAGTTAATGCTGTACTGTCGTACTACACCACAAAATGATACGAAGTCACTGTTAATGATGACGACGACAATGACGACGATGACGACGACGATGATGATGACCGCAACGAGTACTGTCAGTACAACTACTACTAGTACTGCTAGTACAACCATTCGTCGACAAGAGTTACGACAAAGAATACAACATCCCCGAAATCAACGACAACGAAGACGACGACGACGACAACGACGACGGCGAATGTCATCATTATCACTACAACAACTGTTTCGTTCCCCTTTCGTATTACACCTGTTGTTGACCCTATTGCAGTGGATATTGTGTCGTCGGACAATTCATGGAATGACCATAGACAAACAGTTGGACTGTCAACCCACCGACAACGGTGATATTGTATGTTCCTTTCGTATTGTCAGTTCTCAGTTGGATAATCCTCCTGCTGATGATCATACTGATGATCATACTGATGATGCTATAAAACAATTCCTGACAACATGTGTCGACGATGTTTGTATGTACACACATGTCACGGTTCGAAAGACTAAACCAATCATCAAAAAGGAAATCCATAACAACAACAACAACCGCAACAACCACAACCACAACAATTGGAATGAAAATAAGAATAAAAGAAAGACGAAGGAGCAAAGGAACGACGAACATGACGATGATGATGATGATGATGAAGAAGATGATGATGATGACAACGATATCCGTCCTGTCACTCATCAACAACATCAACAAAATAATGAACAAAACGAAAGCGTTCTCCATATTGGATCGGCCTCGTATCATCCACCCTATCATAATTACGGATCAAAAGTACAAGCCGTCTTGAAACGATATCCAAAATACGACAATCACAAAATCAAAGACGACGACGACGATGATGACAATATGACAGAAGATCAACCGTGGGCCACTTTTTTCATTCAACTTGGAAATGCTCATTTGATTGATGTCCAAAGAGAAACCACCACTACCACCACTTCTTCATCTACTTCAACATTGTATCATGCCGAATTGGCTCGAAATGCCTATCAACAAGCCTTGATAGAACTCGAGATACAGCAACAAAAACATCAAGAGCAACCGGAGAACATCAACACAAACACTCAACAACAACAACAACAACAACAACAATTACAACATCAGGAACAAGATTCGTCCATATTTCCCAATATTGTCATGGAACTTACAGCCACGGTACACTTTCAACTTGGTGAGGCATATTCCATCACTGACACGGAACAAGCCAAACTGCATCAGGAAACGGCACTCGAACTCTATCGCCAATTGAGAAGAGACTACAGCGACCTACTCCAACGAAAGAAAAATACTACTACCACCAACAGTCAATCTTCCACGACAACAACCACAACAACAACCACAACTGGTAATACTCTACAGATTCAACTTCGTTTAGCCGCCATGGACAAGAGCTATGCCGATACCTGTACCAAACTTGGAATGTCGATACACAATCGAGCCGTCGAAACATCGAACCAATCCCAAATGAATGTCATGGTTAACGGTCTTAATGCAGCTGGTACTGGTACTGATGGTGGTGCTGGTACAGCCAGCATCAACTTGCAAGATGGATTGGGTGCAGGCTTTGCCTCCTTCGGCAACGATTTCTTCGTCGAAGATAACAACATGATGTCGATCGAAAGCTTGTTACAAATGATGCAACAAATGAACAATCCACAAACACAAATGGAACTCGAAGAACAACTCCAACATGCGGCCGACTACCTCGATGAAGCTATCTTGATTTACGAACAACATTTGGTGGTGCCTCATGGTAGTAGCGGTAGTAGTAGCAACCACAACCACAACAACAACTATAATTACAATAGTCACCATGACGATTGGTACCTCGGCCAAGCAATGGCCTATCAACAAGCGGCGACTATTGCCACCACCCAAAATCAATTGGTACGAGCGCAACCATTCCTTCAAAAGGCATTGGACGTCTATCTTCAAAAGGTTCTCCCCAAACTGTCCGCTTCCGACTCCGTTTCGGATACTGGTGTCGTGACGGCCATTGGCAATCTCTACGTCAGTCTGGCCAACACTCATTTGCAACTCGGTCAGTACGATCTCGCTAAAACAACGTATTCGGCGTCCATGGACTGGCATCGAAATCATCGTCGTATCCCCACGGCGACCTTTGCTGCGTACGATGATACCTCGACGCTAGAGGAAACCCTTACCTTATATCGACATCAACTCGAGGAATACCGACGATTGCTCAATGGAGACGGTATGTACTATATGCCTCAAGATGACACATACGAAGGAGACTTGTTGTCCGCAATGGGGTCATTGTATCTGAATCAAGGCGGTGGTGGAAGCGGAGAGGAGGAGGGTGACGACGACGAGGCGCTGCAACGGGGAATGGATTTGTTGCAACAGGCGTTGGAGCTTTACAACAAGGCGGGAGGTAACACCAGTCGTAGTTCGAAAAAGACGAAACGGTCCATGGCCGATACCCAATTGAATTTGGCCATGGCATATTTCCGAAAGCGAGATTTTGACAAGAGCATCCAAATTCACTTTGCGGCACTCGACATCTACAGAGAATTGTACGGCGACGGCACCAATCCCCTCACTCGGGGATTGGAGGATGTGGAAGAATTATTACAACAAGCGGGCATGGGCGACTATGCCGAACAATTGAAAGGATGGATTCAAGGAAGCGGCGACAGTGACAATGGAAAACCATCCGTCACGGTCGACTTGGAAAAGTTCCAGCAGTCATCACAACTACGGCAAAATGTGACAGTCGAGGCAATTCCCGTCAACCGGGACCAGAACGAGGAATCGACAGAATCAACGGAACAGAATACCATTGTGAAGGAAGGGGAACTGTAATAACCGGCGGTTGGAGATGATCGAGTCTTTCTGGTTGTTCCGACCCACGACTTTGTTAGATTTACATCCAGCAACTGCAACATTTCTGAGTTTTCAATACACTATATGATGGTATTTTAGAAAAGAAAAACAAGAACCAAAAAAAGGAATAGCTGACCCGAATCAATATCAAATGCTACTACGACGTACATACTGTCGTGCAATGTTGGGTTTGCGACGGACAGACGTCCGTTCTTCAATCGTGAATGAAGTTGTTACTACGTACGGTATTCCGTAGTACGTATCATACGACTTCAGAACCTACTGCGTACTCCGTAGTATTTTATCACAAGAAGCAAACCCGGCAACGAGATTTCAAAACGACCGATGCTGTCACACCTGCCGGTTGCTTTTCTCCTCTCTTCCAATGGACCGTCAAGATTGTACACGACACAGACACCAAAGGACGACAACAAAATCTTACAAAATGACCACCAAAACAAATATTGAAGGAAGAAAGGTCAATGATGATGATGGTAAGTCGACGGCACCGAACTTTCGTGCATATTCCAAACAAAGAATTGTTTGTGCAATCATTACTACCTACCCAGACGCGCCAACGTGGACTTTGGGGTTTTGGGGAGTGGGCTAATTTTCTTGCCGCCACTTGGAACTTTATATCGTCAAAACACTGGAAAAAACAGTAGGCGATTCTAATATCATTCTTTTCCTTCAAAACAATTGATCTGCAGATAGCATTGACACCGAAGAACTGTCCAACTGGATTTTGGGAGAAACTGTTCACAACGTTCGTTTCATGTGGGCCATCAATGTTGTATTTGTGTTGATCCTACTCAATTTGCAAGCGGCGTATGGAAATTTAGAGCATGACTACAGGGTTCTTTCGGAGAAGTTGGTTCAGCAATCGGCGCATAGCAGCATAGCAGGGAACGGTGTATGGATGGTCCCTCGGTTTTCATGGTATCTTGGAATGATAATTTCAATGGTGATTGGTATAGCCTGTTTTATTCTCCAGAAAGTCGCTCCGTTGTTATGGCGAGGGTCCAAAATGGCAAGATTGCAAAGAGAATTCGACGAAATTGTTGGGAAATTGGTGACCTTGCAGGAGACACATTGCAACACCTGTGCCGAACTAGAAACGTTGCGACAATCAAACGAAACATCCCAACAACAGGCGATCCTACGGGAATCTAGTTTGCTACAGCAGCTGGTTGTGATGGGAGAAGAGCGGGATATTGCCCAACAAGAATTGGGTCAAGTAGAGGCAGAAAGAGTATCGTTGGAACGAATTGTGGCGGAACAAGAACGACCACCACGAACCGATTGTACTGTTTGCCTTGACAGCCCGGTCAATACTGCCATGGCTCCTTGCGGCCATACACTCTGCGGAGTATGTGCCAATGCATTGACAGCTCGCTTAAACCAGCGATGTCCCATATGTCGCGCTCCGTTTCGACAAATGATGAGAATCCACATTGGTTGAAGAAGCGCTACGATTGCGGTAGGGTAGAAACCATATAATTTGCATCAGGGATACGAAATAGAGAAAATGATGACATTCGCAGCGATTGTCTGCCCAATACAATCCAATTCAGCAATTTTAGCTCATATTTTTCTTTTTGTATTCTATTTTGAAGAACTCATATTATCAAAAAAGTAATCCGTGTTCCTCTTATGAAAACACAAGATTATATGGACCGATCCGATACAATGATAATGTCTTCTTCATCGTCGTCTTCTTCGGGAGGCGTGAGAAAAGCTCGCCATGTGAGAAAAATGGAAACCAAAAAGGCAGGTCCATACAGAAATGCCATGGGTCGAAGGGGAACATCGACGACATATGTTTTCCAAAACAGTACAAAGAATCGTTTCAGCATGCTAGCATAATCCGAGTAAAAGTTAACGTGGCTGTTGTAGAAGGCGAGCATCCACAATGTGAAACTGATCAACCAGGCAGCAAGAGCTTTGTTCAGTCTTTTGGCGCTAGTAGTCTCTTTTGGCTTGGGCAGGATGAGTTCGACAGTGACAGCACCCAGCCAATTCAGCAGTCCCTGTAGAAAGGTGATTTGTGTCGTCAAGAATTCAAACCTGGAGTAGTTGTGGTGACGACGCAGCAGCAATATCAGCATGTCAGGATCCAAGCAAAGAGAATAAGGTAAGAGTCTCTGTTTTTTTTTTTTGCTGGAAGCTAGCTAGATGATGGTTCGGAACTCACTCGTGATGGTGTAGGAGCAACGCCAATGGTGCCTTGTATCCTGCCATTTTTTTGGCTACCGCTTGTGATCCATGCCCCAGACACATGTTTCCGGTCATGTTCCCGACAAAGATCGACACCACTTCCAACACGAACGACGTCAACAAGAGGAACCGCATCAACCGTTTGAGGATCCGTGCCCAATTTCCATCTGATTTTCGTGGTGCAGTTTCCTCTCTTGTTTCTCCCAACGTGACCAAAACTGCCGCTGCCACTAGAGCTGCAGGAGCTCCCATACTGCAGGAAGAGAGTGAGTTAAGTGGGTGAGAGAAACAGTGTACACACAAACAAGTTCGTGAATGAGTTGGTGTCCACCCTCCTGCAAGAGGGGAAAAAAAAAACACAACAAAAACTCCAACGTAGTATATGTTTTTCTTCTTCTTTCCTTACCCATTGGTCCATTCCCATGCATCAAAGGCTATGGAGGTATCATCATAGAGCAAGTCTGACCATTCAATCATACCAAAGGCAGCAAAGTTGGTTTTGACTAGTCGACCGGATTGAGGTGTTGTTCCCAATACATGGCCACGGCCATACCCATACTTCTTTTGTTGTTGTTGTTGTTGTTGTTGTAATTTGCTGAATGGTTGGATAATGGACGGAGCAACCACAGAAGGATTTGACGTCAACAACAAAAAGGCGTTTGCGGAAAGAATAGCCTTGGTAGACAGCAGCCATACGGCGAGGAAAATGGCCGGATTAAATATTCGTCTGACGACGACAACGACGACACGCATCGTTTTAAAAAAGTACTGGTACGAAACTGTTGATGAATCAAAAGCGGCCGTGGAGCGTCTCAAAAAAAGAACAGAAAGATTTGATGGATCCTGAATGGATGGAAAAAGACGACGAGAGTTGCCTGCCGGAATGTGGAGATCGATGAACCGTAAAAAAAATTGCTGTTAACTTTCTTTTTTGCGGACTGGGACAGGACGGACGCTGCGACTTCAGTAGTAAAGGGAAAGATTATTCGTTGAACCCACAGATCTTCTACTACAAATTGGCCATGAGAGGAAAAGTTGTTGTTCCTCCACATTTCACAACTGAGACGGAAGTGGGTAAAAGAATGGGGATGTAATTTAACGTCGTGTTTTGAATCATCATTTTTCATGATGTGATGATGTCTCGGTCGAGATTTGAAGATCGAAGATTTTTGATTTTTTTTTGGAACTTTATTTTTTGAATAATATTAGAGTTAAGGCTGTGTGCTCATTGCTTCCTCCCCGCTCCCCGCTCACAGTCAATCGTACTCTAAAACTACGTCGTAAATACTACCGTACATTCTAACTTCGAAGGTACGATACTCCGTAGTATGATGCAGACTGTGAAGTCGAATGCTACTGAATGAATACACGAAACTCAAAAATATACTTATAGCAATAAAATAATATTCGTAGACTACTGGAGTAATAATACTTGGAGTATTTCAAATCGAAAATCGACTCACAGTCATTTTTTTTCTACTACGTACACACTACTGCTACTCTGCTACTCATCAACCCTACCATATATCATCATCATCATCTGTTGCTTCTTTTGTCTCACCATCTACTACTATATAGTCCCGTGTGCTGACTGTGAAGTTGGTATACATCTATTTATCATCCCCTCATTCTCCACAATACTTTTTTAAGTGTATTGAAATGGATGAATGACCCGCATCAGTATGCCTCGCAACAACAACAACAACAATGATCGACTCTTTTCCTGGCAGACGGCCACCGTGATTGGTGTGACGGTCTTGCTTTTCTTGTACATGCACAGTCTTTCACAGCAACAGCGCATCAATCAACCACAAAATGTCAACAAACAACAGCAGCAAAAGCAACAACATCAACAACAACAACAACAACAGGGTATTAGTAGGATGAATAGCATTCAACAGGGACGTACCGAAACGGGTGTCGAGTATTATCATTGTCGTCCCGTAAAAGATGATGAAACGAAACCGACCCAACATTTGATTTTATTGCACGGGTCTAGATTTAGCAAGGAAGATTGGAAGACGTCGGGTATATTACAACAATTTTGTTCCATCCCTGGATTGACGGTATCCGCGTTGGATTTTTCGGTCGCATCGACGCACAAAGACTTTCGACGTTTGATGGACGAGTCGTCTCTGTTTACCCCACCAGTCACGGCGGTAGTGACACCATCTGCCTCGGGACAAATCGTCACGGAATGGATGACGAATGGACACATCACCAAAATGCCCTTGTATATGCATACATGGATCCCCGTGGCGGTAGGATCCGTCCATAGTACGACGCAAACGCAACTGCAAGACTTGAAAGGTACCGGGGTCGATATTTTAGCTATATACGGTGATCAAGACAGGGTGGCCGGACACGACACCTCCATGTTGTTACAAAAATGGGCGGGGGCGACAACGGTGGAACTCAACGGTGGACATCCCTGTTACTTGGACAGTCCCGATGAATTCGTTCAGGTGATCCAATCTCATTTGGGATTGTCATGATCATGATGAGGAGATAATAACCACATTATAATAATAGTTGCACTTTGTTTGTTTGTTTGTTGTCACTTGTCACCGTAGCACAATAATGTTATTATTATTGTTTGATGTATTAATATGCTGTGTTTGAATAACAATATCTTCATTAGTTTACTATTAGTCTAGTTGTACTTTGTTTGTTTAATGTTGTTGTTGTTGTTGTTTGTTGTCTGTCACCGTAACAGACCGTAGTAGTATGCCAATCCACAAAAGGTTGCGATGACGTAACCGATATTTCCAACCAAAATGGCAGGAACGACGAGAGACTTCCATCCATTGGATTCCGCCAACGCGACACTGGTAGCCGGTCCTCCAATGGCACTAGACGATGCGACCAACAGTCGTTGTGGTACAAAGGCAGATGACCAAAAGGACATGGTGGTCGTCTTTCCATTGACTCGGTGTCGTGGTCGTCGTCGTCGTCCCCATAACCAATGACACAACCACAATATACTTCCATGAATCCCATACAAACACGTCAAGAAGAGTGACAACGGTCCGATCGACGATTGGACCGAGGCTGCCACTTGACTGCCAGGAGCACCGGCAGTCGAAAAGAACAAGTACAGACATGCCGTTCCTAACGTGTTACATGTCTCCCGGATCGAATGTAACCATTGGTTGGGTGCTATGGATGCCACTACCACTGCCAACACGGTACAGAACGGTAGTTGTGCACTGGTACTTTGAAAACATCCCCGGGCGAATCGTTCACCCAACCATAACAATCCGCACGAGGCAAATACAGCGGTACAGACCTTGGGGACGGATATTCCAGAGTCTGTCGATCGGTCGTCATATATAGCTACCATTTTGTCGACACCGTTATTATTATTTGGATTGTCCATCACTCCATTTTCTGTATCAGCAGCAACAGCAATATCACTTTGTCCACTTCCCAGGGCATTCGTCATGGGAAAGTAAACCAGAGCCGCCAAGTTGTCGATACACAATCCAGCAGCGATCGCCTGGGGAGACGCATCCAAGGCTCGACATACGGCGATATAGTTGATACCCCCTCCTATGTTCTTCGACATGAGTGCCGCTGCAATGGCCAACCCGTCCTTACATCCCAATGCTGATTGTAGCATAGTACCGGCCACTTTCCATCCCACCAAACAGGCAACAATGGTAGCCACAGAGGCTACAGCAAAACTCAACAAGAGAGGACCACATCGTTCCCAACAGCCTTCCAAGTCGGCACCCAACAATATCAGGGGTGTGGCAATGTTCAACGCGAGTAGTTGTAAGGACTTGGCAGCCGGAGTACCACCGGGTGACAACACGCCAATCGACGCCAACGCAAATGTCAACGCCATGGCCGTGACGGGCGGACCCAACAACTGCCCGATCCGAGTCGTATTGCCGAGAAACTGAGCCCCGGTAGCACTTCCCGTTAACACAGCCAAATTCCCCCAAGTGTCGTCGTATGGAATGAGGGAGGCTCCTAGTACCGCCATTGCGGCAGTGTGTCCCTGTTGTCGTTGTTGTTGTTGTTGTTGTTGTTGGAAGGGACAAGAAGAAGAAGCAGCACTCGTCCAAGAATACGCCCTCCCGATTCTATGCAAGTGCATCAACATAATTTTTAATGATCTCTCTACCTAGCTGGTAGTTGGTATTGTCTTGATCTGCACTGGAAAATCTTCTCCTTTCCTTCTTCTTCTTCTTGTTGTTGTTGTTGCTGCTGCTGGTCGAGGTGTATTCAAGAGTTGACGATGTGAGAAAGAAAAAACTCAAGCCATTATTATTAGCTACCAGACAACTGACCAAACTACGCTACGTACTACAGGTAACTACCATACTACTGGTACGGTATGGCCATAGAGTGCCTACGGTACCGTACCGATACTACGGTACTTGGAGAACGTCGTTAACTGTAAGGCGTGAAGGCCAACCATGGCAAATCGAGCACTCCCTTTGCTGCTGTTATATTTTATTCGATTAAAAAAAGCTATACACTACCATTATTGAGTGAAATAGCTGGCGGATGACCTACTACTAGTTATCGTGAAATCAATCGAGAGTGTACGGCACTTGGACATTGCAGTTCTGGACTTTCTCTCGTGGTTCATTGGTGTGGTTTGAGAGGAGAGACGTCCATACTATTTCACTTCGACCGGTTACAGTTTCCAGGCCATGGGTTATGACGATTCTTGGATTTCTTCAACGACGGATTCCACCAACTCTTCGCCTATCTCTCGAATTTCTTCGCCAATGGTAGCGACCAAGCCTACCGACCGACCCAAAGCTCTGTAGTACGAGTCTTCCAAATGATGCGCAAGAGCTTCACCTTGGAGAAAGGACTGCGCAAGTTGGAGCTCACGGGTAGCATAGCTGCGTTCAATACCCACAATAGAAGCCAAGTCTGTCATACTAGCTTTGCTCAGTCGATTCGCTATTGCCCCCAATTGAGAGAAAACTGGATTCTGATTGATAGCTTCTTTCACATCTTCACTCTCCGGAAGCTTGGAGTTGGCGACCTTTTCCATTTCTGACGCGGCTTCTTGAATGGCTTCCATTGCACCTGGTTGAGTTTGAACAGTGTCTTCCAGAGACTGGAACGTTTTGATCAACTCATCCAAAAGAGTTCCCGATGCCAGCGGACTTTTGGTTGCGTTTCGAAAGTCACGAACGGGATCCATTCGATCAAAATCCGATTCCCCCTCGATCCACAATACGTGAGATGGGTCTCTATCGACTTCATCCGAGGAAACATCGGACAACGGCTCCTCAATTAAGACTGTCCGCCCGCAATGCTCATAATCAATGTTCAACATAGGACGTGGCACTCGGGCAATTATATCTTGAGAATTGACAATGCGATACGCTTGTTCAATCCGACCTTCTTCCATCAGTCGTTCAAAATTTTCGGCAAATATTGTGTCACCGACACGGGGAGATCCAAAGTTGTACATTCGGATCGACTTCGGGCGAGGAGGGTCGGGAATGGCTCCCTCTTCTCCCTTTTGACCCATAAATGTGTTAGCAATTGACTTCCACCATACTTCCGACGGTTCCTTTTGTGGGAGAGACCTTCCGGCATCTAGTCCAAACTCGGCCACATCGGCGACGAAGAGCGTAGCCAAAGCACCACCTAGTGAGTGACCGGTCACTAACAAGTCGTAATCGTTTATCGTTTCTCCCGGCGCAACAGTGGCAATGATGAGTTCTTTCAATCGACGGGAAATTGAATTCATCGACTTGCGGAACCCAACATGGACCTTGGGAATGTTCTGTATTTCGTCGTCTTCGTACTCTCCCTCCACCCACGGAATCTGAAAAATGGAAGCGTCGGTGATCAAATCGATCGGTTGGCATGTTCCTCGAAAGCTAACAACAATCAGACGTTGTTCCAAGCTCCGATAGACTGCACAGCTGGCACCTGTCTTTTCGTGATTGATAAAGAAGCAGTGCTCCAAGTCGTCACCTCCCAGTTTTCGAAGTGCTTTAGTCATTTTCGAATCTGCGTTATCCTCTCTGCCAGAATTATTTCGCCGGTTCAAGTGTTTTTCATACAAGTCACCCCATGTGATCCCCGGCATACCACCAAGGACTGTATATTTCGGCCGCTCGACACCTTGTTGCGGCACGGGGATGTATCTCAATCGTACACGAATGATACCACGGGGTCGTCCTTCGTACAGCGACCCTAACGCTGCACCTGCCGCCGCTCCGACGGGGCCGGCGAGCCAGGCGCCAGCTGCAGCTCCAATGGCAACTTGTCCATTTTTGTTTTTCATTCGCGGTTTGACCGTCATTTTCAGATCACCCTCCCAGGCTTTGATATTCTCGGAAACCGCCTTGGCAACTTCGTCGTCCAGGAGTGACTCATCCAGTTGTCCCTTTCTGATTTTGGAGACAATTTCTTCCTTGACACGTGTCACCAACTCTTGCTGCGAATATTTAGCTTGGGGGAGGTACTTGACGAGCGGAAAGTGTGTCGAACTGATAGCACTGCCCTCCCCCAAGACGTCGTCGTCCATCAGGGTGAACACCAATTGGACATTTTCAGGGTCTTGCACATAAATGTAAAATGGAGATTCGTCGTCCGGCCATTGTGCTTGTGGCGCTTTGTTCCACTTTTTTGGGATGTGATATGGTAGGGCTTGTCCCGTTTTGCGTTTGCTAGCGTTGGACTGGTGGATATTGATGTTGGCCCAAGCCGTTCGACTTCGTCCGACATGCGCCGCTCCCGTCAAGCTGAATACGCCTTCGTGGTACGGTTCCTTTTCCAATAGTTCAACATCTTCTTTCCAAATCTTTCCTTCCACAGCGGCTACTACAATGGCGGCATCCACACCACCCCCTGTGGCAATCGACTCGACGGTAGAATCTTCGTCTGGTAGATCATAGCATAATATAGGCGTGACTTCGACCAGTCCCTTGTACAGATTCCGGGTAAATGCTGACGATACAAAAGCGACACTCAGTCCTTGAGACTGAAACATCATGGCAAGATAAAAAATGTCAGTCAGCAGAGAAAATCACAGCACAATCCTACGACCAAGGCATAGCCAACATTTAATACCAGTGTGTCAAGCCCTGTCTAGGTTTTCAAGATACGTACCCCACGTTCCCATCTCGACGAATTGGAGGGAGGTTCCACATACGAATCAAATGCCAGACCTGCACAGAACAAAGCCGTGTCAATATCAAAAGATGATCTCTTAGTTGGTTGGTTGTCTGTTACACCGACAGTCAGTTTCGTGGTAGTGACGGCTCCCCGCTCCACCTCCTCTTTGACAACGCGCGATTCATTGTCAAGTTTTTGGGACTGTGGTTCCATAGCTCTTTCATTTCCGGCAGCAGGGAATGCAGATTTTTCACCAAACAGACGAACAGACGGACAGGAATGTTTCAGTTGTTGTGGATGTTGTCGTTGTCGACAAGAGGACGCAACCGCACGGGAGGAACAATGCACAAAGGCATCAATGAACAATTTTGGTAGCTGCAGTTGAGGATCCAACCAACGGTTCGAGATATTGAGAGTGACAGTGACCACAATCGCAAGCAATCGTAGAGAGCGGGAGGTCGTTGGAACAAACCCGGCACCATTATTCCGTCTCCGTATTATTTTTCGTTTCTGCATTATAGAGTCTGTTTTTGTCGTCAGCAGTTGGCTGTCCTGAGATCTCAAAAATATTGCTCCTTTCATTGTCTATTATTATAAGTGTATTGACGAGTTTTCCTAGTGAAGTACCTACTGATAGGCTGGTGAGTGTATCTACCGTGTCACCAGGCTGTTACTACGAGAGACGCTGTTGGTGAATTACTGCGTACGAATTTCGAAGAAGCGATAGGGTTTTGTGTTCGAGACGATACACTACTACTGCGGACTCCATGAATAAACAGGAGGCAGAGGCAACCAAGAGGATGTGACAGTTATGACGACATCATCATCATCATTCATCGTCCCAAGCCCCAAAAGAACAAGACGATGGATGCTCGCGTTGTCACTGGTCGTCAGATGTGACGAAAAGGTATCTTTTACTCTATCTACTACTAGTAGCTACCGTAGTCGTAACTGTAAGTACTCTATTGCTATGATAATAACGTTATACTGTAGTACCTATACTATTATCGTACCTAATGTTCGTACTTCCTTCCCAACACACGACAGCTTCTCTCGAGAAGATTTTATTGTTGCAGATTCCATCGTGTTCGATCGACCTGCGACATCAACAAAATTGTATCTCAGATCATCACTATACTTCTACCAACAATGACATCCGGCGACAACAATGACCAACTGCACATAGTGTTTGTGCACTTGGATTTGGGGATTGGTGGCGCGGAACAACTGGTATTGCAACTCGCTACAGCCTCCCAAGATCTTGGATATCGTGTTGACTTGGTGACGACCCGATGCGATCAAGATCACTGTTTTGCTGCTGTCCATCAGCCCGAAGGACGGCTTTCTTCCAATGTGTATGTTTACGGTCGGTGGATTCCATCCAATGTATTAGGAATGGGTACTGCTCTCATGTCAACACTCCGGATGCTTTACATTACCTACCAAGTGACACGTCTACCACAACACAAAACCGCTCACGTGGTCGTCATGGATGTACTGCCCACATCACTACCTTTGTTGCTGCAATGGTTGCCATCTGCTGGAATTTTGTTCTATTGTCACTTTCCTGATAAATTGCTATTGAGAAGTCGGGGAGGACGGTTCAAACAGTGGTACCGCCGGATTTTGGATTCCATGGAAGAATCCACCATGGGACTGGCAGACACGCTAGTCGTGAACTCAAAATTCACTCTCAGTCAGGTGCGACAACACTTCACTAGCTTCTCCTCAAGGAAAGATATCGGTGTCTTGTATCCAGCATTGGATACCTCCAACATGGTCCAAGCCAATCACGAAAAAAAGTCCAATCAATCACCGATTGTGTCCCTGAATCGATTTGAGCGGAAAAAGAACGTTGGACTATTGATCGAAGCATATGCCTACATGCGACAAAGAGATCCCAAAAAGGTATTACCGCCACTGATCATTGCAGGAGGGTATGACACACAAAATGTAGAAAATGTGGAATATCGGGGGGAGCTTGGACAGTTGGCAAAGACATTGAACGTCTCTGTCGATTTTCGGTTGGACATTTCGGATGGTGATCGAGCCATACTCTTTCAAACGGCATTATGCGTGGTGTATACACCCGACAAGGAGCACTTTGGAATCGTCCCACTGGAGGCTATGTTTGCCGGAACACCCGTCTTGGCGGTCAATTCTGGCGGCCCTACCGAAACAATCGTAGATGGCGAAACTGGCTTCTTACGGAGCCCAACAGCACAAGACTTTGGAGATGCTCTATTGACGTTGATTGACGATCCTAGTAGAGCGACGACAATGGGAATCGCTGGAAGAGAACATGTAGAGAAAACTTTTGGCCCCAAGCGATTTGAAAAAGAGTGGAAGGGTCTTGTTGACGAAACAAAGAAGAGAGGAGTGGCCCGGAAAAACGGCAACCAACAACACCATGTCAAGTTCGTCTTGTGGATGAACGTGTCCCTATACCTGTTGGAAGCAGCCCTGGCACTGTTGCTGGTGACTGCGTTGACCTGGTTGGCCCAACAATCAGGAATTCTCAAACCTAGCCAATCCATACTGGGAAAAGTCCGATCCCACTTCCAGCACGGGGAGCTGTAGAGATGCCTTGAAACCAACCTCGCCCCTAATGGCCAGAAACATGGACGGTAGCTACTACTACAGTGCAAGCGCTAGGTATCACTAGCATGGAGAAGTTGGCACGGCCGCAACTACTATTACGAGGTAGATTTTTTTCTACTTCAATTGTTATCTGTATTCTCATCATCATTTGCATTGAGCTCTACTTTGTCGTACATGCGGCGAGAACGACAAGGATGAAGAATAGCTGGTTCAAGAATAGCTGGTTCCTGTGGAATCTGCTTCACAGGCGGATCGTTATGTAATTGCCTTGGCCCCATACAGCGTCAGCACAGACACACAATTTCTCTCTAGGTCCGTCCATGATGACGACTTTATCATGGACGTATCCATGGAACCAAGAGGCGGAAGGAAATGGCTTTGAGGTTTGACTATGACTTACTACAGTATTATTCTAACAGTACTCTACTTTACCTACTACCAGTACCGCAGTAGTCTTACCTAATACTCTTTCTCATCAGTTCCCGTATCTTAAGTCAGAAGTCCTGCACTCACAGTCCATCTTCCTTTCTCGCACGAATTTTGTGGCGCATGGGTGTAGGGCTGCTGGAGTTGCTCACAAAGCTCACAACTCTTGCAGACAGCTCCCCTGTGTGCATGTCATTTTTGATTTTTGAAGTGCTGCCTTTCCACTTACTCGCCACGACCATCACTACCCAACATCACCTTACTACCTCTACTCCTCCAAACACCTCTCGACTACACGACGTGGCCTTCCGGTTACAAACAAACGCCACGCCGAAAAGGACCAAGTAGTAAGAGAACATCCCCCTTCGCCAACCACACCCCATTTCCTCGCCCCCACAACCAATAAAACAAGTCAAAACTTAGAACGGGAACCCTACACCCGCGCCCAAGACTGACAAACACACCAAAGACACAGACAAAACACGATGCTGCCCTCCTTCACCATCCCCCATCCCCTCTGCCTTCACCCCCCCCCCCCGGCCCTGCACGAAGTCTATATCGACGACTTCAATGCACTGTGCCCTGCACAACACCTAACCCACCTCCAACATCACAGTCGGGCAATGCTACACGCCATCCACGAACTCTTTCCACCACCAGACTTCAAAGGAAGCACAATGGAAGACCCCATCTCCATCAAAAAGCTAGCCAGCGAAGGAACCTGGAGTACAACAAAAGAGGTCCTCGGTTGGCTACTAAACGGCCAACAACGCACTGTTTCGATAACCAACCAAAAGTTCCAAAAAGTCACAAGCCAAATCTCTACACTAAGCCAAAGGGGTCGAGTCCTCATGAAAGACCTCGTCAAACTCCAAGGAAAACTTAAACTGGTTATCCAATGCTATCGTTACTGGCAAACCACTCCTTGGGGAATTGGATATGTTCCTCCACCAGCACCAACATCAAACCTGGGTCACCCTACTCTCCAACATCCTCATACTCTTACAGGACTGGCATCTCCTCATACAGCAGTTACATGCCAGGCCCATTAGCGTTCATGAACTCCTCCCAGCCTCCAAACCAGCATACCAAGGATGGGCAGATGCCAGTACCTCCTCGGGGGCAGGAGGAGTTTGGTTCGGGGCAGCACAACCTCTCCTCCCAATTGTCTGGTCCCTCAAATGGCCACCCGACATCATCCAAGCCATACAACAGTCGCACCTCTCCATCAACACGTTAGAGCTTTTCACCATCCTAGCCCATCATCTTGTGCTTGAGGCAGCTGTTCCTACTGCCACCCTCCACCATGCAAGTGTTGCCATCTGGTGTGACAACACCACAGCCGTTGCCTGGGCAAACAAACTCCGAAGCTCCTCCTGTAACTTTGCCCACCGAATCCTGCGCCTCCTCACCGTGAGACTCCTTAACAATCAGGAGTGCCCTTTCATAGCTACACACATTACGGGGGAATACAACACCCTCGCGGACTTTGCATCACGCAAACACCCCACAAACCACATGCTTTTCTCGCCGCCTTCACCTCCTCCTTTCCACCGCCACAGAACAGCTTTTGGACACTGTGCCAACTGCCAAACGCAACGCAGCAAAAACTCTTTTCGTTGCTGTGACCACAGCCACTAGCCATGGAGTCATTGCTGCAACTGAATCTGAACGATTCCGTTTTTGGACGCATTGGCAAAACTTCCTCCAAAACACTTTCCCAATGCACCAGCCCATCCTTTCAAACTACCCACTGCCTACCAGACTTGATCTGCTGGGAGCCTTCGCTGCATTTATTCGGGCTGGCCAACACCAACCAGCAAAAAAGCAAGTCTCCGCCCAAACAGTCCTACTGGCACGCCATCTCTCAGACCCACATGTTGGATGGACAACCAGACCCCCTGGCTGACGAAAAAGGCCAAAGGCACATCATTCTCAAACGCCAAATTGAGAACTACCGCAGACATGATCCTCCCCCCAAACAAAAACTAGCCTTCCCACACATCGCCATTAAATACCTCAACGTCACCCGCGCTGATACCAATCCGCGCTACCAAGCCATTCACAACCTTTGCACCATTGCTTGGATCTACCTCCTCCATGTTGGAGAGTACACTTAGACAACCCAAACAGCCCGTCAACGCACAATACAATTCTGCCTGGGAGATGTCACATTATGGAACCACACACAGGTTCTTCACTCCACTCTACCACTCCAGACCCTACTCTCTCAATGCACAACTGCCACACTCCGTATCTCAAACCAAAAAAACGGCCGCCGCAATCAAGTAATTCACCAGAAGGCTGCCCGCGATGTCACCTGTCCTATCGCTGCAATCATCCGCTGTGTCCACCACATCCGCCAACACATGATTGATCCAACAACCATGCTTGGTACATATTTCACCGGCCACAAACACGTTGCAAAACAGGTCACGGTGACGGACATCACCACAGCACTTAAAAACACCGTCCAAGTCCTGGGTTTAGCACGCTACAACATCACTCCGGCTGAAATCTCTAGTCACTCGCTACGCGCCGGCGGTGCAATGGCCCTTCACCTTGGAGGGGTCCCAGCTCAAACCATAAAAATCCTTGGACGCTGGTCCTCCGATACATTTCTACTGTACATCCAGTTTCTCCGCAGGACTCTCATCCCAATTGTCCTCCACACCACTCACTCCAAACGCTGCAATCAAACCAACCCTCCGCCTCCTAACTTCATAGACGCAAGAGACCGCCTTCCTCAATGACCTCCTGCCTATGCTTCTGCTTGCTTGCTACACACTTCCTTTTCATCATGGGCCACACACGCATGCTCAACCATGCGTCCATATGGGGGACAGTCGTACAGTAGCTAGCATCATAAGCACCTAACCCCATAAGGGTATGGGGTAGGTCACTGAGTGAAGCCCACTACATGCACTCCCTTAGTGTCCCATCATAGTCTTTCCACAGCATCCACACAGAGGCTGTCCCGTAACCCTAGCAAAACAAAATTCATGGCTATCGCTTTGAGATAGACTCTTTCCTCAAAAAATTTGCGCACGTCTGTGAAATTGGACGGGGTCCAAACGCGATTGTTGCGTTACTACGTATTTTTAAATTAGGTGTATTGTTAACAGGATATACTTTTGTATTCCAGCCCGTAAAAAGATCGTCGGACAAAACAAAGAGAATTGACATTTCTTTTAGTCGCCGATTACGCGATCCTCGGTTTCCGTCTTCATCTGGATTGGGGACACAAAAATGCTTCGAAATGATTGTTAAATGAATACGCCATAAGACATGTTTCATTGCAACGACGTGATGACTCTTAATAAGTTGGAATTGAAATCTTGGCAGAAATCCTTCAACCGTCGAATGTTCAGGATGTGTTATGAACCTGTAAAAATGCGACGTTGTACGTCATACAAAGCGTTTGTATTTAACAATCATTTTCGCAGATCAAGCGCTTCATCGCGACTTGTTTCGTAAGTTCTCGATTGTGGCATTCCAGGACAAAAAAATTTCGTACTCTCTCTCTTAGGCCTTATTATTCCAACGTAGCACAGAAGTCGAGTAGAGAAACAACGGAATATTAATGCCTTCTTTTTCCACACACCAAGATCGCACAATCTTCGACAGGGTAATTCACAGTCAAACGATCACCAACTCACCAAGAATAATAATATATTATAACCTGTTGGCCCAAGAGATAGAGAGAGAGAGAGGAATACTTCTTTGAGCAAACACAACATAATTGGGCAGTGGAAACAATGCCATTCAAAGCTCATAACGGACACATTATTCAAGGATGCGAAAAGGACCATGACCACGGCGACAATCGCAGCGTCACAAGCACCGATTTCACGGAGTCTGTTTCGAGCAGCGCCAGCAGGACTTTTGATGATGACGAAGTGTCGACTTTCCCGCAACATCGTATCTTCATCTTTGAATTGGCATTAGGGGAAGATGATGAGGATGAAAACGACGAAGAACGATTGCAACCACGGCATCGTCCTGGCTTATACATGATGTGGCGGAAGTGCTACATCACCGAATCTTGTAGCATCCTGAGCGATCTGACCCATGAAAGCAATGATGAAGAGGATTATTTCGTGACCCACGATGACAGTAGTGAAAGCTCCCGGCATCAGCAGAAACCAGAAAAACAAATCAAACAGCATCGTTTTCATCATCAGCAACACCTAAGACAACACGTCCCACGATTCCTTCCCAAAATGATCCATCGAAGTATCGAAAGAATAAATAGTCTACGGCCTTTGGCAGGCCTGTCGCACTGACTATTGCCTATAAGGCACACTCATGCAGTCTGGTGTCTGGCGTACATCATCCTTTTTGATCTTATTATCCTTAAACTTTTAAAAACATATTATTATCCTTTGGGATGTAATTGTCTCGTTTCATGTTCACTGTCAATTCGACTGCATGGGCTTCGTGCCCACTATTGTTTCACGAAACTTTTGTGAACTTTTCTCTTGTACGTACTATTGTTATCTGTATATACTTTTTTCCTATTCGGCAGAACGCTTTGCCAAATTCAACAATAAAATGACCGCTTAAAAGCCAACCTTGCTCAAATCGACCTTGGTGGTCTTTTGGGCGAGAATGAATCCCCACACAATGTTGCCGGGAGAGTGGTCCTTCCAAACTTGAAGACCCTTCTTGGCCTTTTCGAGGTACTGCTGGGAGAGACCAATGGTATGGCCCTTTTCATTCAAAATGGTCAAGACTTTGCCATAATGTTCGGGAATGTTCTCGGAATGCAAGTCGGTCGAAAAGTTGGAGAATCCGCAAGCCTCCAAGGCCTCCTTGTAATTTCGGACCGTTCCCATCTTGGACAAGTTAATACGGTCATAGATGGGTTGCATTTCCTCGGCGTTGACCGATTCCTCTTGCATGATATCACTGAAAATGATCCATCCACCGGGACGCAACATTCGTGCGGCTTCCAACATGACTCTGCGTTGACGGACAGGGCCGACGTGCAAGAGAGCGTCCATACTGATTACCAGATCGGCCGATTGGTCCGGGACGCTGATTTGTAGGTAGGACTCTTCGAGGATTTCAATGTCGTCGCCGGCACCGACAGCGTCATTCTTGAGACGGGACTGTTCGCACATTTTCGAGGAGATGTCGCAACCAGTGGCCTTCCAAACCAGACCCTCCTGCCAAAGACGGCGCATCAATCCACCAAAGCCACATCCGAGATCGACAATACGGAGACTATGGTCCTGGCCTTGAAGTGTGTGCTTGTGTATGAGCTTGACAAGTTCTTGTTCGTGCAAGTTTTCGGCCCGTTTGACTTGATCGCCCAAGGACAAGGTGGTCTTTTCTTCTTCGGTCAAAAGATCATATCGACCAACGTGAAGTTCGTCTTCACCCCAGATGTTGTTGTAGAACTTTTGAGCATCATCGGAATCGTAATATCCCTTGGCATTACTGGTGGTTGCTTGGTCGAACCAAACGAAAATGGCGAGTCCATCGCAATGGATGTGAGGTTCGCAGTACTTGGGAGTGGATTCAATGTTGGGAACATCCACATCGTAACTACGCAACAAACTTTGGACTTCGATGGGTGTTTGCCAATGCGTCATGTAGTTGGAGGGAGTGACGAGAATGCGGCGATCCCAGTCAATGTGCTTATGGACGTCGAATCGGCCACAGAGTGGCTGATTCTTCTTGTAGTAGTTCATGATGGCATGAGAGAAAAAGTTTCCGTTCCAGTAGGTGACGAGACAGAGTCCATCCTTGCCAGCCAATGATAACATTTGATCGACAACACCGCCACGAAGTTCATGGGGCATGATGTTGAGGGTGTTGTTGACACAAATGACCAACGGTTTCTTGTAGAGCTTGTCAAAGCCCTGTTCGGTCCACCAATCGACCAACTTGAGGGCATCGGCAAGATGGAACTCACACTGTTCGTGAGGATGGTTCTCCTGACAAAAGTTGATAAAATCCTTGTTAATATCGACACCAATGCAGGGGATCTTGACCGGTTGGCTGGTGTTCATTTCACCAATCACATCTCCGGTACCACATCCAACTTCCACAATGACATCATATCCACCTCTGTGAGCAGTCTCACGAAGAACGTTACGAGTAATTTGATACGTTTCGTTAAAAATGCTGTCCGCACGAGCGATACTGTTGTGCCAAGCCATGGGAGCCATCTTTTCCCATACTTCACGTTCGAGGTCTTCGGCAACACACATCTTGTTGGTATCGACAGCTGTTAGGTTCTGAACAGATTTGGGGGAAGACGATGGACTCTTGTTAGAGTTGGTCGTGGTGCTCTTGGTAAAAACAGTAGTCATGGGTTTGATGCTTCGAAAGGTAGGAGAAGATGCAGTGGACGACAAAAAGTCACTCGAATTTCGGTGTGTCGTACAAATTGTGGTGGTAGTGGTAGTGGTAGTGTCGGAAATCGTACTATCACTGCTGGTGAGTTGTGACGATGACGAAACCATTATATGTTTCACGATCGATGAGAGGTGAGCCAAAGAGAGGAAAAAAGAGAAGGACAATGACCTACTAGGTACTACGTGTAGTACGAGTGTACGTAGTACTTTGAATTTGAAGAGTAAGCAGTTCAAGAGGGTTCTGGTTGATTTTTCATTCGCCAATGGAAAAAAGATACGCGGAAGGTGAGTGAGCCGATGGACGGACCAGAAGGTGCGTGGTATTGTAGTATGTGGTTGAGTGAGACGGGTACAAGGACGTACCTTTCAATAAAAGGGGGAAGAAAGGATGATGACGAGGTATGTGGTGATGATGATGAGGCCTGAGGTGGATTCAATGCCGATATCTTCCGTAAAAGATTGCGGAAGAAAATTTCCAAACACTCGCTTGCGAAATTTATGAGACCAGATTTCAGTCTACAGATAGACCTCTTCGAGCTCCTGAGAACAGAGAACCCATGTAAAAGACATTACTGATTGCACGACATCGCATGACAAAAATATCTTAGACCTCTAAGGTTATGAGCCTTCTAATTGAAGTTTGGGGGTAACAAAAGGGGAAAATCCATGTCTTTTTTGGAATTATTGCCGATTCTCGTTCGAAAGAAACAAGGATCTCTTGTTCGACCATGACCATGGAACGAATCTTCTTGCAAATCATTCTTCGATCGGAAATAGTTTCAGCTATTGCGACAAAATCTGGCCACCAAAAGGAAAAAGAGACTCGGCGGGAGTGCACAGGGACTGTTTCCACACAAAATCTTGTGCTGGCTCTCTCCTCTTTTTCGTTCTTTCATAGAACACGCGGAAGCGGAGGAAGGGATGCAAGAGACAAGATGATTCCAATAAGAGAGCAAACGGTGGGTGTTTGGATGTTTGGATCAAACCGATAAAGATGAACGCGACAGCCTGAAGAAACAATGGGTATCGGTACCAATTTTTCTCTTTTTGTACCTTTCGACAATGGTGATGAGCTTGACAATTCGCTGGCAGCGCATCGCTTGTTGTGAATCTTCCAACGGTTTCAAAGAACCTTCGTGGGGTTTTTCCCACTGTTCCGTCCATTCCATCTTCGTCTAGACGGTGTAAATGATGGTACACTGTCCGTGATTCTTGGATTCTCGCAAACTTTTTTACTTCTGTTCGCAGAAAATATCGTTTGAAGGAAATACTGGCGGCTGGGAAACAGAGACCGTCAAAACAGTCTCTTGTTGCAATGCCGGTACCTCTTAAATGGTATCTACACTCGAGTTGATGTTTTCTTGCCACTTGTTTGAACGATTTGTGTGAAAAGACCGGTCTATGATAGGGTACTGTAAGCATGTAGGCGATGGAGCGTTTGACCGTTGACGCACTCACAGAAGACCTTGGGGGTAGCCAATAAAACTATCGATGCACAAGAAAGAACATTGTAGCCAAGAACACTATCGATTCACAAGAAAGAACATTAACACTCAAACGACACTTCTCTTCAGGTTTTGCGGCAACAATCCATGTAGAAGCTCCTCCTACGAAGCACTTAATAATAGATTGCCACTGAACACAGGGTTAACAGAATGCTCAATATCACAATGTTGCGTTATCTGCTACTGCCGTAAAGCCGTAAGCAAGTCTCGTTTGATGAGTTTTGCTCCCAACAACTATCCAATCTTCTCCTACTCATCTAGCAACAGCCGAACGGGGGGAAATCTTGTTCTCATGGTCGTTTGACAGGCTGCATCAGTCGTCTCAAAAGCTCGAGCGGCCATCCTTGCTTGCCTTCCATGAGACGTGAGACGGAACCCCCTCGGCTTTTTCAACCAGGGATCCAATTTTGTCTGTGAGCGTCGTAAACGTAGTACATCCTTGCCTTCAAAAAGAGGGGTCCCCCTCGGCTTTTTCAACCAGGAATCCGATAGTTTCTTGATGTCGTATGTCGTTAACGTTATACGAATCATTTTCACAACGCCCAAAACTTTTCAAGGTTCGTGAGGAGGGGATGGGGAGGCTCTCTAATAGCTACTAGCAAATGATGAATTCCTTGGACCTGGCACTTGCCTCTGACGACGATCCACCTTTCGTCGCATTCCCACATTGAACATAAAGATACCTTTTCGAGCTTCTCATAGTCAATTATTATTAAACTGTGTATATTCCCCGATGCCGCCTCAGCTCTTCTGCAATTTCCAGTGACGCAATGCACTCTACCTCAAAAGACGCTAATGTGTGTACACCACTATGGTAATAGAATACGAGTCAGGATCCAGACAAACCTCCCCTGTGCGAAGATCTAAGGAACGACCTCGTCCAGGGGCAACTACAGCTAATCAACTACGCCATCAAACACTCATACTGCTATGATAGATGGTCTCAAGTCACCACTTTCATGATTCAAAAAGAGCCAGGGAACACCAAAGTGAACAGACTCAGAGTCATACATCCCTATGAAGCCAATTTTAATCTCCTCCTGGAAGTCCCCCCCTTAGTGGATCACCTTGTCGTGGTAGGGGGGCTTAACCCAGGTTTGTCAGAGCCTGGGGAACTAAGAATCTACAGACAATCTATCAGTGCAACGGAAGAGATAGTCTCAGTGGTAGTACAAACTACTGCTGTCTTTTGCATGGCATCATACAGAACTGGTGGCCGACCATAAAGATTGTGTTTTTCTTATTTAGTTGGAAAGGGGCTAAGGGAGAGGAGGAAGAATGCTTAATGCATGATTCCTGATAAAGTTGTGATAGGCACTGACATTTCTGTGGAAGAAATGGCATCATAACTCAGCTGAGTGTCAAGTGCAGAGGGACGGTACTATTTCATTGGGAATATGACTGGTGCTTGACATGGAAGGTTTCTTCTACACGCACAATCCGCCCTATTGGGTTGCAACAGGTAGAAGATATCATCACACCCAACACAATTTATGTGGTTATTGCTGCCTTCCCAGCATTGTTTTCGGAAGACCACGCCAAATCTGACATTCACTGGTTTGGACTTTTCCCTCATTCGTGAGGTTTTTTGCCTTTCCAGTGCTGAGTGGTGGGCAACAGAGTGCTGAGTGGATGGAAAGCTGTTTGCAAAATTGCCCCGCCCTCTCTAGTAGGGGGCCAGGCGGGTGAGCTACTTCTCGATGCGGAACCACACCTGGATGTTAGTATAGCCTCAAAATAGAATTTTGATTAACATAATCTCCTCCTGGGAGTGAAATGGCGGCAACTGACACACCACTGCATCGACTCTAACCTCCTAAACCCGTGGCAGTTTGGCGGCCTCCCGGGAAGAGATGCTACAACCCCCGTCTTCCTCAAGGAACTCCAATGGGAGATCTCGCGCGCAAGCTGTTGGTCACTCTTGCGCATGGACTTTGATGCCACTAGCTGCTAGGACCGGATAATCTTGAACATAGCTAGCTTGGCCGGAAGAATTTTCGGCCAACACCGTGCCCTTTGCTTCCTCCACGCTAACTTCCCCGAAGAAGCTCAATACATTCTCAAGACAAAGCTAGGACTCTCCGAGGAAGCCTATTCCCTGAACTCCACCCAATTTTTGGGACTGGCCAGGGCAGCGCAAACACCCCAGACATCTGGGTGCTCGTCTCCAGCCAATTGTTCAATGCCCACACCACCAAAGCCAACGGCGCAACATTCCTATCCCCAGATGGATCCATAAAGACTCAAATCTACATGGTAGGGTTTTGGCAAATTGTATCAACGACTTCACCAATCCATCCCAGGAAGTGGACACTCTTATTCACAGAGCTCAGCAAGACACCCAGTTATGGAATGACCTCCTGGACAGCTCGGAAGGAGCTTTGGAAGTTTGCAAATGCATGTTCCACCTAGCTCACTACCAATTCACCCCAAGAGGCGCACCAATCCTCCAGTCCATGCCCCCAACCAACTCACGGTCCAGGTGCAAGAGTCTGGCCCACACAGCACCACTGTTCCCATCAAATACCTCCGGCCAACCACATCTCAAAAACCACTGGGATGCTACAAATCCCCAGCAAGAGGCCACAAACAAAGCCTACAGGCAATCACAGAGAATGCGATTGCGAAAGCTACATTGGTGGCAGAGAGTGCACTGGACCCCAAATGCACCATGCGGTACTACACCAGCATATTCCTCCCAAGTGTGACGTACCCACTTCCTACATGCTCCATCCCAGAGAAACAGCTCCAGAAACTGCACAACCAAATTGCCAGACTATTCCTAAACCGACTGGGATATTCCCGAAAAAAACCAGAGCAGTATTCGGTCCACCTTCCCTTGGAGGGGCGAATTTCCGCCCCCCGTACGATGAGCAAGGATCCCGCCAAGTGGAACTTATCCTCAAACACCTCAGGACCCCTTCAGGCATTGATGATCATCTGCGTATTGCTATAACATAGACCCAGAGATTAAGTGGGACATCCTACTCCATCCTGGAGACCCCTGATGACCCTCTCCCACATCAAGAAACAGTATTCTTCCCCTCTGTCAAGGTATACCTAACAGCCACAAATTCCAAGTTCCAGCTTCAAGAGACATACTGTACTCCCCTACAGTGGGTCAATGATACCCACATTATGGATATTGTACTCTCAAGCCACATCTTCACCCCCGCCCAAATCCAACAAATCAATTATTGCAGGCTTTACCTCCAGGTCCATACTATAGCAGACCTAGGAACAGCAGGAGGGACTCACAAGGACTGAGCTTTCATCCATGGAGAAACAACGGACACATCTAGCACAAGCGCCAAACTTGAAATCACACAACACGCAGTATGGCCCTACTGCTATGACCCAACCAAGAAATGACTATTCGTCCGCATGCAAACGGGTTATAGCCAGCACAGGTACAACCGGAACCGCAAACGATTCAGGCTCACGGTCCAAAGGATAATCACTACTCTGCCCCAGTCATGCTACCCGGTTGAGTGTCTTGAAGGCCACTACGGGTTTTATGTTTCAAGGGGCCAGCACAACGTTCTAGAGGAACCTAGACCTCCAACCCCCGCATGCTTTGAAGAGTTCCTAGAGTCACAACCGGAATGGAGTCCCGACATGCTAGGCACCCTTGAATCCAAATTCTCTTACAAAGAAATCGATTTTAAGCTCCAGGAGAGCCAGCATCACCCTTCATTGGCGTGCGACAGCTCTGTAGCTAACAACCAGGGCACCTTCGGATGGTCCATGAACCTGAAGAATGGTACCACTATCATAGAGGGAAGTGGCCCCGCCTACGGATCACCAATGGACTCCTACCATGCTGAAGCATATGGGAAATGCTCCATTCTTCAGTTGCTGTTCCTGCTCAGAGAATACTACGACTTGACCCTAGCACCGATGCATGTATGCTGCGACAACGAAGCCTTGGTAGAAAATGTTATCAACGCCCGTGAACAATCTCGCCCGCAATTTCCCAACGATGCCCTTAAAGCCAGTTGGGATGTTCTGCAAGCGGTTGTATGACTTGCCAAACTCCTGCCGCAGTTAACATTCCACCACATCAGGGGCCATCAAGACACACAGGTAGCCCTAGCTAAATTGAGCCAGCCCGCGAAAGTCCATGTCCAAGCTGACAAACTGGCTGGGGACTGGGGACTACCAGCGTCTTTCCTTGCACAAGGATACCCCAGCTCCAACGATCGAAGGCATCCACTGCCACCTCATATATGATGGACAAAAAGTCGCCTCCAAACACCGCAAGCACATCAGAGATCATCGCCACACTAAGGAACTCAAGACATACATCAAGCAGAAGACTCAAATGTCGGAAGCGGCATTTGCGGACATAGATTGGCAGAGCCACGAACGTTCTGTTAACATTTTCAAAGACGGCCCACACATATTCCTCCTCAAGTTTCTGCACGGATGGCTCCCCGTGGGAAAGTTGGTTTCCAGATATGGTCCAGCCAAGTACCCCAGTGCTTGCCCATCCTGTGATGAGCCCAGCGAAGACTCTAAACATTACCTCACATGCCCCAATCCAGAGCGTTGCAAATGGCATGCGGCCCTTACAACATCCCTTTGGCACAGATGCAAGTCTGTGGATACTGATCCAGCCCTTCTACACCTCCTCCTGTGGGGCTTGAACCACTGGCTCCAAGGTACACCAATCCCCACTCCAACTGTGGAGGCAACCACCACCACAGCGACAACCATCTCCACATCCAACAACCCAACCACCACAGTAACTCGACCACCATAAAACCAAAAGACAAACGAACAAACAAATACACAAACGCATAAATATGCTCATTCCCATCTCACATGCCTTCCTCTCCAACCAGGTGAACTTTTCCTCCTCGCATAGGAGGTTTTATTATCATTACTACATCCCTGCCCTTCGGGGCCCGGCTAGTGAGTCAACTTCTTTGATACGGAACTACTGGTAGCTAGTAGTTGGCAAAGCCATAAAATAGATTTCATTATGAATAATAGAATACGAGTGTAGTGACGTGAAAACATAGTGTTTAGAGATAGGGTGGAAGGATGTAGCAATGGCGAACAAACATGGTTGCCA
Organism: Nitzschia inconspicua; assembly: GCA_019154785.2. Lineage (NCBI taxonomy): Eukaryota > Bacillariophyta > Bacillariophyceae > Bacillariales > Bacillariaceae > Nitzschia > Nitzschia inconspicua. The sequence continues at coordinate 832,239 of JAGRRH010000012.1, forward strand.
AAGCTGCAGTTGTATAGATGAGCACAACGCATGCCAAGAACTGCGGCTCACAACGAGTTGCAGAGCAGGGAGTCTGGAAGGTGCCACATCACTGGGAGATGGCAAGGTGGCCACCTTAGAAATTAGGCATGAGGGAAGCAGTAGATCGCTTTGTTGTGTTTCTGGGTCACAATGCAAAGTTTACAGGTATACAGTTTCCTAGATTTGGAAGTTCCAACGAAGGAGTTTCTAGATTTTGCTGTTAGGCAGTAGCATCCCCCTCAATCTTAAGCAAAGGCGGAGTATTCAAGGCATGTTAGTTGTCCCAAGGGAGGGAACAGTAGGACCAACAGCTCAATTGGAAGCATCTGGTGAAGGTTTGTAGCAAGTTAGTCCTAGACTGCACAGACAGAAAGTAGTCAATGAAATCCTTGCTGGTCAAACATAGAGGGGATGGCACCAGACAAACCATGGCTCTCTGATGACAACAAGCGGATGGTGCAATGGTGAAGATGCAAGAAGGGGAATAGTATTTGCTGGAGGACAGTTGAGTCACCATGTTGTGGGCTGGAACCCAGTTGGCAGAGCCTAGGGGAACTGGGTTCCCACAAACGATCAATCAGTGTGATGGAAAAGATTGTCACAGGAGGCCACTGCTGTCCAATGCATGGCACGATGCATAACGAGTGTGCAAACTAGAAATATATACATAAGGTTGTGTGCCGTTCCAGAGCAGAGAGGTATTTTCTGATAGGGGTGGGCCCTGTTTGATAGAGGTATTGTGCCACTGCTGTATTCAGTAGGAAAATTGATGCAAGTACATGTGCATAGGGACCATCTCTCGGTCAAGTTTGGCATAAACTGTGTGGTGGAGTCTACATGTAGTATCAAAATCAAGTTAAGGACCCGCAAATGGGGACCATCTCTGGGTCAAATTGGAGGCAGTAGAAGGCAGTCATATGCCTCAATGTAAACAATGATGGGCACAAGACTCCAGTTGGGATGAAATGCAGGCCTTATCATCAAGATCAAGCATAATATCTTAATTGAAGTCCATATCAGAGCCCTCAGCAGGCTCATCAGGGCTATTCTGGGCACACAATTGCAATTCTCAACTCAAGACTCAGATCAATGACCAGAGGCTCCACTACACAAACGCCAACCACAAGTTGGAATGAAAGAAAGCGTTACACACTGGCGTATGGAGCAATCCTGGGTAAAATATATCAGGGCAAAGGGCACTACAGCGATATTGGTCTCCAATCAGTAGAATACGGAGTCTACCGTACTCGGTGCAGGGTGCAGGGAATGATGATGCGAAGTACCGGTAGCAGCAGAACCTGTACCGGTTTGTACCTACGGTACGGTATGCATACGATCGTAGACTTCCGTCGTACTAATAATAAGGGCATAGCAACTCTGACACTCTGATCACTGATCACGACAGTCTCCGTCCTTTTTCCAAGATTTTCTTGTCGCGTCCAGACGGCGAGTGCACAATTTATCATGCTACTCCGAGTACGAAGTACTGGTATCTTTTTTACTGTTAATTGGTCGTTCCATCTGACGGAACGTCTTTGTTTCAGTGTGCAAGGTCTGCAAGGTCATAGGATCTTGAGGAGAAGCCTTTTATTCCGTACAGTTGGTTACTGTTAGTACTACGTAGCACACCGGACACCGGACTCGGTGTATCTTGCATGCACAATTTATATGCAATGATGACTTTCCGGACCCGAGATACCCAACAACAATGAAAGAGAAACGCGAACAAGAACAACCATTTATGAAACTGGTGAACAAAACATGCCCAGTTACGATTCTTCTGAATCCCTTACGGTCTAAATAATCCGACTACCGGTAGTAGGTAGGGAGGTAGAGACTGCTACTGCTAGTCTACTGAATGCTACTACCGTATCATGTACACTACCGGTAGTAGCTTGCCATTGTCTTAACTGTAGTGGTCATCCTGGCATCATGGAACTGACACTCACTGGACCCAAGATACCCAACAAGCTTTTGCACCCTTAATTCGTGTCTGGTCGTCTGGTTATAGAATCGCGAAGAAGATCTTTTGCGAAATCTTTCGCCCTCAGCAGGTAAGGAAATCAACAGAGTGTCTGTTGCACTGACTGTGGTATGTACTTTCGGAGTACCGTATCGAAAACTACCGTACGCCGGTAGTCGTAATCCGAACTGATGACATAGTAGTAGTAATTTTTTTAGTATCAACATTTTGCTCATAATTTTTCCGACGATAGGGAAATACGTAATAGGATTGTCTCCACTCGATCGAAAATATCTTCCATCGCTGCTGAATACCCTTCTTTGACGACAACGATGATGATGCTCCAAATCCGATCGGCCTTTCTTGCCTTGGCCATTCTGGCATCCTCTGCGTTGTCGGTGGAAGACGAGAGGGAATCCGTGTATTCCATCGTTCGAAAAGGACGCTCGGTAGAACAGGAAGAAGTGGCACGAGTTCTTGCACCAAAACTGCCCAAGTCCACCAAAGCGCCAACTTTTCCTCCAACTCCTGCTCCAACTCGTGCTCCAAGTCCTCCAACTCCTGCTCCAACTCGCGCTCCAACAGTTCCAACTCCTGCTCCAACGAAGTCCGTGAAGTCTTCCAAGTCTACGAAGGCCCCTACCACGCCACCTACGAAGGCCCCAACGAATGCTCCAACGAATCCTCCAACGAATCCTCCAACGTCCACCACCCGCTAGAGCAGGAAAATGCCCATTCAATGTGACTACCGTAGTACTTAAGTTAATCCATGAATTCTCATCTAAACTGTCGTTAATGTTTATCTTCTTACCTACACTTCGTACTGTGGTAGAGAGAGTGAGGCAGTAACGTCATCTTGTCGTCAATTCACAGTCAGTATCATAGACGCAGCTGCAGAGCTGGAAAATTCGGCGCTCAAAATGGCCTAATTTTGCGTGATGGGTCAAATTAATTAAATGTAAGTAAGAGTCAATTGACAATAATTGTCAAGAGTAGTATCACGTGCTACAACCGTAGCATGTCGTTCCTGTCGTAAAATTTTGATAATTAACTATGACATTTCATGACCAAAAATTTACGTTGGTACAAGGGTTATTAGGAAGTACTCCGAGTAATTTACGACAGTTTTGTTGGCAAGAAATTTTTAACTTAACATGGAAAATTTCCCTGTTAAGATTTCTTAGGTCTTATACGATAGACGACATTAGTGTGAGCCACCCCCTTGCGAAGCATCGCAACTCTCCATTGACAGTGAACCGACTTCTTACACAGTTACAATCGTGTTACTGCAGTAGCAGTGAAATATAATATCCACGAGTAGCTTTCATTCTCCAACCGTTGTTTCGACTTTGATATTGCTTCAAGCTAGTCGTACAGTAATTGGACTGAACCGTAGTAGAAAAGTGTTGTCAGTTCTCAACAGACTATTAAGCGTCATGACGGGGTATCCGATTGACACAAGAGACAGGAAGCGGGGAAAGGACCGATGTCCGGTTGTTACAAAAGCCTCGATGATTATATGTTGTCTGCTACTAGTAGGTTCATCCTTGACCCTGGCAACACTCGGTACTGTGGAGGCTGTAACTGCGGAAACGGAATATGACTATGAGCAGCAGCGCAAGGGGACGGAGAATTCAATTTTAAGACAATACAACGACGCTCCGTGGTATGCCTCGTCGACGACGGAAAGAAGATACGAGCGAAGATTAAAGAGCGGCAAAAGCAATCCTTCCGAGGCTTCGGGGGCGGAATCATCAGCCTCAACGACCAATAGCAACAACGTTCGGTCTTCTAAGAGCGTCAAGGGTTCGACCACATCCTCCGGCAAGTCCACGAAGTCACCAACAACGAACTCCAAGGCTACCAAAAGCAGCAAAGGTGACATTCTCTCACCAGTGGGATTCGATTCTACAGCTCCTGTTACCGCTCTTTCCCCTGTTCCTACTATTGTTTCTACTCCTGCTTCTACACCTGCTCCAACTCCCGTTCCAACCGAGCCGCCGCGTGACCCGGCGCCAGTGGCGTCACCAGCAGCGTCACCAGTGGCGTAAGTAAACCTTTCGTCACTTCATCAACAAGCCTGTGTTACACTTTCTCTCACTCTCTTCTTCTGTTTGGTACATGCCTCGACTTTTTCCAACTGGTATGAACGGATCTATAGCGATACAGTTGCTGCCGTAACCATCGACATTGATGGAAGTTCCATCCTTCGTCAACGAGAATTAAAAGTCAGTCGTGATCTGGAACAAGAGGTCACCGGAATTTTGGAGGTCAAGATCTCATACTCGCTTGGAAACGGCAACCAAGTAACCCAAACTGCCACTGTAACCATGAGAGCTTCTGAGACCACGTACTCTGTGCACTTTGAAAACATACCTACTCTCGAGACAATTACGGCAACTGCCATTGGACCGCGTGGAGGCATGGGCACCACCTCGTTTTTGTCTCGTAGGAATAGTGAAATATCCATCATCTTGCAAGGTATTGGTGATGTGTCACCCGTTGTGAACTTTCATTTTTTCGAAGGTAGCACCGAAGGATGGACATTGCTTGGTCCCAAGGATTCGTTCAGTGTCATCCCTCACGTTGAAAACTTGTCATCAAGCAATGTCTTCAAGAGAGACGCAGGTGGGGACGATCCCGAAACATTCCGTTATTTGTTGGATTCCAACGAGACCGATATTGATGATTTTGACCTAGTTGTGTCATCCAACAAGTATGAGGCCGGTGAAGTATCTGCGTCGTATACATTTGAGGCCTTTGAATCCGAAGTCTTGATTCGCTATCGGTTCGTCGCTGATGTTCTTGCTAACGATGGATCAGTTGGCAAGGGTAGAGACGACTATTACCACTTGAGCATTCGGTCGTCGTCGGGAACTAGCGCACCTCGTTTTACCGAAACCAAATCCATTTTGGGTCTAGGGACGAATGCGTTTGATCTTGTCACAGGTTCCACTCCGTGGATGTACGCCACTGTCTCGAACGTCACGGGAGTTACAGAAGTCAGGGGTGCTGTGGGAAAAGTGGGGAAGAGCCGTTATCAAAGTCATCTGGTGATTGACTACGTGGAAGAGGTTTAAGTCTAGTTGTTTATGTTGTCCGTGTTATACAGTCATCTATTATCTACTCCCACAAAGTGATCTTATGGAGGACGGTTAATGACAACGAAAATGCCCGTTTTGTCTACGCACCCAGACACACATTTGACGTATCTTGTTTTTGAATGGAGGTGCATGGATCCTCTACCAAAGAGTTTCATTTACACTTCACACACAAAGGCACGAATCCATCGCAACAGAACAACTACCGGTAGCGAGGCAGTGCACCAAGTGATTGTTCTCTGGCTCATCCCTTTTGGTACTTGGACCACTCCGGCCTTTGAAGTTCTCTTTAAGATTTCCCTCTTCCTCATTTCTCTCGATTGTTGTTTTGAGGCAGCCAGTTCCCGCTTCCACCAGAGTCATGTCGCCTTCAGCAGTCTTCTTCGTTGTAGGATCGACCGCTGATAGTCGTCGGATAAAATATGGTGATTGTTGTCTGTTCGTCCATTGTTCTCTTCCGATTCCTTTTCATCCTCTTCAGAATTTCTTTCCCCAAGCAATCTTGTGCTATTGCGTAGGTCGGAGGCAGACGCATCCCGGAATTGAAAGGAAATCTTCAGGTTGTCTGTTTGACAGCGGCAGCATCTTGGTTTTCTCAGAACTTTCACTGTCAGACCTAGTCTCAATCTGTCTTTGGTACGCATTAAAATTGTATGCCATACTAATAGAGATCCCACGCATGAAAAACTGTCGATGGAGTATAAACTCTCCGTTGTATAATCTCCGTTGTACACTCTCCATTGAATCCCATCTTTCTTGGTCAGCATCGGAGTCACATTGTGGCCATACGTCTATTTTTGGAATCCCAATCTTCCTTTTTTCCCCATCTAATGCAACTGTTGTCTTGTTCACCGAGAGTTTCCCTTCATATTCCAGTAACATCGATTTCGACTCGTGCCAATGATAAAACGGCGACTGTTGTTTCCCTTCTCGTTGTAGACGCGGTTTGTTGCACTCCCTTACACTTCCATCTAACCAACAGGAATCTAACAATAACTGCAACACATCCCCTTGATGATTAGAAGCTGGCAATATGGACAGCGCTGTATCTCCTTCCTAATGACGCAACTTGGCGCTTGGCTCGTGCTCTTGTCGACAATATTATTATTATCTCGATAATCTTGACATGCCCTGACCGTACTGCTCGATTGATGAGAGCTGTTTCTTCCCATACATTGCGAGCATCAACAATTGCAATCTGTGAAGACGCTACTGTCATCAAGGGTGGTACGTCATTGGAGGGATGAGAATAGGTAGTTGACGGTGGTAGACAGACTATCGGTAGTAGTATTTGAGGTTGAACAGGTCAACTCACTGCGGCAATGATAAGAGCAGCCATGGTATTGACAGACGGAGTGCAACGTAGAACATACTACGTACAAAATACACGTAGTATAAAAAAAGAATAAATTTAGCCTCTGCCGAGGGGTCCGTCGAGTTCCGGCGTGGGTTGTTCCGTATAACAACGAAATTTTGTGCACCTGAAGGGTGCACTGTGCACTTTTGCCTCTTTTACCCGTCATCAACTTTTAACAAATAACTTGGTCTAAGAACCGAGGTGCCAGCTTAGTATAGAACTCTTTGAGGAATCTCGCGATATATCGCACTTTAGAGGCACTCCAGTAGTTAAGAAGATATGGCTCCTGTAAGTTGGAAAGTGCACGCTGCTGGTTCACATTGCGCCACCAAACGGAGATCGCCTAATCCCTAAGCCACCAAAGTCCTGAGACGGCCTAAGCCGCGTTGGCCGGGCTGGCTAAATTATTCGAACTGAACTGTGTTGGTCGCAACGAGACCAAAGAAACGTTATGCGCCCTCAATGTCTCTTTTCCCTCCATCGTCACCATCTCCGTCACATCAGGCCTCATCAACTGCAGAGATCACAAACAAAATACTTCAAGTAATCTCGAACTTGCGTCTCCAATGACAATAACCAGTACAGTACTACAGTCTTTAACCCGCCATCCCCATCGTTGCTGATCAAAAGCTTCACCAGTTCACTTTATCAACCGACCTCCACAACCAGCCCATCACTAACAACGACAAAAACATCCTCATCCACCGCATCAGCACCAATCATAACGATACCGTCATGGACAACAACATTCATATCAATCAATACGACTCCTTGTCCTGAAATGCTAAGACGCTTGGTCAGGCCCCTGTATCCGCCAGGCACATCGTTGGACTCCAAGCTTCTTTTCAATATCCGGCTGAAGATCAAACGGATGCTGGCCAAGGGAGACATTGACCTTGCTTCCCACACGGTGATGTTCTTTTTGTTGATTGCATGGGAAAGTCCATCAACACCAAAGGTTGGCCAATCAACACCATCGCAATGCTTGATGGTGAGAAGAAAGTATGTCTCCCTTGTGAGGGTTTCACAATTCGTGAGACCATCGACGGCTACGTCTGGCTTATCGAGAGTATAGTGGCCATGGCCCCTGGCAGGAAACTATGCGACATCAAGTTCATTATTGGAGATGGCATATTTGCAGCCGAAACCATTCTTACAAAACTTGGTATTGAAGATACGTGCCATGTAATTCTGGACCACCACCACCTCCTTAGCCTGGACATTGGATCGTGGCCCAAAGCGTTTGGATTGAACCTCTTTTCGCACCTGAAAGAGGACCTGACGTCGATGGTGAAGTCCACCAGTTTAACCGCGTACGAGCAAGCCCTGGAGAGTGCCAGGGCCACACTTCGTAATCACCCAGACCAAAAGCACGCCAAGTATCTGGAGAGACACATTCATTCGAAGAGACATTTGTATGCTAATCACATCATCCAAAAGTTCGCCGGTCACTTGAACTTTCAGGGCAATGCCCCATCTGAGAGGAACCACTGCATTTCGGTACGCCACGTACAGTGTCAGGCACTGGCCGTCCAAAGCACAGACGTGGCAACGAGAGAGGCTTTGAAGGGATTGAGTTCCTGGGGGTTGGAGATATACGAAAAAGCCACCAGGCATTCGCAGAGACTCCATCACAGGAAGAATCAAGATGGATTTTGGACTGTTGATATAATAAAACAATTGGTGTCGATCTTGGTGCTACTACTGTTGCGCGTTAAATTGATATAATAAAACAATTGGTGCTTTTACGTGTCGATCTTGCTGATAGTAACTCCGTGCTTGTACTGCGTGTGCCGTAGCGATGGATACTGCAGCGTGCTTCGGCACTGATGAGTTGGGAGATGTGGAAATAGAAAATAACGCGAAGACGATAATACTAGTGACCTACTACGGTAGGTAGTACCGTAGTCATATGCATGGTGATAAACCCTCTAGGACAATTGCTACTACCGTAATACAATTATTTTATAATTATTATTCATGGAATAATTGAAACTCCGAGCAGAAATCAGTAATTTTACAGAGGCATCAAGAAGAACAGACAGACGCAAATGATGGAAATTCTAATATTCGTTAACGTATACAACATAAAATTACTTAGGGAAGGGGCCTGGGTGTGCATGCTCGTACGAATGACACCTTCTCGACCAATCAGATCTCGTTATTAGGCCGGCTTAGGCCGTCTCAGGACTTTGGCGGCTTAGGACTTAGGGGCTCCCCACCAAACGATAATAACAAGTGTTTACCGGTAGGTACGTAGTACCTAGTATTTGATACTACATTAAATAATATATCCATCGTATCCCAAAGTACCGTAGTACCTTACGATAGTATCTGATATCCTGTATTGTAAATACCGGTAAACTGTCAATACCTACTCATGCGGTAGCAAAATAACCCGTACGATCAATTTGTTCCCTTTCCCATAATAACCTATCTAAAGTACGTACTCTAGCTAGTAGTAGAAAAGCAAATTATCACCGACCCGAAGCCATACAGTCAGTTCTCATGAATTCTAAATTGCACTTCTTGGAGTCCACTAAAATTCCGTTTAAAAAAACTGCTTGTATGAGCTCACAAATATTCATTACTGTTAACTGTATAAGAGTTTTTAAATTTGAACGATGTCTCGTTTTTTAAGTTCCCTCTTTTTGTGGACAGGAATCTTGATTTTACTCAAAATAGTATTAACATCTTCGTGTCATGTGTTACAGCTTCACAGTCAATTGAAAAAAAAGGATGCTGTTCCAATGAACAACAGACACGTACGTACTGTTAGTCAATTATCTCAATTCCAGTCTTAAGAGGTTGAAGAGAAAATTGGAAAAGTGAATGACCATAAACAACTGATTGGGTTTCTTTCCGGTGCAGGTGGGACTGGGAAAAGCCTTGTCATTAAAACCGCATGTCAATATGCCCAAAAATTATGCAAAGCGATTGGTGTGAAAAAGAACGATTGTGGTCAGCTGGAGCTTTTGCTTTCAAAAGAAAGGTAAAAGATGAACTAGAAGAGTTAAAAAATACATATCTGGTGATTGTTGATGAAGTATCCTTTGCTTCTGTTGAGGATATGGAACTGTTGAACGAGAAAATGCAGCAAATTTTCGATAATCCATGGGATCCATTTGGAGGAGTCCCTATTGTTTTTTCAGGAGATTTCGCTCAGCTTTCACCTGTGGGTGGGAGACCTCTGTACTAAAGTGAACATAGAATTGTATGGAAAGAATACTTGAATGCTTTCATGGAGTTGAGAACAAATCACAGATTTGATAAAGATGTGAATTGGGGTGGAATGTTAGGGAGATTCTGTGATGTTGGATTGAGTGCTAAGGAAGTTGCCATAATCAATACACGAGTGGTTGGTGCGCGAAGTGGCCCAAGGGAAAGATATATTCCTTTTGATGCAGTATACTAATCGTATGCAACTAAAACAAATGTTGATAGAATGGCAATCAATGATGCTATTTTTGCAAAACATCTGGAGAACACACTCTCTACTGATCCAGGTATACAGCCACCGATGCACACTTTGTGTATTAAAGCAGGTAATTTGAGATTTCATGTAAGAGGCACTCGTCGTGAATATTGCAACATGAAGAGGAAAGCACAGGATATCATATATGCTGCTGTTGGGGAAGCTCATGTGGAAGACCAATGCAACAAGCGTCATGACCCTCTTTTGAAATTGTACTATGGGCGCCCTTTGTACATTAATCACAATGAAGATGTTGCTGGTTGTGTTGCAAATGGCGCAATATGTGAATTTAGAGGTGTAAAACCGAAGCCAGCAGTGTCACAAAAGGACTTTGAAACTTTTATAATTTCGTAACAACGTAACAAAATTCTATTTTAAGGCTATACTAACATCCAGCTGAGGTTCCGCATCGAGAAGTAGCTCACCCGCCTGGCACCCTACTAGAGAGGGCGGGGCAATTTTGCAACAAGCTTTCCATCCACTCAGCACTCTGTTGCCCACCACTCAGGACTGGAAAGGCAAAAAACCTCATCAACGATGAGGAAAAGTCCAAACCAGTGAATGTCAGATTTGGCGTGGTCTTCCAAAAACAATGCTGGGAAGGCAGCAATAACCACATAAATTGTGTTGGGTGTGTTGATATCTTCTACCTGTTGCAACCCAATAGGGCGGATTGTACGTGTAAAAGAAGCCTTCCATGCCAAGCACCAGTAATATTCCCAATGAAATAGTACCGTCCCTCTGCACTTGACACTCGGCTGAGTTATGATGCCATTTCTTCCACAGTAATGTCAGTGCCCATCACAACTTTATCAGGAATCGTGCATTAAGCATTCTTCCTCCTCTCCCTTAGCCCCCTTCTGACTAAATAAGAGAAACACAATCTTTCCGGTCGGCCACCGGTTCTGCATGATGCCATGCACAAGACAGCAGTAGTTTGTACTACCGCTGGGACGATCTCTTTCGTTGCACTGATAGATCGTCTGTGGATTCTTAGTTCCCCAGGCTCTGACAAACCTGGGTTAAGCCCCCCTACCATGACAAGGTGATCCACTCAGGGGGGTTTGAAACTTTTATAATTGATGGATACCATGTGAATTGTGTTTCTATAACACAGGTTGATTCATTACTTGTAAACATGCTGGATGGTTGTAAAGGAGGGAATAAAGAAACGATCATTGAACTAAAGTCCAAAAGTGATCTATGCATCAGCTAAATTTCCAGTGCCGTTTACAGGACCAATTACCAAGAATAGCATGAGAACACGAAGATGTATCAGCTTTGAACAGTTTCCAGTTAATTGTGCTAATGCCAGAACAGTTCACAAGTTACAAGGGCGGTCAATTCATCATCTTGTTGTCAGTGCTTGGGACTACACAGACAATTGGGTTTACGTCTGCTTGTCACGATGCAGGACTATGAAAGGGCTATTTTTACGTGAACCACTAAATCCAAGTAAAACTAAAGGCATGGCAGAAGAGGTACGAGCATTTATCAAGAGATTGAGGAAAACTAAAAAGCGTGACCATGTCTTTCTTCATGGAGAAGACTTGTAGGACAGTGATAACATTTGTTGGTTCATTTTTGTCAATCAATATTAGTATATTCTCTACGGTAGTAAATGTCATCATGTAACTAAATACCCGAAACTACTGGTGTTATCGCCCACAAGTGCGTACTCATCATACCTGTGGTAAATCCTGGTTTTCGTAGGCCTTCTATGTATTCCCGGTCAAACGAGTCAAAAAAGTAAATCCAGTTGGGTTTTAATCCGGATCAAGTTTGATCTGATCGTGTTCGGAACAAAAATGAATTGCTTTAGAAATATAACGTCCGCGAGCGAAGACGATTTTTCTGCTGTTAATTTTATTCTAACAAAAAATTTCAATGGTTGAAAAACGTTAAAAATGACTAAAAGATTTGTGTTTTCCTCTTTCTAGGATTGGTATAAACGTGATATGAAGAGATGAAGCAAGATGAGGAAGGGCAGGCGAATTGAATTCGTGACTGAAAAATTGCCACGCTGTTAAACGACATTTTGCACTTTCGTGAAATCGACACACGAGTACAATGGAATAAATGTTCGATTCATAAACATATCAATACATGAGGTTCGAGGAATGAAAAAACCTTCTATGCTTTTTTTCAGTAGCTGGCGATGCCATGTTACTCCTAAGTGCTTCCTAAGTAAGTTGAACATGCTAAAAAATCGGAATGTTACAAATTCCCCCCCATACCCCCCTCAGCTGGACGCTTTACCCGATCGAGTTTTTGATTTTGATCTGGTCTATTGTGGAACTCGATCGAATTCGTCGTATAAATTATTCGACGAATTATACTACGTATTTAACAGTAGTACCTTCAGTACAATGTTATCATTTACGTCAACGTGTGTAATAAAAGGTAAAATAAAATAAAATAAAATAAAATAACATCGATTGACTCCATTGATGTGTGTGCCAAACTCTCTCGCAGCTGGTTGATTCCGGAAAACATTCTAAATGAAAAAAAAATCATTTTTCATTGGTAAATTAAATGTTTTTTTGGGCCATCTTCCGCAACGTTGCCAGTTTTATGTTCATCGAACGGAATCCTACAATCATGGGAATCTTGTCTTCCAAAATTTCCCCTTTTCAATCTTGTTCACCCAAAATGTAAAATTCCCATTGTTGATTTGATGTATGTGTTCTTGTTTCATTTTATTTTTCTCCTCTCTACGACCTACTCTCGAGAGAGTTGTCACACTTTTTCATATCACTCTCTGTTTCACCTTTATCAAGAACGAAAAATGGACGAAACTGCTTCTACATCTGATCCGCTTGTAGTTAGAGCCGAGGCTTCTGCATCTCCCGCTGCAACACCGTCTCCTCTTGCCAGAGCAAGAGGGCGAGAAAGACCCGGCCCTGGAAGAGGTAGCTCAAAATCCTTCACTATGCAGGAAAAGTTATTCCTCCTTTCAAACATGCAAGCTATTGTACCAATTGATGGTTATGACTGGGATACGGTCTTGGAGATGCACAATGAGCGATATGCCAGTTGTGAAAGAGACGTAAACAAGCTACGTCGAAAATTCACGTCTCTGTATCGAACAAAGATTCCCTCTGGAGATCCTCACATGCCAGAGGATGTCCGCCTTGCTAAGTATGTTCGTCGTCTCATTTCCGAAAAGAACATCGTAACTGCAGCAAATGAAGGAATGGAAGAAATGAATGAGAGTGACAACGATGAGGGTGAGGCAGTCACAGGAGAATTTGCAAGACCCGACACCTCTGACATGGAAGAACAACGGCCGACTACAGGCAGCAATGCAGAACAAGGTCCCACTGTTGTCATCGCAAGTGCACGTCGAACTCCTAGAAGGTCGACCGCTGCATACAATGACCTTATGCAAGCATATTATTCAAATCTAGAATTAGACCGACGACGATACGACGAAGACCGACAACGACGAGAAGAAGAAGAAGTCCGAAGACGAGAAGAGGATCATCGACGATGTGAGGAAGAACGCCAAAGACGAGAAGAGGAACGCCAACGATATGAGGAAGAGAGACGAAGACGAGAAGAGGATCGAACTGATTTCAGGGAATTTCTCCGATCTGTTGGGGACCTAGCAAAAGCTTACATCCAATCCAAAACAAATCCTTAACAACACAATCTTTAATACCGTAGTAGCACGTGTGACAGCGACAAAGCAAGGAATGACGCCAACAACGTGAATTTCAAAGCTTTGAAAGCTTTGAAATTCAAGATTCTCGAGTATGGGTGTCAACGTCAACGGCAACTTGAGAACGACGACAAATGGAGCATCTACAATAACTTTAGATTAGAGCTTATATTCTATCAAAATAAGGCTTCAAAATTTAATTGTATTCCAGAGTATTCATTATCATGTGTGCCAACGACGGGCAGAGGGACGCCAGCAACGAATATAGTTTCGTGAATTTGTTCACTGGCAGTCAATGGGCAAAATGTTTCTTTTGAGACGTAGTCACCATTAAAAGTAATATTCATGGGCAATTCTATTACCGTATGGTTATTCGTAAATCTATTTTCAAGTTTACACCAACAAACAGATGCCGTCAATTCCACATCTGAGATGTTGGGTCATTTGTGGCGGGAAAATCATGCAATAGCTTTTCATGCATTCAGGAGATTTTTTTGTGGATGCTTACAGTTAATTCCCCAGGCTCTGACAAAGTGGGTTAAGGAACGCTACCACGGCAAAATCATCAACTCCGGGGGAATTAGTGTATGTTACCAACCGTTTCAATGAGAAAGGCATTTGCGGTTTGAGAGACAGTGACATCATAGGCAAAGTATCGGCGTTCAGGTGAAGTCTCCTTCATGAAAGTGTCGAGAATTTGGTTCATCCCAATACTCCTCACTTGATGATTATAAAGGCGTATCATCAGCGAGAGATCGAGGAGGCGACAACCTCTTTCCTCCCACTTTATCTTGTCAGTCATCCTGGGGAACTTAGCCTGGATCTGACGCATTCCCCACTCTGCAAACTGACGGACAGACGTAGCTGCTTTGTTTACCAGGTAAGCATTTCTGTCGCCGATGGGATCGGTCTGTGACGACTTTAAGAAACATGGCCCCGACCAGAAAGCTGAATCAACAACAGTCATGGCGCCGTATTTATCGTAGATGTCATCCAGCTTTTCATACATCCATCCATAGTCCGCAACAGTTGAGTCATGCAAACATCCAGGGGCATTGATTACAGCGCAGGGGATCGATCCATCAGGAGCAAAAACGAAAACGTTGGAGATGAAATGAGAATGCTTCCATCCATTGTAGAATGCATTCTGCTTTCGATCATTTGCGGGCGGTTCAATCGGCAACTTCAATCCATCAGAAGCGAATGCCACGTGGGGAATACAGGGATACCGCTTGCTAATCGCGTCCATGTACTGTTTCGTTTTTTCCTCCGTAGGCATCTTTGGGGCATAGTCCTTAAGCGCTTTGAACAAACAGCGCTTTGCAAATTGTAGCCATTTCTGCATTGGGGTCATTGTCAACCCAAAAATCAAGCAAAGTGTACGGCTAACGGCACCTTTTGTCCGATACCACATCAAAACGAGAGCAAGTGCACCCTTTGCATCGATGGATCGTTTTCTTCCTTTGATATCGTACCGCTTCCTGACAATCACGCCGGTTGCCTCATCCACTGTCCATCTATAGAACAAAGGCTCGAAAAGTACCAGGACCTTTGCGAATTCAAAATGATCAACACCCGTGGCGTTTAACAAGGCCTGATCATCGCCAGAATCAAACAAATGGACAAAGGGGGATTCAAAATACGACTTCAAGGCTTTACGAGGATAACGTCGATCCCGTCGCCTCCTGCCCTCCAGCGAAAGCGTAGACTGCTTCCAAGCCCTCTTCTCCTCTTCCTCTTCTAACAGCAGGTACCCTGCCAAAAGAAGCAGCAGATCGTTTGTTCTTCTTGGCATTGCTTGGAGTTGTGTAGGGTAGAAATTTTATTTTGTACTCCGTAGTAGTCTTCGTAGAGTGAAACAACGAAAAGCGGAGTAGATGATGACAACGAAAAAAAAATGAGAACTGTTTTGATGGATTTTTGTTTCAATCGGAATGTCACAAATTTTTGTTCAGGAGCGACTTCCCCCACTAGAGTAATACCAATTTCCCTAAAAAGCAAAATTCCGTTCATTCTTTCGCTATTTTCGGAAGCGCATTAAAAATGTCTCGCATTCTTAATGTCCCCTTGTTTATCCGGAACCAACCACACTGTTTCATTTAATAAAAGAGGTCGTACCTTTAATAACACGCCCTCCAATCCGCCCAACTGCCGGAAGACCTCAACTGCCTGGTGAGAAAAGGCTTTAAAAACTAACAGTAAGAACGATTTCGGGTTAACGACAAAACATTCATTGATTCTTTGATCGCGCATAATGGAGAAGGATTGAACAAAGACAAAATAAAGGATCTTCGAAGGAAATGCCAAAATTCCGCATAGCGAAACGGAGCTAGAGTGTCTGGAATATGTTCCTTCCTGTGGCCTTCCGGTAGTTTCCGCTTAATACATGACGAGAAGACGAACCCCTATCGATGCCGATTGTTCCTTGAACCTAAATATCGGAACTGCAACTTCTCCCCTGGGAAATATCGAACAATTGCAAAATCTTCAATCTTCCTCTGTTTTACCAGAAAGGCAAGCAGCAAACGGATCAATACATCGGAACTCTTGCCCCTGAGCAACGCATCATGGCAAGGAACACAGGAATGCACAACATCACAGCGAAACGACCGACAAATGAGTTCGGTCGACAAAGGTGGAAGAAGAAGTGAGGTGCTCACTTTTTGAGAACTGACAACCATCTCAGTAAAACCGCCTTTTAGACTTCGCCGCCTATACACCAGTGACGAATTCGATTGCATTGCAAAAACACCACTATGACCATCCTATCTTGCTCGCATCGACAAAAACGAACCAACGACTTGTTGACGGTCGTCGCGCGTGAACGTAAACGGCTGAGGATCGAGCGTCAATATGATCGTTCCGCCGTGGCAAATAGGTCGTTAAACGAAATAATCGCAATGAATCCTTCCAGCCTCTTTGCGACGTTGCAAGGAAACCCGCATGAGATTGGGGAAACTACCACAACAATGAATCTATCATCTTCGTCCACTATGGCTCCCTTTGTGGTCCCAACCTTGATTCAGATCGAGAACGGCAGATCTGCGGACGAAGAACTCCATGACGATGAAAGCGCAAGCAGTACCAGTACTAGCAGCAGTAGAAATGATTCTGTACCGTTTCATCATCAGCAGGTAACCTTTTCTCTTCCCTACAAATCCTCCGAGCGGAGACGCCCTACTACTTCGTCCAACGACAAGGTAGTACAGCACTGGATGAAGGTCACCCGCCCGCTGTCCGTCCCTCCCAGACTGCCGACTTCATTCGAAGCCATCAAACTGTTATCTGCTTTCAAATCTTGAACGACAACGACTGAAACGAGTGATCGTATTCAGCATGACGCTTGGTAGTATTTCAATACGTGTTTGTATTTTGAAAAAAGGACGGTTCATTTATAGACTCCAGCAAAGGGTAACGAAGTATTTAGAATAATCTAGGACTACTTTTAAAAAGCTAAACTAACCAAGGGCTGCCTCCTATTCCACATCCGAGAAAATGGATTACCTACTGACCCGTTGGGGGGGGGGGGCATTCAACAGCTGCCCACCACGCAGAACTGGTAAGGCCACAACCTAACAACACTTGAGGAACAGTCCGAACCAGTGAAATGCTAGATAAGGTGCAGTGTTCCCAAAAATCATGCTGGGAAGGCAGCATTACTAACCGCGTGAATAGATTGGGTTTGTTGATATGTTTTTCCTTTGCAGCCCAACTTCGCAGATTTTACTTGTAAATGAACCAAGCAACTTTAGCACCTCTGATGAAATGATGTCGTCCCTTTTTTTATTTGCACTATGATGAATAGTGACGTAATTTCCCCAGCAAAATTGTCAGCCTCTTCCACCATAAGATCAATCAGTATTTTTCGAACGCAGTCTTCCTCCTCTCCCTTGGTCAACCTTGCACCCAGTGAGACAAGCAGGATTTTTTCCGTTTGACAACAACAGGTATCCATGAGGAGGCCATCCATGAAATAGTAGTTACCTCTACTACTGCAATAGATAGTCTGTGGATTCTTTGTTCTTCCCCCAACTCTGACAAAGTGGGTAGTACCCCCCCCCCCCATGCCAAGTCGACCCACTTCTTCAGCATGAGGAGCCAAGCAGCAAATGAATACAACTTGTTGCTTTCCACGACAGTACTACTAGTCTCATCCGATCGTTCTTGTCCGCAGCTTTCCAGATTGCATTTCTAAAAGTAAAATCCATTAATGGCTCTTTTCCCACTTCTCTCTAGTAGCAGCTACCGACTACAACAGTATTTACTTATTCGATACTTGCAGCTGCTTTGACAACAGCAGCAGTATTAACTACGGTACGTATGATACCTACCGTATTCTAGCACTTCAGGTTTAACAGCGGTATCGAAGCACCCCCTTGATAACCCATTTGGGAATATAATAATTATACTACCGTAGTCTAATACCTATTACCTTCGGTATTATTACAGATAATACGTGCTTCGTCTTTTTATTCCGACGACCAGTAGCATTCCAAGGGAAAATTGATATCGAAATGCCCATCTTGAATTCAGAAGGTCCTAATTATTACATAAGCGAAATGACTATTTTTTGATTGGTCATGCGTGCAGAAGGCTTGTGATATTCCAAATCCAAGATTACAAAGAGCTCTTTCGCCTGTTGCATTTTTCTTTGCTACCAAAACCTCCTATTACAAGCTAAGCGCTATTAATAGAGGGTAGAGTTTGTTTGGAGAGGATGTCTATCTAAAACATAATCTTGCTTTCTTGATAATCAGTGGAGAGACGCAAAAAAATTTGATCATGGCTCCGTACAGCAACTATCAAATCTCCCCCCCGGACCATCCTCCGTTCCACCATCCAGCCAAGGTATCGGTAACTAGCCTCCCCGCGGTTCGGTCGAACTCATTGGATGAATCGTCTTCCTTCAAGCCACATGGCACCCCAGAATCAGCCTCGCTGCCACAAAGGCCGGTGTATTCACCTTCGATTATGCCAAATCATGAGTATGATTCAAACTATCGGCAAGTCAGAAATGATTTATCCGAAATCATTGCTTCCCAAGAGCGAGCTTTCCAGCAAATCCAGCTGGCCAACAGTGGCGAGTCACGAGAAATCACGAATAGAGCCTCTGTGCAACAAAAATTTGCCCCTGTGAGATCATCGACCTTAAACACAGCCGAGGCCAAGCCGGCTCCGTTGCTTTTGACCGAAGCTATCCATCCAGAGAAGTACAAGATGAAGCAGAAGCGGAGAGGCGCTACCGCTGTCGGTATTGTCAGTGGCGCAGTTGTCGGCACTATGGTCTTCCCGGTATTAGGAACGGCAATAGGGGGCGCGGCAGCTGGCTATGCCTGCAATAAGTTTTCCAAGCATGTAGAGCGCAAAGCCCAACGCCAGTGGGAAAAGAACAGTTATCAGCGACAAGCCTTGGAATCGCATACCGTCGACGCCGTTTTGGTGTAAACGGGAAAGACTGATGTAAAATAGTCCCTTGAAGAAACACCTTTTCGCCTCGGATGCCCAAATCTCCCACTGTGTCGTAGAGACAGCGCTATAACCACCACAAGAATAGAGTAGGAATATAATAGAGTTCCTATTGCAAACCACTAGAAATCTCCGAGAACATAAAGTAGAAGAGGCAACAAGTCAGATCTAGTAGGTTGTTTTCGTAGTCTCCCTCTCTGTAACTGTGCGATTTGTCACAGTTACTACCAGTAGCTACTGACGATAACAACAAAAGAATAATATGATGCAAACGCTTCGTTACAATACATTGCAGTGTTCGGTCGGCTACCTACGCAGCTCCGCATTCCTCACGCATGCTTACTAAACACTTTTTTCTGCATCCAACTAAGCCATCTGCCAAGACCATTATCAATTTTGCTGCTATCAAACTACCACACCCGTGATTGCAAGGCAAGGAAGTGCCAAAATTGACTCAAGGTAGTGGGTTAGAGGTTGTCCCATCTCCTTGTATCAATGTTCGCAAACCATCCGAGCTGTTTAGAATCAATAATGGCCAATCATGACATGATTAATGAATTTGCTTCTTGGAGAGAAAGTCCGTGTGCTCTTGGAAAGGGGTAGCCAACAAGGCGTTCTCCTTCCAAAGTTCTGGACTTAGGTATCCATAGGTAGCTCGAAGAGCGTAAAAGATGGCCTTGATGAAGTTACCCATGGTACGGGTGTGACCACACGATGATGTGTAGCAGTCATCAATTCCAGCCATGTGCAAAAGCTTCTTTCCGGCTGGAGAAGAGACCAAACCGGTACCACGAGGGGCAGGGATCAGTCGGACACTGACGGAACCACACTTTCCTGTGACCTTGCATGGCACAGTGTGGGGGAGACCGGAGGTACGTCCCCAATATCCACGACGTACCGGAGCTACATTTAGCTTGGCAGCGGTGATTGCTCCGCGGATGGCTGTCGCGACTTCCGACGAACATTTTACTCCCAATCCAATGTGTCCCGAGGAATCTCCGATGGCAACAAAGGCCTTGAAACGGGTGCGTTGACCGGCACTCGATTGTTTCTGGACTGGCATGATTTTCATGACCTCATCTTGCAGCTTGTCCTTTAAAAAGTAGTCGATGATTTCGGCTTCCTTGACGGGGATGGAGAAGAGGAAGATCTCTTCGATGCTTCCGATTTTGCCCTCCTTGACCAATCGGCCAAGCTTGGTGACTGGAACCCAGACGTTCTCATCTCCTCCGCGACGTCCACCGCGTCCTCCTCGGCCACCACCGCCACGGCCACGTCCTCGTCCACCTCGACCTCCACGGCCGAATCCTCCTCGTCCTCCTTCTGCTGGTGGTGCTTCACTCATTTCCTCAACAATAAACTAATCCTCGATTTTCTGTCTGTCTGTCAACAACAACGAGAAGATGGAAGAGAGAGAGAGAGCAACGAAGTGTCATGAGATACAAAACCTTGATCAACACGACGAATAAAGTTGTCTTTTCGTTCTTTGGTGTGGTTAGAGACAGTTGTGTTATAGGATCTCATCTTGCTCACCTTGGACAGCTTTCTACTACAGCTTGGATGATATGATAGTTTCCGGAGAGAGATGGATGAGACGTGACGGTTGTTTTGTTTTGCGTGATACAACAAGGAGGCAGACGACTGTCCATCGTTCAATTTCAGAAATGGCGGTAAGCGGTAAATAGGTAAAGGTATCATCATACATGCGTATATATCATATCTATGGAGAGAGATGAGAGGTTGGTTTCGCGAATTGACAACTTCGACTACTTTGGTCAAATTATGCTATGGCAACTCCGTGTACCGGTATTCCTTTTGATTTTTTGGTCCCGCCAAACGCCATCATGAACGAAGAATTTGGAGAAGCGATCAGTGTTTTGTTCTTTCTGTGTCGTTCTTTTGACGCGTTCATGTTCACTCGAGACGTTGAAATGCCACGATATATGAAGTCCAACGATGCACGAACTAGTCTAATAAAAAGCATATTCCAGTGTAATTTGTACTCGGGAGTGCATGAAAAGTGTTTTCAACGAGCGTGCCGGTGTCTTGTTTTCTCGCGAGGGTTCTTCTCGCTCGGAGAGGTTGCTGGTTTTGTTTCTCGCCTCTCTCTCTTCGTTTCTTCTTGTGCGTTCGGTGTGACGGTGACCCACAACAACACATCTTGGTTTATTCTATGTTTGCCTCTCTCAAGTTCCATTATTGAACGCATTATTCTTTTCAACCACCAGAGAATATACTACGTATAATATAATACATCTTGCCTCGTAAAGAAATAGTTACTACTACTTGTAGATAGCACCAACCAACCAACGAATCAACCAAACAAACAAACAAACATATCAAAATGACCACTCCAACGACTGCTTCCTCCTACCCTCCCATGAACTACAACTACGGCTTTGCCCAGCCCCCATCGTCCTATGAACAGCAACAACAACAGCAGCAGCAGCAGCCGTACTACACGGGACAGATCGTGCCTCATTACGGCCCGACCGGATCGTACAATGCACAGTATCAAAACTATCAAGTTCCGTCCTCTACTGGCACGCCGCAATATGTCAGCAACACCGTCTCAGCAGCCTCTGGCAATCCTCCTGATCTCTTGGAGACTTTGTATGGAAGTGGCAACAGTTACTCTCTCGAACAGAGCCCGTCTGGAAACACGGCAGATGACCTCTTTGCGGCCTTTGAAGGTGCACCAGTTGGCAACAGCAACAAGGCTGTTGTAGCGTCACGTGCAACTCCTCAAGTTGACGATGCCTTTATCAGCAGCTTTTCGAAAGAAGAGCTAGCCGAACAAGAACGACTGTTGAAGGAAATCGAACAACGCAAGAACAACAGCACTGCCATTGTTCCTACGGAAGTCAATGACATGACCGTCTATCAGCATCAAGAGCGGCTGTGGAATTCGGCGCATCAACAGCAACAACAACGAAAAAGTAACAGCTACAGTAATAGCATGGTTCCCCATTCCTCCTCGGCGTATCCCTCCACCATGACTGTGTACGAATCGACGAACGAACATATGATCCCCGTGCCTCGTTCTCATAACCCGTCTGGTAGTGACGCTGTTCATCCTCGTCGCGCTGAAATGAAACAAGCGCGCAAAGTCAAGACTGCCGGTGCGGCTACGGGAGGCGCAATTGTTGGCGGTATCATTTTCGGTCCTGCTTGGCCGTTGGGAGTGGTGGTCGGTGGAGCCGCGGGTGCCGTCGCCGGGAAGCAAATCTCCAAGGCTGGAGAACGAAGAGCTCAACGAAAATGGGAGAAGAAAAGTTTTCAGCAGTATGCCGTTTCGGAAAGTACCGTCGCCAAAGGAGGGGCCGCATTTGCCTAATGTACTGTCTTTAGTTCCAAACGAAAGCAGCAGCAGCTACTAGGAAATACTACAGTATACAATATTCTTTCATAACTGATCCCCAATTTTTTTCCAATCCTTGTTAAAAAAATCCCTTCCCATCGTCTTGGGTTAGTTTGGCTTCCGACAGTACTCGTACTTGTCAAAAGGTACTCGATAGGTGTGGGATAGACAGATCATAAAAATAAAAAAATAAAAGAGGGAATGGCAAAGAGAGAGGCATAGCTAGCTAGCTACCGGTAGAGTGATGAGTTGATTCCTGTGATGTATTTGTCAAGTCTTTTGTTGTTTTGCTATGTGAAGCGTCCTTCCGCCATTTTTGATCGCCGACTCCATGGCATGTATGAAGATGATGATACGATTATACGATTAGTACGTGACTGTTCATTGCTTTTCAGACATGCACATGTACTGTTATTTCGAAACATGTCACACTCTGGGAGACGACGCTCATTCAGGCCGTGTCCCGAAAAAAAAAAAAAGATTCGTCGTTCTTCTTCGTCCATCAACATTTACAAGGAAATCGGCCACCGGTCGGGCCCAAATTTTGGAAAAAGATGATCTACTCCCGAGTAGGAATTATTCCAAACGGACCGGACAGGATACTACCGGTCGGGCCAATACCGGTCACAGAACGAAAAAGTTCGGCGGTACTTCATCGTGAACCGACTTTTGTTGGGGAAGAAAACAAGAGTTTTTGGAGCGTTTCCGAAATAACGTTCCATCAACCGTAGCCTGTAGGCTTAGCATGTCTCTTTTTGAAAGGAAAAAATGAATTAGGATCCCAGAAAGCGCCATATTGTCATTATTTATTACAGTTATACGACGTATCGTGATGCTGAGAAGCGCATCAAAGTACAGAATGGAACACATTGCAATAGATTGTTCGACCAACAACAACACAACAACAAGAACACACCTTGCAACTATCGTAGAGCTTCCCTCGAGTATTATTCTGTAAGCGCGAAAGTGACGCCCCCGCGAATGCAATCGGTTGGATCTTTTTTTGTCCCTTCTTGGAAAAGCCCCGCCAGACTCCGGTCTCGTTCCTTCATTTCGTTACAATGCCCAGATTTATTTCGGCGCACCGAGGAAAACCGGACCAGCATCGATCGAAACGATACCGAGACAGCAGCAAAGATACTTTGGACGAGGATGGCACGACCGGAAACGACGCCGATTTCTTTATCGACGATTCTCCCCGAGAGCTTCTGGCCATGGGAGCTGTTTTGGACCATCTTTGCCAAGGTGGGCGTCTGTCGGATTCCACCAGAGTATTCATGAGAGAGGCAAGCCGTGGCCGACGGTGTCTGAACTACTGGCCGGAACAACATGGACTGTTGGACTCTCACTTCTCGTGCCTTTCGGTGTGCTCCAAACCACATGAGGGTAGCACTTTCAATGCCAACTATGCATTTCCAGACGACGATGATGTGGATGACGGTGATGACGGTTATACAATTCCCACGGCAGTCCTGCGCCGGTTCAGGGAAGATTCCAAAGAAGATGAAGATTACACCATGTCTTTCGAAGATTTGACATTCGACGAGGTGACACTCGAAACCTTTGACGAATACGACACCATCGCCGTGATGGATATTGAAGCTGTTATGCGAGCAACTCGAAAGGTGTGGGAGAATATCGACCCTCATGAAAGGCTTCATATCAATCCTGCCTTCATGGAACATGCTATCATTAACGAAGGTGACATTGACGAAGAACTCCTCGGAGCCATTGCTATGAATGCTTCTCAATTAGAAGAGAATCTACAAGAGTTGGTTTCTAACCCTCAGAGTTGTACTTTAATCTCTCCAGCAGTTTTGTTTGGATTGAGCTTTGATCAAGCCGACGATAACAAGAGCATCAATTCGTTAGCAAAGAAGATGCATGGAATTCTCAAACGAAACTCCTCTAAGCTTTTTGCAACATCCGATACCAAAGGAAATGGACAAAAGGCGGTAGTAGTGCGACGACGAGGGCAAAAAGAGAGAGCATTCCAACAACCGGCTCTTCGCTTCTCGATCGAATGCGAAAACGATGATAACTTGACTTTTGCTGAATGCCAGTCTGACGAGTCGAAAGAGGATCCATCCATGGGACTTTCGACCTTCAACACAAACTGTGCGTCTATTTTAGCGAATGCTCCCAAAATGGCCTGGCCTCCGACATTTCCACTCTCGCGTGAATTTCGACACAACATCAACTCGAGCGAGCCACCTAAAAGTGTCATGTCCAGTCTCACCTTTGTGCCTCATGATAACACTGAGCCAGGCTCCGCCGTCAGTCTATCTTCTTCCAGAACTACTACGACTCCAAGCGAAACGATTGTCCTAGGCAACGGTAGTTCTAGACGAGTTGTGGCCAGGAAAAATCGGTTCATTCATTCCCCTACGCGGATGGTAGGGAAGAGTATCTTCGATGGAGAAGATCGTTTTGATTCGACCACGGTATCGTCTCTTTCTGTTCCGAGCTTCTCTGATCGAATTGTGTCGGTACGGCCATGGCCAACTCCGAGTTCTGGAACCTGTCGAAGAGGAAATCGAAATAGTCACGTGAAGGACTTTAGTAACAGCAGTGCCAACACCCAAAAGAAAGAAGGCATCCTTGCGCCGCTGGCTCGGAATGAAATTTTAGGAACAGGGTTCGAAGTCCAGCAGGTGGAACAAAGACGATTGGAGATATGAGACTTGCGTACGGTACGAAAAATGGACTTTTTCAATGAATGAATACGTCTACCTAGTAGAGACTTGGTCCTGCGACATATCACAATCAATTTCTTTGGTTCGTGTACAACAAGTATCAGTTAAAGATTTCGTAGAACGGTATTGTATGTCATAGCTTTTGGTAGCTGTGAAAATTTGTGCGAATCTTTTTGATTCCACTACTGGATCAAGAACTCCTTTCTACTTCTCCTTCTACGACGTACGTAGTAGTACTGTCATCTTCATTTTGTCGACTGAATCGACCAAAGCAACTGTTGCATACATTAGTATTGTTAGTATGCATCTAACGTATGTACCTATGCTTGTTGCCAATCGTTGCAATTATTTACGAATGTACTCCGTGCTCCGTGCTCCGTGCACGGAGTAGTTATTCTTTTTTTGAACTGACAGAGTGATTCAAACACGGAAGTCTTCCCATCCTCGATTTTCAATTTTCCCTCTCTCAAACATACCAAGTCGTTGTGATCCTTTTATAGTTTGAGCTTTGTTTTACAAACACTTCAACTTTCTTGTTTTACGTCGCTTGAAAGAGTGGTTGATCTCATCAAGTGGCCTTTCAGCTGTTTGACAAGCCTGCGACGCCAACCTGTTGCTGTTTTAACATAGACTTATTTTCTGACAGCCTCAATTTCTTGGGGCTGTGCCTTCAGGAACAAAAAACCATCCGTTGACACGAACCAAAGTTGCCTCATTGAAACCAGACAGGTTTGTGTGCACAACAAAAACCTTCATTTTCTTTATAATGACAGAGTCTATGCCGATATCACCTCCTCCCATCCAAAGACCGGCGACAAAAAGAAAGGGGGGAGGAAACATGGGCGAAGAGCTAGCATGGGACGCCAGTTTTAAGTCTACCATGGGTACTAGACAAAATTCCAATACCCCTGGAGCGATGCCTTCGCTGTCCGCTACGTCCGATCCCATGATGAGAAAGGCAGAAGAAATCAATTTGATTCTTCTGCAACCAGAAGTCGATTTGTGGAGGTTGCGAGAACTGGCTCTGTCCGAAGGGGGGCTTGTCAACGGTGAGTCTCCAATGCCATCAGCAATACAAGAGTCAAGTCATTTCATCTCTTCTAATTTCCGGAATGTTTTCAATATCGCACGTGTGCCTCACAGATACTCTCCGGAAACGCGCTTGGCCGCGACTGGTGGGACTGGATTTCAACCTGGAGCCTTTTGTCCCTCTCGCGAAAGTACCAAGTAGTAATCCAGACGCGGAGTCGTTTGTTTCCAACACCGTCACATCACGAGCTTCTGCAGTTCCAAGATTTGAAATTGATACGACGGAGCTAAAAAACAAGGAAAAGATGTGAGTGTTATTTTTCAAAACAAGTCTGGACACATGTTTTCCTGTTTCTGGATCACTCATTCGTCCATTCAATCTCCGTTGTCTCAGTGAGACGAATTCTCTTCTGGTGGAGTCCATGGATGCACAACAAATTGAACGGGATGTTGCCCGTTGTACATGGCACTTGTTGACTGGGTCGCAACGGTCACGAAGATTGCAATATCAAAACAAGCAACGTTCAAAGAAAGTCGCCGCCTTGCTGAAAAAAAAGCAGCGTCGTCTGGCCAATTTGATCAATTTGACCCTGGTAGCGAGTTATGACCATCGGCCAGTTTCGGAGCGGCTACGATATTATCAAGGCTTTCACGATGTCGCGTGCATCTTTATGCATGCTCTGGGTGGGACAGCGAGTGCGACGGCACAAGCCCCGTCGACTCCTTCCAGCGTTGACACAGTAGACTATGTCGGTGGCGACTTTGAACTACCATCCAAAGTGTTGCAACAAGTTTCATTTTCTCACTTGTCAGATGCACTTCAAAGTAACTTTCTGCAGCTCCAGACAGGTATCAAACTTGTACTATTTCCGCTTCTGGCCAAGTTGGACTCTCAAGTTCACAATCATTTGTTGGATGCGGACATGGAGCCTTTCTTCTGTCTCTCTTGGATCATCACTTGGTTTTCTCATGATGTACGGGACACACAACTCGTCAAAAGATTGTTCGATGCCTTCATTGTTTCCCACCCGTTACTGCCCACATATATGGCCATCAGTATGATGTTGCACCCATACAACCGTCAGCGTATTTTGGATACCGATTGCGACTTTGCTTCACTTCACCAAGTTCTTGCGAGTTTACCAAGGAACTCTTGTCGAGTCGGTTGGAAGCGACGAAATCATTACGACGATGGAGGCTTGGAATACATATCTGATCATGAAGATGAGTGTTGCGGTGGACAGCATGAACCCTATCAAAGTCTGGCTGCTCCCCGTCAACCGGGTGGCGGCGGCAGCAGCAGATGCGATGTAACAGCCTCCACAGAAGAGTTGGAGTTTTACTCCAGCTCCAATGCCGGTACTGGTAGTATTGTAAGTGGGGGGGACGATACCAGTAGCGGCCAATGGATTGCTTTGGATAGAGATGGCAGCGAAAAAAGTTTCTCTAAGCCTGGGTCAAAGAGGGGATATGAAACAAATCCGGTTCCCTTTCAAGAAGTACTAGACACGGCCTTGCAATATATGAAGCGCTATCCCCCAAGTTGCCTTGTTACGCTAGCCCGGACCTATTATCGAGATGACTGGATCAATCAATTGGCGCTGCTAAATTTGCAGTCATCAGGGCAACAAGATTGCACTCTTATTGTCCAACAGCAAATAGGACTGTTGCGTCCATGTCAGTCTTTTTCCATCGCCCCATTTTGTGCATCAGATTGGGTGGAAAAACAAAGATTACGACAGATATTGGGGCTCAAGTCGTCCTCTCGCAAGGACCGTCGGCGAAAAAAGAAGGCAATTAATGGATCACAATCTCCTAATCGACATCTTCCTAGTACCAATGGAAGTGACGACGTTTCGGTATCATCTAACAATGTGGTGTCAAGCGAGGTTGATCCCATGAAATTCATCCGGTTGAATCCAAATCATCTGGCCGTGATTGCAGTGGGTTATGGTCCCGGTCTTCTTCCAGAACTAATTGCAGCAGCGAAGAAACGTCACCGTCGAAGAATCTTGGTCGGGAGTGTTGTTCTAGGATTTGCGGCGATGGGAGGAAGTTTCTACTTCCAAGCCTCCGAGCAAACCCTTTTTGGAGCCTCAACGACTCGAGATTTTTTCGGGAGTTTTTTGTCGTCATCGACATCGCCTGCCTCTTCCCACAGTGATTTTATCAACAGTGGAAGCGATTCATGCCACGGCCCTAATTTGTCCGATAGAAATGAGACCAATTCAAAGTCCGCTGCAATGAACAAGGCTGCCAGTGTCATCCTGCCCCGAATCAATGTCCTGCAAGAATTGCCTTCCTCTTCTGTCAGAACGGTGGTACGGAATCCTCAGTTACCGAAGCCACCGAAGCAGCAAATATTGGAGTCTCAGGCTGCTAGCAATATTGGGCAGAAGCATACCAAGATTGCCATATCCATTGATTCAGCACCATTGCCCGAATCGAAGAGGGGAGAAAACGGATTGGCATTTTCTTTTTCTGATCAAAAGGAAAAACTTATCAGATTTACCAGGTCGGCACTCCGTATCCTCTCTCGGCTTGTTTTCAAAATGGTTCTCAATCCGTTTAGCTTCATTTGGAGAGTTTTGAGGGATGAAGGGAGTGCGTACTCACGATATTAACATAGTGCAAATACAATCCAGCAACTCTACAACGAAACACGCCGTTTTCGAGTGGGACATGATGCTGAAAAGCAGTATTCATAGGACACATACTTCTAGTTTAAACACCCGATCTGACTTTAATCAAATTTATGTACCGTTTCCAGTACCATTCCGATATTGTGAACCTGCCACAATGTAGCTACTAGTCTAATACTGGAAAGATTTATGAATCGCAATCCCACTGGAACCATCGACTGATGCTGAATCTTCCACCGTATCCGAGTCATCTGCGTAAATCGATGAGCCTGATGGCAAGTCCCACTCTGACTCTTTGATTGAGCGAAGAAAAAGTGTTCTTTTTGCTATGTTTGCGTTGGCCCTGACAGAACTCGAGCGACGATCATCAAAACTATCATTTCTTGTGTCGTTGAAGACATTCTTTGGAACAATCTTTGTTGGTCTTTGCTTTTCATTGCCACGGTTATTAAGTGCTGCAAGGACAGCTGCGGTACTAAATGCATCGCTGCTAACGTCGCTGCTGGTGATACAACTGCTACACCTGGAGGGATTTGGAGGTGGCTGCCTGCTCTTTTGCAGTTTTCGTTCCAGGCTTGTAAATGCCTTTGGAGGATTCACATTTTTGCGTGTCACTTCTTGATTAGTGACTTCCCTTTCCTCGACAATCTTTTCCTCGGACTTGTTGGCGACAGTCTCTTTTTTCATGGAGAACTCGTGAAATTTCTCTTCCCTTTTTTTGTCAGTCTTTCCCTCGGTCTTCTCGACTAAAACCTCTTTTATGGTCGATAATTCACCACATTTCTCTTTCATTGAATCCAAATTTTCATCTGTTCGTTCTCTGTAGATCAAGGACCTCTTCATAAATGGCGTATCTGCCACTGAATAGAAGGCCGAGTCGTCTTCCCCCTCTTCTTTCCATTTTCCCACAATCTTGAAATCACCCTGTTCATAAAGGGCTGAACTTTCCATCCCTTGACTTTCCTCATCGGGCGGTTTTTGTACTGGCTTCGACGGTGGCAGTAGCTGCCTCCGATGAGCTACGTTGATTTGAGAAGTTCCAATTTCGACATCCGTGCTATCTTCATCAAATGGTTTGCGATCTTGTGGCTTTTGCTGTAGCTTCAGCACGTAACTGGCAACTTTCTTATCTCCTCCACGATCTACAACCCTCCTGTCCTCATCGTATGGTCGGGGACACGTAGATTCGACGGTCTTGGTAGTATTGTGGTGGTCGTTGTCGTTGGGAACAACAGACACTTTATGTCCGTAGACACATCGTTCGTATTCCGATTGCTGCTGCACTTTGGCATGCTGTCGCTGGTTCCGCAGCTGTATTAATCGACGAAAGGTGTGGTGGAGGGTCCCTCCTTTAGCGTAAGTGTTGGTCGTTGGATTCGATTCCTTTCTAAGATCGTCCTCCGGCATCATCAAACGAACTTCGACCTCCTCTCTTTGCCTGGCCTCGTAAATTCCCCGAGCTTGACCATACTGCAGCTTCTCCATAGTCAACGTTCGAAATGTACGATTATTGACCGTCTTCTTCCACAAGTGTGAGAAGCGAGTGTTGAATTTGGGTTGGTGTCCCATCTTGTTTTTGGTGTTTGGTGCGGGAGGAGTGAACAACGATTCCGAATAGAGACGATCCTTGGCTTTCTCCGTTGAATCATCGCAAGACAAAGTGAACGACGGCAATGATTCTTCCGCTGTCGAATCCCCGTAATCATCTACAGCGTCATCTGTTTTGTTTCCTCCCAAGACCATTTGTTGAAAGGCCGCTTCTGTGGTGAGGCAGAGCATACCGCACTTCTTTTGAAAGCAAATGTCCGCATTATGGTCTGTTACCACACGTTTGCCAGTTTTTCGTCTCATGTTAGGCGTATTTGAATACGACGAGCAACTGGCTTCATATGGACGTGCCGGAACCGCTTTGACATCGTCTCCATCATCGTCTTCGAGATTGGTGTTGCAACTGCTCAAAGAGTCGTACGAGTCGATGGATGCCGACAACGTGGAGGGCGTACTCTCATCCCATGCAAGGTTACTGCGATTTCCAAGAATACCAGGAGCAAACGTAGATCTTGCTTGGATGATTCTTGGATGCTGATCTGTCGGCTGTTGTCCAAAGAGCGGAGATAAAACAGCCATGTGAGTGGGAGGATGCTGTTGTTCCATCAAAGCGTTGTGACACCACTTCACGGCCGCGTCTTCCACATGCGACAAAAGGCTGTGCTGTTTCGCACTATCATCGTCATCCATAAAGTGAGTGGTATCTGTTCCCAGGACCCCATTTTCCTTCCTAGCATAGTCTGTGAAGACTGGGTTCCGGTGATGATGATGATGACGATGATCCATTTTTGACCCCCTGTTGTTGTTCCATTGGCTGTGATGTTCTTCCCGATCTAATGATGGATGGCTGCAAAAGGACCAACTACTGTCTTCCTACTAGAATATCCATCAATTGCGATTCTGCCAATAATGATGTCATTATTATTTTTTATCTGAATCCTCATCTTGCAACTAAACAATTGAAAGTTGCAGTTGCTTACACTTTACAGTTAATTACGTCGTAAGTAATTTAGGTACGATTGTTATTACTGTCGGAATCGGGACAAAGAGAAAATGCCGATCGATGATCGCGGGATTTTTGCCAAATTCGGCGACCTGACACCAGCATCATCTACTGGGTACGATAGTACCGTATGATGCCAGTACGACTTAGGTACCGGTAGGTACCAACGGGTAGGGTACTGGTGGTTTCCCTTGCGGTGGCCAGTGCGTCGTCTGTCATTGTATACCCAAAGACCATACATACCGTACCTTGGAATCTATCATACTACAGTAGTGAGTTTACTGTTATTACAGTTAGTTAGTAAAAGCAACTTGATTTGAGATTTTGACGTGTCCTATATCGTTATACCGACGAACGATGCATCGTTTCCTTCCATTCCATAGGCTGGGACCACCATCTTCGTTTTTTAATGTTTCTCTGGTTCTGGAGCAACAATTTCTTGCAGAAAAACAACTTAGTTCGGCCCCAAATTCTTCGATTCTTGGTACCCTTCTCCCTGTGTAAGGGGCGTTCTGGTGTGAACTTCTCAATATGTACTTGAGTTGGCAGCGTAGCGGTCGGTCGACTGTGCAATGCTCGAAGACTAATCGCATGGCAAACCACTTCCTGCATGTCATGCATCGTTTGGGAGGGAATCCTCGATTGCGCACGCATAACATTTCCCGCCGACTCAGACTCTTTTTCTGTCATTTCGTCCTCGTGGATGCAAATCGCTGTCAAGATTTTGTCTTCCTTGACCGCGTTGCCGATAGTCTCAAAGACAGAGAAGAGCATCGGAATACAAACACCGCAGCCATTCTGCTCTTGTTTCTCCTCTGTTGCACCAATGACGATATCCATGAAACCAAAAGCGTTTTCCTCACTGTCCAGTGTAGGTTCTTCCGTCACAACGGAAACGTCATGAATCTCCTCTTTTGTCTCACAATCAGTCCATGTCGAAGAATCTCCGTCGTCTTCATCATCTAGCGAACTGATGGAGCAAGATTGTGTTCTTCTCTCACTATAGATCGTGGACGGGCTTCCGCGGGTATTCCCGAATGTATCGCCGTTGTGGATAACGACCTTCTTCGGAAAATCGATCGAATCACTGCCACAGCGCGATGACTTGATTTCTTGAAGTCCTTCTTGCCGCCGGTTCTCCAAAGAAAGGGTTCCATCATCTTCGTCAATATCGATAATATCTGTGTTGTAATATTCCTTGTGATTGATTTTTTTGCCACGGTCTTCACTTTTTTCGTCATGTACGAATAGTCGGAAGAGGGACTCGACTTCTTCGTCGTCTTCCACATCAGATTCGCAGCGAGCATAGAAAAAGCCACCGTCGGGAATCAAACGCATTTGAAAGGACGACATTCTCAGGAACATGGAAATATTATTGTCTGTCGTCTTCGCAGTATCTTTTCCGAAATTCCTTGACTGTCCTTGCTTCTTCGGCTTCTGCGGATTGCTGCTTCTCATTACCATGACTACTTGAAAGGCCCTCCACAGGAAGAGTAGGAAAGCAAATGTATTGAAATTCTTACAGACAGTACCTTCTTATCAGAATCTATGAATTTGGATATTTTCGAATTGAATGGTTTATTGTCAACGTTTATTATCCATGTACTTCGAAGTAAATAACTTCTAGCTTTCTAACCGTTGGGTCTGCTACTCCAATGACACCCTGGATTCTCCGTCATTACCATTCAGTCTACTTGAACAACAACGGATAGAAGGGTGCATAGTGTAGACCATGGTCAACGAAAAAATTTTGAGCAACAGCTCCAAATTTGACTTTATTTACAGTTAAAAGAAGAAGGTTTCGCAATTTACTCCGGTTTGTTGTTTCGTATCTTTTTTGGTTCGAAATCTCGACGGAAACGTCGCCAGCCAATTTTTGGTCATTCTTGCCTCGTTGGAGTTGTTCATTCTCATTTTTTTGGACGCGCACGTGTCCGAAATTTTGATCCAAAATCCAAACTCGTGAAACGGTGACGCTCCCGGCAAAAACATTTTCATTCCAGAGCTGCTTCTCTCTTTCAGTGACCAACCTCTTCTTCCAAGATAAGCAAAGAGATGAAGAAATGCAATGATCTCCTATTGTATAGGGATCGCAGAAGTCGAAGCTTGCAAGACTGGTCCAAGTCTGGCGGAAAGAAGCTTTATGACCGCTTTCTCCGGCAAGCGACGACTTGCGAAAGGGATCAAGGAAGCGGGCATCATGGCCTGAGCGATGACAAGGAGGTGAATGATTCTAGTATTACAAATGGAAATTCTACCATCGATGAGTCTTCCTATGATTCTGGGGATGAAGAATTGGACTTGATCGTTTCTTCATGGAAGCAGAATTTCTACTACTTTCAACGAGAGCAAGCGAAACGGGCTGCTGCCAGTAGTGAACAAGCGTCCACCACAATGGAAACATTTGATGCCGACGAAGAAGATAGTATCCTCATGGCAATCCTTGAAGAAGATGAGTCGTTCTATGAAGACAACTACGAAGAGGAGGATTTTGATGACAATACCATGTACGACGAAAGGACAGTCTTCTCTTTAGCGACACATGAAGAATCGGACTTCCAAGAGTTTGTCCTTCAATATGAGCAGCGGCGACGAGCACGGCCATTCTTGGAGCGTTTCATGGAAGTTTTAGGAATAACTGACGAAGAGGAGGATGAGGATGTTGCCAGTATCAGCGAAGCGATCCATCAATCCATCTCACCCCTCCAATGTAGTCAGACAGGCCATTGTCTCGAACAGCAAAAAAGAAAGGAAACTCAACGCCCAATAGGATGGGAAGGAGAGCAAATCTTGGCTACTGAGGAACATCTCAAGAGCTTATTTTCTAATTTGGCTTTGAAGAAGGATGAGGACCGCGCAAGATCGCTATGCGTCGAACAGGCTAATGATGAAGGTTCGATAAAAACGCGACACGCTTCACATGTTCCCCTTAATCTATATAGGACTATGACAATGTAGAAAAAAGAAACGTAAACGATATACGTCAATCTTCTCGTGCATTCTGACTTACGACTAAGTATTGCTACGAATTATATCTAACGTGTTCAAACAAAACGTGCCGTGTGAGTGAGTGTGAGTACTTTGGCCTTTGCTCATTGGAGTGATTTTCGGAGTGAGGCTGCAATGATACTGATAGAGTGATTAGATCTCAATGAGACCAAGTACGGGCATGACTTTAAAGCCAGGTTCTCCCTCAGCTGACAGAGTGAAAACGACAATGGAAGCATTCGATTCATCATCTCCTTTTTCGAAATGATTTTTTTCTGTAGCACGAACCGGAAATTCGTATTTCCGTGTTTCATCACTTCACTCAAAGAATCAACGGACGGATTGTTCATACCTACAAGCGTTACGGGACGCTTGGGTCTTTCTCTTGTTCATACCTACAAGCGTTACAAGACGCTTATGTCTCATTCTTTTCTTTCAAATCAAAACCGTCCAGTTATTCATTTTGCTGCCAGCGCAGCGAGGCCTTCACTCTCATCAAGCTCATGAAATTACACTCCATCTAATCGGTCGTTATTCAAAGAACAATATTGTAATTGTTGCTACGCCCGAGTGAGACATGAGACACTCACGAAACTAACTCGTTCAAATCGGTCGTCATTCCAAAGAACAATTTCGGATGAATTGTTGCTACGCCCGAGTGAGACTCAAGACATCGATTGTTGTCGACATGGCCTTAATTTATCAATCGGTCGTTATTTCAAAGAGATGGATTGTCTCTACGTCCGAAGCGGAATTTGCGACGAGTGTCGCAAGTTGCCCAGTCATTCTTATCATCGAAGCATCAGCAATACCGAGCTATTGCCCTTCTATCATTTCCTCATCAACTCTTCACATTGCCTCACATTGTTTTTCATGGCAAGCTCGTTCCAGAAGAAACTCTCGATCAACATTTTTCTTTCTGTTCATTCCTTCTTGCTCTTCGCTTGAGAGGGAGTGTCAAGGTGAGACGGTCTGACGAAGTCTGTCCGTCACACCGTGGTCTAACAAGTCGGAAGATCGCTGACTTCTGTCGAAGCTTCGCTCCAATATCATTCACAGTCAAGATGATGTCGTCCTTTACAGATGATATCTCTCAAATGATTGGTTATCTTTCTACAAGTTCTGTTGAACTTGAAGAACAAAATCATCTTTCTTTCTTTCTCATGATAAAACCCGAACAAACGCATCACTTCCTGTTCAATTTCATAATCTTCAATTCCAAACCAACTCCAAATCAATTCCTGATATCTTTCTATCAATGCCAGTCTAAGATCTCAATAGTTCACGATACTTCACCACAGAATCACTAATTTTCAATTAATCAATCTTTTCAATCATCATTCGCACTCATCTTGTCAGGTACCACCTTTGCCAAAGAATAATCTTGATCCATTGTGAATTAATCATAACCGTGGCCATCATGTCTCGTTTTGTAAATAATCCGCTTGTATTGATATGTCCTCTCTGTCAACTGTTGCACTGTTCACATCTGTTTACCACTATCATAACTTGCAGCTCCAATTGAAGAAAGACAATGTTGTGCCAAGCAACAACAAACGTTCAAATAGTTATGATTTTGTCTCACGCTTCATCCTTTATGGCCCAACAAACATACTAGTTGTCCTCCATGGAACAATGTCATAATAAAAACCCAATAGGAAAAGCTGGCTTCTCGGAGGACATCAACAAGAAATTGTCGACTCAGTAGCTACAGGTAGTAGACAACTAAGTAGGAAAAGAGTGACCACAGGCACCATGTCGGAGATGGAACCAGTCTTAGGTACTAGCCTAGGCACAATTTGTACAACACCCGCCCCTGATCGAAACACTTGTGAGGAGATCATCAAATGGACAAATGGTGCCAAAAACCAGCAATGTAGTAGATGTAACAGGGAACAAATAGAAACAAGAAAATGAAACAGGAAAGAGGATCAACAATAGTAATGACCCATAATACGCCGGCAGTGACTGAATGTAGAACCCAACCAGTCGGTTTCGTGAGGGAATCAGAAGGATTGATTACACCAGGAATATGATGCATCAAGATATCACCATTATCCTTCCAATCTTGTATCGCGAAAGCCTGGATGTCAATATGGCGAGACCGCTCAGTGGGCTTGCGAGCATTGATAATTTGGATAGCAGAGACATTATCAATATGAATGGGGGTAGGGGAAAGCTGGGGAAAAGAGAGCTCATGGAGAACTGCTCGAAGGTACTTTGCAGTTTTCGCAGCAGAAATGGCGGCAATGAACTCGGCCTCGGTGGAGCTAGTAGCAGTGACAGTTTGTGTCTTGGAATGGTAAGCAATAGCACCGCCGTTAAGGACGAAAGCGTAACCGGTAGTGGAGCGACGGTTGCGGAGATCATTGGCATGAGCAGCGTCAACATACCCAGTGAGTTGAAGAGGGGAGTGAATAGAGGGAAAGGGAGGGAGAGAGGGATCAAGGGAAAGGTTGTGGGGGTGCCAGGTGGCAAAGAGGGATCATGAGTGCGTCGGGCAAAACGGATACCCCAGTGTTTAGTCCGACGGAGATAACGTGCGACTCCTTTAAGACAGCTGTAGTGGTAGGCATTTGGTGCAGAGGCAAACTTTGACAGAGTCACAACAGCATAACCGATATCCGGGCGGCAAGTAATGTAAGCATAGAGAAGCTCTCCAAGAAGGGTACGGTAGGAGAAACCCTGGGATTCACAAACGTCAGCATGTTCGGGAGAACCTTCGGAGGGGCCAGCAGGGGATTGGTAGAGGGGATCAACAGCATCAACCGGGAGGGGGGCAGAACGGTCATCAGAGGACTCATGCGGAGAGGGCGTATCCCAACCATGGCTACGAAGGAGGCGATCAATATACCCAGCGGAAGTCAGCTCGATGTAGTCAGCCGTTTGGTGAACATCAACACCATTGTAGTCACTGAGGAGCCCAAGATAGGTAAAGGGAGGTTGTGCTTCATTAGGCTGTTGGAGGGCCTTACCAATAAATTCATATACAGCTTTAGCGGCAGATTCACGACGACAAGCCAGAGCAAAATCATCCACTTGCCGGAGGAGCAAGATAGGCTCACCCTCAAAGACACCGCTGTAGATGGTACGATCATGAGTAGTGGAGCGGAAGCTCAATTCAGGAAGGGAAAGGATCTTGTTGATGTAGGTTTCCCAGAGGCGACCAAATTCTGGATGTCCCTGGAGGGCGTGAAGGACAGGGAGGACCATGTTCTGATCAAGGGTGACACCAAAACGAGCTTTGTACCATTCAGCATATGCATCGTCAATCATGATGAAGGTTGGTGTCTCAGGAGGAGGAGAATGAGCAAAAGCACCAGTGGCATCACCACCATACACCCGCATATCATGGGCAGCGGCCAGAGCAAAAAACATCCGTTGGATCGGTTGTTCAACGCAAGAAGAGTAGGTGGAGGCAACTTGGTGAAGAAGAGGAGCAGCACGGAGGGAGCCATCACAACAGCTGCGGGAACGACGTTCACCAGAGCGCTTGATCTGGTATTGCCAATGTAAGCGAAGAATAATGGCACCAGGGGGAGGGGCAACAGGGGCACCAAACATACCAAGGTCATGCATACGGTCCAGTTGCTTGAATTCGCCACGCTGCCAGTCGGGCCATGTGGAAAGGCGTTGGAGCTTACGGCGAGTGAAGAATCCAAGGGCCTGTTCAGCGGGCGTGATTGCAGTAGAAGTGACAGCATGGATGGCAGCGGCAATGTCCTCAACAGGTACAGAGGAGAAGTCAGTGTCGGGGAAACGCAGCGAACAAATAGACCGGATAGCATCAAGGGTGAGAACAGGAGTTTCCTCATCAGACATGGCAGGATCCGTGAAGATGGAGGGTTCACGATGGTCAGCGAGAGCACGACGGAGCTCAGCCATGGTCAAGCGTTTTTCCGGAGCAAAGGTGAGGGAGAGGGAGGGGGATTTGGAGTCAAAAGCCTTACGGAACTCAAGAAGGGCTTGTTCCTTTGTGAAGACTAGGACATCATTAATGGCAACCAGGTAAGCACCACGGAGCGCATTATTAGTGGCCTTGGAAGAAGAGCAAATCCGGGAGGCCACAACAAAGACGCGGTTGTTAAGTTCATCCGTGAGGAGGTCAAAGCCAAAAGTGGGGCTACGGTTGGAGGCCGGAACTGTGAGGGATTCCAACAGGGTATGACTGAAAGGATTGACAAAAGCAGTAAACTCATCAACAGTAGCGTCATCCACCTCAGCAGGAAATGGTTTGCCAGATTGGACACGCTGTAGATGTTGTACATTGGGGGGAAGAGCGCCAAAGGGAAGGTCATTCAGGCCCTCATCGAAGCGAGCATGTTTGGAGATTTTCACTTGACCAGTATCAACATCATACCAGAGGATATTCTTCGTCGTATTTGGGAGAAATCCAAGGAAAATACCTTTGCGGGCGTTAGGCAAAAGCTTCGAACGGCAACGACCAGGGGGGCGAACCCACACACGACAACCAAAAGTGCGGAAACCAGTGAAATCCTCCTTATCACCACTAAGGATCTCAAAAAGGGACTTGACTTGGTCACAGGAAGGTGTGGCATTAGTGATACGGAGGAAATGATGGAAAGCATATGGCCAAAAACGAGGGTCAAGACCGGCCCCAAGCAACATCGCCCGCAAAGCATTCGCAACAGTGAGGTGGGCACGTTCGACAGGACCATTTTGATTGGAAGCATCGGCACCACTTGGGCAAACGGCATAACCAAACTGCTCAAACAATGCCCGGACAGCAGGATTAGCATAAAGCTCACCACCTTGATCAAGGTAAACGTATTTGCCAGGACACTGTGGGGAATGCTGCCGAAGGAAGGATCGAAGCCACTCAATAGGAGAAGCCTTAGAAACACGGGTGTCACCAAAAACAGCTCGGGTGAAATGGTCAGTCACCAAAATCCAACAAGTCTCACCGTTAAGGCCAGTGAAGTTTTTCTTGCGTTCCACATCCTTCGATCGAACACCGGCAAACGAGAAATCAATGGAGAGACCCTGAAAAGGCTGGGTGGCAGTGCGAGTAGAGTGAGTTCCAGCAGATTCTTTGGTCTGTTTAGCCCGTATACAGGTGGGACACTGTTCCAAAATCGGATCAAAATGGCGAAAGTGAGGGACCCCAGTAATATGCTCATGGGCATGGTACAAATAGTGGTCAGAGGGGTGACCCAGGCGTTGATGCCAGAGCAGTCGCTCAGCAGTGGCACGGATGGCCATAACCGAAGTGGCATGGGTGATGTACTTGTGAAAGGGGAAGTCCCGGAACTCAGGAGGTTTAGCGGCAAGGTCTGCAGCTAATGTCCGGTATAAGGCATTTCGGGCATCAATTGTAAGGGAGTGTTCTAAGTCATCACATTCTGCAGCAAGTGCAGGGTCATGCAGCATAGCGACAGCCAAAGAATTCTCCGCAGTGGCCAGAGGGTCATCCGCAGAAAGGGAGGGGCGGATGAGCGGCAAGGTCAGTTTCTGACCACAACGCACAATGCCATGGAGGACAACATTCTTTGAAGAAGTGAGCTTGTGATGGACAGTGGCGGTCCAAGTGCCAGCACCATAAAAGTGTTGGTGGGAGACACCAGAGTACTGAGAACGCCGATAAGCAAGGGCTTTGTACAGATCACTCTCACTGAGGAGGGTAGCATTCAGCAAGGGGGAGTAATAGACCAGGAAGTCGTGATAGCCATAAGGGGCAGGTGCAGGAACACGGATGTAACCTTGGCCTTCAGGAAGGACAGCAGCATTCTGTACAGCAGGCTTGAGGCAAATAGGACAAGGAAAACCTGGGCCATAAGGGCGATAGTGGTGGAGAAGGGTTTTATCGTTGGAACAAGAGACCTGTGCAGCATCATCCATCTGTGCCCAAGGAAGATCGTCAAACCCATCGAGGTCAGAATTGAGCACCGGGGCGTCGGGTTCAGTAGATGTCCAATTAACTGTCTGAGGATTGTCATTGGCAGGAAGAGGATCGGTGGGAGACCGCATAAACATCATCAAAGGGCAGGAGGAGGCCAAGAGGCTGAAAGTCCACGGCATTAATATTCCAATCAACAAAATCAGGGTCCACGTCCGAAAGCACAGCAGGAGCAGGTGCAGTACCGGAGCCCTCCCCTGATGTCAAGCCCGTAGAAGCCAAAGGCGGAGACGGGGAATCAGGGAGATCCAAAGTAGCGCAGCAGGCCTGGGGATCAGTCAGAGCTGGCGCCAATGAAAATCCTGGTCACGGAGGGAGGCGGGATGAACGGCGGACGCAGAGTGGACGGCATAAACCTCTGCCGAGGAAGAAACAGCATGGACAGAACCATCAACAGAAGGGGGTGGGAGAAAAGGAGGGGAAGTATGTGTCATGGTATGGTGGGAGGTGAGAGCACGCTTGAGGAAGCCACAAAATTTGATATAATGGTCACGGAGGTAGTCAACATTCTGCAGAACAGGGCAGTCATCAAAGCGGTGGGCAGCACCACAAACCATACAAGGGGACGCAAGGGAAGACGGACTCTTGTGGAGGGCATAAACCGCAGCACGGTACTTCTGGTCCACTGCAAGATCAGCATCATCTGGAGGGATGACCGGACCCAGGGCATGGAGGTGGGCTTCAGGGGAGTCATCGGACAAGTCCAACGCAGAGTCCAAAATCCCAGAGGATGGTGGAGCAGGAGCAAGGTCAAGAAGATGAAGGGACTTTTGTGCAGTGGGTCGGCCAGAGGAAGACTGCCAAGCATGTGTGCGCGGGGGGGGGCAGCAGGAGCAGGAACATAGTCAGGGTACTGCAGGAGATGGACTACAAGGAAGCAGACGAGATCTACACTTCACAAGGGTTCATAACCTGTCGACTCAGTAGCTACGGGTAATAGACAACTAAGTAGGAAAAGAGTGACCACAGGCACCATGTCGGAGATGGAACCGGTCTTAGGTACTAGCCTAGGCACAATTTGTACAACAGAAATCCAATCCGATCACAAAAGTTGTGACATGAACACCACCTACCTAAGCTTCTTTGGGACAGAATAGCAAGTGCCTGTCCTTGACTGTCTTCATTTCCAAAAGGACCATGACAATGATACTGCTTGCCTTAGAGGATCCCCCTCACGTGATAGCAAAAGGAACACTTCACACATGGCCATTGACTGCGTATCCTTTCATTATTACCAGACCTGGTATTAAAAAGGAAAATGAAAATCTTATTCGCCAACTGTATTCCAAATGCGTCTCAGTATGCATGGAAGCAGACAAAAGCCCTTCATGTCAGAAGGCTTTGAATGGTAGGACGAAGAATTATCTCCCTACAAGAAAGCCCAAGACCTTATTGTGACAGATCCTTGTACACCTGCGGACCATGTCCTCACCGATAACAGCATCAAAACCATCATTAGTGCTATGTGGGAGGGCCCTGATACACAAACTTTTACATTTGGATTCCCAAAGGATACTATCCTCCCTCCTACCAATGAATCCCATGGCAACCTCACCACCAATGACCCTACTCCAATCAGCAACGACACCAACATAGATGGGACCCAGTCTAAACTTGCTGCTGTTGTTCTTCCTTCCCCAAAGAAGCGACCAGTACGACGAAATCCTCAATCAGCCAACTCCATCCCTATCGTGACACTTCTTCGTTTTCTTGCACTCTCTCTAGACTACTACTACCTTAATAGCTTCATAAGATGTTTTGCTTACGACTAGCTAGCTAGAGAAGTATGCCGTATTTTAAACTAATTGATGGAATATTTATTTCATTTTTTAAACTTATATATTATTTTTAATAATTACGACTTAGTAATTCTGTAGCTTGGTCGACTGCACACCCTGTGCCACAATCAATCGCAGTAGAGAGTGCGAGAAAACAAAGAAGCGTCACGATAGGGATGGAGTTGGCTGAGTGAGGATTCGTGGTCCCTTCTTTGAGGGGTGGGGAAGTATAACAGCAGGACGTTTACACTGAGAGCCCAGCATTGAGCAAAACATATGCAATTACATAAAATCATGTATTTCATATTTTTTGTTAAAGTATGAATTTGGTATACTAGGGACTGTTTTACACGCCCACACTAATACTCTCCACTGAGGCATCCTCTGCTGCATTCTCACCTTCCTCTGGTACATTTACGGTTGAAACTGGAACATCATTGTCCATGCTGAAGGATAGTTATCCGCTAGGTGTTTGCTGGATGGATGTGGCAGCATAAAATGCAGTTTCTCCATGCAAGAAGTTTTTGCCAAAACCATGCATTTCTTTCAATATCTGTTTCTTTCTTCTTCTCAGCAGCCTTCCCTTGATGGGAAGGATGACATGAGATACATGTCACAAATGGAAGTGTTTCAAAAGTAGAATTTTAAACACCACAGAGTTTTAAAGACAGTGACTCTGCAGCAATCAGTATTTCGACTGTTTTACATGTTTTGTCTTTCTAGAAACTGTGGAAACCATGCACGACACTACCTTGCCAGTAGGAGGTGGCTGTTCAGTAGCAATTTCCTCCTTGAGAGCAATAATCAGTGATTCTAAGTCTCTGGCTGTTTTTGCTGCTTTATCTTTGCCAGCCACATCACACAATTGAATAAGCTCTTTGCACAATGGGTTTATCACTTCGTGAGAACCAACTGGCTTTGTTGTATCCAAAGTCTCATTTCCTGGGCCTACAAAGGAAAAGTCCGCACTACAATTGTGCATTTCCTGTGTCATTCCGACTGCGTTAACATGATGATTCTCCATGACAGCAACTGCCCGTTTCCACAGAGGAGTCAACGTTGAAATTGAGGACGGAAAGCTTGTTCTTCATCAATGTTTCAAAATGAAGAAACAAGTCCTCACTGGTCATGCTCTTGAATTTGTCCTGGGATTTGGTACCAACTGAGTATAGCCCCTCATTCATGGACTTCATTGACGCTGGAGCTGTGGGAGCTTGTAGGCATTTCCAACGTGCAGTTAACAATTTTTGTTGCGTATGTTGAGCTCATCTTCATGTGATGATGGGAAACACACGTAAGTCCATCAAAAAGCTATTTGATGGAATCTTTATTCTTGGCAACACCACCAGGAACAACAGGGAACGTTTGAGAATCAAATCGTAGGATAGAACCCTTGTGCAAAGAAGAAGTGAGTGAAAACAGATCATGGCAGTTTTGGAATGATGCCATTACCACATCATTGTTATGAAAGCATAGGCATCCGTTGAAAGGCAACGTTGCTGTCCATTTCTGCAGTTTCAGATCAGAAATAGCAAGATCGATTTCATTCAGGACGTGACTTTTAGTATAGCCATGGAAATGGCTATCAATCGCAATGGCAGAATCGATTTGCGATGTATAATTACAAGCAATGGCAATATCGACGGAGGACGAGTCGCAACGGCGAAATCGATGTGCGATTTACTACGTTCAACGACAGACAATGGCAATGGCGGCAGAATCACAATGGCGGTTGTAGTGGATATAGCGAATTGCAATGGCAACGGTAGTGCCAATAGCAGTGATCGCAATGGCAATGGCGATAGCAGTGTGGCAGCAATGCAGCAAGCAGCAATAGTTGTAGTGGATATAAATCAGCAAAATCGATTTGCGAATTTGAATGTCGAGTTGCAAGTCGGCAGGGCAAGCCGGCCGGGTCAGTCAAAGACGCCAGCCGGGACAGTCAGTGACGATGACGTAGATTTCTTTGCTTCGACTCGATTTTGGCGCAGCGTCGCGCTGACACAAAAACATCCGAGAAACCTTTTCTCCAGCACACGACTCCTGTGTATTGCTAATTTACACTGTGTATAATAACAGTAACAGAACATCAATCGAAACGCTCACGGTCAGTTGCGTTAGCTCGTTCTGCAGTCATCATTCGTGTGATGCTAACAGCACTTTTCTCATTATCATTGTGACAACATCGTATGTCATTCTCATAAAACTGCTTGAACCCTGAACAATAAAGAATGGACCGGCTCCGGCTGGAAACGAAGGATCTCCCTCTGCAACAACAGATCGACAGGTTCCACCAATGGTTGCATGAAAACCCAGATCACGTCAACTATTCTACTGTACAATGGCTTCTTGATGAGAAGCAGCAACGCGCTCAAGAAATTGCTGAGAAAGAGCAACTCCAACAGCAACTTGCTGAAGAAATGCAACAACACGCTCAAGAGAAAGAGCAACACGCTCAAGAGAAAGAGCAACTCCTACAGAAACTACATGCAGCATCGCTCAAGTCTCTGAAGGAGGAATTCCTCGCCATAAGCGATCGCACTTCATCCGGACCCCACCTCTCCGAAAATCACAAGCACGCGGAAGTCCAACAGATCGACAATCTTGTTGATTGCTTGAATAATCTTGAAAAAAACTGGTTGGATGATCGGTTTTGGGAAACTAGCTGTGTCCCCCACAAACAGTTTCGTGAATGTTACAAAGAGAGTGAGGCGCAAGGATTGGTTTCATACATTCTCAAGACTCTGATTGTTGCTCTGAAACTTTCCGATTACATAGACGTGGTACATAACGCAACTCTCGCCGGAATCGAATGTGATATTTTGTTGGTATAC
Source organism: Nitzschia inconspicua (assembly GCA_019154785.2). Taxonomy (NCBI): domain Eukaryota; phylum Bacillariophyta; class Bacillariophyceae; order Bacillariales; family Bacillariaceae; genus Nitzschia; species Nitzschia inconspicua. The sequence goes on from JAGRRH010000012.1 coordinate 877,082, forward strand.
AGACCGAACTATCTTCCTTTCGCAGTCATTGAAGTAAAGAAGCCGTGTAACTGTCAAGAACATCGACTTCAACTGTGGCAAGGGAAGATTCCAGAAGGCCTGAAAACAAGGCAAAATGTTGTTGCAGGACAAATATTCGACAGCATGTCCGCTATCCGGTTGTTTGGATTTCCAAACTTATACGGAATGATCGCCACAGGAAATCAGTTTCGTTTAGTGGGAACATACTCCGGTGAAGACCCTAACGATCGTGTCATGTTTGACAAGGAGCTGTTGAACGAAATCAAAAAGGATACTTCGTCAGGCGAAGCAATAGCTGCAGTTCTCAAAGAATTCCAAGGATGGACGGACGACACTTCTAGTGAATGTATCACTACCTATTCTCCCGAACAGCCAAGCGTTGTTCTCTCGCAGTATGGTTCTGGACAAACAGATGAACTAGCCAACCGCGTTGTATGGGCAAGCGAGATTGTGCCCTCTTTCGAAGATCTCAAGGATGAGGACGACATGATTGAGAAAGTCAGAAATTCAGGAGCGGAGATTCTGTCTTTGGTTGTTTTATTTGTGGTGAAGGGGTGTCAAATGCTCACAGCATTCCTGAAAAGCAGGGGCGGTCCTCAGCTCCTATCGCCATCGATCACGATTCGTCCAAAAATGCCATGTCGAATTTTGCAAACAAATGAGCGCATTTTCTCGTTTGGATCCGTCCAGGTAAACAGTCTCAATTTGAACAAATACAAAGCCACCCCCCCACTCTTTGTAATTCACCACTTAGGCATGGGAGAGTACGGGAATTGTTGTCTCGCTGTATCTCGTTATGGGACGTCGTGCTGTGCAGTCAAGTTTTTCCATCGAGTCGATGGTCGCGATCGCCTTGCAATGGAAGAACTTGAAAGAATGCCGGGTATTGAAAGCCGCGGAGGGTTTGTGCTTGGTAATGCCGTATTTTCGTCCAATTCCAAAGATGGAAAGGAGAAAGGTGCTCGAAAACGGGTCAATCGATACCGCCTTGAAGCGGTTTGCAAGCTCTGGATTTATTCATTGCGATATCAAGTGGCGTCACATGGCATTTTGGAATGATGACATCATTCTTCTTGATCTTGGACACATAGAGGGGGAGGAAGACGAGGAAAAACGATCCCTTTGGTGCCGGAATGCATTAGAAGGGCTTAGAAATAAGTTGCCATTGCAGAATGTTGAAAATACACCCAGAACTGGAGGAACAAAGCGCAGAAAGAGGGACGCAGGGAAGAAGTCGGCAAGAACGAGATGATGAGAGAATTCGCAAATACCGCGACGATTTGTACACGTCATTTTTCTCTTCTGTGATAATGATTAGCACATGTATTGACTTCACCACTCTATGAACCAAGAGATTGGTTTCTCAAAGCACCAATTAGGCAAGGCAGAGAAGTGCGTCGGAAGACGGGCATTGCATCCATCCTTTTGCTTCCTCCTCTGTAGCAACCATGACATCCATGACAGTAAAAGCATCTTCCTGACTTTCCGGCGTAGGTGCTTGTCACAACTGAATGACCCAACATCTCTCTCTTCTCAGAGTCATTCCATGCCGACGGTTCTCCGTTGTCGTGGTCATCATCTAGCCATAAATAGCTATTCTTCCAACATTCCGAATCATCCTCGTCTTCTTGCAACAAGCAAGTGAAAGAAGGGGAAAAATCGATTGTCCTCACCGTAGTGAAGAAAGTGCCGATGTAGGCGGGATTTTTGGCCAAATACTACAGTATGCAATGTGAAATACTCTCATGACGACACTTTCAGTTCTATTTTCTCAGCACGAACTTTCGCCGCTTCCATCTTGACCAATTTCAATGTTTATGTGAAGTACTTTGTACTCGCTAGTGCTAAGCCGAAACTCTTATCGCGCCCATCGCATTCGATTACTCACCGAAATATGAAAGTTAGGTGCGCATTTCGAGGATCCCGTGGCAGTGCGTTCTTGTTGGTCATTGCCGTTTGTACTGATACATTTCTTGGACTCTACCATGGTGAGTTTATTGCAATCATTTTCGTTGGAAACTTCGATGTGTCCTATATCGTTGTACCGACGAACGATTCACCCTTTCCTTCCATTCCATAGGCTGGGACTACCATCTTCGTTTTTAAATGTTTCTCTGGTTCTGGAGCAACAATTTCTTGAAGTACCACAACTTAGTTCGGCACCAAATTTTTCGATTTTTGGTACCTTTCTCCCTGTATGAGGGGCGATCTGGTGTGAACTTCTCAATATGTACTTGAGTTGGCAGCGTAACGGTCGGTCGACTGTGCAATGCTCGAAGACTAATCGCATGGCAAACCACTTCCTGAATGTCATGCATCGTTTGGGAGGAGGGACTCCTCGATTGCGCACGCATAACATTTCCCGCCGACTCAGACTCTTTTTCTGTCATTTCGTCCTCGTGGATGCAAATCGCTGTCAAGATTTTGTCTTCCTTGACCGTGTTGCCGATAATCTCAAAGACAGAGAAGAGCATCGGAATACAAACACCGCAGCCATTCTGCTCTTGTTTCTCCTCTGTAGCACCCACGAGGACGATAACCATGAAACCAAAAGCGTTTTCCTGACTGTCCAGTGTAGGTTCTTCCGTCACAACGGAAATGTCATGAATCTCCTCTGTTGTCTCACAATCAGTCCATGTCGAAGAATCTCCGTCGTCTTCATCATCTAGCGAACTGATGGAGCAAGATTGTGTTCTTCTCTCACTATAGATCGTGGACGGGCTTCCGCGGGTATTCCCGAATGTATCGCCGTTGTGGATAACGACCTTCTTCGGAAAATCGATCGAATCACTGCCACAGCGCGATGACTTGTTTTCATGAAGTCCTTCTTGCCGCCGGTTCTCCAAAGAAAGGGTTCCATCATCTTCGTCAATATCGATAATATCTGTGTTGTAATATTCCTTGTGATTGATTTTTTTGCCACGGTCTTCACTTTTTTCGTCATGTACGAATAGTCGGAAGAGGGACTCGACTTCTTCGTCGTCTTCCACATCAGATTCGCAGCGAGCATAGAAAAAGCCACCGTCGGGAATCAAACGCATTTGAAAGGACGACATTCTCAGGAACATGGAAATATTATTGTCTGTCGTCTTCGCAGTATCTTTTCCGAAATTCCTTGACTGTCCTTGCTTCTTCGGCTTCTGCGGATTGCTGCTTCTCATTACCATGACTACTTGAAAGGCCCTCTACAGGAAGACTAGGAAAGCAAATGTATTGAAATTCTTACAGACAGTACCTTCTTATCAGAATCTATGAATTTGGATATTTTCGAATTGAATGGTTGATTGTCAACGTTTATTATCCATGTACTTCGAAGTGAAGAACTTCTAGCTTTCTAACCGTTGGGTCTGCTACTCCAATGACACCCTGGATTCTCCGTCATTACCATTCAGTCTAGTTGAACAACAACGGATAGAAGGGTGCATAGTGTATAGACCATGGTCAACGAAATTTTGAGCAACAGCTCCAAATTTGACTTTATTTACAGTTAAAAGAAGAAGGTTTCGCAATTTACTCCGGTTTGTTGTTTCGTATCTTTTTGGTTCGAAATCTCGACGGAAACGTCTCCAGCCAATTTTTGGTCATTCTTGCCTCGTTGGAGTTGTTCATTCTCATTTTTTTGGACGCGCACGTGTCCGAAATTTTGATCCAAAATCCAAACTCGTGAAACGGTGACGCTCCCGGCAAAAACATTTTCATTCCAGAGCTGCTTCTCTCTTTCAGTGACCAACCTCTTCTTCCAAGATAAAGCAAAGAGATGAAGAAATGCAATGATCTCCTATTGTATAGGGATCGCAGAAGTCGAAGCTTGCAAGACTGGTCCAAGTCTGGCGGAAAGAAGCTTTATGACCGCTTTCTCCGGCAAGCGACGACTTGCGAAAGGGATCAAGGAAGCGGGCATCGTGGCCTGAGCGATGACAAGGAGGTGAATGATTCTAGTATTACAAATGGAAATTGTACCATCGATGAGTCTTCCTATGATTCTGGGGATGAAGAATTGGACTTGATCGTTTCTTCATGGAAGCAGAATTTCTACTACTTTCAACGAGAGCAAGCGAAACGGGCTGCTGCCAGTAGTGAAGAAGCGTCCACCACAATGGAAACATTTGATGCCGACGAAGAAGATAGTATCCTCATGGCAATGCTTGAAGAAGATGAGTCGTTCTATGAAGACAACTACGAAGAGGAGGGTTTTGATGACAATACCATGTACGACGAAAGGACAGTCTTCTCTTTAGCGACACATGAAGAGTCGGACTTCCAAGAGTTTGTCCTTCAATATGAGCAGCGGCGACGAGCACGGCCATTCTTGGAGCGTTTCATGGAAGTTTTAGGAATAACTGACGAAGAGGAGGATGAGGACGTTGCCAGTATCAGCGAAGCGACCCATCAATCCATCTCACCCCTCCAATGTAGTCAGACAGGCCATTGTCTCGAACAGCAAAGAAGAAATGAAACTCAACGCCCAATAGGATGGGAAGGAGAGCAAATCTTGGCTACTGAGGAACATCTCAAGAGCTTATTTCCTAATTTGGCTTTGAAGAAGGATGAGGACCGCGCAAGATCGCTATGCGTCGAACAGGCTAATGATGAAGGTTCGATAAAAACGCGACACGCTGAAACGTAAACGATATACGTCAATCTTCTCGTGCATTCTGACTTACGACTAAGTATTGCTACGTATTATATCTAACGTGTTCAAACAAAACGTGACGTGTGAGTGAGTGTGAGTACTTTGGCCTTTGCTCGTTGGAGTGATTTTCACATGAAGCATACGGGAGTGAGGCTGCAATGATACTGATAGAGTGATCAGGTCTCAATGAGACCAAGTACGGGCATGACTTCAAAGCCAGGTTCTCCCTCAGCTGACAGAGTGAAAAGGACAGTGGAAGCATTCGATTCATCATCTCCTTTTTCGAAATGATTTTTTTCTGTAGCCTTTTGATCCTTTCGCCACCCTGTACTGAACCGGCTATTTTTCTTCAAGATTCCCGTGGGTAATTTCGTCTTCCGTTCTACTGCGTTGGCATTTTTATCGGGCTCAGCCTCGACAGTATCCAACCTTTCGTCTAAAAGCTTTTCCACTTCGGATTGGTCTGTGAATTGCATGGACTTCAATTTTCTGAAGAGGTTGGGATTACCTTCCTCCTTCAGCATGGTGCTTTCACGACTTTCAACTGATGATGCGTCGGCGGCTTCTCTTTGTGATACAGAATCTTTATCGGAAGCTGGACCTTCGCGTTGAGAGCCGCCACCTCTCAAATTGTCTTCCTCATTGTCGTACTTCGTTTCTGCAGGGTTAGGGCTGGCCAGCCCTAACTTGTAATTGCTCATATTGTTCTTCTTTAATGTCTTTCTAGTCGCAGCAGCTTTGGACTGAAATTTCCAGAATTGGAACGTGCTTTTCAACTTTTTTTTTGGCTTTGCTGTATCCTTGATGTTGCTGTCGTCGTTTTTGGTCACATAGGTTGCGTCATGGTCTTGATCATCGTCTTCGGTGCATACCACCATAGACGAGCTTTCGCTTTGCGCCTCTTCTCTTTCGAACACTTCTTGATCAGATAGTTCATATTCATACATGTGAGTGCCCTCTTTGTCCTCAATTCGGGAGTTTTCTGCTCCATTCGAATGCCGCTTCTCCTCTCCATTTCTTCCTTTCATTCCATATCGGTTCCCAAATGATCCCAGTATACACTTTGTGGGGATGCAGGAATTTGGTTGGCATGGTTTAGACAACGATTCAGATTTTGAAACGTTCTCTTTCTGAGGCCAAGTCATGCCAACTTTGTCGTCCCCTTTAGTTAGAGGCTCGAAGGACTGCTCTCCTACCTCAGCGATGGAAACATTCTTGCTAGCGTCCGCACTCTCCAGTTTTTGGGCAGTAACGTTAATTGGTTTTGAATTTTTCATGGACTTGGTGGTCTGAGAAGAACGTCCAACACGTGAGAGATTTTTGTGCTCCTCATTAGAATTGTCTTTTTGTCCAGGCAAGACATCGCTTGAAATGCGCCGAGTCGCGTATTGAAATGCTCCAACCCCAAGGGTCAAACCTGCTTTCTGATTATTTTTAGGTGCGGTTTCGGGGTCACCATCCATGAGAGCAAATTTATTAATCTCTTTGTTACCCTCCTTTGCTTCGCTGTTCTCGTCGTCTTCGTTTTTCGCATTTGCAGAATCTGCAACATGCTCGTTTTCCTTTTCTCGTTCCAATTCTTCCTCAGAAATCGTTTCGCTTGCACCTACACTCGTAATAGATTTCGTGTCAAGTTCTACATGCTCCTCAGATTGCGTTTGGTCTTCCTCTTCGTTCTCGGTGTAGAAATTCACGTAACTGCTATCCTTAACAGAAGGATCTTTTGACTCGTCAATTGGTTCCATTGCTTCATCACGACTGCCCACTACACGCAAGAAAGAGTTGAATTCGCCATCCTCTGTACACTCTGTTATATCGGATGGGCAAGGCTGAGAGAGGTGACTTCCGGAGATTTCAAAGGGTTTGCTTCCTTTCTTTCTGCTCTGTTGCTTCCTGGAGAGAAGAGTTTTTGGAATATCACTCGAAATTCGACGTATGCTAGTCGGGCCTCCATCTGGTGCGACATTCTCCTCTTCGTCGCCGGCAACATTGACTACTCGACGATTTTTTGATGGAGCGAGTTCGCTGAGGAATCTACGCAAAGGCTGAGCCTTCATTTCTTCCTTGCCTTCGACACGCTCGGGACTCCGTGGCGCCGGATCTTCCCGGTTTTTCACGTGATCTTCCCCATCTACATTGAACGAATCAGAGACAGAAATCATCTCTTTCAAGTGAGGAGGCAAGTTTGGTTTATTCGTGTCGGATTCGTTGTGAATGCCGTTGCTTGTGATGTTTTTGGAAGAAGAAGAAGCAATTGTCAACTTCTCAACTTCGTCATCACATCTCTTCTGAGATTTTTCTTTGAAAAAGGACTGTTGAGATGTGATTAATCTTGCTTCACCTGAAATGCGATGATCAGGGACTTTGCCTGAATTTTGCGTTGCAAGAGACTGAGACTCGTTGGGCACTTCTTTCAAGGAAGCCACTTGGGATCGGTGCGAATACATAGATACAACATCTTGGTCTGAGGAGTGTTTAGATTCGGTCGCGCTTGATTTGGAATCACTTGCAGCTTCCTTCGAGATCGACTTTCGTGAACGCTGGGAGTACAAAGATACGACACTCGTGCCTGCGGACTTTCTTGAAAGTCGGGATGCAACCGATTTGTCATCGTTACCAACGTCAGCGACTTCTCTTAAGGAAGCCGCCTGGGACCGCTGCGAAAACACAGATACAACATCTTGGTCCGAGGATTGTTTAGATTCGGACGCGCTTGATTTGGAATCACTTGCAGCTTCCTTCGAGATCGACTTTCCTGAACGCTGGGAGTACAAAGATACGACATTCGTGCCTGCAGACTTTCTCGAAAGTCGAGATGTGACCGATTTGTCATCGTTACCAACTTCAGCGACTTCTCTCAAGGAAGCCGCCTGGGACCGCTGTGAATACACAGATGCAACATCTTGGTCTGAGGACTGTTTGGATTCGTGTGCACTCGATTTGGAATCACTTGCAGCTTCCTTCGAGATCGACTTTCGTGAACGCTGGGAGTACAAAGATACGACATTCGTGCCTGCAGACTTTCTTGAAAGTCGTGATGCAACCGATTTGTCATCGATACCAACTTCAGCGACTTCTCTCAAGGAAGCCGCCTGGGACCGCTGCGAATACACAGATGCAACATCTTGGTCTGGGGAATGTGTGGATTCGTGCGCACTCGATTTGGAATCACTTGCAGCTTCCTTCAAGATTGATTTTGGTGAACGCTCGGAGTACAAGGATACGATCTGCGTGTCCACAGACTTTCTTAAATGTCGCGAATCAGCTGATTCGTCATCATTGCTAGTTTCCTTTAAAAGAAATTCTCGAGAGATCTGAGAGCACACTGACAACATATCCTTGCCAACGCCTGACTTTTGGGAGGAGACTAAATTACAGTCGCCTACACCAACTATCTTGCTCGATTTATTGAATTGAATTGAGGAAGTAAATTTGATGTCGTCTTCGCCTGTTTTCGCACTTAACTTCAGGGAATGATGGGAAGAGGCCAGCGAGTCCATTTCACCGTTCATATTTGTGGGAAAAGCTTTGTTTCGAGCTGTTCCATTTGAACGCTGTGACCTAGTATCGTGCTGTTCGATGGGTTCATCATCGATCAAATTTGCATTTTTGATGGCTTGGTCAATATCATCATCTGTTGTAACTGAAAGTTGTTCCTGTGCCACCGATTCTTCTCCATCGAAGAAGCCTCTATCTTTTTCTTTTGTAATGTTAGCGAGAGACTCAGCGTTCATCTGCTGAAATTCTTCAGAAACGAACCCCGCTCTCTCAGCCTTTCCTTGACTTTGTTTCATCGCCATCCGCTTGTTAATTCTCGGGAAACGCACTATGCGCGGGTACCACGAAGATGATCGTTTCTTGAATCTCTTCTGCGCAGCGTCGTCCTTGCTCGAATGATACCTACTGCAAATCACCATTTCAGCTTCACATTGGTTGATAGAGCTACTGCCATCAGCACTGCCATCCGATTCTAGCGAAGGAGGTACATCCGCCGCTCCTCTCTTCTTGGGCTTGGGAAGATACCACCCAAAACGCGAATTCTTCACATCTCGTTTCTTCTCGTCCGCGACGAATAAGTCCGATGAGTCAGATCCCATCGGAACTTTGCTTGCTCCGTCTATGGTATTGTTCTTTGACACACAAAGTGCATCCATATCGCCGGGACAGAATCCATCCTGGTCTTTCAATGCTTCCAAATCAACATGTTTTGTGTCGTCTCTAGAGACCACGCTCATCTTTGCCCTGCCATCCATGATATCGATAGATCCAACATCATATGCATTTTCTTCAACTTCGTCAGCCTCATCTTCAGCATCGCCACCAAAACTGGCACAATTGACGAAGATCTCTTCCTCCTGGACAGATGTTGTCCCAAAACTGTTGCCATCAAGGCCATTGCTTGCACTTTGGTGTGCCACTATCGCATCCTGTGTAGTGGTTTGATTCGACATCTTGAAAAAGCGGTCAACGACTACATTTCCATCTCTGATGACAGAATTGGATCGGGGTATGTCGCTCATCTCCTGGTTCTTTATTGTCTTGGATTTGGCAGAGGTCAAATCCGCAGTGATTGTGATATTGAAGCAGAAAACGTTGTGTGAAGGAAAGTTATGATTTGTTAATCGGATAGTAAAAGGAGCAATGCAGCAACAACAAAGCTATGTTCCGACGAAAAGATTCAATGAACAGACGGCAGTTTAACTGTAAGCATTTTATTTTGTCCGGAGAATGGTAATTCGAATCCAATCCGTGTTTCTTTTCTACTCTTGGGTCCACATTGGATTGAAGGTCTCCCCAAAGATGACCGTCGAACTGATTTGTGGAGGCCGAATGTGGCCAATCATTCCCCTAAAAAATGTGTAGAGGACAAAAAAATTCTTGGCAGACTCGCGCGCGCCAGAAGAAAATCTACACAATGTTTGGACTACGTCGTACTAATAACGTGCGACGTAATAAAACAGTAAATACCGGTATCATACTCATAGGTATCACTACTCGTACCGGTTCTACGATATCGTACAACGGTACGGCAGTACTGATACCCAACATACGAACCTGGAATAGGCAGCCCTTAAGTTCTCCGCCGGCAATAGTAGAGTACGACGGTAGAGAGTAGAGAGACTACCGGTACTACCTAGGTAGGTACGTACTGCCGGTTTTTTCCTACTACGTATCATATATTAGAGACAAGCCATATATTTTTAGTACTATACGTGCATAGGTATAGATAGTACCGTAGTAATATTAAATGAGTGTATTCTTCGATCTTCGTTCTCATTTTTGGGTTTCTTGCAAAAAAAAATGTAGTACTCGAAGTACTTCGCATCCCGGGTCGTTGTTTGGTTGACTTTCACAACATCGTCTGAATCACCATCACCTCTTCTTCTACTGCACCCTAATAGCAAGCACCATGAAGACTCCGTATATCGCACTTTTCTGTTTGACCGTTTTCATCCGCGAGACGATGTCCATTCGTCCCTGGGGTAGTGCAAAAAGTGTCAATTCGGAAATCCGCCAGGAAGAAATTTCCAATCACCAAAAGTGGTCGTCGTACGTCACTGTCGATGCCACAAAGTTGGTTTCGTATCTGGTAAATCACGGAGGTCTTGTCTTACCGAAGAGCACCAAAGAGGAAATCAAAGTATTTGGAAGAGTGTGTCATGTCGACGAAATTTTATTGAATGTGATGCAGCGACGGCTGCAAGTGCGGAACTTTACTATTCATACCGAAGGAGATCACGAAGATGTGGCATTACGGATAGGTCGACTATACGTGGAATGGTCTTCCTATCGTAAGCCATGCCTGTCCATTGAAGTCGATGATGTGGACATTCTGGTGGAGTTTTTGAATATTGTCCTTTCACGAAACAACTGGTAAGTGTTTCATCACGAGTTGGCGTAACGAAGAAGGATCTATTTGGTCTGATCTCGTCGCGTCTCATATTTATTGCAAATGACTCACTTTACATGCCCTGCTCGTACATTTCATAGGAATAACCTGAAAGATAGTGGCTTTCCCCCCTCAATGTACACAGACGAAGTCGATCCAGTCCCGACAACAGAAGAAACGAACGTACAAGATTCCTTTGTACGCATCGAAAGCGTTGACTTTTCTGGTAACATCACTTGCACATTCCGATCCAAACCATTGAAAAAGGAAATTGCCGTTTTACAATTCGATTTGGATTCCTTTGACGAAGTGGATCGACAAATTCGGGAACGATCCGACGATAACTTGATTCAGACAGGACGAAAAGGATGTACGACTGACGAGCTTTATGACATCGTGAAGAGTTTTTTTGCACGCAAAATCAAAGAAATGGCGGCATCTAATGTGGAAGACGCCTTAAACGGACGAGAAATGAGCACACTGCAAGGTATCAAGAGGGCTTGGTCATCGACAAGTAATTCTGCAACAGGTTACGTTGACGATGCCAGGGATTGGACCGAGGGAAAATTGCGAGGGAAACTCTCCGAAAGTATCCAGATAGGAAAACAAAAAACAGAAAAGGTTACCAAGAACCCATTCATTCAAGCTGCTCTCCGTGAATTACAAAAAGCAAGTGAAAATGCGGCACGATCTGACGCAAACGATGAAGATGCCAGATAAATCCCCATCATTTCGGAAAAATGAAGAAATCCAAGTAGGTTGTCGATCTATAACTTCCTTTTATACAGAACAGTTGTATGTGCGATTTTCACCATGGTACGAAGCAGCAGTTTCCTCCAAACACATATTCAAGGCTCTATTTCTTTCCTTTTTTCAGGCCGGCATCCAGTAGTGAGTCGAGGTCGGGACCTCCAGCTTTCTTGGCTTTGGCCGCCTTTTTTTGTGCAGCAGCTTTGGCAGCAGCTTCGGCCTTTTCTCCTTTGGGATCACTGTAAGCAGAAGAAACAAATAGAGATCATTGAGAATTATTCCACGAAGGAGGAAACCCAAGTTGGTGGTACTGGTGTACTGGTCGATGCCAAACTCACTTTGGATCATATCCTGCCAGTTCCGGAAAACATTGTGTGTAATCTGTTAAATCAGGATGCTTGGCAGTAATATGAAGAAGCAGTTGCGGTGCTTTGACATTTACCATAAAGGTCTGCAAACACAAGAGACACTTTTTGGCGGCCGCGTCTTTCGCAGCCTTGGCAGAAGCAGCTTTTCGCTCCTCGTCCGATTTGCCCATCTTCTTCTGGTTTCGTTCACGAGCCGCCGTGGCTTTTTGTACATTCGATCCCTTACCCATGATGATTGTTGTTCGTTGTGATTGTTGAACTGATGCTGCGTCGTTGTTGCCGTTGTATAAAACAGCTACTAGTAGTAAAGTGGAATGGAAGACTGCTTTTTCGAAGGAAATCCCTCTCACTTCTGTGCGGCGAGACGATGACGACGATGATGCTGTTAACAATTTTTTTTAGTGGAGATGGCAGCAATAATTGGAATACAATGGAGAGACCCTGATCAACGGACCAATGCTTGTGACGTCATGCGAATCGACTGGCGGCAGGACGAACATATTGGCATCCCGACGCCTTTCAGACGACACTGTTTCTGAAGGGGCCAAAGAAGATTCCCCTCAACGTTCCCCTCTATGCTGATGCTGTCTGGTATGTGGGGATTTACTATAACAGTTTTATTAGAGTTGATGCACTTTGTATCATTTCATTGCATCTCTTTTCTTCCTCTTGTGAACTGCCAATATCCTTCTATAGTCCATACTAAAACACGCAACAGCAGTGACAATCTACGCCTATTGCTGACATAATTTAACAGCTCTAATGGTGGCCCGTGTCTTGTCGTACTGGTCTTTGATGGGATTGTCGGCACAAACGGCACGATGGGAGAGAGCCATGACAACAAATCTTGTCGAGTTGGGACATGCATTGGAACAATCGGCTGCATTTCAAGCTTCTGCCGCCGAACAAAACGCCATGGCTGCAGAAACACTGGAAGAAGCTGAAGCAGAAAAAATGCAGGCTGCCAAACTAGAGGAAGAGGCAGCCGTGCTGCTGGAAGAATCTGAGGCCAACGCTGCTGCGGCAGCAAGAGACGAGTTGAAGGTGGAAGAATTAGAAGAAGAAATTGCCGCCCTGGAAGCGGAGGCTGGTGCTCACGCCGGTATAGCTGCGGCAGACGAACTACTGGCGGAAGAGGAATCGGCGCAAGCTTTAGCTGACACGGCCCAAGCAGCAAGAATCGAAGCTCAAGCTCGTGGAGAGGAACTTGGAATTGCCTTTTGTGAACTCATACCAATATTAGATGTCGCATGTGACGTCGTGGGTGGAGTGACAGCAGTTGGGCTGGAGTCCGGGGCTGCAGCAGAGGCCGTGAAAGCAGCAGCAGAGCTGGCAGCAGCAGGAGCCACCAAGGTGGAAGAAGAACGAGAAATCGCTCTTGCTGCAGAAGTTGGAGAATCAGCCGCTGGGGAACAAGCTGTCGTCGGAGGAGTGCAAGCAGAGGCAGCCGAAAAATCGGAACTATCGGAAGAAGAACGACTGGAAGCAGAAGCAAAAGAGACAGAATCTGGCGCCCTTCTTGATAAAGCTGAAGCTGACGAATCTATTGCTGGAGAAGAGGAGTCCGCTGCCATTGCCGATGAAGGGGAGTCCGAAAGTCTAGCCGCAGTCGCTGTGGAAAGAGGGGTAGCAGCTTCCTGGAATGCCATACTTGCAGGTGGATGTGGCTTACTTTCCCTATCATTCTTCCTGTATCGGGCATTGACGAGCGTCGTTTTTCCCGGGACGAGATGGATACTTCATACGACGAGATACAAATCATCTTTACCGAGCACATCTGACAGTTGCAACACCTTCGCAAGAGACGCGAGCTATATTTTACATCACTGTGCCATATTTCTTGTCGTTGCAATTTCATTTCAACCAGTATTTGCTGCATTGACTGCGATGACCCTCAAAGCTCGAGGAGGTGTTCTTTTGAGCTTCGCTTGCACCGCAGCTTTAGTGCAAGCTCTCTCGCTCCATGTAATTCCCAGTAGATTTGCACAAGTTGAGAGAACCGGACAGCTCGTGTTGCATTTCTGCCGTCGAATGCTGGTGCTGCCTCTCCTATTTACAATTGAAGTACTCTCAATATGGGTCATTTTCGGAGCGGGCGTTTTGACAATCCCAAGTTTGGCAACACTCCAACTTTTCCTTCTCTGGATGACACTGACAACATTTCTCGGAACACATATTCTACTTCTGGAGGTGCCTCATTTGAGGCTACTGGACAAATGCGACACCAATCCTCATTCACATGCCACCGAACAGGGTATTACAGAGAAAACTTTGATTCCATGCGAGACTGACGCTCTCATGCCAGATAGTTCAATTCGTGCCAGAAGATACCGTCCCAATACAAAGATTGAACCCTCATGGTTTGCTTCTCTCTATCACGACATATGTACACTTCAGATACCTTTGGAGATTCTTATTCTGGCTTGTCTGTCCGAAATTGTGATTCGGTCAGTGAATTCCCTGAAATTAATCTGGCCCATTCCGAAACCGACTCTGATTCGTTCGAGGCCAAAATGGGTCGTTACGATCGGTGTTGCTCTCATTTCTTTTTTGGTCGCACTCTGTGCTTTTTCGGTGGTTCATGGTCAACAAGACAGGAGGCAATCGGATACGAAGAGCAAAACACCTACTAAAAAAACAGCAACCGTGTCGACAACTTCTCGTAGCTTGTTGATCTGCATGGTTTTTCTTTCCATCTCTTCTTTCGGTAGCTCCTTCGTATTCCAAGGACACCGCGCAACTTCCGCTGGACCACCACGGATACCTTTACGACAAGGATCCCCAGCAATTTGGCCACCAAAGAACTTCGAGACATGGATACGAAAACAAAATGACGAGCTCAACACAAGATTATCGACTGCAAGTGCGTTAACATCCGAGAGTGGTCCCGAAAGAAACAACACTATCAATCTCGGAACAATGAATAATTCAACAGTCACTTCCTCCTATAACTGGACGTCCCAAAATTTCAAGCTGGCGATTCCAGCTCTAATCGGAATGCTCGCTGATCCTCTACTTAGTCTCGTGGACACCGCCTATGTTGGACAAGTTGGATCAACTGAGCTAGCTGCCCTTGGTGCATGTACGTCTATTTTCCACCTGGCTTTTAATGCCTTTCGAGCCACAACAGCTGCCACAACTTCCCTAGTTGGGAATGCGAAAAATTCAGATGAACGCAAACAAGTAATCCAAATTTCATTGTCCTTGGGACTAATTCTTGGGATTGTGGTGATGACGGTGCTGGAAATGTCCGGGCCGTGGTGTCTTGCTACGATGGGTGTACCGCGACAATCCAAGCTATTTCCAGCCGCCATCGCTTATCTCGAGACGCGACTCTGGGCTGCTCCTACTGTCCTTGCAATAGTAGTTGCAGAGGGAGCTTTCCGAGGTTACGGCGATACCAAGATCCCCTTGCTGGCCAGTCTTGTGGCCTCATTCATAAACTTGATCCTTGATCCGATATTAATGTTTTCCTTGGGATGGGGAGTAAAGGGAGCAGCTGCTGCGACAGGGTTATCGCAAGTAGGTGCTGCTCTCATATACCTCTACTTTCTGATGACGCGAGGAATGTTGCCGAGACGGCGCTCAAAGTCGGTTGTGAACAGGTCTGAAGTTATATCGACTATCTTGGGAGCAAATCTGGCAATGATTGCAAAACAGGGTAGCTTGTTACTTGCATGGGCATATGCCACAGCAAGGGCAACTCGCATCGGATCACCACATGTGGCTGCACATCAAGTTGCCCTTTCGTGTTGGCTGGTGTTTGCCTTGATACTGGACGGCGCAGCTGTTTCAGCCCAGGTACTGATGAGTCGAAGTATGGGAGAGTTCCGCAAAGTTAAATCGCTTGTTTCGTACATGCTGCGCTTTTCCGTAGTACAAGGTTTGGCGACAACCGGAGCCTTGTTGCTTGCTTCTCCGATCCTACCCAAAATGTTTACCCCGGATCTCACAATCCGTGGGCATCTGACATCGCTGATGCCTCATCTCGCATGGCAGCAGCTTCTTGTGAGCTTGACGTTGGTTACGGAGGCTTTGGCGATTGGGGGGAACCAATTCCAATTGTTGGCTTTCGGTACGACCGTATCGACAATTCTGGCGATGTTTCAACTGCAACAAGCGACGACCGTAGTGGATATTTGGTCTCGTGGCATTGTTACCCTATTTGTAGGAAGATTAGTAACTGCATTGATCGGTACAATACGAGTTATGAGGGACCAACGCCGAAAGGAAAAAACTACAGCAGCAACCGCGGTATATTAATTATCCATCTTTTCTTTCCATTACTGTCGTATTAGTCTGTAGCGGTGGTAGCATTATCAATAACTGCAGCAGCAGTTGCCTCTGGCTCGTTTTGTGCAACTTGATCATCGTGCATATGATCCTCTTCCAAATCATTCTTGTCCGATTCAACTTCATCCTGCCCTTCGTTGTCGTCAACAACCACTTCGACTACCGACTCTTCATTTAAATCGTCTTGACCGAGCGCATCGTCGTCCTCTTTATTTCTGGCTTCATTCGTTGTTTCTACAACATCCATTGATTCCACCGTGTCTTCGTCTTCATCATCGTCGTCGATAGATTTACTTCGTTTTCTACCAGAGAGAGGGTGTGCTTTCTTGGCCTTTTTCAACGGGTTCTCACGTGCAGCTTTGTCATTGGCAATGATGGAATCATTCATTTGAGCAACAGCCTGTTTGGCATCCTTCAAAAGAATGAGTCGCTTTTCCCTTTGGGCATTCACAATGTCGATTTCTTTTTGTACCAATTCAATCTGCTTTTCCAGGAGCGCGCATCTTTCTTCGGACTTTTTCTTTCCTTTCAAATGGATTGAATCCCATGGTCTGATAATATATTTGCCAGGGCCAGTCGTTACAGGATTTGGCATTGGGATCATGCCGGCGGCGGCACGGAACGCCAAAGCCATCCCACAGAGGTTTTTTGAATCAATGACGGCTGACGGAATCCATTTCTCCTCTCCGCCTCCCAGAGATAACGTCTTGTATTGTGCCATTTTTGCCGTTCGGTCAATATATCCATCCACTATGGCTTCGGCTCGTTCCCGTTTGCTTATGATCAAGTGTCGCCTTCCCGGAGCTGGATCCGAGAGTCTCAGTTTTTTCTTTTGATGGTCGATGCCTTTCAAAGCCTTCTCACGTTCTCTCGTTCGCTTTCTGCGCTTCTTTTCGAGATCTCGCTGTTCCTGTTTCTTTTCCTTTTCCTTCTCTTTGGCATCTTTCACCTTTTTGGCCTTGTCGGCTCTCTCCCTCTTGACTTTTTGTGCCTTTTTCTTCTTTTCGGCATCCAGTTTGTGCTGTTTGAGGATCTGTGCACGTTTCTTTCGACCAGCTGTGGAGAAGTCCAACAGGCCATTGGTGGCAAGAAGCTCGTTGCATTCGTCAATGTCTAAGGACTCACTGGAAGGACTTTCATCCCCTTCTGTTTCAGCCTCGTCGTCCGATTGTGACAAAACGTTGAAACTGTACCCTTCTTCTGCTGGTGCTGATGGTACGCGATCGTCATCTTCCCCTCTTGCCGGTTCTTTGGGTTCCATGCCAATATCTTGCAGCTGTACTTCGAATTCCTCGAGGGCCCATTGTGCCTCCTCAATGGCGCTGGCATACATTTTGGAGCCAAGGATACTGTTCAAGTTGCTGCGAGAGATTCTCTTCTTTTTGGATGAGCCTGCATCGCTGTCGCCTTTGTTGGGGTCATCCTCTGGACTAAAGTTTTCCACGATATCTGCTTCTCTGACCCAAATGAATTCATGCGTGCCAAGAAACTCCACTAGAAAAAAGCTTTGAGGTTCGGCGAGTCCTGCCGCCTGGCGTTTGATTGCTTGCTCGGCCTTTCGTTTGCCAGCCAACAGTTGCGTCTTGAGTTTTTCCGGCAGTCGTGCTTCGTTCCGTTCGGTTAGTGCCTTGTGCCATTCCTCGCTTTGATCCACGGGGGCCAAGATTCCTAAAACCAAAGCAGGCCAAAATGGCTTTTTGCTGGATTCTCGGGCCCAAACAGCTGCTGCCATGCATCCCCAGACACTGGACTGACTGACCCCGCGGCAGTTTGCCTCGTTGATGGGCACAAGGAGCTGTCCAACGAAGCGGCCTAGTCGATTGGCGATCTTGAGTTTAAGGACCGGGTTCATGGATTCCAGTCCGTCCGTGTCGGTGTAACATTTCCTCATTTTGGCATCCAGTTCGTCCACGCCCATGTCTTCCTCTTGCGATGCCAGTTCTCGCAGGGTCGTTGCGAATTTTCGCAAATTTTGGACGACTAGTTCCATGTCGCTTGCGTCATCATCAGTCAGGGTGGCGTCCTCTCCCCAGATGGGAAGAACGTCGAGTTGATCGACTCTTCCGCCATTGTCGATAAATTTGTCCAAGGCAGTGGCTGTGGACAGCAAGTTGCTGCCGTTCATGATGGACAGTCCTGAAACGACTAGTCTTCGTTTTCTATCTTTGGCTCGTTCATCCATGGCTTCACGAAGGTCGCCGTGTGGATCGGTGGATCGTTTGTTTGTTTTGGAGGTGGGGTTTTTTCCTGGCGACGGTGGTGGTGGTGGATAATCTGATGGCAGCATGTGTTCTTGCCAGAGGTCGTTGAACAGATCTTTGAGATGCAATGCGATTGAGATGAAGGACGGTACGGCCTGTTTGTTGTTGGGGTGGGAATGGTACTTGACACAGTTGGCGAAGATTCTCCAAGTATCGAGTCGAACGTCGCGGAGATTTGTGTACTGTCTTCGACGGACCCGTCGACAAACTAATCCCAAGTCGATGGGATGTTCCACAATTTTGGAGTAGACGGACATGAGCTGGAAGAGAGTACCAAAAGAGAAGAAACAAAAACGACGAGATTTTTATTGGTGAGGATGGTGACATGAATATGAACAAACACAATCCCTTTTTTCCATCTCTCACGTGCAATAGTACTACTACTACTACAAAAGTAGTGTTTTGTTTTTTGGGTTTTTTCCCCTTTCATTTCTGTACTTACTTCTGGATGTAACACAGCAACTGGTCGACTAAACTCGGCCAGTAATGGGACTTTACAAAAGTGCGTCATGAGCTCTTTCAACTTTTCATATTGGACTTGAGTGATAGGTTCTACAGGATCGTCCATGGTTGGTAGATTACTCAAATCAATGGATGCCAATACAGTAGATGTCTTGCTTGCAGCAGGAGCGGGACTCCGTTTTGCGGGTGTTGCCTTTTTCTTGGGTGCCGAAGTTGTTGTTGTTGTTGTTGTTGTTGTTTTCTTCTTCTTGGAATTAGGAGTGGTTGTTGTTGTTGATGATGGTGTCGGTTTCTTTTTTTTGCTGGCAGCTGGTGCTACTGTCATTTTGGGTGTAGTAGATGTTGTTGTTGTTGTTGTGACTTTGGTGGAATGCGTGACAAGACTATCCAAGGGAGTGTCGTGGTGATTATTATTATCATCATCGTCGTCGTCGTCGTCATCGTCGTCTTCCACTATATCCATTGTTGCCGTGGCAGATTTTTTGGCTGCAGCCGCTGCTTCGTCCCGTTGTCGTTCTTGTTCTTCCAAAATTTGTTGTTCTTTGACTGCAAATGCCAATTGAGCGGCCATGGCTTCTGGTTTTCCACGAGGCTGTGGTAGTGGTAGTACTACTGGTGGTGATGATTTGGATAATGATGATTTGGATAATGATGATTGTGGCAATGGAGAAGCAGCAGCAGCAGCAGCAGCAGTAGTGGCAAATTTTGCTTTGAACTGTTTTTCATTGTCCCCATCGGAATCGTTATCATTATTATCATCGTTCTGTTCATTTGCTGATGACAAGGAAGATCTGTCATCTTCATCATCGTCTTCTTCATCGTCTTCTTCGTCATCATCTTCTTCATCATCTTCTTTTGGGAACGATGACGGTTGTGCATCGTCATCATCATCTTCTGTCATGTGATTCTTGTTGTTGTTGTCGTTGTTGTAATGTCGTCTGTGAGTGTGACTGTGACTGTCATGGTAGTCGTCCAAGTCATCATGATTGGCATAGCCATGTTGAGGAAGAGACATGGATGCCGATGGTGTTGTTGTTACTGAGGGATGATGATGATGATGATGTTGTTGTTGATGTCCATTGGCATAGGCATAATGTGCTACTTGCTGTTGCTGTTGTTGCTGTTGTTGAAGTTGCAATGCCATAGCAGCAGCATATCGTGGATCTCCAGGATGGATTGGAGGTTGTGGATAGTAGGGATGATGATGGGGATGACCGTTCCACATGACAGGACAAGACAAACACACTCACTCAAAATCACACACTCAAAATCTCACACTCACAATAAAAGCAGACAGAAAGACAGACAGACTGACAGTTATTAGATGCAACGACGTATAGTACTGCTAACTTGTAAGTATTTGTTCAAAACGTAGGACTTGGATAGAGAGGTGTAGTGTGTGTTTGTGTGTTTGTATGAATGGGTACCGGACAAACAGTAACGAAGAAGACCCAAGAAACAAGAGAGAGAATTGATAGAGATAATCAATACACCAATGGACGATGATGATGATGATGATGTTTTATAGAACTGTAAATGCAACAAACAACCTGTCAAGTGTCAAGGAAACAATCACCACAAGATGCGATGTAATGTTGTTGTTGTTGTTGTTGTTGTTGCTGCCTAATAACACTTGTGTCACTTGTCGTTTATTCACTGTCATTTCATTCGCTCGCTGCTCGCTTGTCCTTTTTGTTGTTGGCTGCTGCTCTGATCCTGCTGGGTGGCAAACATTTTTTTTTCCCCATCCATATCCACCACGAAATCCGTTTCTCCCAGACAGAATATTATCATACATACATACACTGCGGTACTACTACTAGGTATGTACCAGGTACGGAGTTTTAGTCCTCCGTGGTATCATCCTACCGTATGTACTATGATACTACGTACTAGTATTACGTACGAACAAACTGACCATGACGCGATCTTCATTCATATCATGCAACGTGCTGATGAAAGCGCGCGCCCAACGGTAAGATCCATATCTGATACTACGTACAGGTACTATGATACGGTACGTATCTGATACGGTATACCGGTACCGTGTATCTCTGTGTATGATAACACGAAGCACCGTTCATATCAGTACCGTAGGTACACCTACGCATTATTGCAAGATTCCTGCGTTTCATTTTTTTTTGGCTGTCGCGGTACCACACCACACACCACCACCAACATATGATACCCCTACACAGCAAGAAGCAGCAACACAAAAATGACAGAACGACGAGAGAGTGATTGATGATGATTCTTGTCTCTCTCACTTTTGAAGACTTCATTTGACCCGTTTTTCATTATATATTACAACAACAACAACAACAACATCCCACAAGTATAGTTCCAATATACTACGTATATAACATATCAAATAAGAATAGTAGTAGTACTATATTATATATTATTATACACCATCATGGGAGACAATTCGGACAACAACAACAACAACAACAATCTCGATCTTGGAGCATCGGCAACAGGACTGGGAGGATTCTCCAACCATGGACAGCCACCGCCACCAACAACAACAACAACATCGTCATCCTCTGGTCCACCACCACCACAAACACCCTTATCTCCTGGCGATGAATTTGACACGAGTCCTCACCAAATGACATTACAACAACAACAACAAACTCCCAGTGCAGCAGCAACCATATCATCAACAACAATTACTACACCAGCAGCAACAACAGCGGCAGCTGCTGCTGCTGCCAATGCCGTCAATGTGACGGCTCGTGTCAAACGTCGAAGAGAAGAAGCCGTAAGACGACTGGTGGCCGATGTCCAAGCGCGACATAAACTAGGAGTGGGAGGAGGAACTACCACAACAACTGCTACTGGTGCCGATGGATCTCTGGTCATCCTTTCCAACACCAACAACGATCCAACAACAACAACAACAACGTCGTCGTCGTCGACCAACATAACAACGACCATGTCAGCAGCAGTTACCAGTAGCAGAGAATCGCAAGATTGGATCATTGCCAGTACTGTCGCTGTGGCATTGGAACGTGGATTGGACCGTGATTTGCATCAAGAACTCGTCCAGGAGGCCAAAGAAAACAGCGGACGGATCGGACAGGTCTGTCACGATCACAGCGACGTCTTTTTGGCATCGGTCGGGAAAGTCGTCGCACTTGGTGGACCGTCGGCCGATCTCGCCAACAAACTCCGAACGGCACAAGAAGAACTCGAATTGAAGACGGCGGGACCGATGCAACATTCGGCCATGCTATGGGAGGAAGCGACCGCTTCTCATGCACGTGCAAGGGCACTCCATATCATGGTACAGGGATGTCAAAAGGTGGCAATACAACTCGAAAAGGCCAGAAGGCAAGCCGCGTTGGGACGACCTCGTGGAGCACTCGAGGCCGTAGATGAAGCTAGAACCGCGTTGACGGCACCCATGTCGTCACTGTTCTATGGAAAACAAATGGAACATGCCAACGAAATTCTAAAAGATGCCGCCAAGAAAAAACTCGAGGAAGAAAAAAAAGACGACGGACCTGCTGGAACCTCTGCCAACAACGGAAAGGGAATCATGAGCTTGGAAGAAACGCCGTTCGGACGAAGGGCCAGTCTCATGTTGCCCAAAATTGAAAACGAAGTTTTGATGGGAGCACGTCGAGGATTGAATCGATGGTTCCTGAGCTTGCGCAGCGGCGGAGACGGAGCCAAGGCAGGAAGCGCCGTCCTACGACGATGTGCTCACAGTTTAGCAGTCGGACCTGGAAATCTAGGCCTCGGAGGTCACATGCCACCGGCGTACCTATGGAGGGCCAAGGTATGCGACAACTTGATCTCGAGGATGAACCAAAACGGACGAGTCGTACGGTCCGTACGGTCGGGCTACTGGTTTGAACGTGATGCACCCAAAGAGGCACAACGATTGGAGTCGACCTGTCCACCCGGAATGGAACGACGAGCCGAAGGTACGTTCCACTATGATATCCTATCATATCACATAATATCCTTTTTTATATTGTATAATCTCCTCTTTGCCCCAAATGAAAAAAAAAACACGAACCAATAACTCACGTAACTGTCGTTCGCTCATTTTATTTTATTTTTCAGCCTTTGCCTCTGCCTTTGGATGGTACCGGTGTTGGGATGAAAACGTCAGTTTACTGGTCGATCCCAGTGACTTTAAATCAGCCCCAGACGACATGGGGAGAGGCCTGGGTGGATCTCGTCACGGACTCGGAGGCAGCCGTCACGGAAAGGGACGATCACTTGGTTTCAGAGCCAAAACTGGAAAGGGAGGTATGGAAACCATGACCTCGTCTGCCACGGGCGTAGCAGGAAAGCAAATGCGAGGCGATGGCGACAAGAGCAAATGGGCCGCTTTGTTGACGCCCGCTACGCTCTTTGACAATGTCCCAACCAAGGACGAAGATGATGCAACCTTCCTTGGACTTGCCGAGTCAGTCCATCCAGTTCGTCGAGCGGAAATCGCATTTAAACTGCTTGGCAAGGCAGAAGAATTTGTTCAGTACTATGAACAAAATCGCTTTGGAGACGTCAAAATCGGGAACAAGGACGACGAGAAAAACGAAATGCGCAGCTCCCTGTCATCATTGACGGGAGACGATGTCAGTGTAGGAACGGATCGTATCTTCTTTGCCAAGTCCTTACCTCATCTATGTGCTAGTGTCGTTGGATTCAGTGCAGTAGAAGCTGCATTGGAACTTGGCCATTTTGTCGACGAGGACGACCTCGAAAAAGACAAGGGGGCAGATCCTACCGGTAAACCGGCAGTTGCAACCCTCTTTCGGGAATCCTCGGAAAAGTATGAGCGTTCCTTAGTCACCGAACTAGGAAATCTTTTGCGAAGAAGAGCTGTCGGAGCCAACCTGTCAGAGTTGGTGCGGTCATCGTGTTTAATGGCAGCGTTTCGGTCCGCTCTCAAAATTGTTCATCCAAGCTCAACTACGCGAAGATTCGACAAGGAACTTCTTGCAATGGATGTTGACATTCTCATGACAGCATTAAAGGTAGCCCAGGATGAACAGCTCAAAGCAACCACCACGATTGTGCAAGCCGACCGGAAAGAACCACTTCTGGCACCATTCACAAATTCTGGAAAGAAGGAAGGGAACATCCCCGACCCAGAGGAAATGGGACTGCCCTTTGGTTTATCCGATTTGAAACAAACAAAGCGAGGTGACAATCTGGGTCAGTCTGCTACGAGTTTCCGCAGCGCAACGAGCGCGGGTGGAGGCAACAAGGAGGAGGATGATTACTTGACCTTCTCTCAATCTGTCCCCTTGGTAGTCCGGTCCATCCATGCTCGGGCGATCGCATGCGCATCGTTCGCATTGAGTCAAGAAGAACTCGGGCAAAGTTTTTTGCAAAAGAAGGGTAGCGGTTCTGCCTGCTACGTGCTTGATTGCGTGGAGGAGTGTGTAAATGTGGCTGCCGTGGGAATGAAAGATGCCGAAAACACAACGGATGAAGGAAATATTGACAAGGCCGTGCAAGTCATGGCGAACGTCGCAGCGTTGCAACACAGCCTGCCCAGATTGTTTGGAACGTTGATGCGTGGAATGTGTCATGTGGGTATGATTCGATCGGATCAGCTTGCTGAAACATTCCAGTACGCCGAGGCGACCCTGAAGGGAGCCGACAAGGCGTGCGACAACCAAGTTGGTAGCATGTACAGCTTGGTTTATGAGATCTGTCGAAATAAGATTGATGCCCATTTGAATTATGCCCTCGACGGTTTCTCATGGGTACAAAAGAGTGCTCGTGACATGCCGAATGCCTACTGCGAAGGTCTGATCGGCTACATGAGAAGTGTTTTTGAATCGTTGGGTCCGATGGACGACGGATCGAGGGCTGGTCTTCATTTCTCATGCTGCGGTCATGTTTCCGAACGCCTGGTTTTCATTTTGTGCGAGCGACCTTTGGACGAGTCGTCCAAATCTGATGGCACACTCGCTCCCATTTCAAAGATCGATGCTTTTGGTCTGAAAAATATGTCAAAGGATGTGGAAGAATTTAAGAATTTTGCGAGCAGTACAGGAGTTCCACAATTGGCAGACACATTTGAGGAACTTAAATCCATCACGGACGCAATGCTCGATCCCGAGCTTCCAACGTTACTGCGTCCGGAGCATGCGGAAGCGCGCAAACGCAAGTACCCGTATCTAAGTCTGGAGAAGGTAGGCAATATCCTTGAAAAGTATGTCGGAGCTGGCGGTATGAGCATCATGGGAGGACGAAAGGCGCAAGAAGACATGCTGGTGTTGGACAAGAAAGACGTACTTGCTTTGTTGAACCTTGTGCGAAGCTACCTGTAAAGATCATTGCTCTACCCGATACGAAAATTAAAAATTTATGTTATGATTATTGTTACATACGACGTCATACAATTTCAGCCACGCTTCGAATCATAGGTGTCATTTCCGTTTCACTATGTAGTGGAGTGTTGCTCCTATTGCTCCCACTTCTACAAGGCCTACAGAACCCCATTATTTCGTCATGAAGAGACGACGGAAAGCAGATCCGATGAAAAGGAGATAACCAATCGGCTCGGAATTTGTCCGCAAAATCCAACTTTTTGGGATTGAGCCCAAAGACTTCCACCACACCGGCCAGAGACGATCCTAGAGCATCGTCGCCGCCCTTGAGTCGGTCAATATGTGTCATTTTTGTTGTCACCACACCAGCCTGATCGATCATCATACAAGTCGTGAAGAGTCCGAACAATATGGCCTCAATGAAGAGTCCTAAAATACTGAGTAGCTGACTTGGTCGGTCTAAACAGGTCATGTGATGTGTTCGGATGTGCCCATGATGATGCATGCAATCAAAGAATCGTACCCCAATCAATGTGAGAGAATAGACACAGGAGAGGCAGGTGTAAAAGACAAACAACAAAAAGTATTTGTGGTTGCCAATGCCAACGCAATTGTTCACCCAAGGGCAGTGGTCTGGAGAAATGAAACAAAATATTGGTGAGATTTGGAAAGACTTGCGCGCGATTTTGAAATCATTTTGCAGCCCAGAGATCCTCTTTTGGATCCTGCCAGAAGCGATAAATACGACTTCTTCTTTTCTCAAGGATAACTTACGATCCATTTTGATGATACATCTTCGACAAATGGAACAGTGATGGGCTCGTTTTGGTTTGAAGGCGTTGCATCTTCGACACAATCGTTTCCCCTTCTTTTTGGATGGCGGAATAGGCTTAAGGGGATCATCTCTTAGAAAATCTGGCGACTGTTCTCCGGCTACTTCCAAGTCGCCATCGCGATTGTTATCCATTGTTGCATCAATTTCTGGAATCGGTTGGGCATCTGGAGGTACCGCTCCTGGATCGGTGGTCATGGCTTTGAAATGTGCATACACAGCTAGTACAGCCACCAAAGTAAAGGCTGTTCGATTCAAATGACCCATTGGTGAAATGGTTCGAATACCATCCTCTGAGACGGTACTCATCCAAGGAGGGATCAAGATTAAACAAGTAGCGTACACTCCATAGAGGTGTAACATGTACGTAATCGACGCGCAGACAAGTCCGCAACAATCCATATTCAACCAATTTTCGTCGAATGGACCTGTGCCATACTTGTTTCGTTTGACAGTCGCCACGATGGGTGCACGAGGAGATCCAGCAGTAGAAGCAGTATTCGAAGCAATTACAAAATCTTGTTGTGCAGCAATGGCATTCGAGACTTGCACCAACGCTTCTCCTGATTTGGGAGGTCCGGCTCCGGCACCTTTACGTTGTCGTGTGGCCTGAGCCGCCATGGAGACGCTACTATGAAAGAAACTTTATGACCTGCCACAAGGGATAGATAGTAGGACAGTAAGAAACATGTCACTTTCGATTCTAAAAAGGAGTTATTACTCGTGCGACGAGAAAGAAGATGCAAGGATGAAACGGCGTCGTTGTATTTATAGCAGCGCTCTGTGCAAAGCGTTTACTGTTAACTCCACCGAAGTCATCGATCATTATCCCGAGCTCTAATAATCGAATCAGAGATAGGGTGAGGAATTCCTGTTCCGGTATTACGACGCACTACGTATGATACGAGATACAAGTACCGGTACCGGTATGATACGACGTACCGGAGTACTACCGAAGTCATGGGTACCTATGCTACTACCGGTAGCTACCAGCTACGGTAGAGTAGAGTTACGGTACCGGTATCATAGCTAGCTAGCCAACTTGTCACCGTGTTGCCGACTTTCACGTGGCCAATGAATGTGTGGTCAAGTTGATTGGTATCATTCCTACTCCAAGTAAAAGTAATAATATTGTCTCATATTACTACTACTAGCTAATACTACGTATTAGTAATTATTCCAAAAAGTTTGAGTTTCTGCGTTATCGCTTAGAGATGATCATGGGAAGTCCGTCGGACGGTTGTTGGATGACTGCCGCGTTGGTGGGTCGAACTTGGTAGTCGGAAGCTACCAACTCGAATTTGAGCCTGCGAATCAACGAGGCCAGTAACGTAACCGCTTCTTGCATGGCCAGAACTCGTCCCACACAGTTGCGTCCTCCTGCTGCAAATGCACAGAAAGCATCTCGGTTGCCCGCAGGGATAGTCTCGTTGCTCGGCGGGACAGACAAAGATGTTCGGTCGTCATCACCTTCGTTGTACGGTCGATCTTTCCATGGACTATGTCCCGGGATATTTTCACTAGACTTGCTCTTTTGGACCCAACGTCCCGGTAACATCTCGTCGGGATGAGGAAAGTTGTGTGGGTCTCGTTGGATACACCAAATGGGTAGCATTATCAATTGTCCTTGTTCCAGAGACTGTGGCTTTTGTTCACTGTTTGGAACTGGCGGCAACTGGATGCCCTTCTCCAACGTCCGCGAGGTCAATGGAGCTGGCGGATACAATCGAAGTGTTTCCATAATCACAGCTTTCATGTATGGAAGTTGATCCGGACCAATATTCCTGCTGGCTCCACTACCACTGTCGTCGTCACTTTTTGAGGGTTGACCATTGCCACTGCCAAATACCGCTTCAATCTCCTTGATACAATGGCTTTGATAGTCTGGATGCTTCGCCAGAAGGTATAGTGCATACGACAATGTGATGCTAGTCGTATCATATCCACCAAACAACAAAGTCATGAGGACATCTCCCAACGCTTCATCGTTGGATGCAGCGTTACCTTCCTTGGCGGCTTCAGAATCAGCTGCCTTGACTAAATTAGCCAATACGTCGGACGTCGTCGTCGTCGTCAGAGAAGTAGAACCAGATGAGGCACTTGCCACCTCGTCCGTTACGTTACCGGTCGCGAGTTTTCGTCGTTCCTCCTGGATTTGGTTTCGAACAAAAGTTCGAATGATATTCTTTTGGCGTTTATATTGACGATTAGCAGGAGTGGGAAGATCGTACCACCACGATGCTATGTCCCATGGGCTCTTCAATCTTCGAGTGTATTCTTTTCCTAAATATTCAAAGGCTGCAGCTACCGGGCTGAGGGTCAATGTTTCGGTACATCGAAAGTCGAAATTGAAGGCTGCCACTCCGAACACGTCCATGGTTGCCATTTTCATAATGGGCAAGACTTGCATTGTGAGCTGTTTGGACGGTGCCGTTTCCACTTGTGCCAGCAAGGTATCTGTTAGGACAGATCCAACGCGATCAATAATGTGTTGCGATTGCTGAATGGCTTTGGGAGTAAACGATTTGTGTACGGCGGATCGATACAATCGCCATTCTTTGCCCATCAAATTGACCAAAGCTTTCTTTCCAAGGAATTGCTTGGTGTGAATTTCCACCACTGTGGTTGGTGCACGATAGGACGAGGCGCTTAAGACAGCCTTGACGTCTTTCCCTCTTGTCAAGTATACAGCAGGAACAGTAAAGAACCAAAAACTGCCACGGCCTGAATCTGGATCGGCATGTTTGACGTAGACCGCTTGATATCCATCGATAAATGTCTTGGGAGAACCATCCGGCCGTAGGCCGCCGCCACCACTATGGAGCACTATCAAATGTCCAAACAACCAATGAGAATTTGGTGGAGAAGGGAATCCTGGTACTGCATCTTGGTTTTGTTTCCTTTTGGTTTGATGATCAATGTAGAACTTGACTGCTATGGCAAAAGCTAACGTCAGGAAGCAGAATCCAAACATCACGGAACCGGACGAGTAGGAGAAGTCGGAATTGGTTCGATCGTCAACGGTTGGGTCCGCTGCAGCGATAACACCAGCGAGTTGGAAAAGAAATGAAACCATCATCATCATAGTGTCGTGTTCAGCTATTATGAGTTGCTTCGTCGCGGGTTGTGTATGTAAATGAGCTACGATGGTAGACTGTTTCTTTAAGCAACAAGTGTGTACAGTTTAACGACGGTGAAGGAATGGGAAATAAAGGAATCACGAGCGGAAAGTTTACACCATGATGATGATTACCAGCATCCAGCAGCTCTGAGAGCTGCGGTAGCTCCCGGTGTATTCTCTACGACAGTTGCTACCTACCGTAGTAGAGAGAGTAGAAAGGATTCCTGGACTGTGAATGATGATGATTCGAATGAATTCTCTCTCCCACTATGAAGAAGAATGGGATAACGGAGGACGTTAACTTTTCGAACTGATCGAGTGAGTCATTCTTTTCACTCGTCGTCATTATCCGTACGCATTGACAGACGAACTGATCAAAGTTCAGCATCAAGATCTACTACCGGTAGATGATGTTCTTGTGGTTGTCGCACTCTGGCTCTTTCCGTCTCTCTACGGCCGGCCATTTGCACTACAGTGGAGATTTCATTCCAGTTTTTTGTTTTGTGATTCCCTACTACACTAGAGGCAGAGCCATTCTCGAGTATCACCACCATCTTCTTGTACCTTCATTTTGCAGCTAGATCTACAATCTACACCCACATACTCCGGAGTACCGTAGTATCCATTATCCATCATCTATATACTTAATTCGCGACCAGTCTGCCGCCACCCTCTGTATCCTCTTTCAGAAAGATCCTCCTTCTTCCTCTTCCCCTATTTATTGCAAGGGCTTTGTTTTCGGTTGTTTTGACATTTCAGTATGGTGCGCGCCGTTGCTTCCCGTGTCGCCATTCGACCAAGAATTTCCAAGGCAATGGCCCAAGAGGCGGCTGCCGAATCTCTCCGGATCCAAGATTTGGCAGAGTCCGCCGGTGTTCCCTTGTCGGTGAAAGATATTCCCACACGTGCCAGTGATAATTTCACCGACAGTGCTGTCTTTACCAAACTTTCGACGGCATCCGTGGCATTACGGCCCATGGGTAACAGTCGACGGTTGTTTCTTCTAGATCCTCATTTGTCGGCTTCCGAAATGGAGGGTTTGGCCTACCGGATTGATGCCTTGTCCAAAAGCGATTCCATCAATAGTTTGCTAATCGCTACAGATGACAAGGTCGATGTCGGTTCCTATGGAAACTGTCTTCCTCGCTACATCACGGAACGCAAAGAAATGAACTTGGATGGAATCTCCTTGGATATGGACCCTGCCCCACACCACACTTGGTACGTTGCTGGCGGATACAATCCGCTGGATGTTGATCCAAAGAATAGCGAACAGATCGATTACTTGGTGGATTCCATGTCCAAACTAGCCAAGGCCATTCTAGGTGCGGCCGACGGTACCAAAGTTCCCATCATCACTATGCCTCACGGTGCGATTACCGACGGCGGATATGCCTTTGGTATGGGCGCATACATGCTCGCGACACAGGAAACGTCGTTCCGTATTCTGAATCCATCGCGTGGACTTTCTTTGGATCCGATCGGATACTCGTACATGCTCCCCAGGTTGGGGTGGGAATTCGGCCAAGAATCCAAAGACTTTCAGGGTTGTGGACAGATCTTGGCCTTGGCAGGCTACGAGGCCGATTCGTTTGATATGGTCTCGACGGGCCTCGCGACTCATCTGGCTACGGATTCTGGTATCTTGTCAGCGTTGGAGGAGGATTTGGCCACCTTGGAACCATGGAACCAACAAAATTTGGTCCGCACGCCTAAACGGTCCTACGCAGATGTCTTCTATCCACGAGAATATCCGCGTCCAGATCCGAACCAAAGGTTTCGCAATAAAACCGTGGCGTACCTGATTGATCAAGTTTCGGATATGTCGGCCGACCCGTCCAACGAGTTCCCCTTTGATTACTCTGCCATCTACGAGGGATGCGATGCCTCACTGGATACGGATCAAGTACCGTGGGAGACGGGATTCTTTTCCAGTCCGTTGGTGGATATGGCTGCTGCATTAGACGATGTCTTTCGCAAGGAAGACTCTTTGGAAGGATTGATGGAGCGGCTTCGAGAGTTGGGTGCCGGAGCGGAAACAGCTGCATTACTGAATAGCAACAATGCCGACGATGTCTCTGTCGCCAGTGTTGCCAAGGATCTTGTGGAACGAATGGACCGGCAGTCTCCCTTGGCGTTGCGGGTGGTGTACCAATTGATGAAAATGGGTAGAATGTCACTTGCGACGATGGAAAATTGCATGGAACGGGAAGCCAAGGCACAGCGAACCCTTCTTGCTGGACCCGACTTTGCGAACTGGCAGGCACATGTTCGCAAGCATGGAGGTGACGAATCGAAAGCACCACCATTTGGTGGATGGCAACATTCCAGTGTCAAGGAAGTAACGGCAGAAGAGGTGGATCGTGTCCTCAGCGATGCAGTCTCTAGTAGAAGCTAGAGTAACAATGACATGTCATCTCTAGTAGTAGACAACGACAAAACTCTTGAAATAGCAAGCTCTCTTTTTGTTTAGTTATTTCTCTAGTAGTTAACTTTTTAGCTACTACGGAGTAGTATCGTATACAATACAGTGTTTGTTTACTACTTCCCTCGTTTCCAAAACATTGGGTCGTCTAGAGCTTTCGATAGTGACAACGTCAACTCGTCCAACCCAACCTTGTTTTCTATGATCCCCGTGACAACGCCCGATTCGACTTCTTG
This sequence comes from Nitzschia inconspicua, assembly GCA_019154785.2. Classification (NCBI taxonomy): domain Eukaryota; phylum Bacillariophyta; class Bacillariophyceae; order Bacillariales; family Bacillariaceae; genus Nitzschia; species Nitzschia inconspicua. The sequence goes on from JAGRRH010000012.1 coordinate 908,679, forward strand.
TTGTAAGTTGCCAATCCCACGCCGTGATTGTTGTGCGTTCATTCTTTTTTCTGCCTCTTCTTGACTCAATCCACGCGTTTCCATCAGTCGTTGCAATGCTACCTCTCGTGGTGCCGTGACTACCCAAACTCCATCGAACAAATCGTCCCATTCGGCATCCAACAGAACAGCAGCCTCTACAATGACAATGGGACGTTTCGACGTTGGTAGTACCTGTTGTCCCGATGGTGGTTCGTCACTCTTGTTGGTTTGTATGGTGATCTGTTGTTCCTCCCATTCTTGTCGTCGAAGAACATCAATTTTGTCCACAATCAACGCTTTGACGTGAGGCCACACTGTCCGTTCCAATCTGGCCATGGCAGATCGATCAGCAAATACTACCGCGCCTAGTTTCTTACGGTCAATCTCGATATTCGACTCGTTGTTGTTATCGCTGTGGTCGTCGTCGTCGTCGTCGTTGTTGTTGTTGTTGTTGCTGTTGACTAAAATGTCGGATCCAAATTCCGAAACAATGTCTTGGACGGCTTGCGATCCAGGCGCATAGACGGAATGGGCCAACGAATCGGCATCCAAGTGTTCCAAACAGTCACACTGAGATACCAACAACTTACAAGCGGTGGATTTACCAGAACCAATACCACCACAGACACCCAACACTTTAAGTTTGGAAGAAGAAGAAGAAGAAGAAGATGACGACGACGGTATATCAGATTTGGTCGACATTATTGTTGTTGCTGTTGTTGGTGGTGGTTGATCGTTCGAGTCTTCTGGTTTGTTCTGTTTACTTATGTTGCTTTGATCTTTCTTCGAAAGAAACAATGTCCGTGCTACAACAACTCGTTTGTTAATAATGAAAGAAGGAGACACAAAGGCTTTGGCCAAGAGAGTATCTGTATCGCCGTTGACTGTGAACACAACCAACAACCAACCGATCGTTGCAAGAGATTTCATCCGCTACAAATTGAAAATGGAAATACAAATAACACCTAAACGCCTGCAACGGAATCGGGGATTGGAATGCTCTTTCTTTTCTGTCTCGTCTGTTTTGTATTGTTGGTCTTTGTTTGTTGTCAAAGTCAGTGTGTTGTGTGTTGTCACATCACCCCGTGAAGCAAGGTTGTTTTTCTGGATTTCTCTTGCTTGCTTGTTCCATTTTCAATTTGACAATCGTGCGTGACTACCGTAGCTCTATCTACCTGTACGTGTAGCCAACTACGGTACCGGTAGGTGGGTGTACTACCTGTACGGTAGCTACCGGTACTGTCGTAGAGTACGGTACGTAAATACGGTAGGACTTCGGCGCAAAGATGGATCACCTACTACGGTACCGGTAGCTACGGTAGCACCTAGTATAGGGATACTTTACTAACTGTAAACAATAGATTTGATGAATATTTCTGTTCCATTTTAATGGTCTGCTACGACTATCATTTTTCCAAATTGATACCCGAGAGACGCACAGGTCAAGGCGGGTGGATTCGAAATCATGCTTGGAAAGACAGACGCGTCGCAAATGTACCGGCCATCGTACCCTCGCAGCCGTAATGTGGAAGATTCCACCACCCAATCGGCGTCATTCTTGGTATCCCTCCCATCGTTTGACATGGCACAGGTACCGGCGAAATGGTAGTACGGTTGAAGGAAGAATCGACAAAAGATTGTTTGGAAACAAACATGTTGGGGCAAAATGAAACGAAGCAGTAACAGCAGTGGCTTGGGAAAAACCTCTAAGAACGACGTTGTAGATTGGCTTTGGAGATCCTCCCATGCGGCGCTCAATGCATCGAAATCTTGGTCATCCTGTAAGTACCCAGGATCCACCTCTACTTCAACATCTCGACGACGAAGAGTCTTCATTCGATGAATGTTCTTGGGATGAATTGTCACTGTTCCATCCGAACGGGGATGCATGAGAAATACCATTGATACCAAAACCCAACGCTTTAGAACAAAACCAAGTGGAGTGTAGCAAATAGCAAGTTCCGATGCGAATTGGATCATTTCTGCGCAAAAATTTAGAATGTGCGTAAGACATTTGCTGCTGCACTTCCACCGAATGGGCATGGCAGCAACTCTTGGAAGGATGGAAGGAAGTGACACAAAATCCGCCAAGGCCAGTTGAAACAATCCATAAGTAGCATGTTTCCAATGCCCAAGTGCTGCAATGCCAGACACAGACTGTTCAGCGGATGTGTCCTGAGCTGTCTTTCGCAAATGAGCTCGTGCCAACAGAGCTTGATCTTTGAGCTTCTTTCCAATCCCAGACAAGCGTTGATCTGCACCCGGAGAAGACACCAACAATAGAGCTGGTGTTTCGATGGCTCCTGCACAGAGTATCGTTCGTTTTGTAGCCCGAAGCGTGAACATTGAATCATTATTTTGTTGGAGATTCAGGCACTCCACTCCAATCACGTTCGTCCCATTCGTGATCAATCGCTGGGCTTCCACCCCTCGGAACCAAGTGATCGAATTTTGGAACCGTGGATATCGTTGTAGAAACGGTGCCACCAATCCACTATAGTAATTTTCTCTGACAAAGCTGCCACCTGTGGCTGTATCTTTCGATGCCATGGTCGGAACAGCTCCCGTCAATCCCATTGAAGAGTAAAACGGATTGTTGTTGCTAGTCAGATCGTCCTCTCCGTATTGTAAAGCGCCATTGGATTCTAATACTTTCAACAAATACCGAGCAGAATCCACCAAAGAATGTTTCCATGGATCCGGCCATCGTTCCATGTCTTCTTCAAGTGGTGGTAGACAAAGACATGCATTAATGTTGGACGTTCCTCCCAGTCCCTGTCCTACCGGAATATCCACCCTTCGACCCATGATCGAGGAGGGATATAGACGTACACTTGTGCTGTTGCGAGAGTACGCCGCTTCGTACCATCGATGAGGTGATTGGGTAGATGTGTCGTGGGGTGGTCCTTCCCCTCTTTCAATGACAGCAATGGAAAAGGGCAATCCAGAGACGTCCTCGTCGGTATCAACGTGACTCTCTAGGAGGCAGTACAGAATACCCATGGCGGAAGGACCGGCTCCCACAATGACATAGTCAAAGGTTTCAAGATCATTATGGGAGGCACCACTCATACATGAACAACAACAATCGAACGTTTGTAAAGATACTTTGGTATTCGATATTCGACACTATTTTTGTATCCAGTAGTATCTAGTAGAGAACGAAACAACAAGTCTTCTTTGCAGGGAGCCTCACGAGGATGGGATCAAGAGCTTTTATTGCGGAGGCTATAAGCACTCCAAGCAATTGAAAGAGAAAAAAAGAAAGGTATTTCACGTAACGCACTTCTAACACTAACAACCGTCTTGCCTCTACGTCGTAATTGTGAATTTGAAATCCATTCGTCGTCACGTCGTCACTAACTGTGAGGCACTACACTACGGTAGGAGAACTGTGTATGCTTCCTTCCGACATTAGAGACTACCCCCTACTTTAGCTAGCAAGTAATGTATTGTACTTCGAAGTATAATTAATAATTGAGAGAAAATTAATCTCTATGTTAAGGCATACCAACTACCAGCTACCATCGATTCCGCATCTGAGAAGTTCTTGGCTCTCACCCGCCTGGCTGCCCCCCAAGGGGGCGGAGCAAATTATGCAACAACTTTGCATAAACTCGGTACCCTGTTGCCCACCAGTCACAGTCAGTTCTGGAAAGGCAAAAAACCGCACGAATGAGGGAAAGTCCAAACCAGTGAGTGTCAGATATGGCGTGGTCTTCCAAAAACAATGCCGGGAAGGCAACAATTAACCACATAAATTGTGTTGGGTGTGTTGATATCTTTTACCTGTTGCAACCCAATAGGGCGGATTGTACGTGTAAAAGAAGCCTTCCATGCCAAGTACCAGTAATATTTCCAATGAAATAGTACCGTCCCTCCGCACTTGATACTCGGCTGAGTTATGATGCCATTTCTTCCACAGAAATGTCAGTGCCCACCACAACTCTATCAGGAATCATGCATAAGCATTCTTCCTCCTCTCCCTTAGCCCCTTTCCTACTACTAAATAAGAGAAACACAATCTTTCCGGTCGGCCACCGGTTCTGCATGATGCCATGCACAAGACAGCAGTAGTTTGCACTACCGCTGGGACCGTTGCACTGATAGATCGTCTGTGGATTCTTAGTTCCCCAGGCTCTGACAAACCTGGGTTAAGCCCCCCTACCACGACAAGGTGATCCACTCAGGGGGGTGTACTTCGAATTATAATAGTACCATAGTACAAATTATCATTATGAGAACCAAGTCGAGTAAAGATATGGGGGGAAGTCTTACAGTTAGTCATAAAATGAACTTTTCACATTCTCTTTCACAGTAGCCAGAAGCACATAAGTCATGTCCATGAGATTATGTAACGGCTTAACTGTAAGTTTCTATGCTACTCAATTTCGGATCAAACCCTACAGTTCTGTTACTGCATTGTCCTTTGCGACCTCATTGAACCCGAATTGATTCTGCTGTTCCAGTTGTTGGGTATACTCCCATGCCTCCAATTCTTGTAACTCATGAGAAAGCTCCGTCCATTTTTGGAACAAAAGGTAGCAAATTGCCACCAGCAATACAATCAATATATTCAAGAGAGGATCGTAACGCCGGGACAAAGGTGTCGGTGGCACAATAGCAACCGGCTCCTCCGATGCACCAACCGCTACATCGTGATTAGTACCCGTTTGTTGCGACTCAGAGACCACCTCGTGAGAAGAAATGTCCGGAGTCCCTGTATGGCTCGAGTCTCTGCCTTCCAATGTTGCTTCTCCTTCTTTGTGGTCTCTGGAAGCACCATCCAACAATTCAGATGTATCACCTGCGATATCATCCTCGTCGTTTTCAAACACGATCTCCTCTTCAGGTGTATGCATTTGCAATATATCTTCTCCACCTGATAGATTTTCGCCAGAGTCTCGTTCCTCTGAAGATTGCTGCTTGTTTCCCCCTCGGTTCGCTTCTGCTTGTTGCTGCAATCGATGAAGTTCTGCAATTTCCTTGGAGTACGATGAAGATGCTTTCTTGTTGTTACAATCTCCATCCTTTCCTTTTAGTTCCGGAATCAAAGAGCAGATTGGGCCACAATGGGGACATTTCCAACTTTGACTGGCTTTGGCCAGTCTTTTCCTCTCTTTGCTACTCCAATCCAAAGCTCCAATGGCCCCATCAGCCGGTGTCGGCAAAAAACTAATGAGTGCTTCAAGAATGAGTCGAATGCCCCAGGCAGGTTGCCACAACTCGGGATGATAGGCACTGAAACTCAAGCAAACTTTGGTGTTAATTTCAAATCGACCAGAGGGTGTCAGGAAGATGATATGGGGCGGTTTGAAGGGATACTCCGGTGGCAACTACAACGTGTATATGAAAAACGATAAGCGGACAATATAAAAAAGATGAAACATGAGTACGTTTTCTACTAGTCATCCCATCGTGCGCCCTTGTTAAACGAGCACTTGTTGAAGCAAATATAAACGTACCAAAATCCTTCCGTGGTAGATTCCACCTTCGAAATCAGTTCCTTCTGCTCCTCGAATGGTAAAGTGCCTGAAACAAGGTGAACAACAGTATCGAACAAAGGGAAAACCGAACAAACACAAACGTAAGATTTCGTTTGCAGTTGGAAGGGCAAGACAACAACCTTTTTCTTGCCTTACCATTCGAACATGTCATTTTCAAGTGGGGCTGCATGAAAAGAAGGAGAGGGATCGAAGCTCAATTCACGAATGTCCGCTTGAATCCGACGCAACGAGGGTGACTTGGACATGATTAATTTTAATTGCGAATAGAAGTATGGCGTCGAACGCTACAAAACATCCAATATAATAAAGAATACACGTAGAGCCAATCACGGTCGCTTGGTTACACCTACTCTAGAGTAGAGTGATGCAATAGAACGTTGCTGTGGAAGATGTTTAATGTGAGCTGATGAACAGAAGAAGATAATGGAAGATCGTGCGGACGATCAGATTGCTGTCTTGTTTCATCTCATCACAGTCACTGAAAGACTTCGGTAGTACTTACGTAGAACCTAACGACCGGTAGTCAATGCTCGGTTTCTCCGTGAAGTGAGTTTCTCTCGTTCAGTCGTAGAAGTCGACGACCCCAATCATGTGAAAGAGATCGAATTTCACAGTCAATTATACGAAGTATTAAGTCGTATATCATACTAGGTATATTAGTCTCAAGTATGGAGTTTACTTTTATATAGACTATGATAAACGCTACCAGCTACGACTAACACTCCAGCAATACGGATGTGGGAGCAACGACGCAAAATCCATCATTTACAGACGGGTTTACAATAGTACTTTCGAAAACCGCTATAAGGAGACGTACTTGACTCTGCCATTTTCATCGTACGACTTGCGCTGTCGCTCCCTTCCATCGTTGGTCAAGCTATTCGTTCCCTCACTGACAAAGGCAGACCCGGCAGCGGCTACCCCAGTAATGCTTGCCAATGTTGTCGCCCTTACCGCCATCCACACAAGTTTGGAGGAAAGTAAGGCTGGCATCATCAGCTGTTTTCCAGCCACAAAGAGAGGACCAAATATTTCCCGTGCACCATGGCCAATGGGCGTCGACAAAAGAAAGTCGGCTGGTTTCAACGCAACATCCAATGTGGCATCCAACAAATTCTTTCGTTCAATGACAAAGACAGCGTTGCGGTGCACCTTCAAACAAGCCTTGTTGTTGTTTGCATTGTTATTTTGCGAATCTCCACTGTGAAGTGCAAATGGGAGACTGTACTCCACTAACAACCACGGTTCCGAGACCTCCAGAACGTTCATGGGAAGCAGAGGCGGAAGTATCGAGGTACATGTAGCGCTTCGAAGATTTTGTCTCGCAAAAGCCTCCAATGCGACAATATCATGCTGTTGCGGATTCATTCCATGCGGATGATACGTAACCAAAATTCTAACTCGGCCCCGGATCTTGTTTCGTTCTTCCTCACTCCTGACTTTCGGGGGAGGCTTTTTCAACTCACCCCCACCATTCTTCGCATGTTGCCACAGCAGTTCTTGCTCGGCTGCACAGCTCATCATGGAAGCTTCCTCCTCTTCAATGTCAGAGGGTAATCGAATGGGAACCCATTCGTCGATGACACCAGCAGACGCACGTCCCGTCACCGGAACTTGTCCCAAACAGAGCGACGTCACATCCAGACTTCCCACGCCTAGCAAGCGGTCCCCTCCCGTAGGAATGCCAGGGATTTTCTCGATGGCAGTGGCGTCTTCGTCGACCCTCAGAAAGATACGAACGGGCTGTCCATCCTCAAGGACACCCTTTTTTAGTGGCATTTCAAACTGAAAATTGGTCCACACAGGATTTGAATCTTGTTGTTTCACAGGCGACACAAAAATAGGCATCTGATGAAGCGGATTCTGTTGTTGCCGGTGCAGTTGTTTTTTCTTGCTGGAACTTTTAGCAGGCATCTTTCTATCCATATCATAGCTGCTGCTTCCACCACCTGGAGGGGAAGATTCGTCGTCAAGAAACGAACCAGATGAAGTTGTCGCACTGCTCGTGTCCAAACAAAAACTCACAAAACTGGACACTCCACCATGTGCCTTGCTTAGACCTAAATGTTTCATGGGCCCCAAGGCCAATGCGCTCCAATATGATCGTTTCAAATCCGCTGCTTCCAATAGTCGCACGGAAAAGGTTCCTATGCGACCATTTTGATGAAAGAGAGAACGATAATTTTGGTTCCGAAACGCTTTGCCCTTCTCCCAATGTATTTTATCCGCCTGTGAGGCATTCCATTCTTGTGCCTTTTTCGCCTCGTATGTGAGAGCTGATTGTTGAAGGTCCATTGTGTTTGCTGACGAACTTGTGATTGTTTCAACTGTGAGTACTGTAATTGTGTAAAGAAGTACGAGATACGAGATTATGGAGAACGCTGATCTCGATTTGAATATTCCTCATACCAACGTAGCACGACTGCTACGTCGTACAATGAAGTCGATGATGCGCTTGTTGATGATGAGAAAATCAAGAGAAGAATGATCTTGATTGATGGTTGCGAGTTGCGACTTGCGATGGGAGCCCGGCGCGAGCCAGCCATTGATCATTTTTGCTTCAAACGATTATCTCCATCCCTAAAATATATGATTGCTGCTCTAGTTACAGTTAATAACTGAACTTTTGCTCTTCTTTGTACAACGTGATAAACATGTAGATTACGACATCGTACCTACTAGCTAGGCTGCCGTAATCCTCTATCTATGAAAATTCGTCGTTCCCTTCTTGCCTACTACTTTTACACCATTTTGAGATTAATTACATGAATACATTTTAATGAAATGGAGAGGGAGTATTGACATGTTCAATAATTTTGGGTTTTCCGGCCCATCGACGGACGATACCATGAAACGCACAACAGCCGAAAGCTTTTGCATCTCTCTATCTACCGAATTCGGTGTAATTTAGTCTTGCTTTTTTTCCTCATTAAACGCAGCAAGTTTGGTCAGATCTGGTACCGATGGACGACGGAATCCATCAGGCATCGTGATAGTTCCCTTGCGAGCACATGCAACATAATGTGGAATGTTCACACGCAACAGTTTCTTTTGCATGCGAGCAACGGTCTTGGTGTATTCCACTTCGGCAAAGACAGTGTCGACAATGGTCTGGCGGGACTTAGCTTCGATACGAACACCATCTTGCTTGTACCAGGTCTTGATTAACCAATCTTTCATGGTGTTGCCCTCTTCGGTGTACGTGTCGAAGTCAGCCACCAAAACGCGGCCATCTTCCGACATCAGAGATTTGGCCGAGTAGAGCGCTTTCTCCCACTCCGGAATCATAGACAGCGAATAACTGAACGTGATCGTGTCGAATCCACGAGTGACGGTATTTCCAGAGACCTTGGCGAGTTCTTCTCGGACATCAGGAGAATTAATGTCAAGACAGACCCATCGGATTCTTTCAAATTGTTCGGCTGTGAATGATTTGCGAGCAGAATCCTTTCCGATTTCCAAGAGTTCGGGGCAGATATCCAAAACGACAATTGTGTTGAAGTGATCCAACTGAGCTCTGAGATAATGCAAATTTCGGCCAGTTCCTCCGCCAATGTCCAACCATGTGTGTCCAGTTTTGATGGGACCAAACGCAGACATCATTTCCGGTCTAGCCACCAACATGTTCTCACGGACCGCATCGTATCCTTTGGCTTGAGTGGCATAGAACGACGACATTTTGTCTCCGTGTGCGTTGACTCGTCCAGCAGTGAGAGGGTGGAGGATCATTTTGGTCGTTGTGGCGAGTTTGGTAGCAAAAGACGCCTTTTGGCATGGTGACGGTTCGGGGTCGACAAATGGAAAAGGATCTCGGGGCATGTACGACAAAAATGTTCCGGGATACATCTTGACACGGTCCTTGGGGTACCATTTGGGACTCAAGTCATCAATGTCAAGGTTGTTGAAGAAAGGCTTGTCTCCCATGTGCGTAAAGGCGGAACGCCACAAAATCTTGGCTCCCGGGACGGTTGCACGCTGCAGGGCGATCCATTCGTCGTGGACCATGGAATTGGGCATCCAGTCCATGTGATCCAACAGAACGAGCTTGGTGAACGAATGAGGCTTGACTCGTTCCATCGTTTCTTGGACTGTTGCGTGGTGCCATTCAAAGCATCCGGCATTCTCGCGGAGCGCGTTGAAATGTTCCCGCATCAAGGTGCGGGGGCAGCAGGACTGGTCCTTGTACCCGCGGTCGAGGTAGAATCGGTAAAAGTAATTGTTGGATCCGAATTCGGGATCCAAAAAGATCTCCTTCAAAATGGACTCGTAGAATTCGACCGTGTAGAATTCGGGTCCGATTTGGTTGGGTGGGACTCCCGCAAATGGTGCGATAACTCCAGGGAAGAGACGACGGAACCACCAAGCGGACCGTTCAATGACGTGGTAGTTGGCTTCGATGTATTGGTGGGAAAATCCCGTTTCGGCCCATTCCTTGACGTTGAAGCCGACACAGTACATGAGGAATGGAATGAGCAATCGTGTGACGAATCCGGTCGAACCGGTTGTGACGAATCCCTTTCGGAAGACGCGTTCGATACGTCCGTCCCACCACTTGCGTCCACCGGCGGACATGGTATGTCTCATTCGTTTCCAAACTTTCAGTGCAATGATGACATCGGATGATCCCCAGATTCCCCACCATTCTTCATAGGTAAGGTTGGGGTCTCGCAGCATACGGATCTTTAGCTCAAAGAGCCAGAGCTGATGTTGGTTCATGTCACAAACGACAATTTTGGAGGGTCCTTCGATGGCATAATCCAGTACGATGTCTCCGGCAGAGCAAATTCGAAAAATGACGTCGTCGGGCGTGATTTGAAGAATTTGGTGGTCGACGGCGGGATCCTCCCAACAAATGTTGTAAATGTAGGTGCGATTACAGATGGTGTCGATCATGTTGAAGGATTTTTGAATGACCTTTTTTCCGACATAAAAACCGATCAGTGCTCCAGCGGCCCAGCCATACACTGGCTCCTTCTCCAGCTTGTTGGCCGCCTTGGTCGCCACATCCGTGACGGCTTGCGAGAACTTGTCGATCGTCACGTTATTGACTATAGTCAATAAAAAGCATTGGAAAAAAAAGAAAACAATGCCAGGAATGTTAGACAAACATACACAAATAAAACCAAAAAGATTGATTTGAACAAACCACCAGAACAGGACATGCCCTTTTATATGTCAAAGTTGAAAAACAAGAAATAAAAGAAAGAGTCACTTCAATCGTAGTCGGTCGTCGTATTTCTCATTGTTGTTGTCGTCGTCACCACACAACTTGTTCATTGCCACCTGAGTCTCTCGAATGCCAGTCTTGGATGACGATGACAAGAGTATTTTTGTTGTGAACACCAATGCTGGCGTCAGTCACAAGTGACAGGGTGTTGTAGGAGAACAAGTGCATTGCGATAATAGTCGTTCCGATGACAGACAACATGGGAAGATTCGACGGCGAAAATGACGACAACGATTGTTCCGATGTCGATGCCGACATGGCCACTTTACGTACACATGATGATGATGCTGCTGGAACAAGGAAACACCAAGTTTCAAAAAAAAAAGTGAGCGGTAGAGAGGAGGGTATTTCACTCTACTCTCTGTGTAAATAGTGTAGTAGTAGTAGTAGTAGTTGATGGTATCCGCACGCACACACACACACAATGCCGCAAACACTCAAAATCGAATCTTCACTGTGGGGTGTTGGAGGCAGGGGAATGAAGAAATGAATGAAAGACGAATCTCTTGTTCTCTGCCCGATTTTTTGCAAGGGCGTGCGATGACGACAGATAGTACTTGGTACTTGGTAGTAGTAGGAGTAGTACGTACCTGGTATGGCTGGATTATTTTGGAAGTGCAAAATAGTAGGATTTTACACAAGTTCAGTACTACCACGTAGAATAATGGTACTAACTTTACAGCTCCCTTATTTCGGTATGACTCGTTGGATTCAAAGAACCATGATCCATCACAAAACCTGTCGAAATCAAACGCACACCGATGAGTCTTGAACTTCTTCATCAACCTTTCGATCTCATCCATCATAGGAACCTTTTGCTTTTTCTCCTGATCGTTGTCTTGGATTGCTGCTGCTGTTGGTTCTGCTGCTGTTGGTTCTGCTGTTGCGAGATAATGATATGTGCACAAGTAAGCCCTTGCCCGTGCACTGAATTTTCTGATCCTCGCTTTGGTCAGTTCTGTCTCGACGTTTGTGCACTCATCCACTAAGTCTTCGAAGTCTGATCTCTTCCTCTTTTTCTGAAGGGGTTTCCTTCTGTAGCTCCCCTTCGCAAAACCCCAGGAATACTCGATGCCCTCACCTGCCATCTCGGCGTGAAATTTTGGCGTGAACATCACCTGGACCTTTAATTCGTTGGCCATAACCTGCAGGTGAGTTAACTCGTTCTGAAAATCTGTGCACTGTCCAACAATACTTCTCAGTGACTTTTTATCATTCAATGTCCCGTCAGGATTCTTCTTCGGATTCGCCGAATAGAGGTGATGATTGTTGTGGTCTATCAATCCTCGTTCACGAGCCACCTGTAACAAACCTTTGGGTTCCCCTACCCACCCTGTAATTTTTTTGCTCGGATTTCGAAATTGCGATTCCATGATCTCCCGCTAGCTTCTGCATTTCCTTCACAGTGTAGCCTCTTCTGTCTTCTTTCGAAATTATACCTTCGCGTTGTAAGTCGGTCGTCAGTTCCTTTTTTGTTTTCGGTTTGTTGTTGACATATTCATCTAACAACTGGGTTGACCTTCGTTTACGCCGTTCCTGTACGCTCAGATTGAAAGGACCCTCTGTACTTTCTTCTGGTGGTTCTTCATTGGACCAGTTCATGCGCTGCGTCCACTAGATAGCGTTTGCAGAAAAGTTTCCTCGACGTGACGACGTCCTCCCTCTCGTGCCCATCAACGTAATAACTTTTCTTGTGGTTGGCATATTTCATACCTAGCTGCTTCATCCAGGAAAGTGTTGTCTGTGGAGAGAAGACGCTGATTCGGAAAAGCTTCAGAAAGGATTGGAGAGTGTGGCCACGGCTTGTTTGTTCCGATGCCCAGACGGCGTATATCTTGGGGAATACCTTGTTCAAAATGAATTGGTGGACGGTTTCGACATTGAGGTTGAGAAGGTTGACCCGGCAGAACTGTTTGATTTCAGTCGCGGCATCTGGGAACATTCGAAGAAATGGAGGCAGTGGATCTCTCCCGACTCGAGCCTCGAGGTTTGGGTGCAAAAAGGCTTCTCTTGTCCTGAACAGTCCGTGCCACCGAGATAGGTTGTCGCCCCGGGTAGTCAGAGTAACCCCTAGCAAATTAATTTCATGAACTGCAATTTCACAGCATTCGAGCCATGTTTTTCTATTTATTTCCAAGGTAGCAATCTGGTATGCCTTTAAAATGAACATTGACTTTTGACGAATGACTAATTTGTCATAGTTCGAACAAACATTATCTGGATCTCGTCCATGGACCAAATCCCGCCAGCCTTCAAATTGTTGTGCTCTCTGAAGTAGTTTGATGCGTCTCTCAACGGCTGAGAGACAATTCGAATCACACTGTCTTGGCCTGAAAAGCTTGTAGGCCTCTGGCGAATCCCAATAATTACCGCACACTGATTGCTGCCGTGGCATATCAACATGATCAGAATCTTGTTGACGTTCATGGCTATCACTTTCCGTGTTCTTGGTCATAGAAACATGGTCAGAATCTTGTTGACGTTCATGAATATCACTTTTCGTGTTCTGGGGGTTGACACAATAAGTAGCCTGACGTTGAACAGATGATCCTTTTTTTTCCTGCTCCAGCAGGTGTTCGACTGGTGGAATGTCGTTTGATTTCAGCGACCGAAATGAAATCAAACTCTTCACCCTTTCCACTTCTTCTTTCCACTGCTTATCAAATAACGGGTATTCGGCTTGCTCACCCGGCGGCAGTATGATATAATATGATTGTTTCGAATATTTTGCTCGGAAAAAACCAGACAAATTGCTTCCGTCGAAACGATCGATCAATTGATACTTCTGAATCTTCGAGAGGAGAATGTTCAACAATCGGGCATTCATCACCACGGAAGTATCAATGACAGCGGCAGCACGAATGGCGTCGATGATGGTATCCACTGTGATCCACTTGTTGCAAATCTTGGGACCAATTGTCGGGTGGTTGATGGTCAGTTCCAACGCGTGCCCCAGAATTTCCTTTGTGACCTTTGGTGCGTCATCTGTCAATGGCAAAACCATCGCACCAATCGGCCCCGCCAACATATATCCTTCCAAAGGATATTTGAAGCAGATTAGAAGAGTCGAGGCTTATTGATCAGAGTTGGCTATAGAGAAAACGTCTTCTCAATGATAGTAAGAAAATGTTTTTGTTGTCATCAATTTTTTCGTAGATGCACTACTGAATCGATCTGTCCGGCGGCGGGATATCAAAATATCCAAACGACGGTCTAAGTCCAGACACTACCAGGTGTACGTATTCCTACGGCAACAAGCTTCCAAAATAATCCAGCCATATATATTTTAGAGTCGTGGTGGTGGTAGGCGGCGAAGCGGTGTTGCGTTCCAATGGATCCAGTCGGTTCGTCACGAGGCCCTCTGAATGACGATGGAGTCTTCGAGTCTGTTGTGTGTGTGTCGTACTCTCGTCTCTTGACTCTTCATTGGAAGAGCCACACAAATTTAGAGACCCGGATCTATCGAATCTACACTCCAAACTTCGCGGTTAGGAGGACGAGGCAGCATTGGACCAATGACAAGCGATGCTGGCGTAAGAAATGCTACGTACTTACAGTTTCCTAACGACGACATACCGTACGTACGACAGTGTAGAAGTGTACGTCGTAGAGCAAAAGAAAAACAATGTGCAATACTATTATTATTAGAGATAATGTTGATGAAACAGCGAATCAAAAGGAAAAATGATGGGAATGAATCTTCGTTCGGATTTCCTCCCCCACTCCACTTTCTTCGCGTTTCGACAACTCATCCATCCTTCCATTCGTCACCCTCTTTTCTCTCTTTCAACAACAACAACAACAACTACAGCCAACAGCCGATACATTTTAAATCTTCAGTTGTTGGTACACCATTAGCCGGTCACACACAATTTGACACAAGCTAGCTAGCTAGCTAGTAGAGTGATCATCATCATTACCGAGTCTGTTGTTCTTTGACGACCTTAATGCACAACATGACCCCCTCCATCTCTAATAACAAAAAGGGGGACAATCTTGCTTCCAAAAATGATCCGACCACTCGTGACAACAGTCTCTTTAGCTTGTCATCCATCTTTTGGTCCAAGAAATCCTATCAACATGTAGCCTCCGAGTTCCATCCGTACCATAAGCATGATTTGAATGTACTCCTTCATGTCTTCACTACTGGGATTGGAGTTTGGGGTGCCATTCAACTAGCGTTGACCTTGGATTGTCCAGAAGGTGTCTACGTGTACGCGGCAGTCATTGCCCTCACCACACCGTTCGTTACGGCCGTCCTGCACACAGCCTTTGTCTATGGATGTCTTCAAGTACCAATCACGGCATTAGCCACCGCTTTGGGAAGTGTCATTGTCGGAACGCCCCTCAATGACCCGATGAAACTTTGTTTCGCTGTCATCGCCACAGGATACGGTCTTCAAGATCTTGCTCATTGGTTGTGTGCCGAACAAACCATGATGTCGTCGTACATTTCAACCAATCCAGCCATGCTCTTGATCCATACCCTGTGGTTGATGCCATTGGTCATTGATTCTATCATTCTCCGCCATTTCTTCATTCCCAAGCTATTGGTGTCGCGCAACCGAAATGTCATCTGTCAGGTGGCCTCCCGAAAGGCCGTGGAAGATTTGCGAAACTGGATCAACCAAGAAGTACCTGCCAAACCAGAAACTACCCATCTTTGGCCTCACGATCACAAGGGTACCGATGGACCAGTGACATCGTTGGAAAAGGATGCCGCCATCATGGCAGGATTCCGCAAGATCTTTGCCCCACACCACTTTGATATCATGCCAGTAGTCCCCATGAACGAAATCTATGTCACCGCAGTTGGAAAAATACAGGCCATTACGTCGGATGCGGTCTTTTACACACCACACTTTGATGGACCCTACTGGTGGCTTCCAGGAGCATCTCTCTATCGTGTCTTGGTCGGAGTCACACCCAACTCCATGGTCCGCACACGATTCAACATGCAACACGATTCACAAGACAAAGTCGTAGACATGTACGATGTATTGGGCTTTGATTACAACCGTGAATTGCATTGGATCGACCATGTCCCCGGACAGACCAACAAGGAACGTCGATCGTTGATCAAGTTGCATTTCGTTGTCTACCCCAAGGGGTGGCACCGGTACGGCAAATTATGTGCCCATTTGAACACAACATACAACACATGGGCCCGAGGAAACTTTCTCAAGACGCTCCGTCCTAAAAATCTGTATGAATCATCCCTGGCGTGGTGGATTTGGCTCACTACTTGGTCCAATGCCATGTTTGAACTATACATCGGCTGGACCAACATGGTGTACATTGCCGCCTCCTATGCGTTGGGACCTACTCCATTCTTGATTTTGACCTCCTTCCGTCACTATTTTATCTACATGGCCACATTTGCCTATCGCAATCCACCCGTGGCACACGGAAACTTGATGCGGGATGCCAAGTTGTTCAAAACCATCGCCTTGATGCACCTCTCCAAACACCTCTTGCCATTAGTGCAGTTGCCCCAAGATATCCCTGGAGTGGCATTGGCTGTAGTCGGATTTTCCATCACCATCCTTGCCACTATGCAGCTGGGTATGGTCCGAACGTACTTTGGATCGGAACTTGGATTCGTGAAACCTGAATGGATCAGTGGCTTTCCCTACAACACCATTCCCCACCCCATGATCGTTGGACAACTTTTTGCATATTCAAGCATACTGCTCTGGTTCAAAGACAGGATGCCATTGGAAAGCGTTGCATTGGTTTGCGGTCACATGGCCTGTTACATGACGCACATGGTGCAAGAAATGATGACATCCAGTTACTAATGCACTATACGCTATGAGAAAGATTGATCGGTATGTTTTGCCATCATCACCTGTTTGTGGACCTAGTAGAAGCTCACAAATCACAACAATTCACTCAAAAAGCAAATGATTTTTAAAATTCCTCTTTATTATTTACTACTTGGAGTATACTCAGATTTACTTCAATTCAAAGGATACCAAATACATCGTGCCATTCTGTGTCTGTCCGAACAATGATATTATAGAGCCGGTGAACATTTTTGAACTTCGCTCTTCAAAAGTTTCATTGCAAGTGCAGAAAAACGAATGTCGTCCAGGTAGTACATGATTTAAGTAGTTGTATTGGTTTGCACCTTGAAACTGTTGTTTTTATTCCCTTTACTGACCATTTTTGCACATTCACCATGTCCTACATTTGGACAAAAAACTAAATTGCTGCCACACTGGTGACTTCCATGGCATCTGCTTAAGATTGACTGATACTTGAATTTCGCAAAAATTGATCCAATGCCTCATTGATTACATCATCCATCTCTTCTTCTTCTTCCAAATCAATGTCTCTCAGGCAACCCTGTTTAGCAGGCTTACGGATTTACTTCTCTATCATATCCAATGGCTGTCCACCTTTCCTGCTGTTATGGCAGCTTTTGAATATTGACCAGAAACCATATGTCCTGTCGTGACAATGTCCCATCTTCTTTCTCCTTCCTCCACCTTTCCAAATAGGCTCCGTTTAACTGCGGGTCTGTACTAGCATTGCAAAATGGAACAAATACCACACATCATCATTTTGTGTTCTCCTCCATCATCGAACGTGATTTGGGATGTATTGTTTCAATGTCCCATTCAAATATATCATGTTCTTCAAAATGTTTTGTATCCAGAAAATCAAGATGGTTGATGACCGGCACAATCTCTTCATATGCCTTCTTTTTTAAAATGATCTTTATTTGGAGGAGGCCTTGCCCAATTCAAACTGTTTGTTCCTGGTGTGCAGGCATTGTTTTTTGCCAAACAAACATCCTCTAATTCCTTGGGACGGCACAGGTAGTTTGCAACCAAAATAAATATTTTTTATCAAAATTCTATTTTAAGGCTATACTAACATCCAGCTGCGGTTCCGCATTAAGAAGTAGCTCACCCGCCTGGCCCCCTACTAGAGAGGGCGGGGCAATTTTGCAAACAGCTTTCCATCCACTCAGCACTATGTTGCCCACCACTCAGGACTGGAAAGGCAAAAAACCTCATCAACGATGAGGAAAAGTCCAAACGAGTGAGTGTCAGATTTGGCGTGGTCTTCCAAAAACAATGCTGGGAAGGAAGCAATAACCACATAAATTATGTTGGGTGTGTCAATATCTTCTACCTGTTGCAACCCAATAGGGCGGATTGTACGTATAAAAGAAGCCTTCCATGCCAAGCACCAGTAATATTCCCAATGAAATAGTACAGTCCCTCTGCACTTGACACTCGGCTGAGTTATGATGCCATTTCTTCCACAGAAATGCCAGTGCCCATCACAACTTTATCAGGAATCATGCATTAAGCATTCTTCATCCTCTCCCTTAGCCCCCTTCCGACTAAATAAGAGAAACACAATCTTTCCGGTCGGCCACCCGTTCTGCATGATGCCATGCACAAGACACAGCAGAAGTTCGTACTACTGCTGCGACGATCTCTTCCGTTGCACTGATAGATCTTCTGTGGATTCTTAGTTCCCCAGGCTCTGACAAACCTGGGTTAAGCCCCCCTACCACGACAAGGTGATCCACTCATGGGGGTGCAACCGAAATAAATATTACTACAGTACTACTGAACACTGTAGTTGTACTGTTACCTACCAAGTAGCTACTGGTAGGAGCTACGGTAGGTACCGGTAGGTATGATACCTGGTTCGGTAGCTAGTAGCAACTGGTAGACTACCCCCTATTTGCACCTGTACATAGCACGAATTACTACGGTATTGTGCCGTTGTTTACTGTCTCTAATAATGTCAGTACTGTCGTATTCGAGTGACTTTCGTATCATTTATTACTGTTATTTATTGGTCACGTTCGGCTGGCGCACGGTTGAATTCTATCAACTACATACCGTAGCATGATTCTACCGTTACCCTTACCGGGTACGTCCGTCATTGTACTTCCCGTAGTAGAAGAGATGATGTTCTAGGAGTAACTGTAAATCGAACTATGTAGTACTAGTAGGAAGGGCAATTGTATCTTTTCGTCGTTACGAAAAACACATTCGCCGATTCTTTTTTAGAAACGACAAGTATCTTCTTGTTTCATGGAACAAGTTGGAAGAAGTCAAGGTATGGTCCTTTGACACCGTGTACGTCGTACAAGTTTCATCTTCCATTTTCATGTCATATCCGGAACGCCCAATCCTTTCAGCGTCAGTTGGAAGCCGTGCCTAGATTTTGACAAGAGATCCCGAATGAAGAAGTACGACATGATTGTCTTTACAAAGCCCGTCTTGATCGCGTTTGTGCTAGGGTTCGTAACACTCGTGATTTTCCATGGCAAAAAAAATGATAATGTGAGAGTGATATCTCCCTCCTGTGATCTCTTTCCTCTCCCCTACGGGAATAATTTCTGGGATGACGCCGCTGGAGTCAGTGTCAAAACTCATACCGAAGAAACCCATATTTGTGGCCCTCGCGTCTTGATTGTGGGAGCCATGAAGTGTGGAACCAACACCATTGGTCATTTGCTACAGAAACATCCACGGATAAAGATCAACGACTGCGAAAAGTCCGGTTTCGATTGCAACATGACAACATTTCAGGGAAGCAAGCTTGGAGACCTCTGGGAAGGGAATGATTATACCATTGGAAGAGCGCGACATCCTGATGACTGGCTGAAAACATGGGCGGAAAGACTCCCTTGGACAGATGGAGTTTCCTCCATTTCAATTGACAAGTCTCCCAGCTACTTCAATACAGCCAAGTGGCCAGATATACCACGATCCATCAATGAACTTCTCCCCAATGCCAAAGTGATTGTGACGGTGTGCAATCCCGCAGAGCGAGCCTTTTCCCTTTTTCATCATTATATGGACAAGAACAACACCAGCTCACAACTGTGGAGAAAACGATTTGTTGACAATGGATTTCCAAACGTCCAGACTTTTGACGACCTTACTGACATTTTGTTTTTTGCCTGCCAAACAAGTTCAAATGAGGATTTCTGTTCAACGTTGAGGAAGGAAATTCTTCAGATCGGAGAATATGCCATTCGATTGCAACCTTGGTATGAAGCGTATGGGAAGGAAAATGTGTTGGTGGTTGATATGAATGAAGACAATTTGCAAAAGACTGCAAGAATCCTTGACTTGCTCGGACCTTCCACATTGCCACCCGAAGAATATCCTTGGGAGGAATTGGACCAAGAGATAGAAGCAGCCACTTTTAAGAACCTCCATTACAACGGTCGTTCCTCGGCATTCCATAGCTATCACGCTTCCATGACAAGACTGAGCCAGCATTACTTGCTTCATAATCAAGAATTGGCGCAGACTCTAGGGGAAAACTTCCCACTTGACTGGAATGATGAAATAAAGAAGTAAATAACTACTAGTGCAGGGGGCAGCACACTGTTCTACATTTTCGTTGGATAGGCGGCTAGGTATACGACTCAGTAGACTAGTGCTAAGTTGTCGTAGGGTATGATACAACTTATTACCGGTAGTGCTACTCTCGTACAAGTTACCGTACCGTAGTACCGCAGTGTATTGCCACACACTGTCGTACTGTAGTACGGAGTAGAATGAAAAAGATACTTTCGTACTATGATACGTAACACAACACGAAGACTTATTAAAGACGTGTTATGATACGTATTACGGCGTACCTAGTAAAAATCCTACTGGAGTACTTGAAAAGAAAATACTTCCGTACCGGGTATGATACTCTCTACTAGCTAGCTACCGGTAGCTAGCTACTAGTAGCTAGAGAGAGAGGACTCTACGAGTAGGTACCTACTGTACTTAAAAGTTAACTGTAAATACGGTAGAATTATGTCTTTGATACACGTGTCTCGTTGTTTTTTTCTCCGCTCGACTGTATGTACAATACGGTCTCTATTATTTTATCTTGAATCTGATCTCTCCGTATTCGGTTAAGCATCGCCTCCCAAGAAAAATTCCCTAGAACGATCGCCCAAACATCCATTGGAAATAGATGGTTCCTGCTGCTTCTCATTCATAACATACGAAAAGTACTGATCGCTGAAGGAGATAAGATCCAGCACTAGGCAGAGTTGTGCTGTTTCAGACATGAGCGATTTGAACGTGGTATCTGTGGAGGATGGTAACGAAGGGATTGTGGGGTTGGAGAACGAAAACGAAAACGTGATTTCTGTGGCAGTTGCAGCAGTCACACATCCAAACTCTGACAATAATCGAGCCGGTGTGAATGGTCAGAAGCCAATGGCTTCTTCGATAGCCGTGACAGCTTCACCAACGCTTACGACCATCCAAGCATTTTCACCCACAACGGATCAGCTGGAGCGATGTGGACGATGGCTTTCCTCCATTCCTCGGGATGACGTGACGGCACTACGAGACACGCCGGAATATCACGACTTCTTACAAGCATTTGAGAGGTTGGGGTATGCTCATCGAAGAGTCATATCTTGTAACAACAATCGCAACGAGATTAGTCCCGGAAGTTCTCCCACGAACAGTTTATGGAGTTCACTTGCGAATGGTGGATTGGGGATGGGGACATCATCCAATGCCTCCTCTACTGGTACAATCAATAGTGGTACTTGGATGAATGACAACATCCAAACGCAAAGAGCACAGCTTCGAAGTGCCATTTCAGATTTTGCCGGCACCAACGTTCCCTCAACTCTGGCTACAGCAATATCTTCAGCGGCCAAACAACCATTGGCACAACAACCACACATCCACCCTTCACTAACCATCAATGCCTTTCTCCAGCATACGGATGATGTCATATTGAGGGTCTTTGAGTTTCTCGAATCACAATCGCTTATTCGCGCATCATTGACTTGTTCCAGATTCCACCAACTTGCACATCGCGGGGCCACGCAGAGGACGTATCAAATCGCTCGTACCCGCCAACTGTACAATGTCATGCAATTGCTGCGAGCTCATGAACAAATATTTGACGGGGATCAGATCAACCACAATACTACTCTGGGTCATGTTCGTGTGCCCATGTTATTATTGAGACGACGGATCGTTGTTAGTGATGCCGGAGATCCGGAATACAATGGCGTATATTATTGCACCAACTCCAACGGCAATGGTTTTGTCTTTACCAAGCCTCGGCACCCTATTCAACGTGTCTCGGACCGGCGACAGCGACTCCAGTCCCTGCAACCAGACCCCTCCCAGCAGCAACAATTCAACCAAAGGAACAATACCAATGGTACTCAGGGCCAAGCAAACAACAACAACAACAATAATGCAGCTAACGTCGGAAATATTCATGGACTCTTACAGAGGCCGCAAATCCAACAATTGATACTTCAACAACGACAGCAACATCCAGGTCAAAGGGTGCGCTTGCTGCTAATGCAGAACCAAAATGTACACCAAGCGCAACAAGCACAACAACCCGCTGCCGTTGGCGGCGTGAATGGAAACCCTCCACATCAGCCGGTCGCCGTGTTACCTGCCGTCGTGCTACAACAACAGCAACAACAACAACAGCAGCCGATTGCAGCCGGTGTATTGGGAGGTCCTATCATGCCTGACAATGATAACTTCTCGTCCACGCGGTACGATGGAGAAATCGCGCAACCGGGACAGCCATTACGGTGTATCATCTCCAAACGATTTTCCAACGAAACTATTCTATGGTACATGAGCAAAGAAGTAGAGGCAGCACCAATGGGATCCGAAGATTCCGAAGAAGACCACGAGATCGAACAGGATGGGATTCGGGAGGTGTTCTCGTATTGGTCGAAGTTGATGGTGTTGGGAGCTGCATCACCCGATGTCTGTCGATATCCCAGCCAGACATCCATCCTTTCACGCCAGGGCGATGGATGGCAGTCGTTGGCCGTGACGCAGCGTCCACCAACGGTAGAGCTTCTCGATTAGACTGTAAATACTTGGATCTTTCTACTATGGGCGTCGCTCTACTAGTGGGATGTTAATAGAAGTTGGGTTATAGAAATGTAAGAGCATCCGCGTTACTTGGTCATATTTTCTTTGTTGATCAAATGCGTGGTGGTTTCCACTAGATGAAGCAAGTTGTCAATATCCGCCCCCCAATCGGATAGAACAGATTCCGGAGTTTTAGGTGCTGCAAATCGAACAATGTCCTTGGGACGGTCGATCTTGGCGTATATCGTTCCGTCGCTCACCATGGATGCAATTTCTCGTTCCAACTGATCCGGTGACAGTCCCAAAAGTTGTGCCAAGCGAGCCCCATGGATACGTTTGTAGTAGAGTGATGCGATTCTGACGTTGTGTTGAATAATTCTTCGGTGGAATGATTCGTGCCAAAATGAAGCCAAGTCTTGTCCTCCTTCCAGAAAGGATGGAATACTCTCCATTTCGCCTTGATTGGCCATTGGATACTTGACAATTTCCTTCTTCAACAAGAGTTGGATTGTCTTATGGAAGGATGGGATCTTCTCGAGATTTGGGTCTTCCTTGACTCTATTCATCATATCTTGTTGTTCATTCGAGTATGGACTCAACGCCAAGAATACAACGGTACTCTGAAGCGCAACTTTCCATGCAGCTTCATCGCTCAAAATGTGCGGGGTGGAATAAATGGAGTGATAATCCTTGGCCAAGGCAAAGGCGTTCTTTTCGTGTCGATGCAATTCTGCCATGAGAGTGAAGAACTTGACTTTATACTCTTCCATATTTTCTTCTTGCAAATGTTTGCGTGATACCTTTCCAGCAACAATAGCAGCTCGTACGTAATCTTTCTTGGCCAGGGTAAGACGCATTTGTTCGAGGATGTACTCGACCTTTTCTCGTTTGGAGAGAGATCCATAAGTTTCGACATGTACCTCTTGCAACACATCGGCGGCTTTGGCAATGTCGCCTTCTTGTTCCTAAAAAAGAGTAAATCCCAAAAAAAGTAATTGGGTGAATGAGATGATTGCTATTCAAACAATAACGTTCCTTCCTTCACTTCACCCTCGAAACGATTCTACTTACCATAATCATGGCCATACAACGGGTCAACCTAGCTCGTTCGGCTTCCAAAAAGAGTTTTCCATCACAAATTTCACGGAGGGCCTCCACCAGGTTATCTCTTGCCTTTTTGTGTCCATCTGGGACAGGAAGAGGCTCAAATTGTCCCTTTACACACCACGGGATACATTTTTGGACCAAGGCCCGGATGGCTTGAGACTTTTGGGATCGGCGGGTCGCCAATGTCTGTAGAGTTGTGACCAAGAGTTCATCGTCCCCCGCATCCTTACAATACTGCAACGATGCTTCGCAAACTCGCTTCAAGTTGGCAGTATCATTTCCTGTTCGACAACGCTTTTCCAAAGCGGCCATCATTGCCAAGGCCTCCTTGAGTTGTCCCGACTGCGCCAGCTGCGAACTTTGTTCCAGTTTGGCATCGGTCTCGGGAGTCAAGTCGATCTTTTCCTCCAATTCTCCGCCAGAAGCGCGTCCTGAAGCACCAACATTGGACATGATTAATCAATTAAAAGGATAGCTGTTGATCAAAGGTAACAGAAGAAGCAGCAGCAGCAGTGTGTCTCGGAAGAAGAAAATTATTGTTCATGAGGTAATTGGGACATGAAAACAATCATCATCATCAATGAAGGCCTGATGATGAAGATGAAAAGCAAGCAAGAGGCGACTATCACAGTTGGCGTTAGAGTTAGATCGATACCGATCGGAAAGGATCCAGCATCAAGGAAAGAAGTACAGACGAGATTTGTTGCGACAGTGAGTTTGATCACGACCATTCGTGATTGCTCTTGAAACCCACAGTTTTATGGCTCTCTCCTACAACATAGTAGAGTTGGAGTACGTCGCATTTTCAATTATTGTGTTGTAGAATTTGTTATTATTGATTTATTCAACCCTCCCTCTGGGCCAGTACATACAGAGAGAGAGAGAGAGAGATAGGAATTCACGGCATCGTTGATGGAACATGCTCGTTGTCGTTCCGTTCCCTTGTTCCAAGTCAATCCAAGCCAAAATCCCAACCTCATTTACCCTTTATTGCCGACGACAATAACAAGCAACAGTCATGGAAGTCAAAGACCAAATATATTCGTTTGAAATTGCCCGCCGGTCCGTCGGACGTGCCGCCTTACATTTGGGCATCACCACCATGAGCGAATCGGCCTTGGATGTCTTGGCCGACGTCCTGTTGCAATATTTGTCACGGACGGGTAAGGCCATGGCCCATTTGGTGGAATCGTCTGGACGTCCCTCGTCGCATGTCAATATTTTGGACGCCTTCCAGGCCTGTCATGCGGTAGCGTCACCGGCAGTGCAACGGTTGCATTTGGCACCCGATGTGGAAGATCCGCAACAGATGATGTTGATGGGGGCATCCAGCAGTGCTGCGGCGGCAGTGGCGAAAAGTGGAAGTGGTACCACGGGAGCTGCAGCATCGGCTGCGGCAGCTGCAGCGGCAGCTTCCACTAGTAATCCGGGGGGTAGCAACAACAACAATTACAATCCAAATGGCAAGTCGGGTGGCGGATCTTCCGCCAGCAGTGGAAAAGCCTCCGGAACTGCTGTATTTGGACAAGACTCGTCCACTGATTGGAAGGGACTCGCTGCGTTTTGTTTTGGACCAAAGTGGTTAGAAGAAAAAGACGATAATGACATTCCACTGACGCATGACGTTGACACTTCCAGTAGGATGGATATTGACGGGGAAGACCACGAAAATGGAGACGCAAATGGCGAGGCGGTTGCCAGGCCGGGAGCAGGAAAAGTCGGACCATCAGCAACAACGGGGGAACCAGTGGACGGCGACACAGATCGAATTGGTAGATTGAATAGCGACAGGCAAGGGAACAAAGGTTGGGTTGCACCCTATCTCGATGATGTAAAGGCATTTCCCAAGGCATCCAAGAAATGTGCCAATCCACATGCACTTCCAGCAAGAGTGAGACTCTCTTTGCATTATCGAAAGACCGATTTCGACGCGGAGGAAGCAGAGGAGGAGGAAGAAGCTGCTCAAGCAGAATTAGATGAAATGCCGGATGATGTCTTTGTCTCTACCAATTTGAAAGCTTCAAGTATCGAAGCCGACGAAGCAACGGGTGGCACATGGGGAAGGATGAACAAGAGAAAAGCTGACGAGGACGTCAATGATGAAGACACAGCACCTCCTACGAAAAGAGTTCGACTGAATGAAGAAAATGCTCTTAAAAGAGTTAACGTGGGTGTAACTTCTGCTGCAGACACAGGTGCAGAAGAGGAAGCCGACGACGCTGCTCCCACCATGCCGACAGAGTTTGCCTTTGTTCCATCGTTCTATCCCTTACCACCCTCGACCAAAGAAGTGGTCGACCTTGGCAGAACGGTGGTGGATCTTCAAGAAGAACAACAGAAACTACTATTGCAGCAGCAACAAAATATATATCCAGCAGCCTCATCATCTGCTGTCACTGTTGTCGGACATGAAGAATCACAAGAAGTACGATCCTCTTTGGTCCACTTGGGCCAGTTTTACTGGGGTTCTGGCTGGGACGCCACTAACACGAGCGATGGTGTAAGAAAAGAAGTCATCGTGCCGATGGGACGACCACCGTCGGCTGGGGAAGGAGCATCTGCCAGACCGGAAGAACCAATCACTCCCATGAGCCGTGCCAGCCAATCGAGAGTCAGTCGAATCCTAGAAGGATCTTTGGATGCTGCGGCTATGCAGTAAATGATTACGACGTACTTCGAGTATGTAATACGATGTACGTAGTACATACCACATTGAGGTCCTTTGGCTCAACCTGTAGCCAGAAGCTATTCAATTCATTCCAGAACTTTTAACAGCACCAACTGTAACGATTTTTTGCTTGTTCGACACCTATGATACTCGTTGTATGATACTACCGGTGGGTACGAACTACGGTAGGTGTGTACCCTATCATATTACCGGTAGTCTTTCGTACGACGAAGTACGTTTGTGTGGATTCCACGTGGAATGTTAGTCTTGGACCTGTTTGTTCATCACTTCTCTTGTGGATTTCGGAGCAACCGCCTACGACTACCGTAGAGTAGAGGATGATGATGATGTTATTAACTGTAAGCTGTAAGGAACCAGCAACATCTTCCAGTTTGACCGCACTGATCGAAGGACTACGACGTACGAATAACGGAAACACGGTAGTTTGCGCTACAGTTCAAGATGACAGAGGCGACATCGACAAGCACGAATACCGGAGGCGGTAATGAGGGCCGAGGCAACAAAGGCCGTGGTCGAGGTGGGAGAGGACGCAGTGGTGGTCGAGGCCGTGGCCGGGGCGGACGAGGAGGAAATTCCAAGCCCAAGAACAATAGTGATGATTCCAAAGATTCGCCTACAGTTACAAGCCTTCAAGATCCCATGAGCAATCTGTCAATTGACGACAAAAGCAATGCACAGGAAGTCCAAGCAGGTCGAGGAGATCAAGGGCGTGGAGGAAGAGGAGGACGAAATTCAAGTAATGGTGGTCGTGGAAGAGGACGAATGCAGGGTCGTGGTGGAAGAGGTCGCGGCGGAAGAGGAGATGGCAAGAGCACCCCAACGCCGAGCAAGAAAGAAACCAGCACGGGGAATGATATCCAACCCAATGATGGCACCGACGACTATCCGGATCAGAAGCAACCTCATCAACAGAACGAGAAAAAGGGAAAGGGAGGAAAACAAAAGGATTCTGAGCAGAATAACAAGGTGATCCAAACAAACAAAGCTCCCGCTTCTGCCGCAAAAAAACAAAATGAAGGCAAGCAACCAAAGACAAGTGGTCCAAAAGAAAGCAACAAATCGAAATCGAATGACCAAAGAACAAAAACAAATTTCAAACTGTCCACCCCTCCGAATCAGTCGCAACAAACGAGCGACATCAACTATGGCAAAGGAGAAAACATTACTATCCTTCATGTCGGAGAAAAGCCCAGTATCGCTGAAGCAATTGCCAAAGGACTATGCAATGGAGATCGCTCTGTCATGAAAAAAGCTATGCCTGTTCATACGTTCACCAACCCAGCCTTCCCCAAGGCGCCGTTTGCCAAAAAGGTGACACACAAGGTCACATCAGTTGCGGGACACGTATTTTCTGTGGATTTTCCACAAGAGTTTCAGTCTTGGGACTCGGTCGATCCGGCCGAACTCTTTCATGCTCCCATCAAACGAAAGCCGTGCCAGGGCTCTGTAGTCAACCATCTAGCAAATGAAGCCAAGGGTGTCGACTTTATTGTCTTATGGATGGATTGCGACCGAGAGGGTGAAAACATCAACTTTGAAGTTTTGGATGTTTGCATGCACTTGATGAAGGGAGGTGGGGGCGTTGCACACTATGACCGTGTGTACAGGGCCTACTTTTCGGCTATCAATCCATCTGATATCATGAAAGCCTACAACGCTTTGGGCAAGCCTGACAAAAACCAAGCCTTGTCTGTGGACGCCCGGCAAGAATTGGATTTAAAAGTCGGAGTGGCCTTCTCAAGATTTCAGACAAAGTTTTTTCAAGGGCGGTACGGTGATTTAGACAGCTCCGTACTGTCCTACGGCCCCTGCCAGTCGCCTACTTTGGGCTTTGTCGTACAGCGCCATATTGATATCGAAACCTTCAAACCAGAGCCATATTGGTTTTTGGAGCTTGGTATACTCAAGCGAGGGCGTCAATTGCGTGCTTTGTGGGAATCTGGTCGCTCCTTTCAAAAGCAAAAGACCGAGGCAATAGTTGAGAAGGCGATGGAAGATGGCGCGACTGCTACTGTGACCAATGTCGTCATGAAAGACAAGAAACAGGGTCGCCCTGTCCCTCTCAACACAGTTTCCTTGCTAAAAGCTTGTTCTAAGGCTCTTGGAATCGGTCCACATCACGCCATGCAAGTTGCAGAGCGATTGTACCTCTCTGGATACCTTAGCTATCCGCGAACTGAATCAACGGCATATCCCAAGTCTTTTGACATCAAGGGCACGTTGGAGCAGCAAGCTGGTGATGGACGTTGGGGTGCCTTCGTTCGAGAGCTTTTGGCGCAAGGACCCAACAAATCGCGCGGCGGCGTTGACATGGGAGATCATCCCCCCATTACTCCAATGAGAGCTGCCGGTTCTCACGAGCTCTCAGGAGATATGGGACGCGTGTACGACATGGTCGTTCGGCACTTTATTGCCAGTGTCAGTCCAGATGCTGTGTGGAGGTCCACTAAGGTTTCGTTTGAAGTGGATGCTTTGGGTGAGAAAGGCAAGTTTTCTTTGGCAGGAAAAGAGCTGGTTTCTCCCGGATTTTTGGCTATTTTGTTGCATAAAGAGTACGGAGATGAAGTCGACAAGGATGACGAAGAAGACGAAGAAGAACGATCGATTCCTGAATTTATCAAAGGAGAGAAAATTCCCATCGTTCGAAGCAATACCAGTGGATCTTCTTCCTCAACATCCAAAGTCAACGTTGCTCCGTCTCAGGCAACATGGGGTTCTCTCGATGTAAAAGAGAAGGTGACATCACCACCCGGATATCTAACCGAGTCAGAATTGATCGGGTTGATGGAAAAACACGGTATTGGTACTGATGCGAGTATCTCTACTCACATCGAAAACATTCAAAAACGGAACTACGTACGCTTGGAAACAGGGAGACGCTTGATCCCCAACAAACTGGGACTGGTGTTGGTGCAAGGATACCACCAGATTGACAGTAGCCTTGTTCTCCCGAAGGTCCGCGCGGATATCGAAGGTCAATGTAACAAAATCGCCAAGGGTGAAATGGAAAAAGACCTTGTGATAAAACGCGCCATTGATATTTTCGAAGAAAAGTACCAATTCTTTGTCAAGCATATTGATCGTATGGACATTTTGTTTTCATCGTCATTTTCCAAATTGGAGGATGTGGGGAAACCATTTACGCGATGTGGCCTTTCGCGTCGATATCTACAGCTCATTCCTGGTCCACCACCGCGACTCTACAATAAATTTACTGAAACCGTGTATCCTCTGCCTGCGGGCGGGAACATCAAACAATGGTCCGGGCGGAATTGCCCTGTGGAGGGATGCAATTTCGAATTGTGTCTGTATTCGGTCGGGGCTCCTCCACGAACCTTTCCTCTCTGTCCCAATTGTTTCAACAGCGCTGACTGGGCTCTGGATGATACAGGCACCAACGATGAAGAAGACAAGCAAGATGAAAACAAAGAACGACAAATTCGACGAATGGCTGGGAAGAATTTGGTCTTGGAATGCCCGTTACCAGATGATCATCCGTTGATTGATGAACTGTATGTCAGCCCGGATCCAGATAGTGATGGGGTATTCATTTTGGATCCCCATTTCGGACCCAAGTGGCGACTGGTAAGCACTCGAGATGCCACCATAATTCACCTTCCCAAGAGCATCGACAAGATAACTGTTCTCGATGAAACGGACGAGGTTACTGGATGTCACAAAATCAAGGTACAATTTAAAGAGGGAGAATCACCATTGGAAGGTGGAGAATCGAAGTACGCTTGTTTCTTTCCCACCGATAAAATCCTTCAAGATGCTTCTCGGGTATACCATGGGTCGGAACGAACCGCATCGAGCGGTCGTGGTGGTGGCAGGGGAAGAGGCCGCGGTCGTGGTCGCGGCAGCAGAGGCCGTGGAGGCGGACGAGGGCGAGGAAGGAGATAGGTAAATCTTGGAGTCGTAAAGAGATAAAAAAAGAGTTTACAAAAGTTGCTCTGACTGTGAATCAGTGCGGGGTTGAACGGTCTCTCTTTCGTTGTCGTTGACTTGCGATTGATGCGATTGTTTGGACTCATTCACAGTCTTGGTTCTTGGTGTCAAGTGTCATTCTTCTTATTACTACCTACCGGTAGTAGTACTGCATTACTCCGTACGTTTTTTGTCGTATCAGACTACCGTACTACGGTACACTAACGGTAGTTGGTACTGTAAAACCCTTGGGTCAACAATGTCGTGTTTCTCACAGTGTCATCAGCAATACGACGTAGAGCGAATATGGCCATGGCGAGTTACCGGTAGACTATGTACAAATCGTACCGGTTCGTACTGTTGTGTCATTGTTCCACATCGAATTGGCGCCGCGCCACCACGATGATGTCATGCTTGCGCTCCAATACCTAATCCATTTTGCTTGTATCTTCAATCTCTACGACGTACATACATAATATTATGATCCGCTCGGTTGATCGGCACGTAACTGGTAGTAGAGATTTTTTGTTTTCTGTTTTTTTGCGAATCCCTCCCTCCTCTTTTCAATCGTACGTCGTACTCACAGTCAAAAAATGACAAAAAAACAGGTGCTACCGTAAGCTACTGGAGCACTGGAGCACTTCTTTTTTTTTCTCCCTCTCTTCATTGCGTCAATCTTCTCAAGGTAACACCATGTCCAGCAACAGTAACCGTCCCATTTCTCAGAACGAGGAAAGAAATCTTACAACGACACCGAAAAATGACGTCGTTGGTCATCGTGATTTGGAGCAGATGTACCGTGTAGTGCAAAGGATACTGGAATCCCAACAACAACGCCGCACGAAAACTGCCAAGGCGTACGATTCCAAGCAACAAGAGTTTATTGAATTTTGTCAAAAAGTTTATGCTGGACAACCGTCCGACCAAATCGCAACAGTGGAACATGAAAAAGTTTACAAATTCATGTGGTACCAAGCATATCGATGCCTTCGGAAGCAAAACAAAGGAACTCCAGCCCAACGACAAGGGTTCGATATGACTGAATACAATGCACTCATTGAAAAGTATGGCCAATCGAATGACGAAGCTAAAATAGATAACCCCGATAATGGAATCGGAATATCATGCATGTCACAGTACAAGGCATCCATATTGCATTTGTGGAAAGATCAGGTTGGGCGTGGTGTCAACAACCGTTTGGAGCGTGAGGTGTGGCAAACATCTACAGAAAGCCTGATGAAAATGGTAAAAAGCCGCAAACAACCGATCCAAAAGAAGGATTACCCGGAGAAGATTGACATGGAGACTGTTGAACGGTTGCGCCGTGAAATGAGTGCACCAGAAGATCCCGAGGATCTCACCCTACACTCTGTCAAAGCAACCGTGGTCGAATATTTGAATGTGCTTTATCAACAAGGAGAGCGGAACCGGCACGCCATTGATGAGTGCAGAAATGCTATCCGTGTGGGTTTTGATTCTGTTACCCAACAAATCAATGCATTAGTCTTGTCAATGAATCAGATCCTTGAATTGCTTCAAGGTACTGCTGATTGTCGCACAGCTATGATGGTTGGTTTGAATGCTGCAAAGGATCACTTTCAAAGGATGCAACATTTGGACCAGGGGCTACCTTTACACAATACAACTGCAACTACTACAACAACAACAACAACAGGATTTCCCCAGCGAATTTTTGATAGTACCAACCTGCAGCCAAAGTTACCAAGGCAAAGTGAACCGTCTCTTCTCCCACGAGGGTTTGGACATCAGTTATCCCATACCTTTATGTCTGTCATGGATTTATACAACGAATGGTATGGCCTGGAACGATTTCAAGATGTTCCCGTACCGGGAGGGATACAAGCTATGGATAATGCATACAAAACCGAGTGGAGACGATCGTGGTCACAAGCAGAGCAGAAGTATTACTCCAGGGTGAAGAGTGTCATAACCGCCATGAACAAACAAATACATGAAAATGGACGGACATTATCGGAGGTGTCGGAAGAATTCGAAGAAGCTTTTACAAAGCATTGCAAGAAAAAGATTACCAATTTGGTAAATTGGATAGACAGCAATGAATATAGAAGGCCCAAGAAACGTCAGGCTCTTCAACTTGGCGACTAGGTTAGCGTCCAATCCACTCTCCCATGACCATGTCTGAAACCAACTTGGTCAAGCGGCAGACTGCTCCCAACAATGGTATACAAATGTTGCACTGACTGTGAAAAGAAACAAAAATCATCTATTTTACTGATACTACGTATTATAATTGCACTCCTCCATGTCTGTCTTTGTCCCTCGCCACTACTACGTAACTATGATACGGTAGCAGTCCTATCTCAAAGTCAATTAGTCTCTCTTGTCGCCTCGTATTACGAAGTACGTTCTACCGTAGTACGTCTACGACAAGCCAGAAGCGTGCAGGCAAGGGAAGTGCATAATATCCTTGCATGCATATCCAAGCACACAATTCCTGCAACACTGCAATCCCCATCGCTACGAGATAGCAATGGAGGTTCCGTGTTTTTTCCAAAAAGCAGGCCTTGTGATCTTGTGTGAACTGTATGATAGCTCTGGCAACTCATGTTAGTTCGCCATAGCTACATTTCGTTCCCTCTCTACTCTAGTAGGTAGCTACCGGTAGACACCACGTTTACACACCACATGTGTAGCAACCTATAGCACCTTTATGGTGGCATACGTACATACCTAGCTAGAGAGCTATCGAGCACATGACGTCACTGGGATTGCAGAGAAGCTGAGGCGGCGTCACAGTATTCTATGATAGAGACACTACTACCTAGCTAGCTAGCTAGTAGAGAGGTAGTAAACATACCAGGTACAGGTGAACAACTCTATTTTCGACTACCTAACGACATACGGTACTCTATGATACGCAGTACGACAGAGTGACATAGTCTATGTATGATACGACATCAAGAACAGAAGTTCACAGTCAAGCGACGCGAAATCCTTTTTGTTTTTCGCGAATGAACGTGCGATGCGATTAGGTACACAACTGTCGTAGTCGACCGGTAGTCGGTACATACCTATGAGAGATGCACGACTTGTTGGTACTTACAGTTAATGAACTCCGTTGGTTGCAGTACAACATAAACTGCAACATTACAAACAAACTCTATTCTAACGTAGTGGTGGTACGGTAGTTTGATGCAACTCCTTCTCCCAACAGACCGATATGATGTTCGAATAGGTTACTTTCTTTTTCATGGTATTACAAGCTTCAGTCTCTGGATTGAATGACTCATCATGAAACAATGAAATCATCGTCGATCGAAGGGACGCTCATCACCAATCCACAAGAAAACTCTCACGACGACATTCCAGTATATGATTATGATACAGATTTCTTCCAACGCATCGTTGCAGATGCCGGACGGTGGGCATATGGTGTAGTTTTCGTCGAAGTTTGGGTCATGAACGAAGATCGGACACAGTTGGAACGGCCGCCAGGGGGTTATTGGGTCGACCCCGTTGCTCGAGACTACGGACAAGGAAAAAATTCGAAATTTCAACGGTTGATTGATCCGACACGGGAAGATTACTTTCCCCCTACACCTCAAGCTCCCGGTGTTGGAATTCCGGGAGCACTTTGGAGTCAAGCAGCACGGGGAAATGTCGCGGCAGAATCATCATCGATTCGAAATAGTACCATTTTTGGTGGCGGAAACACATCACGACAAGGGCATTCGTGGAATGGTGCCCTTTTCCCCTTTGAAACGGTGATTGGCGGAACTAACTTTGGCGGTAGAGCAACTGAGAAGAAGATCAAAGATGATTTGGAAGTGGGAGTATCACGATGGAAGAAGTCTTGGCGACGAGGCGGCTTGGACACAAACCTATCTGATGCACATCAAACTGGTGCAGGGTCGTTCCAGCCACGTCACGATCTTTTACCCAGCGAAATTCGTTGGCGACGAATCTCCGAACTTGCAAATGATCCAGACCAGCCTTTCAATCCGCGCATACAATATCTGGAATTCGAATGTGATTTGGGGTATGCAGCAGGGGTAATGTACATGAAATTGTCTCGAAACTTGTGACATGCGAGGACTTGACATCTAACACTTTCACTCATTTTATCGGCATCGTTTAGGTACCGTTCCTTATCGGGCCAACAGAAGGCATCGTTATTTATATGGCTAGAAAAGCGGTCAATATCGAAAAGTTGACGAATTTTGTCAACGAAGAGTATCTCACACATTCAGCATTGCTCATTGGATCTGCGTATGCTCTAAGACGGCCTCGATTGGCTGCGGAACAAGAAAGACGTTTGGAATCGCAACAGACGATGCAACGAGTCAGACTAAGAATGAAAGAGCTGAATTCCTTGAATCGAAACATAGACTCGTTTGTAGCCGAAGAGTCCATGCGAAAACGTAAACAAACCACTTTGGAAGTGAATGAAAACGACACCTTAGGCAACGACACACACGGTCAAATATTCTGCCCATGGATTGGAAAAGCCATTCACCTGGCTGTAGTGAAATTAAGATCGTGTTACAGAAAATTCTTTGGAGCGCAGATTGCTCCACCGTAAGTGCT
Source organism: Nitzschia inconspicua (assembly GCA_019154785.2). Classification (NCBI taxonomy): domain Eukaryota; phylum Bacillariophyta; class Bacillariophyceae; order Bacillariales; family Bacillariaceae; genus Nitzschia; species Nitzschia inconspicua. Next base: position 943,587 of record JAGRRH010000012.1, read on the forward strand.
GAACTGCATTATTGTTCTGAACTTGCCCTTGTTCTACCTCAATGAGTCTATTCTAATCCTATTTTTAGACCTCCTTTTACATGGGAACAAACAGCTTTTTCCTTGTTTGGGTCTTTAATCACGCTCTCAGTGATGGTTTCAATTGATTTCTTCCTTGTCACCAATTACGGCTCGGACTTCGAGATAGTTTGGGGTCCTGTCGGTGCTTTAATGACTCTAATATTCTCCCTTACCTCAGCTCCAGCTTCCCAACCCCGAAATATCTTGCTAGGGCAGACTTTGTGTCTTTTCATTGGCTATGGATTTGGAAGAACCGCAATGGACGGTAGGATTAAAGCTTGTTTGTCGACTTCTATCTCAGTTGCGTTGATGGCACGCTTGGGAATCACCCATCCTCCTGCTGGATCAAGTGCCTTGATCTTGTCATCGGGGACTTACTCCCTGACCCAAATTGGGATCACATTGATGGCAAACGCCATTGCAATATTTCTTGGAGCGTTGTGCAATAATGTCTCTGATAAACGACAGTATCCAACTTCCTGGCACATTACATCCACCTTTTCTAGTGTCAACGGTGTGACACTGAAAACACCTCGTGAGCCCAGTACGACAATATCCATGGAGCGAAACTCCAGAAACTTCTCTGGAAATATGAAAAGATCTCCAAACATGCTAGCGTCGTATGCAGTCAATACTATTGTGGAACCAGACTTAGACCACCAGATACGTTTGGCCCACGAGCAACTCCGGCCGAGCCAACGGCCAAGCGACGGTCTTTCCGAGCAACGCCAACGACCAGTCTTTCGGCTCATTGCCTCTGCATTCTCTACAGATGCTGTTGCCATGGAGTCTCTGCGTCGAAAGGAAACCTTGGAATCACGAGGCGACGAACCTGGATCATTAACCCAAAAAAACAGGCGTAAATCTGAAGAAACGATCGATCTTACCACGGTCTTGGCCCAGGCACGAAATCCCTTCTTTCTCGTCGAGGATGAAACGTCTGTGCCAAATCAGTTTGTGAATGGAACATCCGACAGCCGTTTCGAAGGTTCTCTATTTCCTCCTGTCGTTGTTGATGATCCAAGTATTGGTAACAGAACGATAGAGTTATCTGAGGTGATTGAGGCTGCTAAAGCTTCGCACGCATCACTTTGTGGTTCTCACAGCGACGCAACAAACCATTCAAATGTTGGACTGGAGAGGCTTTGTAGTGATGACAAGCAAGGTCCCCCAAGGAATGAAATTCGTGTCGAGAACGATGTTACTTGTGAATCGGTTGAAGTGGACAAGCCATTCACGCCATCCGCTATGATGAACGAGACCAATGACATCATCACAAGGGAAACTTTATCCGATGACAACGACCCAATTGTAATCCATGCTTAGGTGCTTCCAGCGCTTATCATCTGACATAAAGTTGGCTGTATTCAAGTCAATCATATAATAGTGTCATATTATGATCATGGTCTATTATAATCAACGATTACTGAAATCGATTCTTGATGGTCCATAGCATGTGAATTGTACGTAGCTCCACGAAACACCTAGCCCTCCAAATAACGCCTTACAACCCAGTCGCCCACTCATCTATCAGACATAATTTGGACCTTGTGACATGATTACAGTGACAGTCGCATCACTCGGTTGACCTTTTGAAAACAGTTTTGTCGAACGTTTTGGATGGAAGTACAAATACATTGACTTCTTATACTATTGCTGCCACGGGGTGAGAACAACCCTCCTTTTTGAGACGCCTGGGGACTGACACCTTTCCAAGAGGCCGTCCAGGACTTGTCTTGCCTTTGATTGATACATTACTAGTACTTCATACTATTTTTATTCTGCTTGTACCGAGTTCGACATTCTAACGTATTCTGCTCTAAGTAGTCTACTCTACCGTAGTAGTGCATTGAGATGGGATTCGATTCTTTCTTTCCGTCTGCAAAATGTTCTCCGGCGCACGCGCGCATACAATGATTTTGTGCTGAATGTGAGAGAAAGCAAAAGTTAGATCTTCCCTCTCTATGTTGAACACCACTCATTACTTCTACTTCACCTCCCTTTCTCTCTTTTTGTTGTATCGACAACGATTGGTCTTCTTTTGACCCACCATTTTTTTGTAGTTTTTTCTTTCTCTATTTTTTGGAAAGTAATGATAATGAGACTTTGCTCCGTCACGATGCAACGAGTGATAAAGACCAAGACGATCACAACGTTCACAACGATCGGTCGACATCACCCGCAGGATCACTTCACAATCCATCGTTTGTATTTTTCGTCGTTGACTCGTAAACGAAGACGGCCGTTGCCAAGAGATGGTGGCGACACGCTGCTACTACCATCAACATCCTCCAGAAAACAGAACTGGCGATTATCCTTCAACACTGAGAATATTTTCAACCGTCAGTACAGAGGGTTAGCTTCGACTAGCACAGCTACACAAGGGAAAGACATTCTTTACGATCATGAAAAAGACGAGGACGTGGACGATAACGACGACAATACATATGATATTGATGATGACGAGGAAGACAACAATAATGATTCCTTTCAACCATGGAAAGATCTTTTGGAAAATCCTGGGCGAGCCGCCTGGAGAGTATCGTCGGAGACACCACAACCACTCCTTAACGCCATGTCCCAGATATTGGAGGATGGAGATCGAACACCGAAACAATTGCGACGCGCCCATCGAAAAGTTCTGACCATACACGCAGAATTGGCGACATTGCGTGAACGAGAACGTCGAAAAATGGTCAATGGAGGCAGAGGACAAAGATCCAAACGTCGATCGACGGAGGATGACCTTGATTTCGACGAGATCGAGGACGACGACTCATCATCTTCCAAAAAACGAAGTGGAGCCGTCGTCCAAGTTAAAGATGACGATCTAAATGCAACTTCTGTGTATTATGGATATGACGAAACACTGGCAAATTTGAAGCATAGACTGATACCCAACTACTCTATTGCCAAACGGGTACTTTCAGAATGTCAAAGTTTGTTGGGTGGACCAGAATTGTGCAATTGGCGTCCCAAACGAATTGTGGATTTTGGAATGGGCTGTGGAAGTGCTTCCGCAGCGGCGATTGATTTGTTTCGAGACAAGCAATCTGGTCAAACGGCCATAGAATGGGTGCATGGGATTGAACCGTCGGTACCCATGAGAGAATGTTCTCGAAAGCTTCTGGAACAAATGGAACGGCATGTCGAGGGGACCACCACTGCTCCTCGAATCACTTTTGGAAACAGCCTTTCACCGCCCTCTTCGAACGAGTTGGACCACACCAACACCACAGGTTCTCCCTCCCACGGCACCTTCGATCTGGCTCTCTTGACGTACTCTTCAACCGAACTCACTGACGTTACGTCCAACCTGGCAGCGGCGGCATTGCTATTTGAGAAACTCAAGCCAAACGGTGTCCTGGTCATGATTGAACCAGGCACGCCTGACGGATTCAACTCGATCCGAGGCGTCCGAAACATGTTGTTGGATTGTTGCCCGCCACATGATCCTTACTTTGAATGGGAAGAACGATGTCACATTATTGCTCCATGTACACACAATGGAAGCTGTCCCATGGAACGCCACAGAAGAAACTTTGCCAAGCAACGCGGCAAGCTTGGTTACGACATGCCACAAGAAACGGTAGGAAATGACAATAGCATCAGTGGCGAGGACAAGATCGCGTATGATGATGAATACTATGATGATTATGACGATGACGAAGACTTGGTCGAGTTGGATTTGGCGAATGACTCTATCTTGTCCTCAGAGACGGACGCGTTCAACTCGTCATTTTGCAGTTTTGTTCAGCACATTCCTGGAGATGATACACCAAAAGGAGAGAAATTTTCCTATCTAGTGGCGCAGAAACTGAGATTCAGCAATCCCAATGATGCATCGGTTCCGAACGACTCTTTCGAAGAAGATCATTTGACATATACACTGGCCCAAGCCTTCGAGGCAGCAAGGAACCAAGACAACGACCAGTCTTTGCAGGCATTCAAGCGAGCGCAAGAGATGAGACTTCGTTACCTTCAATCGGACGGAGACGATTTGGGTCTGGAACTCATCCGTGGTTCGAACAAGCGCAGTTCTATGGGAAGAATCGTTCGAGCTCCCATCAAGAAGAAAGGCCATGTGTATGTGGATTACTGTTCCTCGCCTGGACGAATCGTCCGAAGTCGGGTCACCAAGGCAATGTCAAACAATATTGCTCCAGGGTTGTTTAGTGCAGCCCGAAAGAGTCGTTGGGGAGGCCTTTGGCCAGACATGATGAAGGACGTAAAGGACGACGCATCAGGGAAATAATATTGACTAATAGTGAACATCTACTACAAGCAAAAACGTCAAAGATCTATCAGTGTAGTCCAGCTCTACCTTACTCCAGTGAGCTAGGAAAACATTGAATTCAGGAATATCTTTGGTTCTACTCGGTCTTGGCTTTCTCGGCAGCGGTGACAGGGGTACTGTTTGTCCTTTTAGACGACCGTTGGACGTATGTCAAATACAGCGGACTTCCCAAAATGACAAGTGGTTCGATGGTCCACATCAAATCTCCAGCAAAATTCCCCGTCCAGTCGGCGATGGCGTTTCCATATCCAAACTTCATGTGTCGGACGTAGGTTGGTTGTGCTTCGTCGTCGGGGAAATAAAATGCCGTGATACCCATGAGGTACCCGTAAAAAGCAATAAAGTTCAATACAAAGTAGACAAGTTCGCGATATCCCTTGACGTTGAGTTCGTACAGGCTTGCCTTCATGGTTTGTACGGATTTTTCCAGGGTTTCCTGACGGATCTTCTGTTCCTTCTCGTTGTCATCCTTCTTGTCCTTTTCCTCCTTTATGAATAATTTAGACAAATTGTTCTGTACGGTGGCTATTTCCTTGTCGATCGATTTGGTTTCTTCGGACGGTGTCATGGGTGATGCCAGGGGACTGACGCCACCCTCCCAAAAGGGCACCCATTCTGGATGCATGAGTTCGTAATTGGTCAATGTAATGGAATCCGTTGATGACAAGATCTCCTTGCTTTCCACAGCTTGGATGCATTTTTTGGTATCTCGTACTTTTCCAAAATAATCTCGAGCATCCACAAGCATATATCCTAGTAACGGCAACAAACATAGTTCCATGACTGTCAAGGCATCAATGAGGCCTAGTAATCCTCCAATCCACGGTGTTTCGGTGACATGCCATGAGTTGGAAAACAACCAAAAGAAGGCGATTCCGATGGGTGTGACGAGAATCCCCACAACAACACCACGGATGGCGGCCTTGGCTTGTTGCATCAACGATTCATTGACCAATCGATTTGCCGTGGCTTCGATCGATTTCTTGTCGTCATCTTTTTTGGTATTTTTGTCGTTCTTGTCGAGTCTGGATTCCATCAATCGGACGATACGGCGCAATTTTCCGACCGACTTCCATGTCAGTTGAATTCCAGCGAAAGTGGTGGACAGAAAGGCATACAGCTGTGTCCACGAAATGATGAACTCCAACAAGGATATCTTGTCGAGTGGTTCTGGAATTGTCACATATCCCTTGAAGAGATATTCGTATGCACCGTACTCTTTGTGGATGACACTGTCCGGAAACCAATGCAAATCTTTGACACAGCACAAGGCGTTGCGAAGGAACTGTACAATCGCATCCAACATGGTGAGATAATAAATGTGGAGGTTGTTGTATAGTAGTACTGTAGTAGTAGTAGTAATAATGATAATACTAGCTAGAGTATCGACTCTGTATCAGGTGTCCTATAAATAAATGCTGGATGCCGTTGTTGTTGTTGTAGACGAGAATAGAACGATGGAATGTGTCGAAGGGGAGGGCTCTAACCTCATGTTTATGTTGGATTTTAAATTAAAAAAAGAAGGGAAAAAGGGAAAGGAAGGGGAGGGAGAGGAAAGGAAGAAAGAAAGAAAGAAAGAAAGAAAGAAAGGGGGAAAAAAAAAGAAGAAAAAGAAGAAAAAATGAACATAGTTGCTTTTCGAACCATTCATTCAATCACAACAAAAAATGTTAGTTCATTTTTGGATCCCAGTCATTTCCTTTGACATGTACCTCTTGGCCATCTTCCCGGGCAATTTTTTGCAGAGTTACGAACTTCTGGATCAGAAGAGTCTCTGCAATGAACACAAGTCGGCGGTTGCCGGGTTCTCTTGCCCTTTCCTCTTGTTCGCCTCTTCTCTCTGTGGAGATCAGGAATAAATCCTGTCATCGCTGCTATGGTCTCCCCAGCAACTGTAATCGGCAATGCATCTGCAGGTCTCTTACGATTGACCGGGAGTGGAAGTGGCATAGCTGACGGAAAGTTGGGTGCTTGCAATGTTCGCCGCATATAGGATGCAAACATTGCCATTTGATTTCGAAGCATTAATTCTTGAAGACTCAAGCTGACCATATTGCTGTTTCCAACAACATTTCTTTGTTGTGCTGGTGGTCGAACCTCCACATGATCCCGCCACATTCGATTTCAGGGATCCAAACTCTGATGTCCCGTAAGTAGTAAGGGTTCAAAGTACCCACATGTGTCAGGTCAGTGAACTTTGACCACGCTGGGAAAGATTCAGCCCTTATCCAAAAGCTGTGGCGTTTCAGATACATTGTAAGATCTGGAGGAGTAGCAGCTCTTCTCTTGGTCCGCGTCAGTTCTTCTCGAAGGCGTGCAAGAAGCGCTTGCATTACAAGTTTCATCATGCTTGGTCCACACTAGCTCGGCTTCGTACATCATCATCAACGTCATCATCCAAATCTTCCGCTTCGTCATCAAAGTCAGGCACGACAGGGGCAAGTTCAATCCCACCTTCCCACTCTATAAATTCCACCACAGGTGGTGCTGTGGGAGGAGGATCTTCTAGCTTGATTATTTCAGGTGGCATTTCATCCTCCATGGCATTGTCCGTAAACTGATGTGTATCGTCACTATCGAAGACACTGCTTTTACCTTCCCTAGCATCAACCGCAACTTGGTTAAATGGAAGAATTTCAGCAGCTGAATTATGTTCACAATCGCTTGTGTTGTCGTCAGCAGATGAGCACAACGAATTGGACGATTCTGGTAAACGAAAAAAAACGAGCAACTGATGGATGTCCTTTTGAATCATTTTTCAGCATCCGTACCTATCTCTTTCCCCGGCCTCTTTTCGTATCTTGTCGTTGTGAAGCTTTCGATAGATTTTCTTCGTTGAAGTCATGGTGGACCTTTTCCTTTGATAGGAATCTTTTTTTCCTTTTGGTCGTCCCATGACAACAAAGGCGTGGTTGTTCCACGAAGGTACTCACAGATTCCTCTGCGCTCGAAATGTACCGTAGTAAGGCGGGACGGGGATACGTCGTAGAAAGTTCTTGTTGCTGTTATTTCGATGCGCCAGCGACAAACGTCGTCCTCTCTAGAGCTACTAGTAGAGTACACAGAAGGGGATGTAAGTCGTGTGGTAGTACTGCAGAAGATGATGTTGACTTTTGTTTCGTTCCACCATCAACAGATAACACGACAGGAACGATAAAAATAGATTACATAGGGAATTATTTTGTATTTAACCATGATATATATGTATAATTTACTATTGTCATCGTTTGGCTCATCCAGCTGTTTATCGTTTGGAAGCGGAGGACAGGTCAATAATCGGCTTTCAATTTTACATAACGACTCGTGATAGACTTTTCAAACGATGATTTTATGTAACTGAGTTCGGCAGGAAACCATCCATATGTGATCAATCAAAATCAAATAGGGACAGGCGCTAATCTTACATAACGTCTGGTTTCTATCACTTAACGACAGAGAAGGTCTCCCCACTACTTATCGTTTGGAAGCTGGGGACAGGTCAATAATCGGCTTTCCGTTTTACATAACGACTGTTGATATTTTTCAAACGAGGCTTTGAGTATTTGAGTTCGGCAGACAACCATCCTTATGTGATCAATCAAATTCAGATAAGGACCGACTCTGGACTTTTCAAAAGACAATTAAGGTCGTCGATTTTGAAAGCCGACAGTTTCATGAGCTGAGAGCCAAGGGGAGAGAGAGGTCGAAGAGAAGCTGATGATGATGAGAGTTGTTGTTGGACGATCAAAGGATGGTTGGTGGCATTTTCAATTTGCAGTTCAAATTAATTGGGGTGTGTGAGAATCTCTCGGAATGAAAAAGCTCGTACTTTTCCACTATAGTATTTTTTTTGGAAAATCAAGTTGTTGTCGTGTACGAAGTACTGTGATACTACCGTAAGCTAGCTAGTAGTAATTTTTTTGACATACAAAAGTCGCTGCGAAGGTGCCAAGTGGAACTCGGTGTTTGCTGCTGACTGTGAAGTACGAAGTACAATCTATTGATTGTATTACTATAATACCTGTAGCGATTATCATCAGGGACAAGTTGGAGTTGGAAAAACGTTTTGAAGTAGTATAAAATCACTAGCTTGAAGCTATTGTACGTGCCACATGAAGAAAACTGACAGTCTATTGGCTCCTCGACAGAAGCATGAAAAATATACCATTGGTTTATCATCTACCTGTTCATTGCTCTATTACTTGTTCCGGTTTTGCTGCTTTTCCTGGATGGATTTCCACACTCTCTTGACAATCTTTTCGTGAAAGGCCTTGAGTTCTAGGGCTGCTATACGATACGGATTCTCCTCCCCCAAGTTGTATTTTAGTGCATTGTTGATCATAAGGTCGACATCTCCAAAGAATTCGGGGAGGGTGCTGTATTGCATCTTGCGAACCTTTTCCTGAATGTAAGTGAGGTTCATGGGCGTTGTAATGACAGAAAAGTAGTCTGGAGCGATGTGCTGCGCAGTTTCCCTGTCAATGACAATCCGAAAGGGATTGCTCCCACCCAATGTAGCGAATTCCATCTCCCAGAGTTTTCGAAAGACGGGTTCGATGATTTTTTGAAGAGCTGCTTGGGGTCCGCTCTCTCTTTTTCGTCGTTCACTGGCCAATTCCTCTTCCCGGCGTCGTCGTTCGTCTCGTTCGCGTTGGAGGCGAGCTTCTTCCCATTGTCGTGCCTGCTGCTTTTGATTTTCTAACAGTGTCTGTTGACGAGCAGCTTCGGTTCGGCTGACGGCGGAAAACGAACTTCCCACCTTCAATACCTTTTCTTTTCGGGCCTGTAAGAAGAGAGCCATACCATCCAAACTTCGTTTCCGCTCGGGATGCATCGCTGTCGCGATCAACGTCGCCTCCAACAAGGGTTTTTGTTCGTAGTCTTTGGCCTCTCGCAGGGTGAAGGCGGTCCTCATTTCTTGCTCGACCAACGGTTTGCGCTGCATGATACGATCGAACGGGTCTTTCCCTTGGATTTCTCGGGAATAAACTTCTACCCGTTCTCGCAGTCGCGATCCGATCGCCTTGTAGAATTTATTTTTGGGAATCGTCGCTGGTTGCCGTGTTATCGTATTCCGTTGAAGTAGTCTCTTGTAACTTGGTTCTAAAGGCTCTCTCTGGGCCATTCTCTGAAGAGCCGCACGAAGCTGTCGTCGCAATACTTCCTCGCTAGTTCCAGAGGGAGGAGATCCACCCGATGAAGTCACGGAAACAGACAAAGCAACACCTGATGGAGTCTTGAATTCTGACATGATGAATGATGAAAGTGAGAATCAAAGAACGCGGTGGTATAGTTGTTGTAGGGCAAAAGGGAAGAGCAGTTGACACAAATAATAATACAGTCTGATTTCTTGTCTTTTCAGAAGGAAACGTAAAGCTCAGCAACAGAATGGTAATGCATTGATGATGATGCTGTATTGTCCAGATTGTGAGCGGCTGCGTTCTTTGTTCCTACTCTACTCCGGAGTAGTAGCTTAAAGTAGGAAGTCTCGCTGCTGTTGGTTCGTTTTTCCTCTCTTGCGTTATTAAAACCGAGATCCGCGCACCATGACCCACGTGGGTCATCGTTTGACGAATTTCGACCTTCTGAGGACGATATCTCCACAGCCAATCGTTTTCATCACAATCGCAATTTTTTGGTGAAAGTCCTGAGTCTTAGGAACAGGCCCAAACAGGTAGGGGCATAGGATCTTGAGTCCCGAGGGAGATACAGGTAGTTGTTCTGTGCTCACAATTTTCGTGCCGGTTTGCGCGGATCGCCAACGGTCGCCATTGTTCGACTGTTCATATCTCGGCCAACCTTACATCAGACAACCTACAACTTGGAACATGTCTTCACAACCACCCAAGCGACGCAAATGTGGCGCTTGAAAGGGTGAAGGACATGATCGACGCAACTGTCCTGCCCTTCGCGCTACACAGGCCATTAATTTGGCGATTCCGGCCGTTGAGAACCGAAATGGTGTTGATGGAGGACCATCAAGCCTACCAATTGGAGCTACAATGCAATAGATTTCTCCTAACATCAACTGGGATCAGGTATGCTATGTTTTTTTTGACTTGGAGACAACTGGTGGGTCCAGAACAAGTGACAATATCATCGAGCTCGCGCCAAAGGTTTTGGGTCCTGATGGCATCGCGATCGAAGACGGCTCGTTTGACTGCTTAATCCGTCCGCAGAAGAGAGTTTCGCCCTTCATTACAACCCTTATTACAATGATACCAAATGACATGGTCAAAACCGCTCCCTGATTTTCCGAGGTGATGAATTCCTTCTTCCGCTTTGTAGATGGCATTGTCCAATCTCACGGATTCGGGTTCGGTCGTAGGCAGGGAGAGGGTCTTGGCAGAACAAAACATCGAGGAATGTGATCCTACAAATGAAGAAGTCCACGACATTCTTAGTCATTACTGGCAGAGAGGGAAGGTCATCCTCTCCGGACTACCGGAAGAGATGTTCCAAAAATTCAGCGAACGTTTTACTTCCCCACGCAGTCCAGGTGAATGTCGAACTGGACTGCAGGTGTCGGCGGGAATGGCAAACTCGCCAGTCAAGGCATGGCGACTTATCTTCAATACCTATATCTTGAAAAGGATAGTCAACCATACATACAAACCAGGCCAAAAAGCGACCTCGGACGACGGCGACGAAGAGGTGGGCTGCATTGTTTGTTCCACACCAGGAACACAGACTTGATGAGACTCTCCTGCGGGCATTGGAAGAACGCAGTTTAAAAAGTGCGGATATCTCGAAGGCCGCCAGGTATGGAATCAAGCTTTATGTGTAACTGACTCGGCTACTGCTTTCGTCATGGGTGTTCTTGGCTATACCGACAAATACACGTACTATGATACAAGGTCAGGAGCATGACCATTGCCAAAAACTCAAGAGAGTTCAAAGCGCTTGACTTTGGTGATTCAATCAACTATGTCCTCACCTACACAACGATGAAAGGTGAGAGAAAACAGGCCGGTCTCGTCGCCGTAACATCGTCTTCTGCATCATGAATGATACACCCACCCACCCATGGACGAATGCAAAAGGAGAGGACAGGGAGGTATTGCGAGGTATTGTGACAATCAAACGTCCACAGGTTATCACCAAGTACAACCATTACATGGGTGGCGTTGATGTTGCCGACATGCGACGACTTCATTGTCACTCAATTTCCACTCAACGATAATAGGACAAAATCGTTGGTGACTGAAACTGTTCTTCTGTTTGCTGGACGTAGGCACTTCCAATGCACTTGTTCTTTACAACGAAGCAATGAAATGGGAAGCAGAAACCATACAATATTGTCGATCTCAAGAACAAAGCAATTGAGACGCTAGTCGGACCTCAGATGAGGGAGGACACCACAAGTGAGCAATCTGTCGCACATGCGATGACAAAAATATCATGTGCGGAGCGACAACGATGCACATCCTGCAGTTTGACCCCACCCACCCATGGACGAATGCAAAAGGAGAGGACAGGGAGGTATTGTGACAATGAAACGTCCACAGGTTGTCACCAAGTACAACCATTACATGGGTGGCGTTGATATTGCCGACATGCGACGACTTCATTATCACTCAATATCCACTCAACGATAATAGGACAAAATCGTTGGTGACTGAAACTGTTCTTCTGTTTGCTGGACGTAGGCACTTCCAATGCACTTGTTCTTTACAACGAAGCAATGAAATGGGAAGCAGAAACCATACAATATTGTCGATCTCAAGAACAAAGCAATTGAGACGCTAGTCGGACCTCAGATGAGGGAGGACACCACAAGTGAGCAATCTGTCGCACATGCGATGACAAAAATATCATGTGCGGAGCGACAACGATGCACATCCTGCAGTTTGAGGGGGAAAGTAGCCAGAACCCGATACATGTGCAAAGACCTTGGAGTTCCGTACTACTGCATTGGATCGGGCAAGCTCCGCCCATGAAAAGGAAGAAATTCGCGAAACTTGCATCCGACATTATCGGACGCAACAGACGAATACGAGAAAGGACTTGTTGAAGAAAAGATAATAGAACCGTAAACTACATGTTAATAGCTCTCAGCTTTTACTACACTGTGTGGTATGTGTCCAGTAGTTGTGAAACTGAAAGTGTTTTACGGTAGAGGGGCTCCATTGTGATTCTTTTTTTTTGTTTTCGTGTAAACAAGTACCAGGGTTCTACGGCGAAGGCGAATCGGAATTAAAGTTTCAAAGGGAAAAACCATGACCCACGTGGGCGATGGGGGGGGTGCTCGGATCTCGGTTAAAGTTACGGTAGTATGATCCTTGTAGTACGACTGTACAGGTACGTACCGTCATACGAGTCATGCTACCTATTCCTACCACCGTACCCCACCATCCATCGGTGAAATCTTCATCGGAAATAACCACACTTATCTTTTTTCTGTGCTTGCGCGCGTCGGAACCGCAAAAAGACGTTGAAGTGATTTCAAAAGGGACGCAGGGCCGCATGTGACGGTTGTAGCTTCGAACCGTCCAGCAGACGCAACCAGAAAGAAAGAATACAGTTTTGAGGCAACAACAACAACACTCCATTCATACTCTACTACAAGTATTGCTCTTGTGATAACAACAACACCACCACCAACAACAACAACAAGAACTACTACTGCTAAATTTTTGGCAAACAGCTCCGCTACTTTCGATACACAGTACGACTACGTAGCTACTAGTATTCCGTAGAATCAATATCAAACGTTGCGTTTACCAACAACAATACACTTTTGTCGCATCATGGGAAAATCTACACCACCAGCACATGTTGGCGATAGTTTATTTGGCTTGTCGTCGCCGCCTGGAGTCAACTTCTCCACCAGTATCCTCTCACCGACTCCAACAGTCCAACGAAATACGATGACCCCGCAAGCGTCGATCCATGATACCACTCTGCCACAACAACAGAGCCACTTGTCGGCCTTTACACCTGTTCGACCACTTCTTACTCCACGAGAAACACCACATGGGAGCAAAGGACTCGTACTTTTGTCTCCTTCTCGTACCATCACAGAGTCCTTGAACTCATTGGCCTCGTCCACGGCACAGCAACTAGAACAAATATGGGACGAAGTGGGATATACTCCACAAGAACGAGCTTCACAACTGTCGGATTTACTACTCAAGTTTCGTGATCAGTGTGAACAAAAGATATCGGAAGAACAAGGTGTTGCCGAAACATTTCGACAGACGATATCGGATTCCAAAGAAGAGATCAAATCACTGTCCGCAGCTCTGAAGGCATTGGTAGATCCGCAACTGCTTCGAGACGGCGACAGCGATCTCACTTTGACCGATGAACTAGCAAATTTGGAAAACACTCTCGAAACTCTCAGGTCTGAAGCGGAAGAAGCCAAGCAAGACCTACAAAAATGTCATGAGTACTTGATCGAATCACATCAGGCACTCGGTAGGAAACTTGACGAAAAATGGAACGACATTGACTCGGATTTGACAGCTCTCCGCCGAGAAGAATTCCATGAAAAAGTGGAAGAAATGAAACAAGAAGTCTCCACACGAACGGCAGCGGTCGTTCAACTCTTGCGAGATTGCCAGCATCTCATGAAGGACCTCGGAATCGATGGACAGGCGGACGATGCAACCTCTTTCGATCGACAGATTGCCGGCAGTTTGGTACGTTCGAAAGACTCAAGCTTCATCATGGCATCGAAATTCGAGAGCGACACCTGCACCGGAATCGGTGCCAAAGCCATGGAAGGATTGACCAACCGAGCGTCGGAGCTGAGCAAGGAAAAGCAATATCGAAAGGCGCAACTACAAGAGATGGGTACAGATATTGCCATGCTCTGGGAACAGCTTCGTATCCCTCAAGAAGAACAACGCGCTTTTACGGAAAGCGTAAAGGGTCTTGGCATGGATACTATTTTGAAGGGTCAGGCCGAGCTAAAACGTTTGAAGAGTCTCAAAAATGGAATGCTTGGAAAGCTTGTTGCAGAGGCACGGGAAGTCATTGAAGAACTTTGGGAGGAAACGAACGCGTCAGATGATCTTCGAAGGTCGTTCGAACCTTTTAATGTCACGAACGAGAAAGACTTCGACGATGACTTACTCGACAGCCACGAGGAATACATAAAACACCTTCAAGACCGTCTAGAAAAAATGAAGCCTATCAATCGAATAATCGAACGTAGAGAGGACATTCTCCGAGAAAGAATGGAATACGAAGAGTTGCAGAAGGACTCTGATCGATTGAAACAGCGGGGTGCCGCCATGGCGAAGCAGCTCATGGAAGAAGAAAAGATGGCTAGAAGAATCAAAAGAGACCTGCCCAAATTAACCAAGCTATTGGAGGAGAAACTCGACGAGTGGAAGGAGTCAAACGGGGAAGATTTCCTCTACAATGGCGAGATATATGCCGAAACAATGGAGCGACAAGAAGAAGAATGGCAGGAATACAAGAAAAGCGAAATGCAACTCAAGCTCCGAAAGAAGCAAGACGATCAAATCATGGAGGAAAATAAGTTCCTTGGTAAGCCCGTGCCCCATGGCAAGAAACGACAAGCCAAACCACTTGGCGATGCCTCGCGTCTTGGCAACACTGAAAGAGGCAGCGGCAGGAACACTGGTGATCCGAAGGTTCTTGGCACGATCAGCATAGGAAATCCAAGAGAACGTACTTTCACATCGTGATCTTGCTGCGCATGGGAGATGCACCAACGATCTAAAGAGCGCTGAAACGATACATGAATGGATGATGATGATGGTAGACTTGTGTACAAAGTTTGAGCTATCGACAACTTAGAATGCAAATTTCCGTCTTCCTAACCCCAAACTACCTTCTGCCCAAGGTGCAAGTCAATGACTTTGAAGCCAATGGTCGTGGAAATCTCTGAGTTTATGAATCAATGTTTTATCATCGCTTTTTGCTGGCGTGTATGACTTTCATTCGGATAGACACCAACACCCCAAGGTAGCGTAAGGAGAGTTCAAGTTTTCCAAATCAAGATTAATTCGAAGGTGCTGGTCGATTTATAGGATTTAATACCATAATAACGTAGCAATCGTATTCTCAACAAATTTTCACTACTACTAGCTACGACAGTAGTGATTTTCAGCGTTTTTCTTCTACCCTCAAAACGGCAAAATTTTTGCTTACGGCACAGTGCCTACCTAGGCGTGGTAGTGTTTCTGAAATGTATTGTTGATATCGACAAGAGCACGAGGGCGTGCGCCAATCGTCCGAGTTAGTGCTTTCCAGTCTGGGTCATCAGAAGAGATTTTGTTCCATAGAGGAACAACCATATGATCTTCATGTGTCGGGGACAATGGAATGGAGAATGGAATGCCCTCAGAGGCGACAAAAGTGCGTGGCGAAGAAATCCATTGCGTTTACAGATCATAGTCTATTGTCTTTTGGTACAATGCGATCTTTTGCTGCAGTAGAGCCATAGTGGGAGCAATCAAGCTCTCCACGTAGTATCCGTCCGCGCTGACAACATAAAACGTTGCCCGATCCGTTTGGATGGGGCGTTGTCGTATTTCATTTTCGTTCCCTCCTTCCGTGGTCCCCAAACCGCTTCTGGGCTTGATAGACGATAGATGACGTACCCAAGGGTGACTATCCAGGGCTGTTCCTACAGATTCTTCCTCTAAGACTACCACCTTTCCTCCCTTTTTCCGTTGTTGTATGTGAATGCCATGCTCCAGATCCATAGGAATGAGGACAAACTCCACGTGTGGAGCAAAGACGCCATGCAGATACTCCAACATTTCATAGTAATAGACGGCCATTCCTGGCAAAAGTGGAATTATGGCCACCACAAGCACATATCCCTCAAATCTGTCCGAATCAATCCGCTTCCCCTGATAGGTTCTCAACGTTCCCACATCATACAAGGCATCTGGATTACGAGCCGTTCCTTTCATGCCCTCCTCCTGCAGGAATTGTGTACAAGTGGCTGGACATTGTAAGAAAACATGAGCGAAAATGTCCGACTGGCAGTGAACCAACAAACCGCGGCAATCGTCACGAATGTCCTTGTCAAACGGCGCAATTTTGGAATGATCCAAGCGATTAACACCATCCACACGTTGTGGAGGGGGCGGCTTTTCTGCTTGTCTGTCTTCAGTTGCAATTTCAAACTCCTTTCCATGACACATCAACAGAGAGTTCAAAACAACCATTAGCAATAGAACGGATCGAGTCCGATTTGTTGATAGTGTCCGTAGCATTCTACCGAAAAGGTATTTGACAGTCGGAGGTCGAGGATTATTATTGTCGCGTTTCGTCTCAACATCCTGAAAATGTCGGGAAGATGACAATAACAATGGACGCCTGAGGTCAGCACCTTGACTGCAATGAGATGTTTGACGTTTTAGTAGTTTTCTTCCATGTCCACACAAAGACAAAGTCGCCTTATGGCTGGTCTGACGGCAACCAATCAAGCCTCTTCCATCAAGTCGTACTCTATTGCTTCGTGTGTTCCATTGATTGTCACATTGACGGTGAGACTGTTGTCGGCCAGATGCGCCATGACATATAGAAAGCCCTGGTAGGTTCATAGATGAACACCCAAGTATCCGTACAACATGTGGCAGCCAATCAACTGTTTGATGGCATTCTTCTTTCCGTCTTTGCATTACGTATCTTGAAGAAGTTCGATGTGTGTTTGAGACACATCATTCACAACAGCGACGTCTTGATACCGATCGATGGATCGAATTTGGTCCAATCGATTGAATCGAAACCAGCTGTGGCGCATCATAAGCATCATCGACGTGGCGACGAGAAAGAAAGAAAGAAGAGAGGTTACGTAGTCCGTCTGCAAACAGAACTTGTACACGTATGTACTTCTTCAGTACTACCGGTACTCCGAGTGATAAATAATTACGGAGGTTTGAATTTTCATGGTTCTTTTGACAACGAACAGCACGGTGTGGTCTCAAATTAAAACTTGCGATACGTTCGCATTTGGCCATAGAAGGTATTTCACATATGCCTTCCTGTCGCAGAAATGTCACAGCGTTAATACAAAGAGAAGAGAAAGTAACTTTGTCATATCGATGATGAAGGTCGCGTTGCATCATCGTCGCTTGTCCTCTTTCTTTTTCCCAAAAAAAACTGAAGTTCCTCTCCAATGAAACTGCCGCCACTTTAGCTTTTGTTGATTATTAGCGCATCGCTTTTACTCCAACGTCCTTCCTACACATATTTGTATGGACAAAAAGAAGGGCTTTCTACAGGCCAGGGAGAGGACCTTTTCCAAGAAGTAAAGAATACTTTGAAAACGAGAGCAATTGTAGCAGCAAGTACCATGGCAACATGCACCGAAGTCAAGACACAACTAGTGACTTTTCGACCACAGCATGCGGCTCAAGATGTGAGGGTCAAATTTTTTACAACCCTTGGTCTCGATCCCCAGAAAGAATCTTTCTCCGGAAGCAGCTGTGGAGGCATGGATAGAACACAACTGCTCCCCCCTCTGAATCACAGCAGCAACAGCAACGATAATTCGTGGACACAACGTATTCAGAAGGTTTCCACCTTTCAAGAAAGACTCAAATACAATATTCAAGAAGACAAACTGTATGCTTCCAAATCTACTAACACTGACCGTGAATCAAAGAAATTTTCAGAGCAGCAAGATGGAACCAACGAAGATTCTTCCAAATGCAGGAATCAGCAAGGACGTCGAGGAAAGCCACGGACTAAAAAGACACTCTCCTTTCACGAAACGGTGGACGTCGTTCCCATTCCTATGCGAAGCGAATACAGCAACCGTGTCAAGGCACGTCTCTGGTCGAATGCCATGGAAATTCAAGAGAACGCGGCAAGAAACACGTTGGAGTTTGCGCATGAAGGGTAAGGAAACATGACGATCACCCTACGTATGGGTTGTATGTTCCAACATTCCACTCAACTTTCTCTTTCTCTCTCTATCGTTTTCTGTTCAAGTTGGGACTGGAGGAATGTTTTGGAAGAAGAGACCATGTACGTTTGTGTCGCAACGGGGGAGCTAGTTCATCCTTCGCACTATCAAATGTTTCAGAGGCATGGGTTCCGATAGAAGCCACGAGGCATGGAAGTAACAGCGATTGGGCGGGAAATGGAAGAAAAACGACACGAGTGAGCGATAGAGGGTAATGATGGAGGAGGGATGGATTTGGACAAAAGCAGGCATAGAGGAAGGTGAAAGCAAGGTTTTGAAAACAGAGAAAGTTTTTCCAAGATTCGGTTAACAATCTAGGTGGTTTCTCCGTAAAATTTTGAGAACATTATTTCTTTGACGACTGCGTTGTTGTACCAGTGTATGTAGATTCATTGATGTGTCAGCTGGATATGAAGAATTCTGCTCAATACGATGAGGATCCATAGAATGTAGGGGTGACCTGTATCAGGCATCGTATTGTAGAGAGAGCGACATCCTGTCTAGGTATTGGCTAGATAAGCGTAAAGCCAACACAGAAAGCACCACAAGCTGAATATCTTATGACATGACATGTGAAACATCTAATACAGAATGCAGCAGAAATTCAACCGGCTTTATCGCTTGGATTTATGTTCTGCATCCTATCTCTTATGTTGCTGCGAAGACTGCGATTGGAACCACGAGAACGCATTTCCCAAACTTTCAACAACAGTGGACTTGACAGTTCTCTCACTGAATGGTTCAACACCACAAAAGAAAGTTTATTTGAAAAGGCCAGGGTAGGTCTTCTTGTATCCTAGAAATTGAGGAGAGCAATGGTTGAGCGGCCACGTTCTGTCCCAATCAAGGATTATTCAAAATCACGTACCGTCAAAGTAAGGAGCGTTGAGGTCCAATCGGGTGACTGGGCTCTTTCTCTCAAGAGTCAGGCGTTTGATAGGAGGGAAGTTGGACGTCATTTGGGTGCGGGCGTTTTCGTATCGGGCCTTGCGTTCCTTAGCGGCTTCGCTGGGCTTGCCAGTTTCCCACACTTCTGTGGGTGTGTTGACATTTTCCTGGTCCATGGCAACGGCGACACCAGGAGCCATAACAGCTCCAAAGACTGCGGCTCCGGCAGCGGCCAGGAAGGCGGAGCGGGATTGCTCGGCTTCAACATTCAAAGCCACACTTGCCTTTGGGGTAGAGGCAGATGGAGCAAACCCAGAAACCGAGGCGAGTGCCGAGAGGACAACGAAAGCGGAGATCTTCATTTTGAACTAAAACGGACAAGACCTATGAATACGAGAAAGATCGGGGATAAGATCACCATTGTTAGAGCAAAAGTCCAGATTTCCGAAAAGAGATCTGGGCATTACGATAATCCATCAACCAAATCACATATCAAACGAAAAAAGGTCATAACCATCAAGTGAAGTCTCCGATTCAAGACGATGATGTGCTGTCAGTGCGACACCAGAGAAAGACGTCAATGCCAACAACAACAATGGACTTGTTCTGATGGGAATCTTCTTTGTGAACGGTCCGGGCAGTATTTTCGTTGCGTTAGACCTACGACAAGATTGACCAACAGTTACTCACGTAAAGGGAACACTGTAGATGATGGTCAACTTTGGTAAACCGAGAGAACTGTTTGGTGTCTTGCTAGCGGTACCGGTAGCTATCATAGCTAGTAGGACGATACCGGCGACAAACAACATAAACGCGGTGTTTTTTGAAGCGTTGACAGATTGAAGCGATATCTTCCGAAGATACCCAAAAAGTAGAAGTGGGCAGAACTAGTTTCATTTTGACGTCAAAGAGATATCCAGTCGTGGGTGCGTGCGATGAACATACGTAGTACAACTACCAACTGAAGCTCGTATGGAAGTAGCTACCAGCTGCCAACAATCTAGCTAGGAATAGGTATTACCGTACTTGTCAGCACCCGCGCCAGTCAAACTTTGTTGTTCACCATGGACATTACCGGCATCAGGAAGTGTTCCCTGTCTAGCCGCGCCTTCTTGCAGTAGATGCGAAAAGAACGACTCCACCAAGACAAGAAAAAAGACGAACCATGCATGTATTGCCGTCATTGCAACCGGACCAAATCTCAAGGTCCAACCCGTCGCCACTCCGATGATTGGTAGAAATCCAGCAATGAAGATGATCGCCCACCACATTGAAGCAAGATTGTCGAGGCGTTGATCGACGCCGAAATGTACACATTTGTCTCCAAAATTAACGTGTCCCCGACCAGCGTAATGCAACCACCGCATTGCAAATAAAATCATGACGGAAGCACCAACACCATAACCCATGAGTGAATCTGCTACTGGAGTTAAAGGTTCATCAAGAAGAACACTTTCGACGACCAATTTGATCGAAGTCCCAACTGCAAGATATGCCAATCCCAAAAGTTTGTGCAGAAGAAAAACCGCCGTCCCGTGAAACCTCGACCTTCGAAATGCATGATCTGTAGGACTGGGCTGCATATGGAAGTAAAGCAGTAGAAACATGAAGATAAGTAGGAAGGAATAGCCTAGCACGAAGTAATAAGGCTGTATTCCCCAGAGTGAAGAGTTTTTGTCGTCAACTTTTAGCATTTCGTTTTGGACATGTTTCTCCTCGGCTCCTCCTTCCGTCTGGGACAACCATTCTCGATATATCATACAAACTGATAACACGCTTTCACCTAACATGACCAACTCCATTGCACCAAGTCGTTCTTTTGACTGATCGATGTTTATAGGAACCATTCGTCGACCCGTCAAAAAATTGATCATCAATGCCTCGCCCCAGAACTCGATGTTGGACGCAATCCAAAATATTGTCATGATTAAAGGCTTCTGTTGAATGTCGTTCCCTTGTACGGTTACAACTAACAATAAAATCATCGCTAAGCAGGTCAAGCAACCAATCACTTTTACCATGTATCTGGCTCTTGGAATAGCGGAGTACACACTGACCAGCATGATTCCGACAGATACCCGTTGAATAACAGCTCCCAGACAAAAGGTCTGAACATATTCATATCCCGTATTCACAATACAAATTCCAAATCCGACGCAGTAGAAGAACAGTACAATGGCATGGGCCAGAGAATTATCTTGGAATCGAGAGGTGATATGATGTGTGTAGAGTAACCATCCATTGATAATGATGGAGAAAAAGACAACAAATTCGGAAAATCCGACAGCCGTCAAGTTTTCTTTGAACATATCTGCGATGGAAGAAGCAGCTGCAACCAATAGCAAATCCAGAAACAATTCCCAATATTGAAAGGCGCCTTCTTCGTTTTCCTCGTCCCAATCCTGGAGAAGAGTGGGAGCACCAAAGAGTTTTCGGCCGCGGCTGCGGTGTTCCGAGGCATGGTGTGATGGATGCTGCTGGGTGGATTGCGATACAGGACTTGACTGCATTTTGTTGGACGGGACTATTGATGTTATCATGTGATCCAACGCAGCCAAGAAGAAGGCATTGATGGTGGAGTTAACATAATATGGTGGAAAAGATTCTGTGATGGAAAAGATCAAGTCAAGCTCTGATCGTAACTGGTATGATATGATACGTAGCTACGACGAGTACCTGGTACGACGTATCATACGTATCGTACCGGACTATGATACCCCCTACTTCATGACTGACTCCTTTCGTACCACTACGTACTGCTTACACGACGCAGTATCATGTCACTGGTCAGGCTACTAGCTAGAGGAGACTTGGGTGATTAATTCAAGGGAATACAGTGCTGCTGATTAGGCCGTGTTGCGTGCAAAGTAAAATTAGAATTGTGCGATATCTTAATGTGTATGTAAAATGTATTGTTTTCCGTGTTCGGAAGTGTTTCGTGTTGTTGTTGGACCACGTCGACATTCATCCTCGATGTCCAATGAGTGCTAGGACTTATATAGTCTTGATTGACTCATCCGAATGAGATAACCTTATAAATTTCGTCACTCCCCTTATCTCGCGACGGGTGTGTCATCAACATCGGCTGTAACGTTGGTGTCGTCGTCATCAGGAATACCATCAGTATTGCCTTTCCAGAAAAGTAATGCCTGTAGTTGCCGCCATACATCTGAATGACCCCAATGTTTACTAAGTACGTCAGCCGGATTAATGTTGCCGGGTATATGACAGAACTTAACCATACCTGATGCAATTGCTTCCCGTACTCTATGAAATGACAACGCGGTATGTCTTCACCCTCGAAAAGTAAACAAAAAACTGCACACACCAATGAAGGATTCCATAGTTGATCTACGTCTAAGTTTTGATTCCAATCGACAACTAATAAGATTCGATTTACTCCGGGTAGTACGGTAGGTAGTTTATTGACCATAGCGACGTGTCAGTTTTGCTACTGCAGTACGTACAATCATCATGACTATTGATGATCCTCACCAGCAGCACTCAACATGAGCTGGATAACGGCTCAGCCCTAAATGATACTAGAGTGATTGCATTTTTGGGTTGGAGCACAACTTTCGCCGTTAGTCGTGCTCAAGAGGCTGGTCGACAATGACAAGGTTTGGCTTGTGAGTCTTCGGGATACACTGTAGCACTACGACGTACTACCTTGATTTACACTTCGTGAGGAATTGAGATCTTGGACTTAGGACAGAGCGCTGAAATCTATTATTGTAGCCTCCCAAGCACACTTCTCCCGGATGGAAAAGCAACGACGGAACTTTTTCAAAAAGAAAGATGTTCTCATTGCTCTCTTCAATGAGGGCTCAGTCTGAGAATATTCTGGTCTAAGAGAGATAGAACCATATAATTTTTGGCCGACATTATGGACTTTTTCGCGGGAACAACCGTTTTGCCTGATGGTTTCAGCAAAAGGCCAACATGAACAAACAAAACATGATGCAGTCTAAAATCTTTGTAGGTATCTCATAATTCAGAGGATCATTTCACAGTCTTTTTAAATGTGTAGTAGTTGCAATTCGTTCTATGATTCGATTCGAAGAGTGCAATGGATGCCATCGGATGGTCTTTCGATGAAATCGTTTCGTTCCCAAATTGGACAATATCGACTTCAGAGCAAAGCGATATTGCCAGCCTATTCTGCATGACCCTCCAAGTTGAAATCAGTCTTCTTCTTTCTCTTTCGATCTTCTTGTTCTTCGCTTTCAAAGGCAGAAATCAAAATATACGCCAATACCAACAAAGGCGAGATGGCGAAGAGTAGCTGCGAAATAGACACGTGTTGGGATATTTGGGGGAAATGAGAAAGTATTGAAAGAAATAGAGGATTCGATGAATCACCACAGGCAAGGCCTGTCGAGGTTCCACTTTGAGGACCATACCCAAAACATGATTACAGTGGTTGCTCACCTTGGCCCCATTAATAGCATAATCTACCGGTGTCCACGGCTCTTCACTGCTTGCTGGCATTCTGATTGCTTTTGTGGGCACTTGTTTTCTGAGATGTTCTAAATATGGAAGTACTGGAAGAGTCTGAATAGGAAACCACGGCCAAGAAGCTTCGTACTAACTGTAAATCGTGAGTTTTGTTTGATCCTGTGTTTCATCATGAGATACGTTGTTTGTTGCATAGAATCGAAATTCTTGGAGGGAGTCGCGGTCTGTCTGTATCTACGTACGATCGTAAGTGTCTCGAAAAACAAAAGGGCAAGGTCACTCGCGCCAGCATCACTTGTATGATAATCTTTTCCTTCGATATCTTCAATCCATGAGATGAGTAGTAATGAATTGTGTGTGACAATCATTCCAACAGAATGATCGCATCCTCTTCATCGTCAATCAAGATGGCAGCACGCCAGAAACTGCTCGTATCGGCATACCTCTTTTGCACCTTATTCCTATCGGTGGTTGGCTTCCAGCAACACCATGGTAGCATTCCCAGTCTTTCTCATCTGCAAATGTACCTCACTGACGCTAAAGAAACGTGTGGGGATGATCCGATAGCCAATGAGAGGGAGTTGTTCCTGGCTGACCGTAGAATCTTCTTTTCCAAAGCAATGGGGGGCAGTGCGCTTGTCGCTGGTTCTTTCTGGGCTGGTTTCCCCGCAAACAGTCAAGCCAAATCGTACAGTGAGAATGCCAGAAATCTAGAGCGAATCAACTCAGGAGACTTTTCCGGTAAGCCATTTCCATTGGTGTGTTGTCTGCCAGGCCTACTATTTGACGCAAGCACCAATTACATTGTAATGATAATATTCTCACTTGTAAATTTATTAAAGGTGGTGCCTCCTTCAACAACAATCCAACGACTGAAAGTGGTAAGAAACGCCGTGCCATGACAGGATGCAAGACTCCTATCGCCAGAGAGGAAGCTGCTAAAGTAATTCTAAAACAGAAATCTCTCGGAGAGAAGGAGTGCAATACTATGGTGATGGGTGGAGATACGGAATTCATGCTGCAAGCCCTTCGAAATCTCGATTGTCCGACGTGTCCGTACGGCATCGCATCCAGTCGATCCAAGTAGAGAGCATCCATTCAAGCTACCTCTCAGATATATGATATGGAAGTAATCAAAGTACTACTGCTACTACAGACATATCTCACTCCAGATCAATATACAGTTGTGCATGATGTTATCGATTGATGATCGAATGGTATGTGTGTGTGTGTCTGATTGTGTTTGAAAAGGGATTGTTGTATTATGTAATGATTTTTCCTTTAGAATCTTAGCTTCTGGAAGAAGTAATTGCTTCCCTGTGCCTTCTTCTCGCTAGTGACTTCCTTTTGGTTGAGGTATCGGTCCATCAGAATCTTCTTCAAATTCTTCTTGACATCCACCCGACGTTCGGCATCAATCAAATCGGCTTCATCGACAGTCTTCTTCAAATCAATATCGACGACGTAACGTGTAGGGAAGACATGACGAACGTTGACGTATTTGATGAATGGCTTCATTGTCTTGGTTCGCTTTTCAACCTTCTTCTTTCCCATGGCCTTTGTGATTTTTCTAGGGTTTCGGGCCAATCCAGCAATGAGACAATGGGAGAAACGCTTTTCACTGTTGCCATCGTCAAAGGTCTTGACAACTACAGCCTTCTTTCCAGCATGTCGTCCGGCAAGGACGATAACAACCTTTCCAGCCTCTGTTAAAACGTTAAATTTACGGAGGAGGAACGAATTTCGAGTGAGCGAGCCATTCAATCGTCAAACACACAACACGATGGGAGAACGCTCTTAAAAAGAAAGGGTTTTTGCTACATCACTTCGGCAAGTATGGTAGCCGACAACTCTTCCACCGATTGTTACAGTTCACCCAAGTCTAAATTCTAGAATGATAGTTTACTCACTGATAACAGCCATGGTTTCTGTATTGCAATTGGTACTTTGTGGTGGTGGTTGATACAGGAACGGTGGTGTCGTTCGTTGTTGCCAATGTTGTTGATGGCAGAGGAGAGCGAGACGCCAACACCATTTCATCTGTCACGTCGATTCGCGCGATTTCCTGCGTAGTAATAACAGGTAAGCGGTAAGAGGGAAGGGAGTGACAAAACAAAACCCTCTTTTCAAAATTTTCCCCCCAAACCCCTCTTTCTTGATGTCAAGAGACCCTCTCATCACAGTCAACAAGCGTTCACAGTCAGTTCGAAGACCGCGTTGATGATGTATTATATGTGATGTTGAGATCAGTATAACGGAGGATGCTTAATTTTCTCTTCTCCACTCGTAGTTACACTCATCAGCCTCTGCGACAGCTCCAGCAGCCTTTCGGTTTGCCATTGTGTGAATTCAATCACTTGGAATTGGTTGTTGTGTTTGCTTGATTCCTCTGCCCCCAAGCTCAATCTACATTATTGTCAATCAAGATAGTAAAGAAACCGATCGATCGGCTCGAAGAAAGAAGACACAGAATTAATAATATGTTTTCACACAGTACTACCGCTATGCCTGTCGATGAGGAGAAAGCCCTTCACGCTGGTCCACAGTCATCACCGTTAAACTCGCCACTGGACGAAAACCCACGCAAGAGCCTGACCTCTAACATTCCACTATCATCTGCTACCATGCTACCGCATATACAACCCTCTACACGAGCTAGTGTTCGACAACAATCACAAACCGATATAGCAACGTCATCGTCGGTGAAAAATAAACAACCCAAACCGCCTCCCAAACTTTTACATCCGTAAGTCGTTTTTCTGTGTGATCATTCTTCAGTGGTGGGGAACACTACTCCATGACTACAACCTCACATTTTGCCAATTCTGTCTGTCCCGATTTCCCCTTTTTTTTCTTAGAATTTTGAATAATGTTCCGATTCACATCCGGTTCGGCTTGAATGGGTTTTTGACGAATGTATTATTTATGATCGCCTACAACTTTGCCGTGGTACGATTCGAGCACATGGCTTCATCGTCAACAATCTACGCCGCCGTCTATTTGATTTTCATTCCCGTGACACATGCCTGTATTTCATTGTTGGTCTTTGGATGGCCGGAACGATATCTGCGTTCACTCATGAGCAATGCTCCGGTAGGATTGACAGCAATCGTACTGGGAGCGGCATTAACGGCTTATCTAGACGAAATCGAATTCAATCGGTGGGTTGCCGACGCCGTGGTTGAGTATTGGAAGTTGTTGGGATACAAGATCGAGTCCCTCCCTCCCATGGATCAAGGGCCGGTGGATCAAGGGAATGGTAGTAATGGCAACAACAATAGTGGAGGAGGCAAGTCGGGAGAATTTTACTCTTCGATTTTCGTCTTGATTGTGACGGGAATATGGACGTTTGTTTTGTCCGTATTTGTTAATGCACCGCAGGAGTCCCTGGAGAAGAAGGAACTGTAGCCGATTGATCGACAAAAACATCCCTTTGGACAAGCATTTTTTTCACCGACGCATACCGGAACATGTCATACCATGCCATGCGCACTCTGTATCTAACGACTTTTCCCGAATCGAGCGTCGACAGAAGATCTTCCCAACGAATTCCAGGACACCCAACCTGCCGTACAGGATGACGATGCACATGATCGAAGATATTCATGCATGGTAGCGAAGATCGTAGCTTGCTGCTACGTTAGTAGCTAGGTATATGTATGTCGAACCTGAAATTAGTTCATAGTGCATTCATCCTTCCGGTACTGACCAAGTGGAAACATTTGACAGCTGTCCCACAGAGAGAGAAAGGATGGAAGAGAATCGATGCAACGATGCAATACCAAGGCAAAAATGGATGCGAGGCCAGATCAAATCGGAACAGCCGGGAAGCTGCGCTGTGACTGGAGACAGAAACGAAAGATAACTGGCTTTTATTAGCACCAAACAAATAATGATGTATAATAGAGCTACCTAGATTGCTTCTGCATGTAGCAGAGTACGAGATGAAGAATGGTGGGGCGACCATTGTTTAGATGTAGATGGTGGGGCGACCATTCTTTAAAAAATGGCAATGTTCAGTGTTTTCACTTCGACAGTAAGGAATTCACAGTCAACGCTACACTTCTATGTTCGATGTTACTTTATTTCTTCCTTTCCATCTTATGGAAGTTCTCTCATATACTACTACTTTGTAGCTTACAACTTACAGACCGTCCTCAATGGTCTCCACTGGTACATCACCAGCCCCGCCTTGTCCCTCCTTGTTCTCGTTCGTTGCTCCAACGGCTCCACCATTTGTGTAATCTTCGTAAACACTCGCCAGTAACATGAAAGAGCAGAACCAAGACAGCCAGGAAAAGTAATACAGGTTTCCAATGGGAGAGCCAGGGCCTTGTGCAGACGTCAAGTAAGCAACTCCGAATCCGTTCATGATACATAGGATCAAAGACAACAAACCCTCCACGACAAAGGGTGCGACGCTGGTCAACATTTTCATCGCCACGACCACCAAGGCGAAAAACGTACCAACCGCTCCCAATGCAATACCGAACTTGGTGCGTTTGCAATAGGCTGAAGTGGTGTCCAAATTGGAACAATCCTTGTCGAAAATGTTAGCGCTGGAACCCATGACGACGAGTTGACATGCCAAGAATCCTCCCCAAAGCGTCAAACGGGCAGCTCTATTTTTGACTTCCCCAGCCAGATCCACACCAAATACACCTCTGAGGTACGAAATGACCAAAAGAATCGAAGTGACAAACCCAGCCCAGCTCTGCGTCAAAAGAAAAGGAACGGCACGAAATTTAAATGAGGTATCCGAAGCGAAAAAATGTGTTCACCATTGAAACATTTGTGATAGATTCTCAAACTTACAAAGTAGTAGAGGTTTCCATTGACGATAGTATTGTCCTTGGCTGCGTCGACCGCCAATCCAGTGCTGGCATTGGCCACCACAGACACGGTTGCAGCCCAAAAGGCGGCCAAAATGATGGTTGTGATACCTTCAAGCTTGGTTCCGATGATGTATACCGAGAACAAGGGACTCAAATGCATCAATACCACGATTCCGGTAATGGCAAAAGAGAAAGCAGAACAGAAAACGGACCATCGTGCATTGGTGTTGGTGTTTTCTTGAGCATTTTTCTGCAAAGTGACGTATGTGTACGAAAGAAAAGAAAAGCGGTGATGAGAGATATTCAAACAGTACCTGAAGTGTTTGAAGGGATCATCATGATGCAGATATGCTGTGGAAGTCGAAAATACTGTCAACGCAATATGCGGTGTGATGTACTGCACCAAAAACTTACCACTGACACAGCGCTTCCCATTGTAATGGTAGCGAACGCGAAGAAGGCAACCCATAGAGTGAAACGAGGGCTTCGGCCGTTGTTAATCACTTCTCCAGTCTCTTGGTCGATATTCATGTTGAATATTAATTGTTGATTGTTCAGAGTAGTCTTTGTTTGCTTTCCAGGAGAGTTCTTTCACAAGAATGAAGCGGAAAGAGATGACGGTTTGTGATGTTGTGGGTGGAGAGGTCCACTAACTTTACATCGTTCTCGATTCTCTTGCATCTCTGTCGGGTTCGTGCCGCCGCATTCGCGCAATGTCCTCGGAGTGTGTTTCATGCCGACGCGGGTCGTGGCAGCAATAGGGAAATCTCCAACCCAACGGTTAGAAATACGACTGCACTCGATTAAAAACATTGGTCAAAAGGGATCGAGCTATTCAGCGTCAAGTTCAGGCCTCAGACTCTTACATACCTAATCTTACACTACTACCTAGGTACTACGGAGACAGATTGAAGATTTATTTGTGAAATATTTTATTACTACTACGTATTACTTTTAGTATACCGTATAAGATATATATAATAATATATATCTGTTTTTATTACTACGTAGTATTTCTTATTTCGATATGTGCAGTGATGGGGAATGGAGGTTCGCGCACGTCTGTTACATTTAGTATCGAGGACTCACAACTACTACTAACGGGCCGGTAGTCTACCGGTCAATCGCCAGGATCGATTCGAATTTATAATTTTTTTATACGAAAGTATTTATTAAATACAGTTAATGAAATAATCGAAGGTCGTCGGTTGTCCATGCCGGCCGAACTTTCACCGCTCCAATTGTTCGGAGCGTGCGATGATGATTCATTCATACAGTGGCTGATGGTACCGGTACTACAGTATCACGCATCATGCACTAACTAACTTAAAGCAATACGACTAGTAGTAGTACTTTTCTGTTTTTTCAAAACGAGAATGGCCGCCAAAACGGCTTGACCTTGAACGATCCTTCAATGAAGGTTGTTGCTAAAGCGGAGGAAATGATATCAAAGCAATCAACACCACTGCCTAGCTAGTGTGTAACACTATAATACGGTACCGGTATTATCAATCGTCGTTATGAATGGCTCGATCTTTCCAGTAGCTTCTTGCTTTTGCAGTAGTACGGAGTAGATGTACTGTAGAAAAGAGTCTCTTTCGAATGATCATGAGGATCCCGAGCGCGCTCCTTCTCCATCCTGGAAAATAGAAAGAGACTGTACTGTTTACACATGTTTCGAAATGTTTCCACACGTTGTTGAGTATATCATGTTGCTGTTCCCTTTAAATGCCCCATTCGTGCCGAGGATACAGTATGCATCATTATCATAAAGTTGATGGCAAAGAAAAGAATGGTCCTTGTGGCTGAGGTCGCTGCTCTTCTCCTTGCAAACTGACATGAGCAGGAGAAATACATCGATGTTCTTGCAAATGAGTTTGAGGATCATTCAATGCAGGTACAACATTGGCAGCAGTAAGACCGATTTCCCAAAAGGAGGTGGAATCTTGTAGTGAATCCAGCTGCAAATCCGAAGTGTTATGAAAGCTTTCCGAGTCTTGAGAAGTAATAGTAAAGTCATCATTTGGGTCTTCTTCCATGTTTTGACACTGCAGATTGGAAGCATTCGCCGTGGTTACCAGTGGAGTCTCGAAATAGAATGAATAGAGCGTAGAATCGCTCCCTCTTCGTTCGGCTGGTGGTGGAGGAACTTCGAGCATGGCATCTTCTTCCATCTCGTCAATGGCCCAGTCCCCACCGATACCATCCATTTCAGAAACCTGTTTGGTGCTTCCATAAAGTTCAGCGTCCAAATATGGAACTGAAGCAGATAGCACATTGGCCATGGATCGTTGTAGTTGTGGTAATTGTGGAATTGGTTCCGCAATCGTATCGGCTTCACGAAACACCTGAATGGTGTGTATCTCACTGCACTCTTGAAACGACGGATCAAGTTGTGTCATCATGTTGATTGTTGATGCAAAGGAACACTTGTGTTTTCTTTCGGTGCTGTTTTGGAAACAGTTGTTGTACAGACAATGGAAAAAAAGTTGAAACTGGTAGAGTTGTTTCTTCAGAAGCAGAAGAGATCGATTGGATTTCAAAAAGTATGGCTGGATTATTTTGGAAGTGCAAAATAGTAGGATTTTACACAAGTTCAGTACTACCACGTAGAATAATGGTACTAACTTTACAGCTCCCTTATTTCGGTATGACTCGTTGGATTCAAAGAACCATGATCCATCACAAAACCTGTCGAAATCAAACGCACACCGATGAGTCTTGAACTTCTTCATCAACCTTTCGATCTCATCCATCATAGGAACCTTTTGCTTTTTCTCCTGATCGTTGTCTTGGATTGCTGCTGCTGTTGGTTCTGCTGCTGTTGGTTCTGCTGTTGCGAGATAATGATATGTGCACAAGTAAGCCCTTGCCCGTGCACTGAATTTTCTGATCCTCGCTTTGGTCAGTTCTGTCTCGACGTTTGTGCACTCATCCACTAAGTCTTCGAAGTCTGATCTCTTCCTCTTTTTCTGAAGGGGTTTCCTTCTGTAGCTCCCCTTCGCAAAACCCCAGGAATACTCGATGCCCTCACCTGCCATCTCGGCGTGAAATTTTGGCGTGAACATCACCTGGACCTTTAATTCGTTGGCCATAACCTGCAGGTGAGTTAACTCGTTCTGAAAATCTGTGCACTGTCCAACAATACTTCTCAGTGACTTTTTATCATTCAATGTCCCGTCAGGATTCTTCTTCGGATTCGCCGAATAGAGGTGATGATTGTTGTGGTCTATCAATCCTCGTTCACGAGCCACCTGTAACAAACCTTTGGGTTCCCCTACCCACCCTGTAATTTTTTTGCTCGGATTTCGAAATTGCGATTCCATGATCTCCCGCTAGCTTCTGCATTTCCTTCACAGTGTAGCCTCTTCTGTCTTCTTTCGAAATTATACCTTCGCGTTGTAAGTCGGTCGTCAGTTCCTTTTTTGTTTTCGGTTTGTTGTTGACATATTCATCTAACAACTGGGTTGACCTTCGTTTACGCCGTTCCTGTACGCTCAGATTGAAAGGACCCTCTGTACTTTCTTCTGGTGGTTCTTCATTGGACCAGTTCATGCGCTGCGTCCACTAGATAGCGTTTGCAGAAAAGTTTCCTCGACGTGACGACGTCCTCCCTCTCGTGCCCATCAACGTAATAACTTTTCTTGTGGTTGGCATATTTCATACCTAGCTGCTTCATCCAGGAAAGTGTTGTCTGTGGAGAGAAGACGCTGATTCGGAAAAGCTTCAGAAAGGATTGGAGAGTGTGGCCACGGCTTGTTTGTTCCGATGCCCAGACGGCGTATATCTTGGGGAATACCTTGTTCAAAATGAATTGGTGGACGGTTTCGACATTGAGGTTGAGAAGGTTGACCCGGCAGAACTGTTTGATTTCAGTCGCGGCATCTGGGAACATTCGAAGAAATGGAGGCAGTGGATCTCTCCCGACTCGAGCCTCGAGGTTTGGGTGCAAAAAGGCTTCTCTTGTCCTGAACAGTCCGTGCCACCGAGATAGGTTGTCGCCCCGGGTAGTCAGAGTAACCCCTAGCAAATTAATTTCATGAACTGCAATTTCACAGCATTCGAGCCATGTTTTTCTATTTATTTCCAAGGTAGCAATCTGGTATGCCTTTAAAATGAACATTGACTTTTGACGAATGACTAATTTGTCATAGTTCGAACAAACATTATCTGGATCTCGTCCATGGACCAAATCCCGCCAGCCTTCAAATTGTTGTGCTCTCTGAAGTAGTTTGATGCGTCTCTCAACGGCTGAGAGACAATTCGAATCACACTGTCTTGGCCTGAAAAGCTTGTAGGCCTCTGGCGAATCCCAATAATTACCGCACACTGATTGCTGCCGTGGCATATCAACATGATCAGAATCTTGTTGACGTTCATGGCTATCACTTTCCGTGTTCTTGGTCATAGAAACATGGTCAGAATCTTGTTGACGTTCATGAATATCACTTTTCGTGTTCTGGGGGTTGACACAATAAGTAGCCTGACGTTGAACAGATGATCCTTTTTTTTCCTGCTCCAGCAGGTGTTCGACTGGTGGAATGTCGTTTGATTTCAGCGACCGAAATGAAATCAAACTCTTCACCCTTTCCACTTCTTCTTTCCACTGCTTATCAAATAACGGGTATTCGGCTTGCTCACCCGGCGGCAGTATGATATAATATGATTGTTTCGAATATTTTGCTCGGAAAAAACCAGACAAATTGCTTCCGTCGAAACGATCGATCAATTGATACTTCTGAATCTTCGAGAGGAGAATGTTCAACAATCGGGCATTCATCACCACGGAAGTATCAATGACAGCGGCAGCACGAATGGCGTCGATGATGGTATCCACTGTGATCCACTTGTTGCAAATCTTGGGACCAATTGTCGGGTGGTTGATGGTCAGTTCCAACGCGTGCCCCAGAATTTCCTTTGTGACCTTTGGTGCGTCATCTGTCAATGGCAAAACCATCGCACCAATCGGCCCCGCCAACATATATCCTTCCAAAGGATATTTGAAGCAGATTAGAAGAGTCGAGGCTTATTGATCAGAGTTGGCTATAGAGAAAACGTCTTCTCAATGATAGTAAGAAAATGTTTTTGTTGTCATCAATTTTTTCGTAGATGCACTACTGAATCGATCTGTCCGGCGGCGGGATATCAAAATATCCAAACGACGGTCTAAGTCCAGACACTACCAGGTGTACGTATTCCTACGGCAACAAGCTTCCAAAATAATCCAGCCATAGAGGCCAGGTGCAAAAAAATGTGAGCGGTGAATTTGATGGACCAGCGTCAGTTCCATGACACCGATTCTCTAAGTACAAAAGAATATAAAACTTTTTCGGGTATGAATATTACATTTGTTCTCTTTGAGTCTTTCGACTCACACACGTGTCGACAATTTTTTTGCGACTGAGCCGTTTACCGCGAAAATGTTTTTTCTCGTGGGGAACGAAGTGCGACCACAAAAACCGCCAATTTCAAACCCAAACTATGAAAAAATGTCGTCCCCTGTCTCGTTTCTGCGATTGTGAGAGTGGAACGTAAAATCAGCAGTTTTTTTAACCACACGCAACCGTCGGCTCGTGATGGTAGCGAAAGTGTAGCGAGACTTTAGAATAATAATAACTGTAAGTCAAAAGTTCAGTACCAGAGTCTGAACGGTAGTGGCGCACTCGAACGGTTGTTGAAAGTGAAATCGCCATTACTATACGAGTAGGAGCAAGAGAGGGCTCCGTGAGAGGAGGACTACTCACGGTTCTCGGATGGAGCAAGACATTTTTGCTACTCCGGAGCCCCGGAGTAGTTAGAAACAGTTTTTCGTGCCTTTGCCTTGTACGTATTCTTAACAGAACTCGCTTTTTTGGCGGCTGATTTCCACATAATAGAGTGTGTTAGCGAATGAGCATTTTGCTCGGAACCCGTCATCGTCGCTTGCAATCAACGACTGCGATTCGATTCGATGAATGAATTCAAAAATCATGTATTTGGATATGATGTTGATGTGAGTGGGAGTAATTTTGGTCCTTGGTTCAATCGTGAAACGCACAGATGAGAAATGCAAGATATGAAATTTTTTTTCAGCTATGCAAGTAGTAGAGGTAGTAGAAAAGGAATAGAGAACACGATTCTTTTGCTGCTCTTCGAGTATGTTTGGCGCAGCGCTCGGAATGCAAACCAAAGAATAGACCGACCCAGCCGAAACGAAAGCTCTAAGATGATGATAGAGTACAAATTTGATCGATTCATCTTTGAGACTTTCAATGAGTTGTCAGCGAATTTATGTGAAGAAGTGTAGTTCTAGTTGTAGTCAGTAATGGTGCGTTTGTTCCTCAGCAAGTCGAAGCGAACGAGCTTTCTTTCACTATCGATAGCAATAAGTCTATGTTTTTGATTGAAATTGTAGGTAGTAGGGCAAAAATAAGAGAAACCAGATCCCCAACAACGTCAGTCGGGACTTCTCGGATCCTTGCAATCATCATCAACATAGTCAGTGTGACTTAGATTTGCTAGCGGATCAGTGATTTGGCGGTCTTCGTCGTCAATTCTTTCCACAGGAAGACGATTGTAGAACATCAAATGTTGTCGCGATCTTTCATGTTTACGACTAGTACTAGATACAGCTCTCTTATTCGTCGATGTTGTCACTGCTGATACATCCATCGGTAGGTGATGTAACTGCATATCTTCCCAACAATGTTTAGTGTATGCCGTAGCTGACCTTTGTAATGAGTTTGAAATCGGAGAGATATCCTGTCGGCATCCTCTTTGTTTAAGTGGGTTCGAGACACTTCTGTTGAAAAAGCCCAGTAAATGATGGACCAATTCCCTGGATGCAGAGCAAGCTGCTAGGGTCGATAGGATGATGACACTTGACAGAAAAATCAGGCTTTGGAAGATTCTTGGTGGATCTGTTGAGCACGAGTCGGAGTCCATGGAGTATCGATGAAGCATCCAGCCAGCCGATATGTTCCGACCTACTGGGCACTCGGAAGTCTATAGATTTAACATCCAGCCATCCGATCTGTTCCTGCAGGGCAAGCAGAGACGGTCTCGACGATTTGATTGTTCACACATTCCGGATCGCCTGCTGGCTTTTCAGACGATTGAACAGACGAATCTCCTCAAGCGTACTACCAGCTAACTAACTGTAAATGCGATGGATTTTCTGGAATTGGATACGTCGTAATAAAGCATGAGAGATTGGAATCCTCTTTCCAAGAAGACGGAGGTCTACATAGCTAGCTACTACTGGAGGTTACCTACCGTATCTACCGGTAGTAGTATCTTTACGATGAACTACGGTATGATGTTGTGTCTATCGTCTACGACTCTACTACGACGTAGTATCTAACGACAAGATGTTGATGTACTCTCTCTAGTAGGTACTGGAATGTACGACGTACTAGTACCCTACATATGTAGGTACCGGTATGGTTTTACCGTAGCAACAGGACTGTATCGCTACCAGTGGTACCTACCGTACACAGTACCGTAAACAAGAGTACCGTACCGTTTCGTTACTCACGTTCTCACCGGATCCGATCTTCTATGGAATCGTGGAGACACTCGAATCACGAGTAATGGCTGGCGCGCAGTTCGGCGACGAAAAATGAGGCGGCGAGTGCACGTCATCCCCGACCGTAGCCTTCGCCACGAGAGAAAAGTACGAAAGATCATCGCCGCTACAACTTCTGTCGCCCGTTGATGAAAAGCAGCTTCGACTGTTTATTGTGCCGTGCCTGCCGCTGTTTTCGTCTCCCCTCTGTATACAGACAACACCAGCTAGTAAGGTCCATAAGCCACCATGTCCCACCTTGAGAACATTCCCGAGCGTCAGAGGATCGATCCTCTCGCGGTAGTCAAGGACTACGCTACTGTTCCCCGTTTGGAATACCGGTGAGTATCCATCATCGAAGTACTTGTCATGACCAGGAATACGGATACAGATACGTCTGCGGGCGAACCAGAAAAATCTATCTGGTATCCGGTTGTTGAGAGGCGAATCTCTAGTAGCCGTTGTGAAAATAACTGATGGATGATTTTCAGGGAAGAAAATTTATAACCTTCGATTCTCCCAATGTGAAAATGGACAATCCATTCGACAATGACGTTCGTCTGACGTTGTTGATGTTGTTACATGCGGACTAAGAACAAACGACTATAGGCCGTTTAGTGGAAAATCGAGTTTTGTCCATTTTTCTCACTCATCGCCTCCATTTCTATTATCTCTTCCTTTATAGAACCATCGCGGGTGTCAATGGTCCTTTGGTCATCTTGGACAATGTCAAGCTTCCCAAGTATGCCGAAATTGTAAACTTGACTTTGGGAGATGGAACTCATCGTTCGGGACAAGTTTTGGAAGTTGCGGGAAACCGTGCTGTTGTGCAAGTCTTTGAAGGAACATCGGGAATTGATAACAGAAAAACCAGATGCGAATTCACTGGCGATGTCTTGAAAATGGGTGTCTCTGAAGAGATGCTTGGTCGATCCTTCAATGGTTCCGGTAAAGTCATCGATCAAGCTCCTCCTGTTTTGGCAGAAGCTTACTTGGACATCAACGGTCAGCCCATCAACCCTTCGTCTCGTGATTACCCCAAGGCTATGATCCAAACCGGTATCTCTGCCATTGATGTGATGAACTCTATTGCTCGTGGACAAAAAATTCCAATTTTTTCGGCTGCCGGTCTTCCACACAACGAAGTCGCTGCTCAAATTGCTCGTCAAGCCTCGTTGGTCCAACAAAAGGATACCATGGATGGACATGAAGAGAACTTCGCCATCGTTTTCGGTGCGATGGGTGTTAACATGGAGACTGCCCGTTTCTTCCGTTCCGATTTCGAAGAAAGTGGTGCCATGCAACGTACTGCTTTGTTCCTCAACTTGGCAAACGATCCCACCATTGAACGTATCATCACCCCTCGTTTGGCTCTTACCACTGCCGAGTTCCTTGCCTATGAGCGCGATTTGCACGTGCTCGTCATCCTTACCGATATGTCTTCCTATGCCGATGCCCTTCGTGAGGTTTCTGCAGCCCGTGAGGAAGTTCCTGGACGTCGTGGTTACCCAGGTTACATGTACACCGATCTTTCCACCATTTACGAACGTGCTGGACGTGTGGTTGGTCGCAATGGTTCCATCACTCAGCTCCCAATTCTTACGATGCCTAACGATGATATTACGCATCCTATTCCTGATCTTACTGGGTACATTACCGAGGGACAGATCTATTTGGATCGTCAATTGCACACAAAGGGTGTCTTCCCACCTATCAATGTATTGCCCTCTTTGTCTCGTCTGATGAAGTCCGCTATTGGAGAGGGTATGACACGGGACGACCATGGTGCTGTTTCCAACCAGCTTTACGCGTCCTATGCTATGGGTAAGGATGTAATGGCCATGAAGGCTGTTGTCGGTGAAGAAGCCCTTTCTATGGAGGACCACTTGTACCTGTCCTTCTTGGAGCGATTCGAGGGTAAATTCGTCTCTCAAGGACCATACCAGGCCCGAACTATTTTCGAATCGTTGGATCTTGCCTGGAGCATCCTTCGTGCTTTCCCCAAGGAGTTGCTCAAGAAGATCCCCAAGAAGACCCTCGACAAGTACTATGCCCGCCGTCGCGAAGCGCAAGAGGACATGAACAAGGCTGACGCGTCATCTTAAGGAATGAATCTCTTCACATGTTGATACGACAATTTAAAAAAAAGAAAAAGCAGCAAAATATAAAGAGATTATTCATTATTTTAGTAGGTGACCGTAGTTTTAGACTTGACTACCCAAACACATTGCCTTTGAGGTATGACAACATCTTCGAAAAGTTCGTTGGGATGATGCTGGTGCAATCAAAACTCCAGGTGGGCCGGTGAATTGTGTGAGGGTTTTCCTCCAATCCGTGGAGACGCTTTCCACAACAAAGATGCGACCAAAATTGCCAAGAATGTCCATTTCCATAATGTTGGTCGTTTGTGAAACTCAAATGTCAGGTGGATCTTTTCCATATGAACATCATGTGGACTCGTCACAACAAAGTAAGCGTCGTCTTGCTTTATCTTGACTTTTTCCATGGATTCGTTCTTGTGGTCGGTTTGTGGTGTCGGCTTGACGATGGAGCATTCGATTACCACGTAACAAAGCAAGTCCAAACCATTGTACTTGCGAGCATCTTCCATCAAATCTAGTGCCGCCGTATTGTTTCCTAATAATCTCCAAAAGCAAGGAGATGTATTCCATAATTCCTTGGTCAAGTACTTGGCATTTCCGTTCTGTGTCGCAAAGAAATACGCAACGTTGTATTTATTGGATAAGTAGACTCCAGGTCCTAACATGGCGCCATTCTTTTGTAGAGTTGGGTGTTGTCTTAGGCCAAAATTGATAATAGACCAGGCACTTTCCAATGATGTGCCGTGAAAGGCTTTGACAGAGCCCCTCGCTTGGACTTGGTTTTGGAAACTTGGTAGGGCATCTCGATTCATTTGTAAAGAGACTTTGATCGATTTGGTGGTGGTGGTGCTGTTGCTTTTGTTGTTTGTGTCGTTGGATTGGATGTGTGGTTTATCGTCACAAGAGATTTGTACATATTCCGTCCATTGCAAACACGAAAGGAACTCCATCAAGGCCTCTTCATTGGACGTTGGCCGGATGTTTTTCTTTGGATTTTGTAGATGCTGTAGGATATTATCACGAACATACCGAAGAATCATGGATGGTGTTTGATGGTTGTTGACCGTGGTAGGAAATGGCGTACACAGTTTGGAACTCTTTCCACTGGCAGCCGCACATCTCATCAAGAACAGTGGCAAATCCCACGCCGTCTTTCTGTTTGCAGACAGACGTGATGCATGATGCTGGTACGAAACAGCTCGCAATTTGGGGGGGACGTTTAGCTTCTGAAGCTCTCCAAGAAGATTGGATATTGTGGAATAAAGACTTTTGCTTTCTCCCTCTTTCGAGCTAGATGTGGCGATTCTCTTACAAAGGGTTTGCAAATGTTGCTCAAAGGCACTATCAAGATATTTGTTGTA
This sequence comes from Nitzschia inconspicua, assembly GCA_019154785.2. NCBI lineage: Eukaryota > Bacillariophyta > Bacillariophyceae > Bacillariales > Bacillariaceae > Nitzschia > Nitzschia inconspicua. The sequence goes on from JAGRRH010000012.1 coordinate 983,013, forward strand.
CTTGTCGGGAATGTATCGAATTTGATGGGCTGAACTTGACTCTGTTGTTGTTGTTGTTGTTGTCACCTGAAACTGTAATCGAATCGCCCGGTAGAGATAGACGACGCTCAAACATTGGTCCTTATAGAGAACACTGGCGAATGTTTTATTGGACGATACCTTTGATTGGAATCCCAGCGCCCTCCCTGACCGATTGACGATCTTGGCACTCTTTCCATCGAAGGATGATAGGAGAAACGATGGTTTCGGTTGGAAATCGTCTAGTATCAATGCTACCTCGTCGTCCACTGACATTTCAAGACAGATACTGATGCCAATTAGGACAGTGAGAAATGGATACAGGTGGTGGGAGATATCAGTATACAGTGGAAGCAGTCAAGTCCGATCGAGAAACGATGGTGATTTCTGTCGAGGGTGATGATATCTTGACAATCTACGAGTATTGAACAAGTTGTTGGTGGTGTGTGGTGTCGTTCTCTGTTTCGATGCCATGTCTTCCTCGTGACTCGTGACCACGACTGGCAGAAAGGGGTAGTAGGATAATACGATGATGATCTATCATATCATGGTACGTAGTCATTCATTTTTTACGTCATCGTCGACTGTTTCGACCAAATCTCGCGATCTTGCCGCTTCAACTACTTCGTACCATGCTTCGTAGACTTCACGTAGAAAACGATCGATCACGTACTTGAAACGAATAATGGTCGCGACCCTTGTTGTTGCTGTTGCTTCATCTCTTGTTGCATGGAAGGAAACCTTTTTTATCTATCGGCCTTGCATCATCCGTTGTCGAATAGAGTTGTGACCTCTTTGGTACGAGAGATCCAAGCCTTACTCCCTGCTACAATACACGAGAAGGATACACACAGACGCTACATCACCATGTACACCAAGTCAGCAATCCTTGCCGTTTTGGCTTCATCGGCTTCTGCCTTTGCTCCTACGCAGTTCAGTGGTAAGTTTCCGAGAGATGTGTTACGAACTGATTTCTACCTGCTGTGAAAGTTTTGTGTTTTTTGACTTTTCCATCGATGCAACCTAATGATATTCCCGTTTCAACGTTTTCTTTTTGGTGTACTGGTAGGACGCCCATCCACTTTGATCCGGGAAGACGCCGCTGCCGAGGAAGCCCCAGCCGCCCCTGCAACTCCTGCATATGTTGCCAGCGCATCTCTTCCTTTCCTCGAGAAACCACCCAATCTCGAGGGATACGTCGGAGATTTCGGATTTGATCCCTTCCGATTCTCTGACTTTTTGCCCATGGACTTTCTTGCCGAGGCCGAAATCAAGCACGGACGCATTTGCCAGCTTGCCGTTGTCGGTTTCGCGGCGGTCGATCTTGGATTTAGAATCTATCCTACTCCAGAGGCCTACCAGGGCCTTACCTCCGTCACAGCACACGATGCCCTCGTTGAATATGGTGCCATGAGCCAATTGTTGCTTTGGATCAGTTTGGCGGAGATCATCAGTTCGGTGGCTGTCATTCAAATGTTGCAAGGATCGGGACGCAAGCCTGGTGACTTCGGACTTGACCCAGTTGGTTTCATCAAGGGAAAATCCGAGGCAGAAGTCAATGATATGAAGCTGAAGGAACTTACCCACGGCCGTTTGGCCATGCTTGCCTTTTCTGGTATGGTGACACAAGCTGTTTTGACTCAAGGTCCTTTCCCATACGTCTAAAAAACGAATTAATAGAATATGGTGCCCGATGATGTACAATAATGGACCAGTACACAAGGATGAAACGGACTGGCGGTGGGGTTGCTGCAATGCTCGTAGCTTTCTTGCCCATCCATCGTGTTTCTCTGTCTCTTTCTATCTCTTGCATGTCATACAAATTATTGTAGAGAAACTTGCAAGACAACGGACCTTTGTAGCTACTCTAGCAGCAGTACGATAGTTTCGTTACCGTAGTTTGTGGCAAAATTCTGTAGCATACCTTCGGCACTTTCTGGGACCGTTCAGGCTAGGTTGGTTGGGATGTTCGTAAATGTTGGCTAGATCTAATAAAACTAGTATATACTGAATGGACATTCTTCGATTGATGGTACAATACGCTAGTTTGCCCGTGTATTTCTTTTAAGGGCTACCAATGTATGGGAAACCAACGTCGTAAAGAACGGATTGGGTGACGGCTCCTCCGAATGCCATCATTGCAAGACGTCCGTTCATGATTTCTTGGTACTTCAATTTCTTGATGTCTTCGGCTGATTTTCCTTCCATGAATTTAGTTCCGAATCCAAAGTACCCGGGTTCTCGGCCCGAACCCTGCAACATCTCACTAACGGCGAGCCACGAGACGATTTCGAATCCACCGATCCATACCAAAGCATTTCCCATGACACCCTTCTCCACAAGCGCATCATGAGCAGTAGCAGATGTCAATCCAGCCCCGTATGGGTGAAGAATGATTCCAAGGTCGGTGGTGATGTATCCTACAATAGCCAACATGCAGATTCTTCCGTGCCTGCGAAATATTGGTGCAACAACAAGAGGAAAGATTTGTTTTAAAAAATGTCAGCGACAAAATCGGATGGTTCAAGTCGTAATTCCCTCTAACAATTCCGATGCTAATGCTGGATTCCTGATCCTATTGTAATATCCAGACTCACTTGATCTCGGATTCACGGAGGTAATCCATAGGGAAATAGTCGGAAATTCGGAGAGGATCGAAACCAATGTCATCGCCAATGTATCCCTTCAAGTTTTCAGGGTATGGCAAGAATGGAACTGCTGGGCTCTTTTCGGCATTCAAGGCGGTTGTGGCCTTGAAGGCTTCATTTTGAGAGAAAGAGGGAGGGAGGGGTGAGCAGAGGCGAATGAATGATTGATCATAATAGAGGGACAAAAATTGACAAAACTGATCTAGAGGTCCACAGGTCCGCTACGTTGTCTGTACGAGATAACCGTCTGACTTACCAGACTGAGCCGGAGCAAAAGCAGCGGCAGAGCCGAGGACGGAAGCGAGGATAGCAGCAGTCTTCATCATGGTCACAGAGCTGAATATTACTGTCTTTTTCAGTAGCAAGGAACAGGATACGGGGCGTGATGAAACCAATATCGAACCCTACTACGGAGTACCCGAAACATACCAGCTTCTACTGCACCACAGGGTGTGTTTCGGTCCGACGTCACGACATTGTTTTGTTGAAGCCGAAGGATCGCGAGCTTTTGAAGACTGATCTAACGTTTTCAATCAGACGTGGAAAATACCGTCTGTACGTCGCGTTTCGTCATTCCTACTATCATACCCTCCACCCACCACTACGGGTACCATTGTACATCAATCCATCATGATACTTATTCCTGTGCAGTCTTCGACTTCGACGCTACCACTTCGGTTGTCGTAATCCGAGTGAAGCATACTGAAACTCTGAAAAACAATCATTTTCATATCATGTTCGCAAGTCGAAACGTCTTTTCCGGCACTCCAATTCATCATTCTAACGGCTGGTTGGGTAGGACCTTGTTTCGAAACGGATGAAACGACGCAAGCAACATCCATCATCGATCAAATTCCTTCTGTTTGTGTCAGAGAAAACCCAATCGACTCTTCGGCTGCTTGACTTGACTTGGTCTCATCTTTACCATCATTTGTGAAGATTGAATACGACAGAGATTTTTAGCAGTGAAAATGAGGATTTGCATTGTTGGTGGTGGCTTGGCTGGTCTCGCTTCGGCAGTCTCCCTTTCCAAGGCACTTGAAGAAGACAGTGATGTGGAAATATCCGTGGTAGAACAACGAGACTTTTCCTCCCGGGGTGCCACCTTTGGTCTAGCGTTGAATGGCCAAATGGCACTTCAAGAGATTTGTCCATCCTTACTGGAAGAGCTCAAAAATATCGGTGTTTTGCTGCCAGCAGGAGGGTACATGCTGCCGTGGTTTCGTGTCCGAGATGGACTGTTGGAATGCGCCCAACGCTGCCAAAATGTCACCATCTTGACGAATACGGCTGTCGTTTCTGTCATAGACCAATGCGATGATGCTATCCTTGTGACGCTAGAAGAAAGGTCGGACGATGAAACAATCAACACCACCACTGTGAAGATGGATCTGCTCATCGGCGCCGATGGCGTTCATTCCTCCGTTCGGAGCCTGATCGGAGCACCACCGGCCATATCTTCCTACACCAAATGTTGGAGAGGGGCTTTGAACGACCTACCTCCAGATTTATCTCATGTACTGGATATTCCAGTAGCCAAGATGATCAAGACGGAGTCTGGTTGGTTCAGCATATTCAACTTTAACACTAGCTTGACGGGATTTGTGTCGTGGGTGGCAACATCCAAAAACCTGGATGCTACCACACCTTTAGAGGCACTGGAAGGAATTGAGGACTCGAATGATCTGGCATTGGCCCGTGGACTTCTCGAGGCTAGTACTCAACAAGAATTGGAATTTTCAACCATCCTTTCGACGATACCACTGGAAACGGAAACTGGGTGGGGAGGCAAGGGACGGATCACCGTGATTGGTGATGCCGCTCATGCGTTGAGACCAGCTTCTGGACTGGGCGGAAGCCTCGCATTAGAAGATGCAGTATTGCTAACCAGGGCCGTTACCAAGCACAAGGTCTCTGGCGAAAGCATGCATGCAACATTGCGAGAGTTTGAATCTTTGCGATTTGTGAGATGCAAAACGATCGTTGACGACCAAACTCGAATTGCAGAAGCTGGATATGGAAAGGCAGCCAAAGTCTTTGAATGGACACCAGAATACGAAAAGTGGTTATTTACAGGACCCGATGCTGATCCCAACCCACCTGTAAACATGTATGTTGGTGGTGGTGGTGAGGAGGAGGAGGAGGATGTGGTGGAAGGCGAGGCCCCGGCACCAAAGAACCGGTCGAAAGGGAAACCAATCGCCGGGTCGTCTCTTATTACCCTCCTCTCTGTCATAGTTCATCAAATGATAGCACTGGTGCAAGGACAGGAGCAACAGAATCCCATGACCATGAATGGCGGGTCACTGTTGGCGATGACAGGAAAGAATTGTGTCGCACTGGCGGTAGACAAACGGTTTGGTTCGGGCCCACAAATGGTGACCATTGCACCACGGCATGTGTGGTCGCCACACTCCAACTTGATGTTGGGTTTTGTGGGCTTGGAGGGAGATGTTCAAAGTCTTTCTGACGATTTGAAACTGGAAGTTGCTAGGAAACGGAATCGAGCGCTGGGTTTTGGGACCGACAGTGCGGAACGAAGGATATCTCCCCCTGCATTGGCTTGCATCACTAGCCACATATTATACCAACAGCGAGGATACTTTGTGGAACCTATTGTAGTAGGATTGATGGAGAAGACTCAGAAACCATTCCTTTGTGCCATGGACATGATCGGGGCTCAATCCTTCTCCAAGTCGTTTGTCTGTTCCGGTGCGGCTTCCATGTCGTTGTATGGGACATCCGAGGCGCTTTGGAAACCTAACCTAGAGCCGGAAGAGCTCGCTGAAGTATGCGGGAAAGCATTCCAAAGTGCCTTGGAGCGGGATTGCCTGAGTGGATATGGAATCTTGGTCTATCTCATCACCAAGGATGGTATCACAGAATATGATCTTGCGAGTCGAAACGATTAAGTGATAAGGAACAACAACAATTTCTACTACAATAAAGCAATAATATTATTATTATCTTGTTTCCAAGGTATTTTCGACCAGATATTCTCAGCATTTTATTTTCGGAAACTGCCATCACTATCTCCTCCTGTCTTGGTCCTTTTGCCAGGGATCTCTGGACTACACAAAAATTGTCACTGTCAGTTTGAGAGTAAGATACGCCAGGCCCAAGGGGGGGGGGGGGATAGACCCTACTACTTTACGACAGTTCATTTACAGTTAAAATGAAACGCCTGTTGCACTTTTGACTGTGAAAGGTGCTTGTGCTACGTACTTACAGTTATGATACTGATAGTACCAGGTACGCACTATGGGACTGGTACCGTAGACTGACTGTGAGTACTACCACCGGTGTACCTGTATGATACCGTATCGTGATACGATTTTTAACTACCGGTACGGAGGCTACCGTAGTGTACTGTTGACTGTGAGTTGCGTGATTGCGTGTTGTGTTTGACATTTACTGTTACGACAGGAGTCAGGAGTCTACCGTATCAAATTAACGTAACTGTAAGGTATTTTGTATTTTGCCTGATACAACACACTCCAATCACTCTCGACTCTTGAGTCTCGAGTCTCGAGTATTACCGGTAGTCTCTCTGGTCGTAGTACCACCTTGCTTCCAATCGTTTTAGCATCCGTACACAATAATACTTGTTGCCTTCGCTGCCGTCCCGGATAATTCTTCGAGACAGGTTTTAGGTTGTTTTTTCTGAGTTGTTTTTGCGACAGCAGTAGTGTAAAACAAAACCAATCGTTATATTTGGCAACTTCTAATTTCTTTGAACGGCACATTATTTGTTTTTGTTTTGAACGTCAATCATCATAATTGGGATTATTCCATCATCAAAAGTTTCCTTTGTAATATTCGGAGAACTCCAGACATTGAGAATACATCATCATACCGATTGAGCATTAAAATTTCATTTGAAGATGAGTGCCCCGGGAGGAAAATCGTTGGAGCAACTGCAAAAGCGTATGGGTCACAATCCAACGGGAGATCAGCAGCCACCACCGCCACAACAACAACAACAACAACAGCAGCAGCAGTCTCAGTCGAATGCCAGCCAACCACCAGCGCAACAGATCAATCCGTCTCCTCGACCAGGAAAGACATCGGCAGCGTTGATGGCGTCACATCATGGAGCGTCGCAACATCAGCAGCAGCAGGCTCCTCAGCCTCCTCCTGCTGCTGCTGCTGCTGCTCCAAGTCAACCACCAGGTGGAGCTACAGCACCACCCGCGGTTGTTCCACTGCCAGCTGTTAGACCCAAGGGAAAGGATTTCAGTGCCATGGCAAATCGAATGCCTCCTCCCGCTCCGGCACCCATTGCTCCGGCGCCGGCGGTCCCTGTTGTGCCGGCAGCCTCCAAGCCTAAAAAGGGCAAGGATTTTTCCGCCATGGCCAATCGCATGGCGCCGCCTGTTCAACAACAGCAGCAGCAACAACAACAGCTTCCAACGAGTAACCAAGGTTCTCCCAGAGATGTCAGTGCAGAGGATATGGCCCGACGACGAGCTATGCAAGATGCGGCTCGTCAGGCGGCCGGTCTACCACCTTTAGATGCGTCTACTGCAAATTCTTCTGTCAACATGTCAGCGTCGACTATTGCACCGACCATGGGACCCCCGGTACCGCAACAGCAACAACAACAGCCACCAGGCGGATACCCACAGCAGCAGCAACAACTACTACAACAGCGACAGTACCCACAGGCTCCGCAACAGGGATACACACAACAAATCTATCAGCAGCAGCCTCAGCAACAGCAACAACAAGCGCAATATCAACCGCAGCAGCCTCAACAACAACAACAACAACAACAACGTCAGTACGCTCAACCAGCTCCTCAGCAGCCACCGCAACAGTACGCTCAACCACCGCCAGCACAACTGGCTCCACAGCAAAGTAAACCAGATGCTGCTGTTGTTAAGCAGCAACCTCCTGCAAAACCGGTTGCTCCACCTCGTAAGATCGCTCGTACTCCGTCCACTAGCCGCCGTCCATCCAAGCCTACCAAGGCCATGCAGCAGCAGCAACAACAACAACAACAAAGTCCTGCTGCCACAGCAGCAACAACAACAACAACATCGAGTGGCCCCGTCTCGTCTGCACCTCCCACATCGTCAGAGGGACGCCTTTCTTTAACAGCAATCGACAAGGGCCCGGGTCCACATATGACTCCGTTGGTGGGAGAACGGATCGCCGATTTGGTCAAGTCCATTGATCCCAACTACACCATCGATCCGGAAGCAGAAGAACAGGTGTTACAGCTTGCCGATGACTTTTTGGAAAAGGTGACGCGACAGGCCACTCGTCTGGCACAGCACCGTGGATCCAAGATTGTGGACGTGCAAGATTTGCAAATCGTGTTGGCCAAGAATTTTGGCATTGTGGTGCCGGGATTGGGTCTTCCCAACATTCGTCCGATCAAGTCGGTGACAGCGACCTTGTCGAGTACGACCATCACCAAACGAAAGGCGTCGGCAGTGGAGGGATCAACTACAGCTGCAGCAGCAGCTGCTGCAAAGAAGAAAAGTAACACCGCCACGTTTGCTGCGTCGTCGTCTGCCGCTGCGGCGGCAGCAAAGAATTCGTAGCTGTCGAGGTTTGGGACAGGTCCGGGGGCTATTTTTTTTTAACGTTCCACTACCGTCTCGTGTGGATGAGGACACCGTTCTGAATTCCAATAATAATAATAATAATATAATAATAATAATAATATGCATTATCATCATCATTGATCCATCCATCGTCTCCACACAAACCTCCTGTTCAATATACTTGGTTAGTACATGGCTGGTTGCAACCTACCGGTAGTAGTACTACGGTAGTCGTGAGATGTAGTCTAAAGTATTGCCTTGCGCGCGCCGAACCACACCATTCGTTCTTCTGAAGAAAGGCAGCAGTAGACTACGGTAACCGGTAGCTGGTACAACATTATTGTAGTATGTGCAGTATAAGCACATCATCGTCATCAAAGAATTATTACGACCACTAAAATCGCATTGCACTCTACCGCTCCCATTCAAAACGATGAGTCGTCGTCAACCACCAGCGGCCCGGTCATTCGTGGTGGAGGAACAGGACAGTAAGATGCCGCCACCGTCAAGAACTAACAAAGGAAACGGCAACAACAACAATGACGAGATTAGTGATGAAGCCATGTTGGCATCAACTTTGGGGACACGTATCGAAAATATGGACGAGTATGAATCGAATGTTCTTCGGGATGCCGAGTTGATGTCAACACCACGCTTAATGATGCCACTTCATGCATTGTCGGCTACAAGTAGTGGTACTTCTTCTGATTCAGCAACAGCATCCCTCCTTCATTTGGGATTTCCTTCCCTCCATACTTTGACGCCATCTCGTAACGTACATACCGACTTGCCACACGTCCAGACTGTATTACAGCAATTGCGGAACCGCAACACTACCACCAAAACAGAGAAAGATTATTTGAAGGAACAAATGCTCCTTTCTTTGTTGCACGTTGTCACGGGTGATCCAGACTTGGCCGTACGACCACAACAAGAAGCACGACAGGAACAAGAACGAAAAAAAGGGTATCGAAACAATGGACATACCAAACAACAGCTGTCCACTGCACTGAAAACGACAACGACAAAGAATGGACATATATCTGTAGATCTCAATAGCAGCAATAGGACCACAGATGTTGATGGTGACATGGATGATCCCAGTCAGAGGCTTGAACAAATCAAACAAGGAACAAAGGTGGTACGATTTGCCACCAACGTGTCGGCAGCACAAGTGTTGTCACCATCCGCGGCATTCTTACGATCCAAGCGTCGAAAATCCATGCAAGAACGACGAGGGGTAGCAAAAAGGGACAGCAACGACAACAAGAATGACCCAACCAAAAGTCAGTCCAACCAACCAAATAGGGACATAGATCCGGACAAGTTGACACTGGAAGAATTGGAGGCCTTGCAACAACGCAAAGAAAGATTGAAGAAGCTAAGAGAAGAACGGGAGCAGCGACGAAAACAACAACAACAAAAGCAACAGCGAAAGAAACTCAAACCAAAAAAGCGACGTTTGATAGCGAAACAGAAAGAGGACACCTCGGATGAAGAGGAATTTGAGTTCACTGGCGACGACAATATCAACCAGAAACAAGGCACTGTGCTAAAGAAGAATAGGAAAAGAAATGATGACGGCAACGAGACGACAGCAACAACGACGGCGACGACTATCATTGAATCTCAAGCAGACGACAACGAAAATCAAAACCAAAGAAACCTTGTCGTCTGTCCCTTGTGTCAACAAGCCGTGTCCGTTCCTTCTATAGACAATCAAGTACAGGTAGATTCCATCCTGGCGCAACACATGAGCTCGTGCCAATCGACAGGCAGACCATCGCGACGTCGTGGAAGGAAGCATCCTCCAACGACTTGTTCAACCAACAACAAATACAACAACGAAAGAAACATGCAAAAAGTCCAGTACAAAGAAGCCTCGGAAAGCGATAACAACGATGATGGTGACGACAATGCACAGGCAATGGAAGAAGAGTATACCGCAAGTGACGACATGATCGATGAGAACGACGACGACGATGTACTGGAGGCTGATGAAGATTGTGAGGTCGACTCAGTGGCAGGGACCAAGCGGAAAAGGTCGACGAACGTTGGACTATTGTCTCATACTAGAGAAACAGTTGATGATTGGGATGAAAACGACTACGAGGATCGTGTCGCAGGATGGATCGAACACGGTTTGGAAGACATGAAGAGCATGAAGGAACGTGATACCCAAGAAACCCCACCAGGCGAACAAGTCTACGAAGGAGGTCTGGTGATACCAGCATGGATCAATGACCGACTCTTTCCTTATCAAAGAACCGGCCTACAGTGGATGTGGGAGCTGCATTGTCAACAAAATGGGGGCATCCTGGGAGATGAAATGGGTTTGGTAAGGATTTTCCATGCTGTTTTTTTTTATTATCATGACCATTATTTCTTTCCATGTGCACGATAGTCAGAAAGACTACGATTATTCGTCAAACTTCATCTCGTTTGGATTCTGATCACGTTTTCTCGTTGCACAACATTCTCAGGGGAAAACAATTCAGGTGGTGTCTTTTCTTGGAGCCATGGCGGCTAGTCGCAAGCTCAAATCGATCTTGATCATCAGTCCAGCTACCATGTTACAACATTGGCTGCAAGAGCTGGCCAAATGGGCACCAGGTATCAGGCGCATCCTTATTCATCAATCTGGCGATTCCCAAGCCGGACCTTTTCAGTCTCAAGGCCGAAGTACGATCACAACCAAAAAGTTGGCGGATATGGACAATTGGCTCAAGACGGCTCGACGAAATCGTCTTTTCGAGATCATTGACGAGGAGGACCTGGAAACCAGGGACCCTGCTTCCTTCTGCGGAACGGGATATGCATTTGTAACCACATTCGAAAACGTCCGAAGAAACGAAGAGATATGGACAAATCACAAATGGAATTACGTTGTAATGGACGAGGCACAGAAAATTCGCAACCCCGGCGCTGACATAACCCTGGTGTGCAAGGTATGCATTGCATCCTTTGTGAGAGTTCTTTTCTTCTGGCATTTGGAGTAGAACCTCTTCAGATCCCTCACCTCCTCTTTAATTTTTGAATTTCTCAGAGACTCAAAACACCGCATCGTCTTGCGCTTAGTGGAACACCCATTCAAAATGATCTGCGAGAGCTTTGGTCGATCTTTGATTTTGTTTTCCCTGGTCGTTTGGGAACTCTCCCTGTCTTTGAGGTGGAGTTTGCGGACCCGATCAAGCGGGGCGGGTATGCCAACGCCACGCCTATGCAAGTGCAACTAGCGTACCGATGTGCGCTCCTTCTCAAAGATCTCATTAACCCATATCTGCTTCGCAGACTTAAAAAAGACATCAAGGAAGTCAAAAGAATGCCTGGCAAGAAAGAGCATGTTCTATTTTGTCGATTGAGCGACCAGCAGCGTGAAATGTACGAAGCTTTCTTACGTTCTGATTACGTCCGGAACGTGGTTCGAGGTTCCGCACAGCTTTTAGGCGCTATTACTATGCTCCAGAAGATCTGCAACCACCCTGATCTAGTTTGCCCTCCTGACAAGACTTCGGTGGAGCGGTTTATTCAGAATGGGTACTTCAACGAAAATGAGATGTTGCGCGACCTCGATGAGGAAGATTACGCTAGCGAAGGGGACCTACTCGACGTGGAGGCTGATGACAATGGACTGAATTCGTTTGTCAAAAGATCAGGGAAGCTGGACGTTTTGTCCAAAATTTTACCTCTTTGGAAGAAACAAGGCCACAGAGTCTTACTATTCTGTCAATGGATCAAGATGCTTGATCTCATCATGCGTTTTGTGGAACATCAAGGCTGGAAGTATGGCCGACTGGATGGCAAAACCAATATAGCCTCCAGGCAGCGTCTTGTGAACAGGTTCAATGAAGATGACTCCTACTTCATCATGTTATGCACTACAAAAACTGGTGGCGTAGGCCTAAACCTCACCGGTGCAAATCGCATTATTTTATACGAGTGAGTACTCCGTCTGGGAGTTTTGATAGCCCCTCTCTTCGGCGTCGCACAGGTTGATTCTTACTCGCTTGTTTATACCTCTATAGCCCAAACTGGAATCCCTCCGTGGATGCACAAGCAAGAGAGCGATCGTGGCGGTTTGGACAAGAAAGAGAGGTAACAGTCTACAGACTCGTGGTGGCGGGAAGCGTAGAAGAAAAGATATACCAAAGGCAGATCTTCAAACAAGCGATTTCCAACTCTGTCCTAACTGACCAAAGGCAAGGTCGGTTTTTCTCGCAAAAGGATCTCAAGGATTTGTTTACTCTCAAGGCAGACAAGGGCAGCATCATGGAAGGAGCAGGAGGTATGACAGAAACGACACAAATGACGCGTGGTCTTGGATACGTAGACCCCGATGACAATGAACAAGCCGAAAATCAAAAGGATGATGGAGAAATCATGAAGAGAGTGTTACAGAGCCAGGGAATAGCTGGGGTATTCAATCACGACATTGTTGAAGGGAATGGCGTCACAAAGAAGGCTTCCGTACAAGAGATGGAAGACAAGGCTAAGAGTATCGCACGTGAAGCATTGCGTAATCTGTCGCGAAGCGTTGTCCCTGGTCAAGACACTTTCAATCCAGAGACTCGTTTTGCCGGCCTGTCTTCCGGTAGTAGTGGAATTCTCTCCTCCATTGCTGATCGAAACAGTGAAATGAATGGGACATCTTTGAGCAAGAATGGAGAAACAGTACGTTACACCAAGCTTTTAAAGGATCTCTGTAACTACATCCGATTGAATACCCCCACAACAGATGATATTCTCGAAGAATTTTCTTCTCAAGTCTCATCTTTTGACGCTGCCGTGTTTCGGAGGTTGTTAAAATCTGTTGCAAGTCTCCAAAATGGTCGCTGGAGGCTGAAGTAATTTTGACGTTCCCGTTACCGAATTGTTGATGGATCCATCAAGAGCTGAATCAAGCTTCGTCCACTACAACCCGCCAGACCTTTTTCGACGTTGGGATAACGATTCGTCGTACTGTAGTACACGGGGAATTCCAGGGCGAAGAAATTCATTCGATGCATCAGTGATTGGTCACTGTGGAATTCAATGATGTTACCGAATTTGTGACCACCGTAGCGAAAGGATCCTAGGCCCAAGTCTACTTCGAGTTATTCTTTCTTTCGTTTCACCATGGGGTCTTATTTTACTAACTAATGATACGAAGTATCATACGTATTCATAGTAATAAAATAGGAAATGAGACTGGATACACTTGTTGTTGGTCTAGGGCTGACGGACAGACGGTTTTCATCGCGCGACCAACCTTCGCTCGAGCAAGTCCCCTTTGCGGCTCATCTCACAAAACTTTTCGTCTTGAGATCATCAGCGAAATACGACGTAATCTTTTCCACCTCCGAAGAACGGTAGTCGGTCGAATGTTGAGTTGTGCAACTTATCATCACATACATCCTGTAGGCTTTCCAAGCAATACCATTAGTCCAGAATACTGTTCAAAAAATGCTCGCTTCTAGAGTCATTGCCACCGCTTCGCTGAAACGTTGCTCGCAACGAATGGCAGCGAAGACAGTCAATTTCCAGAGGTACATATGAGGCGAATTCTTCAATACCAGTATGGTAGTGTGAACAGTATCGTCTTGACTTTGAATCATGTTTTCTCATGCAATTGTTTTTGTTTCCGCAGCCGAAACTTCTCACCATCCGCAGCAGTCCTAAAAGATCTCCCCTACCACATAGTTGTTGGTATGCCAGCATTATCTCCAACCATGGAAACCGGCATTCTGGCAGAATGGTATCTTTCGGAGGGAGCAGAATTCTCGGCTGGACAAGCCGTTGCCAAAATTGAAACCGACAAAGCCTCCATTGACTTTGAGGCACAAGATGATGGATTTGTGGCCAAGATTCTGATGGAAGCTGGAAGTGGCGAAGACATAGCCGTGGGAACTCCCATTATGGTGACTGTGGAGGAAGCGGACGATGTTGCGGCTTTTGCAGATTTTGTTTTGGAGGAAGCGGCATCTTCAGCCCCTGCCCCTAAATCCGCGCCCACACCAGAACCGACTCCCGCAAAAGTAGAAGCAGCGGCTCCGCCTCCTCCACCAGCAGCCCCGCAAGCAGCGGCGCCAGCATCTCCTCCACCTGTAGCGGCTCAAGTAACTGTACCACCACCTGCCATGGAAGATTTGGTTGTCGCCATCGCTCCTGTCATGTCAACAGGGTGGGGAGACTTTGCTAAGCTCAACTCTCCTATTTTGAAAACGCTGTCCAAGCAACAATCAGATTATGTTCAAAAATATGGCACCACTGGACAGGTGCCACTATAGGTTAAATAATGATCTTTGATAGATTTTTCCTTGTGTACGTGTCAGTTTGGTGGTCTTGTTGTTTTTCCTGGGCTTGCTGGGTGATGAATTCTTGTTACGTTCGTAATCGTAATACCACTGTCGTAGACTGTAGCCAGCTCGAAACAGGAAAGTGAACAGTCAAGATAGAGAAGTTTCCTGTTTAGCTAGTTCCTACCTACCGTAGTCTACGTCGTGCATACCGGTACGGTAGTCCGCTCGCTTGTCGTTTTTCAGACGTGGATGATTACGGCTGTCCGTCATCCATCGGTCCCACCCATCAGCCATTCACCATGACTGTGATCAAAAAGGCGAGATTAAAAACATGTAAGCTGACTGACTGCGACGAAAAATCCATCCATCAACAAGCAAGCCATGATACAGCAAAAAGACTGGGTCAGATCAACAACTCCCAGAAGTCCTCATTGTTTTGCGACATCTTTCCTTTCGGTGCATTGAAACAGTCTTTTCCGTACTTCACACACCAGCGCATCTGGCGACTTGAGTTGTGTTCCGACAAATCGTGGAACAAGCGCTGAAAGAAGCAAACTTTGTCAACATTTCTTCGGTCGAATCTTCCAGAGATCCATCCTTGTTTGAGACTGTCAGTTTCTAAAATCTGCCACAGCCATGGTTCCCAAGGCAGATGATTCAAAGCCTACTGGCAAACGTCTCAACAGCCGTAAAAGCACCAAACCAAAACGTGATGATTTAGCCGAGACGTGCCCGTCATTTCGTCGAGGCTACTTGCCAAACAATGCAGACGTTGAAAAGCTCCGTTATTTGACTCGACCACACGTGGAATCCTTTAATTACTTTCTAGAAACGGGCCTATCCAAGGGAATAAAAAATTTGGAACATGCAGAGCTCGATCTCATTGATCCGAAAATCATCCGAGATGAACAACAGCGCAAGAACATTGACTGGGACGAAGTTACTACCATTCGATACTGGGTGGAAGACATCAAAATTCTCAAACCGACACAAACAGATCGTGGACGAACCAACCAACGTCTATTGCCTCATGAAAGTAGGGAACGATCGTTGACATATGCGGGAGAAATCATTGGAAAATTCTGTTATCAAGTCGTTCAGAGAAGAAATGGTGTTGCTATGAAGGGAACACCCAATCGACTCTCCAAAACATTTGGAAAATTGCCAGTCATGGTGGGAAGCAAGGCGTGTCACTTGCAAGATATGACGTCCAAACAACTTGTGGACGTCAATGAAGAGGTAAGTACGTCTATATTTGGACAATAAATCACCCAAACAGCACTTGGCGATACTGTATCCACTAACCGTTTCAACCGTTAACAATCGCAGGATAATGAGGCTGGAGGGTACTTTATCATCAACGGCAATGAACGATGCGTCCGTATGTTACAAATCCCTCGTAGGGATCACCCACTCGCCATCCAACGAGCAAGTTACAAAAAACGAGGGCCAACCTACACCGACTTGGGTGTGGCCATTCGGTGTGCCCGTCACAACGGGGATCAGTCTAGTATCACCAATACCTTGCACTATTTGACGACTGGTGGAGCTGTCATGAAATTTATGGTTCGAAAACAGGAATTCTTGATTCCTGCCATTTTGGTTATTCGAGCATTGAGTGGAGCACAATCCTCGAAAGCGGCGGATGCAGCGGCAGGTTCCGGTATTGGAATCACGGATCATGAATTATACAACAGGATTGTTCAACGAGATGAACACAATACATTCTTGAAGGCAAGAGCGCAGCTGTTGCTTCAAGATGCTAGTGTACGCTTTCCAAAGCTAAACACACCCGACGAGTGCCTTGGCTACATTGGATCGAGATTTCGTCGTCTATGTCAAAAGGCAGAAAGCACCTCCGACATTGAAGTAGGTCATCACATGATTCGTGAATATATCTTGATCCATGTTCCAAACTATAGAGACAAACTGGAAAGTTTGATCTTGTGCTTGAGAAAGTTGTACGCACTTGCTGCCGGTGATTGTGGTGTCGACAACGCTGATTCCCTACAGAATCAAGAGCTTCTTATGCCTGGTCACTTGCTGTCAGCCATGGTCAAGGAGAAGTTCCTTGAAATGATGCAAAGTATGCGGGCGGCCATGATTTTGGAAATGCGAAAAGAATTCGGTAGATTTGCAAGCAAAATCAACGACGTTGCGTTCTGGACCAAATTTGTTGATAGGTATTCCGGAACTTCTTCCGGCGGAATTGGCAAACGGGTTGCCACCTTCTTGTCAACTGGAAATATCACTTCTGTTTCCGGTCTTGATCTCATGCAAGCATCTGGATATACCATCGTTGCCGAACGACTGAATTTCTTGAGATTTTGTTCTCATTTTCGTTCTGTGCATCGAGGGTCCTTCTTTATGGAGATGAAGACAACCCAAGTTCGAAAGCTTCTCCCTGACCAGTGGGGTTTTCTTTGTCCAGTCCACACCCCCGATGGAGGGCCTTGTGGTCTGCTAAGTCATCTTTCGTTGAAATGTCTTCCGCGCACCCATCCTGAACCTACATTTGGGAAGGGGATGATCAATCTGGATGAACTTCTATTGACCATGGGAGTCATCTCTACTGGTGCTGGAGGGCGACAAGGCGAAGGACGAGCGTACTCTTCTTATGCACACTTTCCTGTATGCGTAGATGGGAGGGTCGTGGGCTCAGCTGATCCTCTCACGTGCAAGGCGATTGCGGCTCATCTTAGGGCACTCAAAGTTGAAACTACACCCAAAATCCCACCCACTTTGGAAATTGCTCTCATCCCTGCCAGCTCAGCTGGATCACCATTTCCTGGACTTTATCTTTTCACGGGGGCGGCGAGGATGGTGCGACCTGTGCTTCATCGAGCTAGTGGCAAGACAGAGTACATCGGACCATTGGAGCAGGCCTTTATGGACATTGCTTGTCTCGACGAAGACGTACGGGAGGGTATAACTACCCACCAGGAACTTGATCCAACCAATATACTCAGTCTCATTGCGAACCTAACACCTTTTTCCGATCAAAACCAATCCCCGCGAAACATGTATCAGTGCCAAATGGGGAAGCAAACGATGGGGACACCGGCACATTCACTTCCTTACCGTGTTGACAACAAGCTCTACCGCCTCCAAAATCCACAAGCGCCTGTTGTACAAACCACCACCCATGGAAATTATAAAATGGATGAGTATCCCAATGGAACGAATGCGATCGTTGCTGTGTTGAGTTACACTGGATTCGACATGGAGGATGCTATGATTTTGAACAAATGCTCTTATGAACGTGGATTTGGCCATGCTAGTGTTTACAAAACCATTGAGGTGGATTTACAGGAAGAGGCGAAAATGGCAGCCCAGACGTCAACTCGGCCCAGCATGCGATTTGGCAACAAAGTCAGTCGAGATGGAAGCTTATTCCGCAAAAATGTGGAAACGGATGGTCTGCCTCAGGTAGGAAGTTACGTTGAGAAAGGCGATCCTCTATACTGCATCATAAATGATGCCGACAATCGAGACCACATTGGCAAGCACAAAGAGGCAGAGAAAGCATATGTCCAGTCTGTGCGACTGCTCGGCAGTGGTAACTCCGACGCCCAAGAGAACAAGGTAAAAGTAACGCTTCGTTTCAATCGAAATCCAGTTATTGGTGATAAGTTTTCCAGTCGACATGGACAAAAAGGAGTGCTGAGTATTTTGTGGCCACAAGAAGATATGCCATTCAGCGAAAGTGGGATTTCTCCGGATGTGATTATCAACCCTCATGCATTTCCAAGTCGAATGACCATTGGAATGCTTGTTGAGAGTATGGCAGGCAAGGCTGGTGCACTGCATGGGATGTTCCAGGATGCTACACCATTTTCTTTTCACGAGTCGGGTGACAAGACCTCCATCGAATATTTCGGAGAGCAATTGCAGGCTGCTGGCTACAATTACTATGGGTCTGAACCGCTCTACAGTGGTTTGTCAGGTTGTTTGATGCAGGCTGACTTATACATTGGAGTTGTGTACTACCAACGCCTTCGCCACATGGTGTCTGACAAGTATCAAGTCCGTGCGACTGGCCCGGTGAATCCACTGACTCGACAACCCATCAAAGGGCGAAAGAAAGGTGGTGGTATCCGTTTGGGAGAGATGGAGAGGGACAGTTTGTTGAGTCACGGCGCAGCATTCTTGCTGCAAGATCGTTTGTTGAATTGCAGTGATAGACACATTGCATATGTCTGTTGTCGTTGTGGCGACTTGCTAATGCCAACCACCGAGCGAAGCATCATTCTATCAGCGGGACAATCAAGAGAGGAGCTCATGGAGAAAGCGAAGGTCCGTTTGATTTGTCGCAGTCCACAATGCAGGGAGCACGTTGGGGACGAAGGAAACGATGCCCAGGTAGAACCAATTGTCTTGCCATATGTCTATCGTTATTTAGTCAATGAGCTGGCCGCAATGAACGTTAAAATGAACATGCAAATGAAGTAAAGGCGACAACTATACTTTGTAACGAAGATTATGCTAATATACGCCGATTTTCTTGACGTTTTTTTTGTTGCTTGCTTAGTGGAGCTCCTGAACGACCTTTTGGATCATCAGCACCGATTGTTCATTGCTGGAATGGAATTTTCTAGCAAACAAGGTTCCTCTTGATTTGGCTTCCACGAGCCTTTCCCAAACTTCCGTCGCGTTCATCATGAATGTTGCTTTGCTCCTCATTGGACCGTCCTCAGGTCTGTCTTCAACCCAGTCGTACGCATGCTCAGACCGATAACAGGAATGTGGATGCGTATTGATTTCCAACACTGAATTCTTCATTCCCCCATGACAGGGTACCGATTCGGTCGACCCAGCGGCTGAAACTGCTGGTGCTCCCCACAGTTGGAACATGCTATAGTTTTCCTTGGCCTGTTCCAACAAGCCCATCATACCAATGGCTGCAATCCAAGTTCGTTCTTCCAAACAACAGCAACATCCATATTTGGCTAGAGCAAATAATTGTTTGATTTGTGGCTGCTTCAACAGCCTCTTTACTATTTCGAAGCTGTAAATGCCTTGATTCCCAGACGTGCTCTTGTAGTGCATCGCTTGGTTCAGCCACTGCGGAATAAGAGTCGATACAATGTTGCCCAGGCGTAAACTCAACTTCTCACCCTCCGCAATAGAGGTGTACAATCTCTTTCGATTCCAAACCAACGTTGCTTGAGGATGATGAACTCTTTGAGAATTGTGCAACAGTTCACCCAGCCATACCTGCTGTCCGTGGAGTTTTGCATTATACAAATATTGGTTGAGTGCTGTGGCGTTCCAAAGGGGAAAGGTGGCCCCTCCCAACGTCACTGCATAGTCGAATTCCCAATCTATGGTATTCAACCATTCGAAGATTTCCAAATTGACTTGTGAAACGGAATCTGTCTCGTAGACAATTGTCCCGAACTGTAGGACGATCACATTTGAATACCGGTCAGCGATTCCATGGACAGCTTCTTGAAACTGTAGCGGAGTATGTTCTTCGATATGCAAGACAATAAGATGTTGGGGCATCCAAATTGTTTGTACGAGTCGTTGCAGATGTTCCGCATCTTGATAGGCAACAATGGAAAAGACAATCCGAACGGATGGGTTGTCTTGCAAAGAAAGGAATGTTTTGCTACGAGGCCTAATTTTTTGAAGCGCCGTTTCGAAAGAATGCCGCTTTTTGTCGTCGTTGAAAGGAAAGCGGTGAAACTGATATTCCGAGTAGTTGCAGAGATTGGTGTGATAAGTAGCGAGATAAATCTCCAACATTTGCATAGTAAATTCGTCCTTGACTAACTGCTTAGCAGTTGTGTTGATTGACATATGTACTTCCTTCTTGTCATCCCACTTGTCTCTTAAAATCGGAACTGCCCACTCTTTAAAGTTCTTCCAAAGGGAGACGGGTTGTGGCCATGGCGTTTGGAGACAATGTTGTAACTGGACAATATCACTTCGACGGAGGACATCTGCGTAAGGTACCAGAACGGAAGGAAGGGACAAATGTCCATCGCTACTGGAAGATCGTTGCAATTCCGTTGGAACAAAATGGTAGGGATGTTCTTGGAGACGATCGAAATCGGTAGCCTCTTGTACTCTACGAAATTGGATTGATGTTGTATGTATCAGAAACAAAACGACAAACAACAAGGTCCATAACAGTCGGATATGATGCTTCGCCATTGTGGAGACAAAAGCACAGCGTTATCCGTCGACATTTTATCATCTTGAAATGGCCAGATGCAGTCGTCGTTGCAGGGTCTCTCAAGGGCGGGTTCCTTCGACGTAAACATCCGTCGTCGCGTGATTCGACTGACGCGACTCCTCCCTATCGGTAAATTCAAACTTTGAAATGTCATCACGTTGAACATACGCGCGCCTGACACTCCGAATAAGATGTTTCAGTTGCTTTTCTTCGTTTCACATTCACTGTCAATTTAAAGTGTGTCCAGTGTCCAGCTACTCTAGCTACTACATAGAGACTACTACCGGTAGACTACCGGTACTGGAGTAAAAGTACCGTAGCTAGGTACCTGGTACCGTAGTTTTCTACTACCGGTAGTAGTCTACTGGAGTTTTAAAACAGTTCACTATGCATTGCGTATCTTTATGACATCGTAATGTGGCTACCTAGCTACCGTAGTCAAACTTCGTGTTCCGCCAGCAGGAGCGATCAACAATCAAAGAAAATACGTTGTACTCGCTCCGTATGTATAATCCTCTTTACCAAACGAAAAGACATACGACTTCGAAAGTCCTAATAGAGACCATAATGTAGTTTACACTGGAGTATTATTTTTTGGTTCACGTTGTAGGTCTGGTAACAGTATCCCAATGACAACCATATCCACATACGACGACGACAACAACAAACCAGACGTTACCGATTCCCGCCCCTCCCTCATCCCCCTTCCCAGACAATAATATTCATGGCGGTTCCACAGATTCCTTTTGTGGGAACCGAGTCTTATTTGTCATTGGTGGAGAAAGGAGCACCAAACAGTCCACTGACAATCATTTTTCCAGCCGATACCAAGGGCTCTGTGAACATGTCCAAGAAGGACGTATTGGGTCGTGGAACGTGGTCCGTTTTGGGACGCTTCGCAGGAGGTTCCTGTTCGTCCTCTTTGTCATCATCCGGCAAGTCACTGGGAAGTGCAGACTCATTGTGATCTTCCGGTTTGGGGGTGGATGTGGAGGGGGTGGGTCTCTTTCGGGGTGTCTGTGTAGTCATCTTTTCAGGGAGGATGGTGCTTCCTGTTGTTGCGATGGCGATGTTCGAGTTGTTGGAAGTTGAATCTTGAGTCATCGGTGGTTTGTTCGTAGTCTCGATTCCCTTTGTGTTGACAGGACTTTGGGCTGCAGTTTTGTTTTTTCGAGCCGATGATGACAATCGCTTGGATGATGGTCGAGAAGCAGGGGACCTAGTGGTGACTATGGATGACGCCAATTCTTCCTCCTTGGGATATTCAATCCTCCCATGTTCCACCCAATCATACAGTCCCGAAGATGTGTATCGAACTTCTACTTCATCGTCCGATCCCAGCTTGTCAATTTCCAGTTCCTTCATTGGAATCACCAATTGAGCTGGATATTGTGCGCCGTCGTTCACCCATACAAACTCTCCTCGGGCTTTGATTCTTCGAGCCTTTGTCTTCTTTGGACTGCCGGATGTTGTTTCAGACATTGTCTAGTTGGCTGGGAGTGATGAGGGTTATGTGTGTGTACACGTTCAAGAGAAATAAAAGTTTGTTGTATATACTGTAGTAAGTGACCATGTGCCGTAGAATCGAATGCTCCCCTTCACTCGTTTCTGTCTCTTTTCCACCTGAACGACGATGATGATGATGATGAGTAATACGACAGTAGTAGACTACGCGGGCGATAGGCAATCGCCAAAAGTAAAAAACTACGACTGTGACTACGGTACTATTGTAGCGATGGGTTGATTTTTAAATTTCGACTCGACTAGCTATCATACCTACCGTAGCTAGGTAGTCTACTGTAAAGCTGTAATATCTTACTGCCAGTAGGTAGTATGATAGTATTGTTTACTACATACGTCGTAAGACATACTCCAAGTACCGTAGTACATACTAAGCAGCCCCGTAGCTACGTCGTAATTACGGAGTACCAATAACTCCTCTCTGAATGGAAAGATGAGCGCAGGTGTCAATCCTCGGCTGTAGACTGTAGAAATCCCGTTTAGATAACTCTTCATCTTCCTCAAGGATTGTCATTGTATCACCATCATCCATCTTCCCAGCTCAACGACTTGTCATCGGAGTTCGACAGAAAACCTTTGGGCGGACTGGAAAGGAACACTGCCTCGTTTTCCAGTTGCATCAATTCGGCCTGTCGATTCATCTCTTTCGCATAGAGGGCTAAGAAAGTTGCTTTGCGTGCATCCTCGTCCAATTGGGCTTCCTTTTCGACAGAGGGATCAGACAACAGAATGGCGTCGGAAGGCAAGCCATCGCTCAAGTCGTCTCGGTTTGTGGCATCCAAATCACCAGAATCCTCTTCTTCCATATC
Organism: Nitzschia inconspicua; assembly: GCA_019154785.2. Taxonomy (NCBI): domain Eukaryota; phylum Bacillariophyta; class Bacillariophyceae; order Bacillariales; family Bacillariaceae; genus Nitzschia; species Nitzschia inconspicua. Next base: position 1,006,026 of record JAGRRH010000012.1, read on the forward strand.
TTGCCTCCTGAGTCGATCCAGCTCCATATCAAGCCCCTCTCTCGAAATGTTATTACTTAGCCAATCCATGTTTTCAGTACCAGGAAGACCATTCGTCTTTTTTGTCTTCTTTGGATCTTTCGTCGCTGGATCATCGTCTGGTTTGTTCTTGTCGTCATCTAGCTTCCTCTTTTTGAGGGGAAGAGCATCATCCAGCAACAGTTTCGTGGCGATGCGAGTGGCAGCCGCATCCATGAGTTTCTGACGTTTCCGATTGGGGTTCGGATGACGTTGGGAGAGCAAATTCGCTCGGGCTCCTCCACCCTTTTCGACGGCAAATGCAATTTCATTGCCCAACGCATTTTTCAAAAATGTCAAGTCGGAAAAGTTTTCATCCCCAACACCACCTTTTCGAGCACTGGCAGCCCCGACCAGAATGTTCTTTGCCGCCAACGAGGATCCCGCAACTCCTTGTTGCTCCAGTTTGCGTGCCTTGATTCCGGCGGTTCGACCGGTACCAGCGAGACGTTTGGATCCACGGCCCAAAGTAAAGTCTGTCGATTGAGGATTTCGACACAACAACAACGGAATAAGGAAAGGGAGATTGATTCGATTAATAACGCCAACAACAACAACCATCATTTTCGTTGTGTTGTTGTAACTCTTTACTCACTTTCAGATGGAAGATTGCTAGTAATGGGATCCTTCCCCTTGCCTCGGACCTTTTGTAGCAAATCGTACACTCCTGCACGTAATTGTTGACTGCCCACCATTTTCGCCGACAGCTGAACATTGACACGTCGTATGTTATCCACGGCCAACTTGAGATCCTTTGCGTTGTCGACCAGTTGCAGAGCATAATCTTCCTTCTTTTGTGACATGACGGGATCGTTTTCAAAATTCAAAAAGCATTCTTGACATAGAAAGAGTCCAGATTCGGGATCTACAATCTGTTGAGCCTCCTCTTCGGTATACCGGCCATTGCAACGTCGAGTTTTGTATCCTGTTTTTTTACAGTTAATAGGAGTACACACGAAGTATAAGAGGAAACCAAAAACAACAATGTCAACCCAAAAAATGGTTAGCATGCATTCCAGTTTCTTTATTTCCGCGACTCATCATCATCATCATCGTCGTCGATGTCATGTGTGTGCCTCCCAAGTCCCATTGGGACACCAATATACGCAACACTCACCTGGACACAGATAAAAACTGCTCGATCGAGCACTCAATTCTGCTTCTTCCAATTCTTTTCTCAACAAGTGTAGTCTCAGCCGTATCGTGTGTACGGCATGATTGTAGTCAATGTACCAAAATTTGGTCGCTTGGGACCCTCCCTGTGCCAAATCATCCACCTCTTCCGATTTGACGAGATGTTCTTCCTGGAGGAACTGGAGAATAGCTCGTAGCTTCTTCGCTGGCAATTTCAAGCGCGGTGCCATGTCATCGTCTCGCAAAAATTTGTCTCGTATCAATACATCAATCAAACAAACAGCGTCGTCTTCGTAAAAGGCTCGGGCGACTGTTGCGATCAACGCTTCGGCATATACGGTCAAATCGGACATGCTATATTTCGGGTGATCACTATTGGATGGATACCGTTCTTCTTGTTACTGATGTTGTTGCTTTTACTGCATGTACAAACTCGACAGTCTTTATCGTACAACAATGTGAATTTGTTGTTGTTGTTGTTGTTGTCGTGTGGTTCGCAAACTGTTGACACTGACGAGAGTATCCCCAACCAACAATTTCTCACAATCACAACAAGTGTAGACACAAACGGCTGGCTATGTACTTCGTAGTACGAGAAAACCTTTTTGGACTTCCTACTTTTCCACACACTATACTGCAAGACTAGAAACGTAATGTAAACCACTGCACTACTTCAAAATTCCCTTGCCATAGAATACGAGGTAGATGTTACTGTAGAGTCTGTTGTTGTTGTAATATAACTACCGGTACCTACTGTTACTACTACTAGCTAGTAGTGTGGTGGATGTTATAAAAAAGGATATCCAGACCGATGGATGTCTGATTTTTCAAGGTCTGACAGATTTGGAGGGGGAAATCAATCTTTATGAATTGGGGGGTGATAAACCTCGGGGTGGGGACACCGCCTGGGCCACACGCCAGCAACAAGATACCGGATCACACGCAGAAGTCTACCGGTAGTTCTGGTATAAATCAAGTATGTCGTAAACTCTAGAGGCTTGTTACTGTAGTAGATAGACCTTACTCATTGTCACCCTTGATACCCTTGGTTTCTTGTTTGGCTCGTTCTATTGCTGCTTCTTGGAGCTGTCGTAGACGTTCCTCCATAGTGATGGCCGGTGCTCCACCACCACCGATTGTCCCTTGCATTCCCACAACTCCGTACGCTGCAGGTCCCACTCGCCCACCAATCATGGTTGCATCAATTTGTTTCAACGAGGGTATCCATTCCGCCAGCTTTTTCCGATACTCGAAGTCTGACGCAAGCGGATTGTATTCCAAGTACAACGTTTCCAGAGAGTCCATTTGAGCGGAAGCTTCCTTCAGTGGCACAACAGCATCAAAATCTTGCATTTCGTTTCCCGACAACCACAATTCTTCCAACGCTGTTAGATGGGCAAAGGGTGCCGTGGTCGTCAATTGATTGCGGCTCAAATCCAAGACTGTCAGGTTTGGGAATATCTGTGCCAGGCCACTGGCTTGGGAGGCTCCTTCATCATCAATCCCATTATGAGCCAAATACAGTTCTTCTAACGTCTTTGTCTGCGTCTCCAAATTCTCAATTTTGGTTAATCGGTTCGACTGGACATCAAGGCGTCGGAGTTTTGTCAACTACAAAAAAAAAAAAAAAATAGTGGCGACAACAATAACAAAAATACGGAGAGAATAAGGTGAGACAGCGAGAAAAAAAATAATAAACCATGCCACGGTTTCGTTGTTACTTTTTGGACTCTTGGCGCAAAAGGGTTCTTCCCGATCCAAACCGACATACCTTTTCCAAACCTTGTATTACTTCGATTTTGTTCTTTCCGATCCACAGTTCCTCTAGATTTATCAGTCCACCCAATTCGTGTGGATTCATGACTCGAATCCGGTTGGCACCCAAATCCAACTTTTTCAATTGTACCAGTCCGGACAGTCCGGCGATTTCTTTGAGTTTGTTGTTGGCCAGGTAAAGTTCCGTCAGGTTGCTATTGATGTTATTGGAAAGAGCATCAGTGGCACAAAATCTCACGGGGGACATGTCCCGAATGGCGTTGTAACTCATGTCGAGTGTTTGGAGGGAGGGACCACATCCCTTCAAGCTTTCTTCGTCTAGCGCCGGGACCATATTATCGTACAACTCCAACAATTGTAGTTTGGTGAGCGTCCCCAAACCGGCCATATCCTTGATCAAATGCGAACGCAAGACCAAAGTTTGAAGTTCTGGATTGGTCTTGGAAGGATCGGCAAAGTCATCTCCCAATAGGGTAATTTTTTGTCCGGCCGTTCCGACACTGTACACTTCGATATCGTCACTGGTCCATTCGATGACGTCGTGAGGATAGCGAATGGGAAGTTGATGATCATCTGGACTATCGTTAGTATTGTTCCCAACACCCATCTTGGTCCAATCCAGAGGCAAAGTGGACATGTCGACTGTAGCCGTCTTGATACCGGTCTGCTGTTGCTCCTCCTCCTCATGATTCTGATCGTTAGTATTATCATTGTTGTTGTTATTGTTGGTTGGAGGATTTTGTCGTTGTTGCGACGACGGTTCCGTCATGGTGTTGACTGTAATTGAGTGGTGAGTTTACGTACGACTGGACTGCACTAGCTAGACTGCACTACGGTAGACTGAGCGGTGTTGATGATTGTTTTCTTTGTACTACGTAGTAGTATTTTGTTGTTGATAGAATCGGTCAATCGGTCAGATCACTGCTGCTAGACTAGCAGTGGCAATAATGGTATTATAGCCGGAGAGAGTAAGTGTGCTGGTAGGTTTATTTTATTATCTCCCACAACGGTGTTGGTCTTTCGAATGAAATGAAAAATCAAACAGTTGATCCAACTTCTGATGAATGATGAAGTCGACTACGGTAGAGACTACCGGTAGATCATAGATCACAGTCAGTACTACGTACCGGTAGTTGAGAACAGTGTATCATACCTGGTACCGCACTGTTATGTTTGTGTTTAAGATGAACGAAGGCTCATTTGACTCATCAGATGAACGTACTAAACTGTAACTGTAACTACCGATAGAGTATGTTCGTACTTTTCTTAGGATCTGGTTTCTGGCTTATCACAGTCATTTCATACACCGTAGACAACCCCTACTAGCTAGCGGTGCAATTGAAACGGTGCATTCGCGATGTTCCGCAAACCTCATCTCTAAAAATACTTTATCCCTACTGTAGCGTATCGGCGCTGAAACAATATATTATTATATTATTCTTCAATACTGTATACTACTATACAAATGCTGGAGAGAAATAATAATTATTTTTATTTTCCGTGCCAGCTCGGATGTTAGGGTGGCTCTCTTTCCAATTATGGGCATGGTTCCATTGATCTTCTACCGGAGTACTTTATATTTATTGATTCCGTAATGCGAGAAAACTGATTGGACGGGGCCAAAAGTGAAACAAAAGGAGGACTTTATGGCCTTAACTGTAAATGCAGATCCGAAAGCGGCTTATTATGAATCAACGTCCAAGGTCGGCAAGCCAGCAGGCGTCGTCATTCTGCCCACAGATGCCAAGGAGTCAGAAAGCGGCAATAAACAACAACAGCCAATCATATATAATATATATATCATACTTCGAATATATATATGTAATAAACTACTACTGCTACCCCGTATGACTATAGAAATGTGGAAAGAATAATACAATATTATTGTCTTCAAATAAAACTGTGTATTTTTTTATTTTTTGCATCGCCTTCCTCGGCACCTTGGATGCTTGTTGCTTGCTTGATACGATTCATTTCTTCATCAATCATCATTCGATTATAAACCGTAAAAGTTGTTAGCAAGTAGACAGAGCTGCGAACGCTCTTCAACAGTACAACCATCCTCACCATACCATCATCTGCACCAATATTTCTCCCTCTCCGACCGTCCTGTACAAGAGGAGGAAGTCCATTCCCACAGTAATATAGCTGCTACCTTACTGTCAAGTACGGTACTACTCCCAGTACTACGAGCAAGACACTTCGTAGTTGTACGCCGTAGTAGTACAACAGCACCATTTCAAACGGTGTGTTTGTTTGCGTGTGTACTACTCTCTGTCAAGAGAAGGAAAGAAAAACACATCGTGATTGAATCGATTCTTTCTTTCTTTTCTTTCTTGGTTGTCTTTTTCCGGTGGTAGAGCGAAAGAGAGAGAGAGTAGAAAAAGGAAGGAAGAGAGAAACGAGAACACTCTTCGTCCTTGTTTCTCGGTGCTGCACATTCTTTTTCGTTCGAATCATTATCATATTGTCATTCACTGATAATTGATTCTGGATCCATTCCAAGTGGAAAAAAAGGGTTATCATCCACTGGAATCCACTGTTATTGTATCATCATGACGAGTTCCGCAAGTCAAGTCTCGTTGCATTGCATCATTTGCTACGAGCAATTCGATTTGAAAGATCGACATCCTGTTGTCCTACCGTGTGGACACACCTATGTTTGTGTCGTATGTGCCAAACGGCTCAAGAAATGTATGGAATGTCGAGAACCACTCTTTTGGAATCCACCCAAAGCGCCCCCGGCGTCGTCCATGATGATGATGAATCATCATCAGCATCATCATCCGTCGGCCTTGCAACATCGATCTCCGGCACATTCTAGATATTCCACAACAAGGACGGTAGGAAGAATGTCTGCGGCTCGATTCTCTCCAGCGCCACAAACACCGCCTCATCCTTCCATGGCTGTGACCGCGGGGACTGGTACAGCGTCAGCTTCAAACAACAATAACAGCAACAACAATAGCGGTAATGCTACAGGAACCGTCCTGGCTGACGAACCAATGCCTCTTCCACTGCCTAAAAATCTAGTATTGATGGAAATGATTGAAGCCAAGGAACGTCAACAGCGTCTACTACGAGAGGCAAAACGCCAAGAACAAGAACACACACTTCAACGACAACAAGAAGCACAACTACAAAAACTACAAGAGGCGTTGGAAGGGGGTGACGGACATGAAGTTGATGTCGTTGTTGTGGAGGATAACTTGATAGATGCCGAGGCAGAAGAAGAAGATGACGACGACGACGACGAGGAGGAGGAAGATTGGCTGTTGGATCCGACCCTTTCTGGAATGGCGGCATTTTCAGGATCGTGTGGAACCTACGTCGTTCGAGAACCACTAGGATTGGTGGTGTTGCCTCTGGATCCAAATCGTAGACATCAACAACCGGCAGAAGCATCCGACGTTTATGAAAAAACATTGTCTCATCATCCTGAACAACAACAACAACAACAACATTCCTATATGAAAGCGCCACAACCACTGCCTACCACACCTGATCAAGACGAAAAGAAAGAAGCTGCATTTGGTGAAGAGGGTCATCCAAGCACCGGAAGAGGCTATCGTCATCCCCAACCTACCTTTCACAAGCAAAGTCACTACGACGATGAAAATAACAATAACAGTGAGGATGATAATGATAATTCCGACAATGATGATGATGATGCAGTTGTTCCACGTCGCCCACAACATCCGAAAGAACCATTCTCACTCGAAGAGGGACAAAAGGTACAAGTCGTGGGAGTGGAAGAGGGTGTTTACCAACTGGCACGAGGGGCAGGATATATTGTGGCAACCGGTAATCAACTCGTTAAAGGTATGTTCCTTGTTTGCTGCTAATGCACCAACCTGCAACAGGCAGTGTGGTTGGCAGATTCGCATTCACACAATTTATAATGTGGATGCTAATCACTATGGTGACAATGAATACAATATTCGTTTCACATCTGGTTTCTAACTGTTCATCCGCTTCTTCACCGTATTTTTCAGTGGGAGGACCTTTGGAAACATCGTGCAAATTGGAGGGAATGCTGCAATCGGTCACACAAAAACAAATGGAAGTGCAACAGCAACTAGATGAAATCAACAGACTTGCCAGGGGCCTACGCGAAAAGATTGTTCTGGAACAAGCGCATCCAGAAGACCATCCCGTCATTACAGCGCCCAAACATGCACACTTTCTCGATGGGCAACTCATGACGACCGATAATCATCTTCCGACTATTCCAGACACTCTTCATCCGACTACACCCACCAAGTACAGGACAACCAACAACTCTTCACCAAACACCGGAGGGAGTGGCGGAAACCAATCCATGGCATCTGATACGTCAACTCATGTCGAACTAGGAGCTCCTCGAACGCCCGGACCTCCACAATCGTCGGGGACCGGACCCTTTTTGGAAATGGATCATGGTTCCGGATCGGGCAGTTATTCGGGCTATGACCAATACGTCAACTCCCCTGCCCATTCATGTCCCATGCCAACAGTCAACGCATCTGCCAACTTGAGCCAACCGTTCATCGATGGAACTCCAACTGGTCTTCCTAGATACCGAGTCAATAGTGACGATGATTTGTACGGATTGGGATGGGCAGGAGCTCTGGGATGCGGCAGTACTCTGTTTGGAGAACGCCTACTAGAATCCTCAAGGCAAGGCACTAATAACATACTGAATGCTGCTGCCGGAAGTGATATTCTGGCGTTGTCCTTTGACGAAAACTCCTTACTGGACCATGCGAGCGCCCGAAACCGAGCTGCGAGTTTGGCGGCGGCCGCAGGTGCTCATACCGGATCCCAGGATTCTCCGTTGCGAAGCGGCGGATCGTTTGATGGGGTCAACTTTCGAACGGGAATGAGCGGTCATAGTGGAGTGAGTCAACCGAAACGGAACCGAAATGCCCACCACACCGGAATGATACACAGCAGCGCCGCCACACTACCGAGAAGGCAAATTCGTATGATGAGTGAGCATCGAGGGGTTGCGCAAGTTCGAGGAACGGCTCCACCAGCGGGATTGAAACGACGGACAACTCCAGATGCTCTGATAGGGTCTCAAGATTATTATTGAAGCAATACAACAGGTCTCTTGTAAGTTAAAAAGGGAGCATACTATAGTTCCCGTGGGAGGAAAAAGCTGCAGCTGGCCTCTTTTGGAATGGATTATGAATCTGGAATTTCTCCTCTTTTGTACCCACCGGTTTTAACAAGGAAGGAACAAGGAAACTTAATACCTAATAATAATACACATTTTTTACATAACACTTAGTATTGTCCATGATAAAAATTAGAAATCTACTACAGCCAATAGTATAATAGTATTTCATCATCATTATTATTTGTTGCCGCTTATCTGTATGCTTCCGTCTGCTGCTTGGTTGGGGTCTTTCGGATAGCTTTTTTGTTTTCTTGAAAATCGTTTGTCTTCCTTCGACTTGTTGCTGTGGGCTTCTTTCCGTATTCTTGTGCATTTACAGTCCACTCCCAAGGCAATCTCGTCACATCGAAACCTAACTTTCCGGCATCATACAATTCCATGTTGATGGCTTCGCCCATAATCTCACGAAACCTGGCTTTTGGTAGGATTTGGTGTATCATGAACACAACTTGGGGATAGACAAGGCCATCTTCCGCACATTTGAAAAAAACAGCTTCTCCCATCAACGCTTTCTTGTCGTCATCCGAGGGCATATGATTCGATATCGCCATCAAAACTTGAGCGTAGGTAGTTTGCTTGGGTCTTGCAAACCCGCAACCCTTCGTACGTGAGGTAAGATCTTCGTATATTTCAGTCACAATTTTCATAATTTCATCCCTCTCCGCCTGAGTTTCGGTGCTTTCATGGGCACATGCATTCAAAACTGAATTGTACGATATAATGTCAGGTTTGGCTTCACGGAGATCGCCGGACTGATAAAGGTGGATCATATGCTGCAGGACCGCAAAACTTTTCTTCGATCGACTTTTTACATCTGACCATCCATATGCATTGATAAGTGCATTATAGAACAGCGTATCCGGCTTTGGTGAACGTCGCCCACCTGTTTCAATGAATTGCAAATATTTCGTCTCGAGTCTGTCGACAATTTTCTGAGCACGGTCAGGCTCTTTGTGACTTCTTCCAACAGCATTAACGACAGCTGTATAGAGGAGAATATTGGGCTCAACGAGCTGGTCGTTCGTCTCTGCGTAGACTTCCTCGATCTCTTCCAACAGTCGAATCGCTTCTTGGGACGCTTCCATCGATTCGTCTTTGGCAATAGCATCAATGACTGAAGTATATGTGTACGTATCAGCGCAACAAAGTTCCCAACCTGGCTTGCCATGATTTGCCCGCATTGTTTTAAAAAGCCTCAATGCTTTCTTCCCGGCATCTGGACGCCTGCTTTTGGCGTAACAATGGATCATGGAGTTCCAAGTAAGTGCCGAGTGAAACAAGCCCCATTTCCCTGATTCAACACCATCTCGGTATTCCTGAAAAATTTCTTCCGCTTGATTGATTGCATATTTGTCTCTTGATTTTGCCAGTGCCTTCAGTATTACGCTGTAGGTCGCATTGTCCGGGGACACTGTCGATGCTCCAATCTCGTATCGCTTGATCATGTGCTTCATGATCTCCGTTACACGTTGTGCTGCATTTGGTGATCTGCTCGATGCCCAGTTATTGATGACACTGTTGAAACTAATGAGGTCCGGGGCACAGTCCCAACCATGGCTACTGTTCAAATCTTCCATTTTGAAAAGCAAGGCTTCGGCCCTAGATCCCGAATCTCGCTCCTTTCCTTGTGCTAGGGCCGCAATAGCAATATTGAAGGATACCGTGGTTGGTGTCAAACGCAACCGGTTATCATTTCTGGCCATGGAAATCATTCTATTCAAGAGAGTTTCGCATCGTTTTCCTGCTCTGTACGGCAATCCTGACTTACTCCAAGCGTTCCTGTTCATCGTGAGAGAAGGAGAAAGGGTAAGTAAAAACAATGCATTTTGTCCTCGACTGGCTATGAGCTGGTTACGACTGCTTACATGACTTCGTTGACAATGGTACGATCTGGTGTCAACTGTGGAAATTCTTCACGGAGAGCTTCCATATCGTCCAGGAGAGCATCTGCCCGTTTTGCAGCATCGACACCTCGATCTCGCATCGAGCACGAACGTATTGCTGCAAAGTAGGTATCCCGATCAGGGACAAATCGTTGAAGGATATCACGGTTGATGCCATTCGATTCTTTTTGTCGTTTCTCCTCCTGGCGATACAAGGACCAGATTTTCTTCAAGAGTGCCGTGCACTCGACGGAAGCACCAGGCACGGAGGGTGTTGCCGTTGTCCATGACTTGATAACCGATGCGAACATGTCTGCCGTAGGCAACCATTCTGGAACCTTCTGTCCCCTTTTGATGAAAACATCCAGCAGTTTTGACGACCTTTGGAGCGTATCTTCACTGTGCTTTCCATCATTGATCAATGCTTGAAGAAAAGCCCGAACGATACGGAACACTTCTTGGATGGTTGCATCGTTCGAAGCCTCGGTCTCATCACACTCATTCACTACAAAGTTTTCCAGCACTTTCATTGCTAAATTGATTTGTCCATTATCACAAAGTCGAAACACATCTGTTTTGAGCTCCTTGGTGTTGGTTGGTTGTGGCAGTGTCGATGGAATTCCATCGGTCGAAGGAGACAAGAACCGTTTCGAGATTAAAGGACTCCAGCATGTCGATTGTTGGTGGTGGTGCTGTCTCTGTGAAGAGATTATTTCCAAACGTGCGCCAGAGATATACTGGTGATTTGAAGTCCGCTTGCTGCCCATAAATCCTCGACAGGGCGAGATCCAGACCGTCAGAAACAGTAGCATCATCGTCATCATACTACAATGCCACCACCCATGAGTTGCTTGCGTTGACCGTTCTCGTATCCTCTTTTGTTGCCGCATGGTGGATAGTAAAGCGAGATCAACTTCTTCTACGTGGCTGGTTTCGATTGTGCGTGTGATAATAATCATGATGTTTTGTATTTTCAGTTCCGTCCTTCTCTTCTTTCGTCCATCACTCATCTCACAACCATCATATCGCAAAAGATGATACCTCTGGGAAAAAGTAAGCTTTGTCTGTGTGATGTTTGAAGTACCCCGGAGTAGTTTGAAGTTGTTTCATGTGACGTTTCGCTGGCGGTGAAAATAGCCTCATCTCTAATATTCAATATGGTGACGAACAAAACACATTCTGTACGCTGTACGTTCAGCGTACTGTCCCATAGACTGTATCATATGTTCCATTCCTCCAAATGCCCAAAGTAGTGATACTGTAGTACGACGTATTATTTCATCATCGAATTACAGGAACTAACTGTAAACAACAATCAATCATGATCTGTATAGCATTTTACTACTACTAGCTAGTATTTACTCTTTTTCAGATTTTTGAGTGCTCGTTTGCCCTTTCTTGCCTTTGCCTTTTCCATTTCTTCCAGTGTCGGCAGTTGTGTCAATTGATCGTACGCGAGTCCACCTACCGAAAAGGTCTTGGCAATCCACAGCACTGCCGGTTGGCCTCGTTCTCCTGCCTTGAAGGCGGCCAAGACTGCCAAAACAATATTGATGGCATACACGACTCCCAAGCCTGTATATGTGAAACCCAAACAAAAAAGGATTGAGACACTACAGTTCCTGTTGATGTGTCGCTGTTGTACCGAAATATACATGCGACTATGCCACAGCTTGTTTCCATCATCTACGGTACTTACCACCTTGAAGGGCTCCCCGCAACGGTGTGGGAAGATTGGTCAAGGGAAATCCTGGATATTCGACAAAGGCCATCAACACAATGACTAATGCTCCAATAAAGTGTCCCACCTGCAAAGGCCCGGTCGGAATTCCCAAAAAGGGCTTGGCCCGCTCTCCCAACAAGGCACTGACTGTGGTATATTCTTGTTCTTCAAAAAACGAGTCATCGGCATCAGCATAGGGTTGTTGTTCCAAAAGCTGTTGTTGTCCAAAGAGTCATGAGAAAAGAGTCAAATAGAGAGTGAGACCACCGTAGGCGATGAGGACCTACAATCAGTATCAAATACCAGCAATGGGCCGCAACAGGTTGGCAGGCATTACCATTTCATACCTTGAGGAGTGCCTTTCGGTCGTTTCGATCAATTTTGTTGCTTTGTGCCAGATCTTGTTCTTGCTCGATTCGATCCAGTTCCGCTTGCGCTTGTTTCTTGCGCAGAGTATCTTTGATGTCGGGAAGTGGAATGGCACCAGAAACATCTTCATTTTCTGCTGTTGGAACAAAAGTGGACGGTGCCGATGCCGATCCGACGGAAACACCTTCAATATTCCCATCAAAAGAAAAACTAGCAACGTCTTTTATGGTGGCAATGTCAACATCCTCCATTTCATCATCATCATCTTCTTCTTCTTCCTCATCATCATTGTCGAAGTTTTCATTCTTGCCAACTTCCATAGATGGTGACGACGATGTTTGAGTTGCTGTCTTGGATGTTGTTGCTTTTGTTGTGGAATCATCCTCTGGTGGCGGTGCGTCTTTTCGCCTCCTTCGTCTCTTTTTCTTTCCACCCGATGACGATGGTGTCGTGGCTTGTAGACGGATGATCCTATTTCGGGAGAGAAATCTCGTTGACGAGAATACTTCTTGGCATGTGATGGTGGAGGAGATGGATGCAGACCGTGGTGACAAGTGGCTGGACGGCGGAGAAAACGAATCTACCACAACGACCATCGCAGACGACAGTGTCGTAAGCAACAACAATCCCAATGAAAAGTTACAATGTCGGGTCATGGTGGTGTTATTGCAGTGTAGTAGAAGTTGCTCTTGACAATAGTCGTTGTCGTTTTTGTTGTTCTGGTTTTCTCGGTCATGTGATGTTGTGGTTGGCAATAGGTACCGTACTCGTTGATCATTGTACAGAGTAACGTACGGTAGTCTACCGGTAGACACCGTACCTGGTAGCTACCGAAGCTACGGTACCGGTACGATCGTAGCATTATTTATTTTTACTTGAAGCCGACGAGAAGATCTTGTCGGTTGTCGGTGACACGATGACGTCACATGATGGACCTACCGGTAGCAGCAGTACTACCGGCAGTACCGAAATCGGTATACAGTGGGACGTCCGTTAACAATAATTGTTTGGAGTGGATGTACTGGGAGAGAGATGAGCGCGCTCGAATACCGAATCTCGCGATACGTCGTAGTGTCGTGGTGCACGAACAGAAATAAATACTGGTCGTTTTTCTATCAAAACATTCATTGTAGATGTGCTCCAGCTGTTAGAACACATCACCGTGACCCGAGAAATAGAAGTAGCAACAGCAACCGCAGTCACTACAAAAATAAACAACTTTCCGCCTACCATGACCAAGCAATATGTGTACTTGGTAAGATACGGCCTGACGGATCCTCCGTTGATCGAAACGGTTGGAAATTACGATTCGGACATTCACGAACCAATTGGTGTGGAGCATGCCCAAGCCATTGCCAACTTTTTATTGGACCAACAACAACAACAAGTTGGATATGATGGCACTAACAACAACAATAATGCTGTGGTGGTGTATTCCGACCCATTCTTGCGCTGCACGCATACGGCCAACATTATTGCCACCACGCTCGGGTGTCCCCATCGGATTGAAGAAGGCGTCACGGAATGGATGGTTCCATCGTTGCTGGTCGATAAGGACGGAACAATGACGAAACCTCGCACGGTGCAAGAGTTGCGACAGATGTTTCCCTCCATTATGGATTCATACGTGAGTGTCAATCCTGTGCATGAAAAAAATGGAGATAACGATGATGACCATCCATCACCTGGAGCTCCCCAGTTTGAAGAATCGGAACAAGCTCTCTTTCAACGTGTGGCCTGTACCTTGGAACGATTGTTTGATCATCATCACAACAGCCGACAACAACAACAACAACAACAACAACAACAGTCCACTGATGAGAGTTTGGTGATTGTCAGTCATGCGCCTTGCCTACAAGGAATGGCATTGGCACTCGAAGGCAAATCGGACCCCGCCGAAAGTTCCTTTGGACCATGGAGCTTAGGCGGCATTACCTGTTTTTCTCGAGACATGGAGCGGAATGGAAGCAGCAGCTACACGTACGGAACATGGAAGTGCGAATTCTACAGTAGAACCGATCATATGCCAGGAGAGTATAAGGATGGCATTAAAGGCGCATGGAGTCTTCCTTCGTTTGTAAGGAAACAATAGGGCTGGATCTTGTTCGATGTTGTATACACAGACAAATCAAACATAATAGATAGCAAAGCTTCGAATATCAAACAAGACGCCAACTGAAATCATCGTCAATCTCGAGCCGTTGGTTAGGTATTGTCCATCAGACGAACATCAAGGTACGCTCTACGACAGTACAGATTAAGATGTGAAGGAGGACATCGTCCGGTGCGATCGTACGTAGTAGAAGGATTCCAAAATCATCTTATCATTGCGACTGCCGGTAACTCGTACTCCGGGAACACAATATCCCTACTTCGTTTTTTATAGACCCTTTTAAGGGTCTATAACGTTCACTCGAGTACCGCAGATACGCAAATCGCTTATAGACCCTTAAGGGTCTATAAGCCTTCTACACAAGTCAGTACCGGGCCTACGTACCCATGCACGGGATAAGGTTTACTAATTACTTCGAAGAATCAATTGTCTCTATCCTCTGTTTACGTATCGATTACGAACAAAAACACTCAATTACTAGCAGTATTTATTATAGAAATTCATTGAAACTCATTGGGGCATCCTCTTCTTTATTCTCACCCCTGATTGTGTCGTCAATCTCAGTAGGGGACTGATTCGTTGGTTCCATTTCTTGGTCCAACTGCGACTGTGGACCGTCCTTTGTTGGTGAACGTCTCTTGTTGTAAGCGTTGACTGCGTGTTGTCCCCTTTTTCGTGCATCATTGTCATTCCTCTCTCTGTTCTCCAGCAATTGTTTCCCCTGTCGACTAATCTCGACCTTCAGGTTTTGCCGTTCGTGCCATACAGCGTGGCAACACTTCCATTCTGAATCCGTTGTTTTGAATTTGCACAATGGCACCATACAAATTCTTTACATGTATGTCGTGCTGCACGATACTCCAACTCCGCTGTACCTTGATTCACGCGGCACCTTGTTTCCGGATACGAAACACAGGACGCATTTCCTGCGTACTCTGCCATCCGGTCCTGCGGTTACACCCGAAATAACATCACGGATCGGTTCTGCCTTGTGTTCGAATCCAACAAAACTGCGCAATCTCAGCTTCTGCAAGAAGGGGTCCTCAACAAATCTCTCGCGCGCGTTTCGCTTGATAGGCCATGAATTCTTTCGACAGTAGCTCGTGTATTGATGAAGAAAGGAGGTTTCTCCAAGAGTACGTTGCGTGTTGGCCGGAGGAAAGAATGGCGGGCGGATAATTGTCTTCTGTATCGCAATCAGTCTCAGAGATTCATAGGATGTGTCAAACACAAACTGTCTTATGGACCCCTTTCTGTACAGATTGTTTCTTAACTGCTTCAACGATGGCGTTGAATCTAGCGTGGCAAGCCACGGGGCAATGTCTGTGACGGCTTGGTAGGCTCTCCACGTGTTTACCATCACGGCATCCAGCATTCGAAAGACGTACTTCCCCTCGAACCCACAGCGTGCCGCACATCCAACATTAGCACTAATCTCCGTATTCATATCCAGACCGGGTTTGGCTTTGTTGTATCGGTACTGGGCTGAATGCTTGTACAATAGAAGGGGCGGCGTTGGGGTTAGGGTTGGGAATCGCAACGAATGTTTAAGGCCTATAGTTGTTTGTATGAAAGAACTTCAGGTCTTTCATACATTCCTTCCTATCAAACACTTCTCTCAGCGCGACGGCATAGGTCGGTCTCATTCCAGGCGTAGCCTTTTTTGCTATGCGTACTTCCGTCCCCAGCATCTCGTCAGCGGGGATGTTCCAAGCATGGCACAAAGACGTCCATGTGCTGACGGCTTCGTCACTCACTGAGAATGTTGGCGCTTGTGACATCTTTTCCTTGTACAACAAGAGCAGCTGTGATACTCCGAGCAATGTGCTCGTACGTGCCGCACATTCTCGCAGCCCAATAATCATCGGAGAAGTCGGACTCAAGGACTACCTCGTACGGCCTGCCATGATCCGTGATGTCCTCCCAGCCGTCACGGAAGGCCTTGATGTCATCAGGGATCCCCTTCCAGGGATCGTTTGGCATGTTGATGGTTGATGATGACGGATTTCTTGGTTTTCAGACGGTGAG
The DNA here is from genome assembly GCA_019154785.2 of Nitzschia inconspicua. Lineage (NCBI taxonomy): Eukaryota > Bacillariophyta > Bacillariophyceae > Bacillariales > Bacillariaceae > Nitzschia > Nitzschia inconspicua. Next base: position 1,022,273 of record JAGRRH010000012.1, read on the forward strand.
GTTATGGCCGTCCTGCGTTTGTCGATGTGAAATACACGTGTGCTTCAGTTCAAGTTTTTGCGAACGAGATTGTGAAAGGAAATCGTGTGAGCAACAACAAATGAAGCAACATTAACTAGCAGGGAGAAAGATTATTACGTACTACAATAGCAGTTTTGCTGGTGGATGGTTTTGGCGCCCCAGAGTTGAGCTGGTGCCGCGCTTCAATTAAACCCTAGCCCTACTCCAACGAAAAATGAAAATTCTTTCTCGAGAGACTCCCGCCTCTTTTTCAACACTTTGAACGTTGTACAATTTTCTTTTTACTTAGTAGAAGGGTCCCAGAAAGACAGAAGCGTTGAATGTTGTCAGAAGACCATTTTATAAGGACTAGAAAAACCGTCCTTATAGACCCTATTGAGGGTCTATAAGCGTTTTTGACTCAATCGATCGTAAAGCTTATAGACCCCTAAGGGTCTATAACAGAAAGTAGGGATATTATGTACCGATGTACCGGTACTCTACAGTAGTAGGTACCGTAGTAATAAACACAACATCACACTACATACGAAGCGCTGCAGTATGAAGTACGGTAGTGCCAGCGTAAAATTGATTACCGACAGCTACTGTACCACATACGATACCGGTATGATACCGGTACTCGGAGTACCTACGGTAGTATGAAACGACCTTGTCATGCCCTACCGTTGGAGTGGCCGGCGGACCTCATTTTTTGAGTCACGAATTCTCAACAGTTTGTGTCGTCCATTATCTTCCCACATTCTCAAAGATCGCGTTCTCGTCCATGATGACACGTGTGTCATCGCTACAATTCATTGTCAGAGCAATTTGTTGCTGGGAAAAGGACAAAGCTATGGATACGACGTTGCAACAAAAAATGGACAAAAGTCGTATTATACTTACAGTTAACTACTGTTAGTAGAAGACGACCGGTACCACGTACGACTGTAATTAATTACACTGTTAATAAATCGTATCAAATACTGCTTGTTCTCAATCGCTCCTGTTGGTTGCACAACGCCATAGTTCCGCAAACAAAACGTACAGAACGTTTTACTTGACCCTTCCCTCGTTTGAACAACAACATTGATTTCATCTTCAGTCCAAAGATCAATGCACAATATGAGATTGACGGTCGCCGCCACCACCACCACTTGCTTCTTGGCGACCAATGCCGCTGGGGTTGGAGCATCATCATCATTTTCTTCTTCTCTTCAGAAGCAAATGAATGATCCTTTGGATACAACCACTCTCGCCTCGAGTATTCTACAACTAGCAGTGGAACGGTCACATGATGACAAGAAATTCTCTCGACAGAATTATCATCGTCGTCGTCAACGGCGACAGCAACGAAAACTATCGTCTCGTCTTTATTCCAATAGGAAGTTGGTGGAAGAGGATGATTCTTTCGAACAAGTCGAGTGTTCTCTAGAATCGTCGTCGTCATCTTCTTCCATGGATGCCGACATAGGAATTCTATCATGTCCCACCGGCCAGTATTGCATCGAAAGTTCTCAATCAAGTTTGGGCGGATATTGCCACAGTCGAGTCCATGTCGTCGAAGAAGCCATTATGGAAGAGCAAGTGATCAGAAATCCTCCATTTGGAAGGCGACAAAGAACAAGAGAACTGTACAATGATTATGAGGATGACACGCAAACTCCCTTTTTGGATCTAGCGCAAGATCTTTGTTCCATGGCCACACCGGCTGCTGCTGCTTCCAACAGCACTACAGAACATGCCATGCACAACCTTGACAAGTCCTTCCAGTGCGACACTTGCACCATTCGCCATACCGATTACATGGCTGAGTTTGATTGTTCCTACGGATCCGAATGTTATAGTTTGGGTAGCCTTTGCAACTCCACCCAAGTTGAATTCTGTCAGAGTCATTCCTTGGAAGGAACCCTCTTGGGACAACATGATTTTCAATTCAAGGCTTGCTACACAATAACCAAACCACAAGATTTTTCCTATTGCATCACTTACAACTATTATCCCGAGACAGACCAAGATACTAGTTGCGAAATCGAAATCGACGGTGTCATTTGTAATTCTTGTACGTTGATATTTCAAGACCCTATCACCGGGGACTGGTGCCGAGAATTCGATTGTGACAACACGCCACTCGGAAAATCTGCGAGTATTTGTGACTACAGCATCCTGGAAGCCTTCACCACAGGATATCTCTACAATCAATTGCCCTGTGACAATGGCTGTAACCTGTGCGGCGACGGGAAACGCATGGTCGATGCATCTGCTACTCAACAATTCACTGGTTCTCGTGTTGTTGCTTCGACCTTCTGCTTTCAAAGACAATTGCAGGCCTTGACAGGAAGTTACAATCCCCAACAATGCCTCGAGTTGGAAGACCTTCTGGACGGATCCTGTCATTGCGAGGAGGTTTCTTCTAGTGACTCCAATGGTGATCTCAATTCCACAGATTTGGAAGCTGGTGCTGCTTCTTTCGGTGATCGTCGTTCACTGTGGTCGTCATTTGGGAAAGTGACTCTAGCTAGCGTGGCATCATTGTCTGCATTTCTGTAAAAGAACCTCCTTCAACCACATAAAGAATATCAAGGAAAAGGGCAACAAGGCACATGCATGTGGAATATACATCCTCCTCCTAAATCTGTACTATTAGTAGCTGACTTGAAATACTACTACTACTACTAATCCGGAGTATGTTTACGATGTAAAATCGATCCTGCTCCGATTACTACTGTATAACGAAAGCAATTACCGTGTATTGTCCAGCAGAAGCTCTGTTGCAACGCGATTCAATAATCCAACGAGCTAAAGGAGGTGCCAAAGAAAAAAGGAATTAGGGGGAACTTGGAAAAATACCGCAGTAGCATTCCCATGGACGTTCACAGTCAGTCTCAGGATTATCAGGTTTGGACAATCCAAACGACCTATTATTACTTATCCAAACTTCGAGCTATCTACCACTGAAGACGCAGCCGGCAAGCGAAATGACAAGGTTCTCAAAGTTTATTATTGACTTTGAAATCCAGTACAATCACAATGAAAACTGTACAAATGTGTACCGAACTTAACCGTACGTAGGTAGCAAAGACTTTCCGTAATTTTGATTCGAAAAGAGAAAGAGGAGATCGGTATCATAGGTACTTCTTTCGTACGACGTACGTACTACGGCATTAAAAGATCAACGGTTATTTATCGGAGTAGAGCAGTTTGAAGAAGAACCGGTAATATGATACCTGGTATGATACTGGTACGGCTCGGCTTGGGGATTTCGAATTTTGAACAAAAACCGACTGGTATGATGAATACGGTATGGTGTACTCCGGAGTATTTTCTACTTTCAACTCGTCTTGTTAAGCTTGCTTTTATAGTATACTTACAGTTACCTTTTGGTGCCCTTCTGCTGAAGTGCAGCACCGATGACTACAGCAGTAAAACAAGAAACTTCGGAACGCCTCAAGATTTCTCCAGTTCTTTGTGTCTTTCATTCGAAGTAAATAGACCTCTGCATACTCCTTGAAAAACGTTTGACTATTTTTCAAGTGGTCCGCATTCCGCGTACATCTCCAACCTACCACACACAGCATCGTGTCATCAAGGCATTTACGTGTCGCTAGCAAATGGCATCAACGATGAAAAGACTAGCATCAAGACTAACACCCAATGTGAAGAAACAACCAAGAGTGACTCTCAATCAAATGGTCTTTGCAACTAGTGCAATAATCTATCAATTGTTGGTGACCTTGAATCGTTCCTCTCTTTTACTACCTCGAGAACGAACTTTGACGACGCATGGAATTTTTCCTACAGTCCAAGAGAGGAATAAAATCGAGAGCATTCCGGTTTTTTACAATGTATATGTGGCCAACCAAAGTGATCATGAACGAGTCCAAAGTCTCGTCGGGGAACAACTTTCCTATCTGCAATCTTTCCATCGCCCAGTATATGTTCATACTATTGGACATGAAATATCTATACCAAATACAACACTGCTCGGGCATCATGTGAATGCCAGTGAGCTTGTCACTCTTCATTCGCTGTGGGAATACTGTCAAGAACATCCGCAACAAAAAGTCGTCTATCTACACAGTAAAGGCAGCTACCATCCGTCTAAAGAAAATGATCATATGCGACAGTTATTGACCATGGGAGCCCTATCAGAAGAATGCGCCATCCAGACGGACAATGTTGTGTCCAACGTGTGTAGTTACCGCTTCAGTCCCTACCCCCACCCCCATACTCCTGGAAATATGTGGCTTGCTCACTGTTCCTACGTTAATAAGTTGCTCGAACCGTTCATTTTCGACAACGACATGATTGCTGTGGAGGCGAGGTTAGTCTATGCACGTGGTGTACATCCTTCTTGTGTGGGGTCTGAACGGTTTGCGGCGGAACATTGGATCCATTCTCATCCTACTGTGAAACCAAGCGACCTGTACAGCAATGCTTACTTTGCCTGGGGATATCAAGGACTTGCGGAATACCAACCAGGTGACTTTGAATGGAAGCTGGCGCCTCGATATCATATGTACGACTGGCCGACAGGATGTAAATATTCCGATCTCGCACACCGACTAAAAGAATACCGATTACTTTACAATATGACTCCACGTGGTGACTGGTGGGGTTGGAATTTCTGGTTGGGTCCCTCCGATCGGCCTCATTGGTCAGATCAACCACGTAAGAGAAGAAGGCAGCACCAGAAACAGATGCGACAACAGCGAGAAGCCGCCAATTCAACTCAGGACAGTAATAGAAAGGAAGAACGACAGCAACAGGAACAAGCTGCTACTGCTACTCAGTAGAAGAAGTAAAATGAAGAAAACGATGAGAAAACATCCGATCTCTTTTGCAGCAGTCAACGAGAGAATAGACACTTTGATCTCCAATCATGTGAAAACGATAACAATGAATTTTTGAGCTCAACAATGACAAAGTCTCTCCCTCTTATATTCAGCTATAGCTTTAGCCTTTCACAGACAAGAGACAGAATGTCAGAACGACGTGTTGATTTAGTCGCAACGAAAGAGAAAAGTTCTACCTGAAAAACGTAAGGAAGGAAAGAAAGTCCATTCCCCTGCTGTCAAATCAAGAAAATCCACCTTGCAAATCACTCCCTACTTTGGTTCGCCGAAAAGGGCACCAGGATCAATCTAGGCGTTGTTGTTGTATCATACAATTCAAAATACTGGTATCGAGAGAAAGATATCTTTGAAGTGGAGCAGATTTTCCAATGCTTGTGCTCTTGGTTACAGCAATTCGGACTGGTTGAGCTTGTTTCCATCCCTTTCCACTGGAACCATGGACATGTCTGTTTCCAACGTTACAGTGAGTTTTTGGCTGTGTATTCTTGTTGGTCATCCCTGGACATGTTGTCGGGATCCCGAGATTTCCGAGCCACGAATTTTTTATTTTGTACGAGGAAGCAATGACAATGCATATATTATATTATCATGGATCTTGCCTTGTTGAACAATCAATTGACTGTGAGGACGAGAAAGATTCAGCAGCAGGAGTGTGGCTCAACGTACTGAACGACAATCTGTGGTGTCAGTGAAAGAAAAAGTTGCCTCTGTTTCGCTCTTTTGATAAAACATACTGCATGATGACTACGTGGTACTCTGTTGGTTTCTTATTTCTTGCTCGTACTCTACCCAGGAACTCGTATGTTACGGATCTCACATCACCTCCCAGAATCGAATTCGAGGGAGTCGAATGGAACATCGTACACCTATTTACTATACGAGTACTTTGCTACAAACGTACGGTAGTACAAAATGCTAGCTATCGGTAGGGGTAGCTACGAGTAGTACTGGAGTAGTACCTAACTATTTTTTGTTGCGGATGCAGTGGTGTGTGTTGCTGCTTCCACCCACAACCCACAACCATCTTGGTGCGACCATCTCTTGTCCTACAAGTCTTTTTTTCTTTTTCAAACGAAGACGGCAGTAGTAAGTGCATCATCATAATATACTGACAAAGAGAAATAGTATTGTAAGTAAAGAGGCTCGATTTGAACAACTACGCCGTATTACAACAAGTAGAGTCCGAAACGGCGTGGTGAGAGAAAATTCTCCTCTCTTCTCCGAACCAACGAACCAAGGTTGATTGGGTCAAACGTCTGTCGATGCTGACTCACAGATGATGATTGTTATTATTATTATTCTTGTATTCTATTGTATTTGTCGTTCTTAATCGTCATGTTTTGCAATTGTTCTTTTGGTGTTCTTGACATGATCACAGGAACTAGTAGACGCAATCACAAGTTTGGAAGTGTCGGAAGACAAACATTCCAACAGCAGCAGCCAACAGAGAAAAAAAACAGAAAACGAGCAGTATTTTCTTGAAGAAAACATGGCCGACAATGATGAACTGGTGTCCCAGTTCTTGGCCTTTACGGGTAGCTCCGACACGGATCGGGCCATTAGCTACCTAGAAATGAGCAACGGAAACTTGGAAACGGCAGTGGGTCTCTACATGGAACATCAAGCCGGAGGAGGAGGAGGCAGTGCTGCCATGGGGGGAGGATCGGCCGGAACTTCTTCTGCGGCTGCTGGCGGATTCGGTGGTGGTGGTGGTGATGACATTAGAGCTCCCGATGCAACTCGTACCATGCGTCTCATGGACGATATTGGAACAGGTGGAGGAATGATGGGTATGATGGGAGGAGGAGGACATCCGTATGTGGGAATGGGCATGGATCCCATTCTGCAACAACAACTTGCGAGTTCCGCATTCGCACGCGATGCCGTCAACAGTGCTGCCGCAGCCGTCGATGCCTTGGATTCCTCCATGGGAGACGAAAATGATAGTGATTATGACTTTGCACGTGAAGAAGAAAAAGAACCCCCGCCTTTGGCAGGTCTGGCCGACATGTTTGCTGCTCCAAATCATCTCATGTACACAGAGGGAGGCTTCGAGGGAGCTCGCGCCATGGCAAAGGACACGAAGCGATGGTTGCTCGTGAATTTACAACGAGATTCAGAGTTCTCTTGTCATGCCCTGAACAGAGATGTCTGGAGAGATGAGCTAGTAGAGAATTTGGTTCGGGAGGGATTCGTTTTCTGGCAATCGGTGCGTATCATTTGGCTTGTTTTTTTTTGTTGTTGGAGTGGCGACCAAATGCTAGACTTACACCTTCTTTTTCTTGAAAATCCTACAGATGGACATTGCTCCGGAAGGATCTGTATATGCTCAGCGCTACAAAGTTTATGACTACCCACATATTGGAATAATCGATCCAAGGACCCGACGTCTCATGTGGAAAAAGGAAGGCTGGACACAGCAGAATCCCCTCACTGCAGAACAGTTTGCAGAAATAGCAATGGACTTTTGCTCTCGTCATTCATTTGATAAGCCACCTCAAGCCCCTAGACCCAATTCTGCGGCAGTGTCTCGACCAACCAAACGACCAATGCACGAGTTGTCCGAAGAGGAACAGGTTCAAGCTGCCATGAGAGCCAGTTTGCAGGAAAGTGGGGAAATGACAGTGGACAATGAAGATGACGAAGATTACGCGATCAATGATGAAGATGACGATGAAGTGGAGATCGTTGCAGTCAAGGAAGCGGATGGGACATTGAAGCCGGCCCCAGCCGCAAGTAACCCGCCTGAAGATTCCAAACCCGCCGCTGTTCCATCAATTTTTAAACAACTGCTTTCAGTGGATACTGGACCGGAACCAGGAAACGGGGCTCGTATCCAATTTCGTTTTCCGGATGGAAAGCGGACGGTCCGAAAGTTTGATCCTACTCTCAACGTTCGACTGATTTATGCATTTGTTGCGGTACGTCATCAAGCCCATTGACTGCAGTTTCTGATGCACCCTGTGCCATTAGTCGTTTATTCTCATTCGCTTCTCCTGTTGTTTGTAGCAATCTTTGCCAGAAGTCAAAGACGAAGGAAAAGAATTTAACCTCATGGCCGGATTCCCCCCGAAAGATCTTTTGAGTAGTATCGACGATACGATCGAAAGCTGCTCTCTAGCTGGCGAAGCCATCACTGTCCGCTGGAAGTAAACTTCGAGGCCAGGCTCTATGCTATTGTTTGATACCAAGCTTTTGAATGGTATTGGTATTGATAACAAAATAGCCTATAAAACCGAGAAAGCAAGTTGCGACATGTTGAAGTATTCTCTATTACATTGTAGATGGACCAGTAGTGATTACTTTCCAAATATCATCAACTAAAAAAATCATCCTCCGTGAACAATTTCTCCGAATTTCATCACCACTCCTCCATTCTCTTCTTTGTTTCTTAGTGATGAGCAATGGTAGCCGCCTTGGGTTTCATCGACTTGAAACCATAATCCACAATCATGTAGGCACCAAAAATCAGAACGGCGTTTCGAAATCCAGGAAACGGAGACTTCCACAACCCTTGAAAAAGCGGATGGGATCGCCACGCATCTTGTCCCTTAAAAACCATTATATTATTAAATTTCGCAGACGTAACTTGCTGAAATGAACGAAAAGAGAGCTCTGCAGAAGGAGAAAAAAGGCCATTGAGAATGTGAGAGGAAAACCGGCGATGATTACGCTGAGCAAGCAGTGATGTTGATCTTATCGGCAGCGGCGGAGGAGAAATGTGAAGACGCAAAATTCCCTACCGACCTTATTCTTCGCCCTTCGGATATAACTTATTCTTCTATCATTCAAGACACCAATATCACGACAGTACTCACCCAGAGGATTCTACCACAAAGGCTCCAGACAAAAAGAAATCTATAACTGAACTGCAGGTTTCTCTGAGTTCGACGTGTACTGGTAAGTCTGCTAACAGTAAGTACTGTACAGCAACTGCTGTATCGAACTGTCTTGCCGTCACAACATTCATACTCGGAGTACGACAATTCTATCGTACTACTACCGGTATTTACAGTTACGGTAATGGCTACGGTACCGGTACTCTACTACCTACGGTAGTATGATAGAGATCGCAAATCGCAAATCGCAACCGATGATTTGACTACTTTGACCATTTCGATCCCTTTCTGAATTGACGACTCACTCGACTTCGCTGTAAAAACTACTACTACTAACTCTCTACTAGCTAGCTAGAGAGGGTACTTCGAAGGTACTACTAACTGTAAAGTACGTATTCTTTAACCAGAGTATTACCGTAAACCGTAACAGTAACTACTGGAGTACAATACTTCACAACCTCAAAACAATCCCCCTAGCTAGAGACTAATGATAGTTTGCCACTTGCATTGCGCTACTACAGTACAAACATTTGGCGGCTCAATGGAACAAAGAGAAGAAGTACTAAAACCAGAATATTGCGTACTAGTATTATACCACGTGCGTAGTAGTATTTCAGTTTACAAAAAGAGCGACGAATGATATTCCTACGAATGTTCCTGCTCCCATTTGGATACCAAATCCTTGAACAAGCCTCCTTTGGACAAAAGAGCCGCAGGAGTGTCGAATTCCATTGCCCGTCCGTCCGCCATGACCAAAATATGAGTAGAATCCATGATGGTGTTCAATCGATGGGCCACCGTCAGGGTGGTGGCACCCCTAAAGTCTTGTCGAAGGAGTCGCTGGATCCGAGCATCAGCTTCCGCATCGATTGATGCCGTGGCTTCATCACAAATGACGACCGCAGCCCCATCCAGTAATGCTCTCGCAATGACAAGAAGTTGGCGTTGACCAGCAGAGTAGTTACTGCCATCTTGCATTACATTATCGCCCAAGGACTTGATCGTGCTGGACGTGTCTGTGCTGTAAAGTCCAACCCGTTCTAAAACGTCAAGCAAACGATCGTTCGAGTGTTCATTGAATGGATCAAGATTTGTCTTGATTGTACCACTAAACAGCACTGGATCCTGTGATTTAAAGATAAGGCGTCAGGGACGTACGAATTCAATCACAGAGAACTGTCCTCCAACATACCTGAGGAATTACAGCAATATTGCTTCGTAACTTTGTCAAGCCGACAGACTTGATGTCCACACCATCCAACAGAATGCTACCACTGTCCAGCTCCACCAATCTCATTAGGGCTGTCATCAATGTAGATTTCCCGGCACCTGCAAACAAAGGGATGATGAGATTAGTTTACTTCGTCCACCAATGCTCAAATTTTCCACAAAAACACACAATCGGGCCCACTTCTACGTACCGGTTCTCCCCACAACACCGACCTTCGCCTGACTCGGAATCGTCAAGTTGAGCCCTTTCAAAACAAGAGGAAGCCCTGGACGGTATCTAAGTTTCGAGTCTCTGAATTCAATGGTTCCTCTAGAAGGCCAGTCGCGAAGTTGTGTGTCAGTGTCTTTGTGATGTGGTGCTTCTTGATCCAGTTGTGTGTACTGTCGAACTCGCTCAACAGACACCATGTTAGCTTCAAAGTCGCTACCGGTTCGCACAGCCCAATTCAATGATTGGGTAACGCTTAGGGCATAGCTAATGGAGAGGCCCGCTAAACCTGCAAAAACTTCGTTCCCTTCCAGCATTGCTTGCTTCTCCCAGACAGCCGCACCACAGGCAAAGAAGATGATCGCTGAACCAATGAGTTCCAAGCGCACGGCAAGCCAGCATAGCCCGGCTTGTGTGAGAAAGTAGGCGTGTTGTTGTTTGTCGATGAATCCCAAGATTCGATGGAAGAGTGTTCTTTCAGCTTCAAATGCGCGAATAGTGCTGAAAATTATGAATGTGAGGAGGCATTCGTCGAACAAAATCTAGCCCACTTGGAAGTTCAAACGTACCAGAAACCATCCAGAGTTTCTCCAAACAACGCATGAATCGGGCTTCTTGTGACTGAGTCTATACGCTTCAACTCGCGATAACATTGGCTAAAATATGCCTGTTGTTGCCTGTAGAAAAGAAGCAACGGTAGTAGAACCGTAGCAAACCATGGTGTGACGGAAGTTACCACCACAATTGTACTCATCACTTGAAACATACAGTCAACGTACATCTGGAAACTTTGCGGTAGGTCCTCGTCAATTGTATAGATATCTGATGAAAGAGCCGGTAACCGGTGAGACGAAACCTAGAAATCCGATATTTGAGCTCCTGACCACATCCATCGTACCTTTACTAAACCGATTCATAATTCTCCCGGCAGGTGTAGTGTCGAAAAAAGACATGGGCGCCATCAACGTTGAATCGAGGAGGGATGAGAACAGCTGAAAAACGAAGAGAGATTCATCTATGAGCAACGGAAAGATGACAATAAAATCTTTCGTCCAACGACTTACGCTCTTTGATGCAAGAAGGCCAAGATACAGTACCACAAACATCCGGCAAAAGTCTGCAACCATGGCACCAATATTTATGAGACCATATACGCCGAGAAATTTCAACTGACTTTCCGGATCAGGAGTTGCTGCGTGGGACCAGTAGGTAAGCCACCAGTTGGAGAAAATCTTCATCGACTCGCCAGCTGCAAACACCGAAAATAGCGGGACAACAACCCATAGTCCACCAGCTGCCTTCGCCCATGTAAAGTACACTTCTTTGTCCACTCTTCCCACCTCTCGTTCCGCCATCTCGTCCGTCATCAGCTTTGCGCTAGTTTTCTGCTCATCACCAGAAGAATCAGCAGCCGTCGTCTTTGATTCTGAATAACTCTGGTCTTTGGAAATATTGTTTGCTGCTGTGAACTCTTCAGTAGCCTTTGCACCGGGCTCTGTCGCGTGCTGTGACCTTCCGTCGTCGTTGGACATCGATTCACTGAAAGCATCCAAATATTTTTTGAAGTGAGAACCAGTGTTGCCCGCAAGATCCTTGTAAGTCCCTTCCTCCACGATGCGCCCATTCTTCATTACAACTATTCGATCAACCTTTGGATTGTTAAGATACTGCAACGCATTCGTGACAAGAACGACAGTTCTCTTTGAGTTTGACGCCTTTTTCTTCTTCAGAAGTAGGACTTCAATGATGCATTTGTCAAACAATTCTCTGCCAACGTGGGCGTCTACTGCACTCAAGCAGTCATCCAACAAAACTACATCCGCGTCTCGATAGACAAGTCTTGCCATGGCAACTCGTGCCTTCTGTCCTCCACTTTGACCGATGAATGTGAAAGAAACATAAGATGGCCATACTGCAACACTCAATCTTTACTTCGGAACATTGGATGTATTGACTCACCTGAGTGTTATTCCCTTTTCTCCAATTTCCGTCTGATCACCGAAAGACAACATTTCCAGGTCGTGTTCAAGACATGCCGACTTCACAGCAAGTTGATAAAGTTCCTCGTCAACTTTGTCTTCCGACTTGCCAAAGAGAATGTTGCCCTTAACCGTGTCATTCATGATAAACGGCTTCTGATCAAAATACGCTACGCTCCCTCTCACACCAACTTCTCCTGAGACCTTTTGACATTCGCCAAGAATTGCTTTTAAGAGGGTAGTTTTTCCGGATCCGACACCTCCAACGACAGCCACGAACTCTCCTTCACGACATTCAAAATTGACCCTTCGGAGAGACAGAATCTTTTCTGGCCGCAGATTTGATTCACTTGTTGCATCGTAGGTATTGTCATTGTGATTAGCACTGATTGTACTTACGGTGGATCCATATTGAGCATACGATGGTCGGCCCTCGAGTTCGGCCAAGTGATCTTCCGCGTCGGCCAACTTTGCTTTGACCAGGAGCAAATCCTGTTCCGTTTCCTCGAGCTGTTCTTCAAGCGTCGGTATTTTGTTTGCATACGTTGGTGCTAGAATATTTTCGTACGTGAAGGTTCCTTCTTTCAGGCGAATAACAGGTATTTCGTTACCGTTACCATTTTCACTTCCGGTTCTTCCATCCGTCAACTTGGAGGGACGAGTGTAGTCCGGAGCGTTCAAAAAGTCTTGAATTCTTTTGACGGCGACGCTGGCCTCCACAATCATGTTGATGACATATGGTAACATGTATAGGGGGAATCTTAGAATTTCAAACAAGGCCAAGGCGGTTAGAGCCGATGCAACGTCGAGTGATTGTCCAGCTACGGTGACATAGGCTCCAAAAGTGCAAACGGCAATAAGGAGTGGGACGGCACTCCAGAGAAGCCAGCTCAAGCACTGTCCAACATCGTATATAAACAATCGTCTTATTTCAACTTTGCGCAAATGGTTGATCTTGTCCCGAAAGGGTCCTTCCCAGGCTTGTAGTTTCACAATTTTCATGTTGCCGATGGTCTCCTGATTGCACTGGACACGGTCGTCCTTCTTTTCCATGAGTTTCTTTTGCAGCTTTCCCATCCACTGTGCAGAGACACCGGTTAAGGGAATACTCAACAAGATGACCAAGACACCTGCCAAACACGAGGGACCGAGTTGTTGCCACAAAAAGTACATTGCCAACACGATTTGTAAGAAGGAATACCAAATGGCGTGCAAGTAGGTGATAACGCCTTGCAGTCGCTGTACGTCGACACTCATCAAGTTGGTGATTTGTCCTATAGGATGATCTTTGTAATAGGTAGAGTCGATGGTCAAGGACTTCTGATAAATGGCCATCAAAACGGCAGTCCGAATCTTGATGCTGACGCGATAACATCGGAAAAAGTAATGGCGCAGACATAAGCTCATGGCGAGTTGCGCCACTGTGACTGCGACTGTCAATGACAAGCCGGTTGTGATTGACTCGGCGGGCTCTCGTAGGAACCGAATAAGTCCATTGAGGACTTGTGGACCAACGAATTGAAGACAATCATGAACGGCCTTTAATATTCCCGCCGACACAAAGAGTGGATGGAATGCCTTCCATAAGCACTTGACCAGACTTGGTGGTTCCGTCTGTTGTTGCTGCTGTTGTTTCCATAATCGTTCAAACTCATCATAAAAGACATGGTCCGTGCTGTCTTCTGGTGGCAATGGTGGAATCTTGGGATCACTTTCCAAATCGGGGGACATACCCATATCAAGTTCTAGTTGCATTCGTTGGAGGACGGGCGTGAACCAACCAAAGGTCAAGGCCGACCACAGTTGTCTAACCGAGGAAGAGGGAAGACAAAACTTTGAAGCAGAAGACGGAGCGGCAGTGATATTATTGTCACCACCATGACTGGAAAGAGGCACCCATACACTTTCATCATCGTCTTCGTTTTGGCTAAGTGCTGCATCTTTTTCTCCGGAACGACTTTTGAATTTCTCGGCCGTGCTGTTGTCAACGTTCTCCATGATAAGACAGTGAATGGGTGTCCTCAGGGCCAGCAAGTGCTTATGGCGAGATGGCAAAGATGTTGTAGGAGCCTGTCACCACGACCACAGCTGTGCTCCATCGATGCTTCACGCATCATCAGAGTCAGCGGAGAGGTTTTGACGCATAGATCTCGTGCTGGAATTCGAATGATGTCTCGAACACAAATTGTATAAGGTTAGCGATGTTAAGACTTACACGGAGTAGGTACCGGTAACTGTATTACTCTCATTCATTCATACTGTCGTTGAATACGGTACGTCGTGCTACCTGCCTGTACCAAGCTGGTAGAGTCGCCGTCCCTACTAGGTATCATAGAGAGCTATCTTGCTTCACTCTAGAATGTACCGTACCCCAGTAAGAGCTCTAGATCAGAAAAAGAACCAGCTATCATCATAAGCACCGTTATGACAGTGAATCCCGAGTCATGTTTATTTTCCGATGCTCTTGATGAATTCTCCTCCCGGTTGTACTTTTTCTCAAAGTTCGTACTACGAGCAGGAACAGTCCTCCCTAAACGAGTGGTAAAGGAAGGCAATTGCTGGACAGAGAGAACAAAAACTTTTGCGAATTTATAACCACATCGCTTACAAGGAACTGAATTGATGTACCAGTCGCGCGTCGCTTTCTAAAGAAAGATGGTTCAGGAACTTTCATACGTAGTAGTTCTGTTTGTTTGTTGGAATTCTATTACCTTTGGCTTTGGTATCCCTTCCTTCCTTGTTTGCTTGCAATTCATTTACCAATGAAACCGAAACGTACCATGAATGATTAGGTAGATCCATCATGGTGATTCATGGTCCGCTCTACTACTGGTGATGCAAGAAACCCAAAAAAATGGGTGTAGGGCTGCTGGAGTTGCTCACAAAACTCACAACTCCTGCAGACAGCTCCCCTGTGTGCATGTCATCTTTGACCCACCCTTCCCACCCTTTTCTCTTCCTAGTACTCCGTCCTCCTCAGTCTCCGTCTGGGGGACAGTCGTACAGTAGCTAGCATCATAAGCACCCAACCCGGCAAAGAATTCAAAGAATCCAATTTGAAAGGCCGTTCCCGTTTCTCCCGTCACAATCCAAGCAATGACGACCGTCGAAATGGTGGCCAAACATCGCCAGGTCAATCCCTTCACAAGACTGCGGGTGTGAGATTCTGAAGTAGGAGTTGTGGAGGTGGGTGGGGCAAAATGGTCATGGTGATGTTCATCAGAGGCGTTGATGTACATACTTGTGATGTTGGAGGCAGTCATGCCAACATTACCACCTTCCGTGGCGTAGTCGTGTTCACTAGAAACACCTCGATTGCGAGCTGCCAAGTCGGACATGGTATTGACATGGTATAGCATTGTATTGATTATGATGTATGATGTTGCTTCTGAAGTTGAGAAGAAGAAGGAAGAAAAGCAAACTGTCGACTGTTGTCCACGTCCACGTCCACAACAGATTTGAAAATTCAATCAGACGGGAGTCCTTCCACCAAAGAAAACGTAACGTTCTCGTGGAAACTTTTTGTCGACTGACACAACCTGACAGACAACACCAACTGTTTGAGATTTACTCTCTCGATGTTGCTGCTCTTGTTGTTGTTAGTTGTGATGACAAGTTTCTCTGTCGACGCAGGTTTTCATTTTCTCCTGGCATAGGAAGCAGGAGGATGGAACAAAAAAGAACAAACAATAAAATGATGGTGGTAGTATATTGAATATTGTATGTGAGTGTTGTTGTGAAAGCGTCAAAGATCTTGCCAACGATGGAATTTCAGCACAGCAATTTCCAACACCGACTCGACGGTATCATACGTGAATTGACTTTCCGCGGTTGGACGATCGATGCTGCCAGTCCAGATGACTGCTCAAAAGCACCCGTCGTATGTGTGGTCAAAAAGCGGGGCAAGGATGGAGCGATTGGTATCGGAATATGAGTTGGGAGCAGTCAGGAAGTAATGAAAGCATATTATATATCGATACGGCCGTTTGGATAGCCAATGTCGTCGAAATGCATCGACGGAATCTTGCTCATGGAAGACTACCGGTACCACCTTCATTATTCATTTCACAGTCAGTTGTCAACTGTTAATAAGCAGTCGTACTTATTATACTCTCGTACAGCCGGAGAGGGAATGGATGTTTCTGTCCAAGTGCAGAGGACTCACAGTCAACAGTCAACTTGACTCGTTTAACAAGACGAGGGACAACTCATCCTCTCCCCTTAATAAGTATGAATATCCCCCAGGAAGAATAATTTCAAAATTCGCGACAGCCAGACCGCACCGTCCGTTACGTTACGATGTGTGTCAAAAAAAAGGTACTTCACTACGAGTAGTCCGCGTTGTGCGTAGTATTAAGACGTAGTAAATGAAATGATCAGAACGCCGACACTGCTCTACTAACTGTAAATAACAATGTTCATTGTCATTCGGGACACTCGTCATTAGAGTGGTGCCGTCTTATTTTCTGTGCTTGTATTCTGCAATAGAGGTATTCCCAAACAGTCACTGTTTCCTCCTTTAGATAATGCAGCAAGACGTTCGATATCGCAACAGAATTGGAGGCAATCAACCCTATCGAGATGATCCAGTGAGTAGTACTCGCTCTGTCATTTTTTGTGTGCCGTGTTGAGTCTGCTTGTAGACAACTATCTTCTCCCCACGCTGATACCTTCGTTCCCTCTGTTTTTGAAAAAAACAACAACAGAATGCTCCCGTTCAACTCGAGTCGTTTGGGCATCCTGCAGGATATGGATATGGAAATCATTTGAGTCCAATGATGGACAACCACAACCACAACATCAGCGATACGGACAATTGGAAGAAACAACAATCTACATCTGCTTCGTCGTCCCCATTGCATTGTTTGCCTTGTTGTGGAAACAACGGCTCGATCGACCCCAACGACGATCCAAGATATTACCGTGACGATTTCAATGATTTTGCGTGGACTTGTAACTTTGGGACGACCGATGAAGATGGAATATGGCTGAATCAATCCGATCCAGCGGGGACCATCATGTCCATGATGGTATGGATATTATTGGGATATTCTTGTTTCACAATCACTTGTGTGGCACAAACGGGAGGTATACCGCCCTATCAAGCCTTCATTTACACAATATTGGTCGTCATGGCATTGGCATGTCATGTCAAGACAAGTTTGACGGACCCGGGGTCGGTACCGGCAGCTGCCGTTCCTACCGAGGACCAACGAAAATATGATCGACTGTCTATGTGTTCTCAGTGTCAAACCTTCAAGCCACCTCTGTCACATCATTGTCGAATCTGTAATCGATGTATCAGTCGGATGGACCGTACGTATACATACAAAAGCAGTGTTTGGAACGCTCCAAACGAAAAAATCGGGATCCTTACCATACCTGAATGTTGCTGCTTTTCTTCTTCTACTACTTCTTCTTCTTGTCTTTCTTTGCAAAATGACAGACCATTGTCCATGGATGAACAATTGTGTGGGGGCTGGGAATCTCAAGCATTTCTTTCTCTTCTTACTGTACACGTGGAGTTGTAGCGTCTATTGCTTGATTCTATTGGGATACAATTATTTTTTTTGTGCCGACGAAGTATGTGAATTCAATATTGTTTTGACACAGCTCGTCCGAATCATGACAGTGTTATGTGTGGGAGCCTTTCTGTTCACCTCCAGTATGATCATGAACGTTATCTATGGAATATTGACCGGAATAGGTACAATTGACCGTCTCAAGAAAAAGGCAACCAATACCATGGGCGATAGTGAGGAAGAACCGATACCCCTGACGGACATTTTCGGCATTGGACCATGGTACACGTGGCCATTCCCAGTGGATCCACTGTTTGATGACTATGACAGAGTCATGGGCTTTTCTACACCCCAACGACTGTTACGGGAGCAGATCTTGCGGGAGCAACATGAATCATCACAAAATAAAAATAATCAATCTGCTGCTGGGGGTGGCGTCGCCATTGGAGAGTTTCCTCCTGTGTAATGACAACAGTCAACATGCCTGTGCTTTACGCACGAGACATGGGTGATGTGATGTTGACGGTTGGGAGTGCGTCCATCACATGCTGAGTTATCATCCTTGTACATTTTGTTGATTTTGTTTGCTACTACAGTTCAACACATTGAGAAATACACAATTGCTTCTACTACCTAGGTAAACTAGCCGTAGCTGTTGCTGCCATTTTTGGTAGCTACGTAGGACTACGGAATGCTACTGCGTTGCATTACCGTATGTTGGAAGTACCGGTAGGTACGATATTTTATTTTACTCCATACAGTTTACCTCGTAAAACCGGTACTACAACGAGTACGTAGTAAGGCCTACCTACTAGGTATGATAGCTAGCTGTAAGTAGCTGATGTTTTAGGACGTATAGCCGAATTACGCAGTACGACGTACATAGTTTAGGGTTTCCAACTTATCACACCAAAAAGAATACGTAGTAATATAGTAGAAACTTCCCCCAAAATGATTCCTTTTTCCCAGTCGTGTGAGAACATTTTCGTTCTTCTCTTTTTTTTTCCAACGCGTTGTGATGACAGTGTCGTGTGACATCGTCTTTTTGTGGAACGCCTATTTGCGATGATGTGATGTCCTCTCTTGTTCCTTTTCCTCTCTTCTTTTTTTTCTTCTTTCGCCCATCCCGCAAGCACATCAGTAGTAGTTCGGTTGACTTGATGGGTTCCCAAGAGGCATTTCTCTAGCTAGACAACTAGTGTCGACACCAAAGACACCTTTTACCACCAGTATTGTTCCATCCATAATAACACCTTTTAGCTACTTGACACTCACAACAACACTTAGTTATTGTTGTTGGTCCCCAGCACCACACCAGCAGACACCGTAGAATCGGTAGTGTACTTCTGTTGTTCTGTCGCAACGGACTTCACGTTGTCAAACCCGACGACCAAAAGAACTTTTTTATTCTTCTCAAACTGATCCGAAACAAGGAGAAAGCACTCTTCCTATCCATTATCATCTTTCTGTCTCTCTGCAATCATCCTCTGGATTATCCACTAATTGTTTTCTTCATCATGTCCACCAGTAGCTTGTCGAGAATCTTGGTAGCCAACAAACGGCTGCCAGTGAAACCTGTTACAATGACAAGTGTCTCCATCACTCGGTGCTTGTCTTCGGTCAGCCCTGTCTTTCGACATGACGAAGACGAGCATGAAAATGATCAGCAACAAAAACAAAAACAACAACGCCTGGACTCTTTTCGTCCCCGTACCAAGTCGTTTCCTCGCTCCCAAATTTCGAAGCAGTCCATCAAGATTCAATCTCCACCTATACTAGACAACAAGGTTCCGGAACTATCAACTAGTAGTCCTTCCCAAGTCGCATCCAATGTCACACTGATGGAAGAGAGAGAACAAGACAACAACATGTCGACCTTTGTTTCCCCGTCTGAAATCATGTACACGGGAGATGCTACCATTCCTATTACCAGTCGATTGCACTTGGTCAAGCCGGGAGAGGATGCACCGCGGGGTATTTGGCCCGTCTTTCGTCTCATGGTAAGTATGAAGTGACGAGAGCGTTGAACGACACGCTGTTACATGCAACATGCATTGCGGTACAATGATGATGAAACTCACTTTGTCCTCAATTTCTACCCTCGCATGACTTAATTCACACAAAAGGATGAAGACGGTAGCTTTCGAGATGGGAACAATGATGGATATCTCTCCAATGATGAAGCATTGGAGATGACCCAAGATCACCGTGAAACGAGTCAAAGCGCAGCAAGTTACGGAGATTCTCCGTTGGACCAGTTGCGAAGCACTCTTTGTGACATGTATCCCCAACATCAACACGAGTTTGAGAAGAACGGGTTGCTGCAACCTGCCAAAAACAACTATGCAGACACCCAGTCGAATGATACCTTGGCACGAGCCCATAGGCAAATGGTGAGACTCCGTGAAATGGATAAGATCCTTCAAAATGCTCAACGACAAGGGAGAATCTCCTTCTACATGACCTGTACTGGAGAAGAAGCTATTCACTTTGGAGCGGCATCCGCACTGAACCCATCAGATGTCATTCTGGCACAATACCGGGAACAAGGACTTCTCATGTGGAGAGGTTTCAGCTTACAGCAATTCACCGATCAATGCTTTTCCAACGAAGCAGACTTGGGGAAAGGTCGCCAAATGCCGGTGCATTATGGCAGTCGAGCCCTCAATTATCAAACCATCAGTAGTCCCCTTGGCACTCAGATCCCTCAGGCAGCTGGGGCGGCGTATCGTCTTAAATTATCGGGTAAGGACGCTGTGTCAGTCTGCTTTTTTGGAGAAGGGTGCACTTCCACCACAGACTTTCATTCCGGGTTGAACTTTGCTGCCACTTTGAATTGTCCCACCTTGTTTATCTGCCGCAACAACGGCTACGCCATTTCAACATCTGTCAAGGACCAGTACAAGGGTGATGGAGTAGTCAGTCGAGCTCCAGGATACGGAATGGCCGGTATTCGTGTAGATGGAAATGATATCTTTGCCGTTCATGCCGCGGTTCGAGAAGCACGAGCGTATGCTTTAGAACATAATGCACCTGTCTTGATTGAAGCAATGTCGTATCGACAAGGACACCACAGGTAGGTATCCGACACGACACATTGCGGTCTGTTCCTCAACCTACAGTTCTCAGTCTTACGAGTAGGATTCTCACACTTCTCTCGTCATATGTACTATCATACACAGCACGAGCGACGATTCACTCCGATATCGCAGCGCCAAAGAAGTAGAGCGATTTGCTCAACATTATGATCCCTTGGATAGGCTACACTCCTTCCTCAAAAAGCATGACTACGAAGGCATGAATGACGAAGTTTTGCGAGCGGCAGCGGACGAGGAAAAAATGGCGGTACTGGATGCTATGAAGAAAGCGGAACGCAAGCCAAAGCCTCCATTGGACGAACTATTCGAGGATGTTTACAAGGAACTCCCAGCGTCTCTTAGAATGCAGCAGCAGGAACTACACGCGCACATTGCCAAGTATCCAAGCCAGTACTAGTCCATTCAACGGAAAACAGCTTCTCCACATTTTGTTTTAGAGGTACGATACGACAGTGGTTACAAAGGATTTTATCATAGATTTTGAATACAGGATAGTTTAACAATGATTGTTACATGGAAGTCGTCAATCAGCATCTAAACTTAGTCCTGCTTGTATGCGGTTCAGCTTCTCCTTATTGTTTCAGGCCGTCTTCGAGACAAAGTCAATCTCGAATACGTCGTAGCCCTACTTCCACTTTGTAACCCCATACTATTGGTCATCCTCGACCGAAATACGCGTTAATTGTGTTGTTCTTTTTTGGTACACCGAAAGGTATAAAAGCGTATCTGATCTACACATTGATGTCTCACTGTTTTGACTGTAAATAAAATAATGGGAGACTACCACGGCTACTAGCTAGCTACCGTACTACTCCAGTACTCCAGTACGTGATTTCTGCATGATTTATGGGAGTAATTCTTATTTACTGCTCTTTGAGGGTCATTTACTCTATTATGTTATTAGGAAGTCATCACGAGGGCCCCCATTTTTTTAACGCACGCCAACAACCAGTCCCTCAGAATATAAAAAATAAAAAAATATCCGAAATGTTGGTCGTATACAAGATTCATTATGTCCGAAAGAGTCCCAAGATGGCGGGGGACACGACAGTTTGGTGTCGGCGCAAAGGAAGCGGTCCAAGATCCTTAACTGCAATCCCTGCAACGTCTCATGCACCTAAACAAGTCCCGCGATAGCTACCCGTTGCTTGCTAGGTTACCCACTTCTGTGTTGCGAAATCAGTAGTAACTGTGAGGAATCCGCTGAAAGCAGACAAACAAACGTTGATAACCATGTAAAAGCACATAATAGGTGGTGTAGTTTCAGATGATATTAGGGGTGTATGATGTATAAATTATGGTGATCTATAGGGTTGCGTGGTGGATTCTTTGCATAGAAATGAAAGCTGGGAGCAAAACTACCAACTGCCCTTTCGTAGCGCTTGGGATCGCATAGCACACATCAATTCCTTGGATGTCATGGAACTGGAGTGATGTTGATGTTGTTGTGGCAACAATGATGAGGATTGTTGTGGATTCTGCTGCTGCACCGATACTGGAGACGAACTTGTCGAGTTACAACTATTTTGTGGTTGCTTGTTCGCAAAGATTTCAGCCGCCGCCGAGTCCGAGACCTTTTCCTCCTCCATAGGGTCGAAGCTGTTGTGTAAGGCGCACTCTTCGCTTCGCTCGTAGAGTTCCCAAAGGCGATGTGATGCTGTCGACAGATCCTGGTTTGTAAAAATCTGGAGTTTGCTAGCCGCAGCCAAGATGAGAGGAGCCACTTTGTTTTCAGGGCCAAACATTCCTTCCAGAGCATTCACCACAGAGGCGAGAGCGATGGAGCTTGGTGCGATACCAACAAAATAGTAGTCACAAAGCGACAGCTCTGTGAAGAAGGATGAGATGTCATAGAGATCGTCTACATCGGTCGAAGACAAGTTCAGACTTTGATGGCTGAATATGAAATCGAGCAACAGAGTCGAAAAGGCGTTGGGAGTGGGTGGATGCATCTTCCACTGCAGACACTGCAAAATGTGTCGTTCCATGCATGCCACGTCCTTCATGTCGAACTCGCCACGGCTGAGATCACTCAATATACCAAGCTCGCCCAGTTTGTAAGGATGCAATAGCTTTACCGCAAGATGTAATGTGGTCGTCGCGGCCAATTTAAAAGTGGATCGATCGCACTCGCACTGGGCCAAGAAACGATCCAACAAGGATATGGAGACGGCCACAACTTCTCGGTCTATTCGAAAGTAATCCACTACTCGGAAGGACCATTCAACGATCTGTTCTCGGCAGAATTCGTCAACACGAGAATCGCCTGGATGCTGCATGTGCTTGAGACGGCAGTGAGGAAGCAAATCGTAAACGTTTTTCGACCAAACCTTGAGGGAAAGATAGTCGACACAGTCGTAATCACCCGAATGTTGCTGATTCAACAGCGATTGCACATTCTCAGAAATCGCCTCACGCTGTTCCATTGCTTTACCTTCCATCTCTGCCATTCCTTGAGACCCGAGCTGCCGTAACTTCGCAAAGTACGCTCGCATCCGTTTGGATCTCTTCCTTGGATTCATCGTGAGTTTTAACATGGTGCCCATATTCTTTTTGAAAGTATACCACTAGAACCGCAAGAAACACAATAAATGAATGTTTGACTGTCCCAAGATGATTTCTGGATGATTTCCCCAATAGATCGTTCAGCTACGTCCACTCCGTTGCTGCTGTCTCTATAAACACACACAAATCCTCCTCGATCCTGTATGTGTCGATCACTCACTCCGCTTCTCACGACGTAACAATTTGTGAGACGGAACCCAACGAAAAGAGATGAGATGAGACGCGATTTGGAGTGACTGCAGGCGCGTCAAGTCTTGGGATTTAGAACCTTTTTGGTCGCGAATCGACTATTCGTCCAGAACTACTAATGACCGTCTCCGTCGTAAGCCGATGCCTTTAGAATGAATGCCAATCCATGTCGCTGCATTTGGCGGCAGGTCCAGGCGCCAAATTTACTCTCCCACAAGACTAACTCATTTGACTCCCTCAAAGGAATGAATGCAAAGGGTGATTGTTTTGGCTACCACATCTTCATCAATCTGTCCCATAAAAACTGGACGGACGAAAACTTGATGTCGGTAAGGGATAGAGCTTCCGATTTTTGGTACTGCAGTCTACTACTAGCTACGACGTACGTAATACGTTAGCCACCAGTAGAGTACGGTACGTTAGGCGCTAATAACAAACGTACAAAAGATATCTCCAAGCCATGGACCGTAAAATGTACTACTAGCTAGTAAATGAAATACGTAGTACTCTAGAGTACCATTACTATGCAGTAGGATTAGTCCAAACGCAAACTCGCATCCTCTTCGTCTTTTTCAAGTTTTTTTTCTGTTTCATTGCAATACCGTAATGACCGTTGTCCATTTTAAGTGCTACTGCGTTCGCAAAAGTCTCTAGCGTTTTGGAACATTTGCAACCATGGCCCAGCCTTGAGGTCCTTCCATTCGGCTGGAGTCCATGGCCATTGCCATGTTGTAAAGACGCGTTCAGGATGAGGCATCATGGCTAAGTGTCGACCGTCGTCAGAGCACAGAGCAGCAATGCCACCCGGGCTACCGTTGGGGTTAAAAGGGTATTCTTCAGTGGCCTCGTTAATGTCGTTGACGTAACGGATAGGGATTTGGTTGTTTTGCTTGACGCTTTCATGAACGGATTCATCGGGGAAGAAAAAGCGCCCTTCTCCGTGTGCCACCCAAACACCAAGAGAGGATCCTTCCATACCTTTCAGCATTATAGCCGGGCTACTTTCAATGCGAACACTGCTGAACCGACTTTCGAATTTCCCACTATCGTTGTGAAGGAGTCGAGGTTGCTTGTCTTCTGGGAGACCTTCTTGACTTGGGATCCATCCGAGGAGTGCCATGAGCTGACATCCATTGCAAACACCAAGACTAAATGTATCAGATCTTTTGCGGAAATCCTGGAATTGCTTGAAGACGTTCTCGTTAAACTTGATCACACCGGCCCAACCCTTACCACTATCCAGGACATCTGCAAATGAGAATCCACCCACGAAGACAATACCTCGGAATTGCTCAAGGGTCACGACTCCATTTAGCAAATCACTGACAGTAACATCCCATGCATCGAAGCCAGCCGCCAAGAATGCGGAAATCATCTCTCGATCTCCATTACTGCCCTCCTGACGGAGGATGGCAACCTTATGCTTGGATTCCAGTTTCATGATGGACTCATCAGTAGGAGTAGGGTCGAAGGTGAGCTTCCATTGTGGAGCTTGGCGATGCTTCAAACCTTCCTCTTCTTGGACGACGCATTTTGGATTTCGTTGACGATGTTCAAGCTTGAAGCTGGTTGCTTCCCACACGTCTCGAAGGACAGTCATTTTTTCGTCAATGCAAGGAGACGCCGATCCAACAGCAATCTTGATAGAATCACCTGTAGACACAGAGCCAATCTCGCTTACTGGAACCCCAACATCACTGTATGCCGTGGAGATTGCTTCGACATCGGAATCTTCCACTTCGATGACAAAACCAGATTCTTCGTTGAAGAGAACCTCAATTTCAGATCCGTCAGTTGAAGGAATAGTTACATCAATGGAACAGTTTCCTGCGAAGGCCATTTCCAGCAGAGTGGTTACAAGACCACCATCCGAGCGATCGTGCCCTGCCAAGATGCATCGCTTGTCGATGAGGTCTTGAGTGACCTCCATAGCCTTCTTTAGAACCGAGATATCTTCGATATCAGGACATTCGTTTCCAATCTGAGAATACACTTGAGCAAGTGCAGTGCCGCCCATTCTCTTCTTTCCGCCTCCGAGGTCAATGAAAAGAAGCTTGGATCCATTGGGTGGACACTTCAAGTCTGGCGTGACAGTTTTTGTAATGTCTGGGCAGGTGACGTAGCAAGTCATGGTAAGCTCACCAGGGGCTTTTGTAACTTCATCACCACATCTTGCAGCCATAGAAAGAGAGTCCTTGCCTCCGTCGATACCAACCCCCAATTCCAGCAAACAATCTCGCAGTGCAACACATGCATCCCACATCTTGGCACCCTCCCCAGGGAGTTTAGCAGCGTACATCCAATTACCACTGGCTTTGATGTCTTCAATCTTTGAGATCTTGGCCCATACAATGTTGGTCATGGCCTCAGCAACAGTCATTCTTGCCATGGCAGCAGAATCGATGAGACCTTTGATTGGTTGTTCTCCGCAAGCAACAGCTGTTCCAGTGGTTCCAAAGTGAGTGTGAGCTGTTACACCAACGTTGGAAAGCGGCAACTGGAGAGGACCAACGCATTGCTGTTGAGCACAAAGTCCAGTCACAGATCTGTCCACCTTGTGCACGAGGAATCGTTTGGATCCAACCGACAACAAACGAAGCACTCGGTCAAGAGCATCCATGACGGTTGTTCCCTCCGGTAGCTTGAGAGGAGACAGCTTAACCTCTACATGGTTGTCCACGAAGGTCTTTTGGGGCATTTTTCCCAGGACGAGATCCAATGGCAGATCAACAGGAGTTGTACCATCTCTTGAATCATGGACCACAACTCTCCCATCGCCGGTGACTTCTCCAACGATTGCAATTGGGCAGTTCTCGCGTCTGGCCATTTCTTCGAACATCTCTCGATCCTTGGGTCGAATGAGAAGGCCATTGTTTTCTTGGTATTCCGCACCCCAGATTTCAAGCACAGAAAGAGTGTCGTCACCAACGTTGACCTTCCGAATATCGTAAGAGGCTCCCACAGGCTCAACGAGTTCCTTGAGGATATTTCCATTTCCTCCTGCACCTTGATCATGAACCGACACGATAGGGTTCTTGTCACCAAGGTCACAACAAGCTCGCATGAGGCGATTCATTCGGTTCTCCATCTCCGCATCACCTCTTTGAACGGCATCGAAATCAAGATCGGCATTTTCCGCGCTTTGCACGCGAGACGAAGCCGCTCCACCACCAATTCCGATTCTGTAGCAAGGTCCTCCAATCTTGATGACCAACATTCCATTTTCTGGTTCACCCTTGGTTGAAAAACGGGCATCCATCTGTCCGACACCAGCAGAGAACATGATTGGTTTGACCCATTCGAAGCGTTCTCCGTTGGGGAGACGTTGCCCAAAAGATCTAGTAAATCCATGGATGACTGGTTCGCCGTATTTATTTCCATAGTCGGAAGCACCGTCACTGGCCTTGATTTCAATATCCATTGGCGCCGCAAGATTACTTGGATAGACAAAAGTCTTATCCTCCCATGGCAACTCATAGCCTGGAATTTGGAGATTTCCGACACAATAGGACGAAATACCTGCGACGGGATAGGCGCCCCGTCCTGTTGCCATGACATCTCGCAACCGGCCACCCGTTCCTGTTTCAGCACCAGGGAAGGGAGCGACACCGGATGGAAAGTTGTGAGTTTCGGCTGTCAAGATGGGATGCAACGTTTGCTTGCCAATCTTGACCGAGCCAGCCTTGCTAGTGGACGTGGGACGAAGGGCGTCACACTCGTACCCTTCGATGGCGGACGAGTTATCGTGAAATGCAATAACCGAATTATTCGGCACATCTTCCGGAAGAGTCTCCTTGACCATTTTGAACAAAGTGTCCTTCTTTTCTTCCCCGTCAATGACCATTTTTCCGCCGAAGAACCAGTGTCTCGAGTGTTCTGAGTTGGATTGTCCCATGTCGAAACATTCCACATCAGTTGGATTTCGGCCAAGTTTCTCCTGAGAACGAGGGACAAAGCGGATGTTAACTCATTTGATGGGACTGTACCAAATACAAGACGTTATCAAAATGGTCTTACCTTGAACAACTTTGTGTAATAGTCCAAATCAAAGTCGTCGAATCCAAGTCCACGTTCTTCGTTGATTCGCTCCAAAGCGGCCCGACCTTGTTCCATGATGGGAACAGTAATGACAGGTTCAGGCTGAGCACCGCTGTCAAAAGTCGTCAAAGCTTTGGTGTACTCTTCTTCTGTCATGCGATCATGCAACATGGCCTTCAACGCAGAAACGGCACTGTCACTCAATGGTTCCGCGGAAACGAAACGGTATCGTTTCGATAGTTCGAGACGATCAACTGGAATATCACATGCTTTACAGATGCTGCAAGCATTCGAACTGAAGGCCGATGTGAACGTCATTCGAGGACCAAATTCCACTTGCCAAACAGATCCATTAGCGGTCGAATCATCGAAAAAGGATTTCTCCAACTGGAGATGGTTCTTCTCAAAGGTCTCTGCCAACAACCATTCCAAGCGATTCTTTTGAATGTCACTCAATTCGGTAATCAGCACATTGAAGCAAGATTCCGTCTCAATAGCGCTGATCTTGTTGGCATCTTCTTGCAAACCCAAAGACGACAATTGCTCTTGACACGATGGCAACAAAGAGTGGGATGTCTCCGTTTTCCGATAATAATGAACAATCGTTTGCTCAGTCATGATTGCAGGTGAATTCGTTAAAGCTACTTGCTAAAAGAGGAGCGTACGACCTTTCTCGGCAAAAGATATTATAATATGTGTCGACGAGAAAACACACAAGAGAGAGTGTAAGTAAGAGATGTTGAGATCCGAGGTGAAGAGAAGCGACAGCTCCCCGATGAAAATTAAAAAGAAAGAATCTTGGCGCCCTGTCGTCGTTTGTCGTCGTCGTATCATATCGCTTTGAATTTGATGGTGACTGGTGGTGGTCGCTCTGTCACATCAATCATCATCAATCAATCGCAGCGAACCATCCAAGTTTGGAATTGCATCTCACACGCGCACGGTACAAAATCACTATGTGACGTCACCAACGGCAAGATACCATAGCTTCGCCTCGTGATGGCAGGGACAGGTGCAAATTCATGCGATGTTGCATTTTATGGTTGAAAGTGTAGTCGCCATCCTCCAGCTGCTTTTGCTACTCCGAGTTTTGATAATTGGCACGAAACTCTAGCTTCACTGTAAATTTAAAATTTCAAGAATGAAAAAACCATGATCGTTTAGCTACCTACCACTCGCTAGTACTAGAAAACTATAGCAATGCATCCTGACAACTAGAGAACCAGTTTTTTCAGCTCCGACACCAAGGCTTTGCCTAGATTGACGTTCCCGCGACATTTGACATCAACCTTCACCACATCCGGCTTGACCTTAATCAATACTCGTACCAGTGTGCCCGTAGAGGAAGATTGACCGGCAAAGGTACCATAAGAAGGATCACTGGGCTCAACCTCCGCCAATTGGAGGAACGTTCCAACGATTGATTTGATCTTATCCGAAGGAATGCCAGCAGCAAGGGGAATCTTGGCTGAATGAACAGCCCATTCAGGCGATGATAGCTCAGAAGCAACCTGTTGTAACGTCAGACCATCATGGGGTGATAGATGTACAGAGACAGGCAAAATTAGCTTGACTGGAACGCTGCATTCGGATGTGTCCAATGTTCCTTTCATTTCCAACGGCATATCAGAGGTAGGGTGTACAAATGGGCCAACTTTGGAGGATTCCAACGAAGACCGGGGAGCCACGTTTCCCAGGGGGATTTCGCCAAAGTTTTTCAGACGTAAAACAAGCCCAGACAACGGGGACATCTCCATCATGTTGTCAGCTCGTACGCTAATCGACGCTGCGACGCCATTTCCGACATCAACTCGGTACACTCGATAGCTCAGCTGGACTTTGGACCAGTCTACGACGGGCGACCCTGTAGCAGCTGAAACCTTTATCGTTGCTCTGAGATATGGCCTCTTCCCGGGCTTGCTGGGATGAGGAGAACTGAGAGGGGCGATGGTAGGCAGCCCTCCAAGACCAAGCATGTCAAACGAAGCTGTGCCTCCTGAAGATGCCGAGGCAGATACAGGAGCTGGAACTGTATTCGCGACACCCAGCAAGTCGTCAAAAGCGTTATTGATGGCATTCTTTTGATTTTGTGCAAGGCCGGGACCTCCTGGGATGGCAGCACCAGTCATCGAAGGAGTCGCGGAGGAGTCTGGAACTGATGCAAAACCACCAAGGTCTAAGAGATCTCCAACACCATCAGCGGAGCCAATGGCTCCTTGCTTGGAGGCTTTCTTGGCTCGTTTGGAATCTTTCTTCTTCTTTTTGTGTTTCTGTGGGACCGAATCTACAGCACCACCCGCGTACGCTGGCCGATCTGGAACTACGCGATGCTTGCGCTCAGGCATAACCTCGTCATCTCGCAAGGGCATGGTCAAGTCAACTTTTGCGAGGCTGCTGAATTCTTTTCCAGCAGCACCCTTTTTCCCAGCTCTCCTACCAGGTGGAAGTCGAACATCAGCATCATCTTCATCGTCGCTGGAATATATCGTAACATTTTGACCGAACGTGGGTCCCGTCATTAAACTCATCGCATCAGGTGGAATGTGGATTTCGTGTTTTTGTTTCTTTTCTTTCTTCTTTTTCTTTTTCTTCTTGCCATTAGCATCATCTTCATCCTCGTCTCCCAGCTGAATGGCACCAAACTTATTTGGCAAGGTGTTAGTGGCAGTACTAAGATCATTGTCATACATCCCAGATGACGAGTTGAGATAAAATGGGTCGTTGGCAGTTTGGGGTCGATTTCCCAACATGTTCTGAGGAACAGTATTTGATGATTGGAAGGAGTTCAAAACAGCGCCACCCCCGGAGGCTCCCAGGTCGCCGCTTCCAATGGCGTTGGCGGCAATAGAAGAGGACGTATCCACTGATGAAATAGCATCTTTTGCGATGTTCTTGTACTCCGACACAACCATTGGTCGCTGCTGCGTAAAGCTGACCGATTCAATCGTCAAACGGTATTTTGACCGTTGCGCTTTCTCTTCTTCGATCCAAGAAGAGAAAATCGATTCGTTCAATGGAGCATTCAAATCAACGCCATCCAAACCAATGGGTGATTGATACTTCTTTCGCTGCGCCTTGGAACCGGTTGGTTTCATGGGTGACGGTTTTAAAAGGTAATTGAGAGTCTGAGAAACATTGCGACATTTCGCAGCCAAAGACCTGCCAGTTGACGAGGATACGAGCCCGGCTAATGCATCCAATGTGGTGTTCTGTTTATCGTTCTTCTGGGTTGTTTGAGATGTCAACCCCGGCATATCCAGCAAATTTCCCTCCTTTAGGTTGTCGCTGGTGTCAGATTCGTCGTCATTCTCGTCATCGTTCAGCGCCATCAGACCTGGCGCCGATGTATATCCAGGCGAAGGTATCAAATCGAGTGCTACCAACGTCATATATAAGGTCACGGCTCGTTCTCGAACTTCTGGATTTGCGCTTTCCATGTACACCATCAAATTTCGAGATATGGTGTTGATGCATGCCTCGAGCTCTGCATCTGATACTTGTGCATTAGCCGACGCAGCTGCAAGGATCTTAAGAGCTGCTTGCAAGAAGACGCTTTGTGTCGACATTGGTAGCTTGTTGGAATTACATGGTGCTGTTATGGCTTGAATAACTGAGTGGTAGGGGCCTTCACTGTCGTTGTTAAAAATGTACACCGCCTCCGAATCAATAGAAAGGACTTCTGGCAACAAGTCTGAATACTCCCCTACGATCCACGCCAGTGCTGGCAATATTTCTGGCATGATATGCTTGCCCCTTCCGTTGTCGGAATCCATAAAGTTGGGCGTATTCATACTCAAGCCACTGTTCACGGTTGCTGCACCGTCCAATCCCGCGGAAGCATCGTTATTGTCGTTGTCCCCTTCTAACAAAACTTCAATGGATCGCTTGACGGCATAGGATCGCGCGGGCAAGACTCGTAGAGCAACATCTGACACTTGAAAGCGCAATAGTTCGGCATGAGTGTCGAGTCCTCGCATATGCCCCAGTTGAAACAAAATATCCAAATACCACGTGAAATCTTGTAGAAGAGCGTATTTTTCTCCACTGCACATTTCTACAATTTTTGCGACTAGATCCAGTTTGTATTCACCACTTGCCAAGGCGACATGTTGAAGTAGTTGACTGACAAGTTCCATCAAGTTCTTTCGAGTGGCCATGGATGGCAACAAGTCGAGGGCCCGCGATCGGATGGTGACATCGTCATCGCTGAGACAAGTCAAGATGAGCGGTCGATACGTCGGAGCGCTCAACACCTTGGGAAAGGAAACCATGAGTGTTCCGAATCCGACCAATCCCAAATATTTTAGGTTTTGGTCTTGTTCTTGAACGAAATCTTTGAACGTTTGGGCACACAATGCGACTATGTCGGGTACGATTGCGGGCATGCTGCCATCGTTCTTTCGGCAATACGGGAGGCATTTGGTGATGGCATGTGCCGCTTCGTAGAGAAGTGACTTGGCGGGAGTTTTCCGCACAATGTCCGCCAACGGCTCGAGTAATTTTCGGGCCAGTCTTGGTTCTTCTTGTACGAGCGATCCCAGCAACTTGACGACTTTGATGAGCATCCAATTGTTGCTGGAATTGGTCAACAAATCAAAGAAAGCAGGTGCCAAATGCAGATAATTCTTTGGATTTTTGTCGCTGAGTTCCGTAATGACATTGACCGCACAGGATACTACTGCTGGGTTTGGATCGTTCAAACACTGTTGCAATTTGGCAAAGGTCAGTCGCAGTCCTTGCGGATATTGAACAAATAGTTTGAATAAACAAAGTATGGCTTTTTTCCTGAGATACGGTTGTGGATGTGCCGTAAGATTTGTCAACTCTGGCAACAAATCTTGCGCGAGTTCGGGTGTAATGATATTGGAAATACAGTTGATGGCCAACCCGGCTTCATAGACACCGGCCATGGATCCTCCCACATTTGCAGATCTCAATTCTTTCTTCAACAAGTTTGTAGATAGGAGAATGACGTCTGTATCCTTATGGAATCCTTGCGATGCCGCCAGGTATCCGATTCGTTTTTGAGCGAATCGTGGCGATGACATGACTTCAATGGTGGCAAAGGAGGCCCAACTCATGGAGTATCCCATCATGTGCAGGAAGGTCAATTTCTGCAGTGCATTCGCTTTAATATACATATCACTGGAATTGATTTCTGTTTTAATTTCAGCGATACATTGACTGATATAGAGTGCTGTATCCCGTTTGGAGGCCCGGATGCCTTTGACGACATCTTGGAGAGTTTTCTCAAACATGATGTTTGTCAGTGATGTCTGATTTAAGATGATCCGACTTTTGAATCGAGGAGAAAGGAATGGATGGGATGGGATGGGATGAAACAGATAATGTAAGAATAATAATTTTGTGCCTAGCGTCTTAGCAATGGTAACTGATGCCGCCGCTGCTGATGGATTGACATGTCAAATAGGTTGTGAAGTCCTCTCTAATCTACCCTCCTAATACTACGTTGTCGTAGAGCTGTTACAGTACCGTATTAGAAACTGTTAAGTATCGGTAATGCGAGAAGTATCATACGGCGAATGCACTTCTGAAGAGGGGTTGAGGAAAAGGGGAACGTGTTTCCCCTTGTTGATGGACATACAGCCAGGCGGTTTCCAATTTTGAACTGACGTCATCTCCACGTGGAATTTCCTACCAGTAGTCGTACAGCTGTGGGTATGTACGACGAGGATGTTGTTGTTGTTGTGATTTCACATGTCACATCGAACAGAGATGATTGGATAGCAACGATCTTTTCCTCGCTCACCACTCGTCACTCGTCATCCGTCTGACTCGCGCCAGAGACATCTTTCGAAAGAAGTGACAAGAGACAACAAGCGAGATACTCGACGTATAAAATAACGACAACGATAAAAACGATCGAGCGGACAGTGTACTTCGACAATAGTTGTAGTGTAGTGTCACAACATCTCCTAGCTAGCTAGAGTGCATCGTCACAATAACAGGGGCCACACACACAGTAGGTTTTCATTATTGCTAGTAGTGTCCCACTCTACTAATCCTCTCAACAGCATACTTCTTCACAACCAATCCAAGTTGTCCGTACTACCGCATAACTAAGCAAAGATGAGGATTGGAGCCGTTCTCCTTTCTTTTGCCGGATCGGCATGTCTCACGGGAGCTTGGGCCCCCGTGTCAAACTACCACCTCACTCGACGACACCAAGCCACCTCTACTACAAGAATGAATATGGCAATCGACTACAATGATCCGGTAGTAGCGGAAGAATTCCAAAAAGTACAACCTCTCTCTTGGGACGAAGTCGAAGAAGAACTGATGGAATCTGGTATTCGTGCACCACAAACCATGAATGATATGGAACTCAAACTCATGTTGGTCGAGATGAGATTGAGATTGGCAGGAAAGCTCGAAGGAAATGGAAAACCAAAACAACGACCAACCACATTCTCTTCCAAATTTGAAGAGGCGATGTGGACCAAACCAGCCTTCGAAGCTTTCTACAATGAACTCAAGAAACGAGACGATCACAACTCTATGAATGTTGTCGCCGAATATCTCAATACTCCAGACATCGCTAAAGTGAGATATGCGTCGTCCTATGCACAGTTGTTGCAAGATTGCGAGGCAGCCTTGCTGGCTCCGCCACCTGTCAACAGCCCCACCCTTGTTTTTAGTGGTTTCCCAGCCAACATGGGAGAAAACGCCCTCAAAATGACTCTGGAAGCCCTGGGACCCATTGTCGACATTGAATGTACTCAAGATGACGACTTTCCAGTTTTGAGAGGAAAGGTCACCTTTGAGGATATTGAATCGGCAAAGAAAGCCGTGGCACAGTACAATGGCATGGACATGGGAATGGGAACACTTCTAGAAATGTCCTCTGTCTAAATCAAAAGTAATTGTAGTGGCTACCAAAGAGAAGAGCAAACAAGTGGACCACAGTATAATAAGGAATCATACTCATCAAATCGAAACAATGTATTACACTTTTTCAATTCTCTACATCATCGATAGATACTCCACAATTCAAGCGATTTATGAGTAGCCTTAACGTACATTAATCCTCATTAGTATTTGTTTGTTCTAGCAATCGTAGTGGAGTCCGAGCGGTTATTATTATCGTGATAATGAATGTTGAAATATTCCTTTCTTTCCAAGATGGGACCATCTCAGCGAGACCCATTCTTTACTCGTATACCCAGTCGAAGGAGTGATCCGTCCAGTCAAGAACTTCGCCGTCTTCGAACCAGAGACCAATCTCTCGTTCGGCATTTTCGACACTGTCGCTACCATGACAGATGTTTCGGCCGACCTGTGGATGATGATATAAAAGAGAGCGAGTCGCAATCACACGTTGTGAGTGGTGCTGTGTTTACAAGTCGATTCACAACACAATCCTAGCGCCAATAACAATGGTGAGAAGGTTACAAAAAAAAATGTCGTGACTCACTTCGATGCAAAAGTCTCCTCGAATCGTTCCAGGAGCACTTTCCAAGGGGTTGGTGGCACCAAGCATCTTTCTTCCGGTCGCCACCGCTTCCTTTCCTTCCCACACCATGCACACAACGGGGCCACTACGCAGGTTCATTGATCGGGAGAAGATCCTAAGTGCCAAAATAATAATTGTTATCTCAGAATGCCAATCACTATACCTACGTACCTCAACATGTAATCTCTTAGCTTGGGAAAGAATGGCTTTTCGACAAGATCTTTGTAATGCTGTTCCAACAGCTCTTTGCTTGCTTGTTTGGTCTTCAGAGCACAAAGCTTGTATCCCTTTTGTTCGAATCGACTAATGATGTTTCCAACAATACCACGCTACAGTAGGACATTGGATGAATGAGAGAGGAATGGATGGAAGGGACAACACCGTTTCGATTTGCATCTGCTGTTGTATCAAGAGAAGCACAAAACATGACAAACAGATATAAACGTACCTGAACTCCATCTGGTTTGATCATAATGTAGGTCTTTTCGGCGGCGTTCATGGTCATGGAAGATTTTGACGATGCTCTTGAGGATGCTGTCGACAGGGTCAAAGATGGGACGAAGGCGCTTCTAGTGTTTGTTCTGGACACAAATCCTTGGGCCAGACCCGAAATGGAAAGGAGGAGCAGACAAATAATGGATTTCATCTTTCAAAAAACAAAAAATAAGGGGGAAAAAACACTATAGCGCGTGAGAGACAATGGATTCATCAGTATCCGCTCTTTGTGGGCAAAAGTCGTTGTCAAATCGACTTGACTCAACAATGGCCGTACGCTGCAGAACGTTGTTAAATACGAGTCTATCGAGATACAAGACAATCGTCCAAAATTCAATCCAAGTCAAACATGTATGGTACTCTCACCCTTGGTTAGGTCAGCTAATATTTCAGTATTGGAGTGATATTCTTTGACCGTCTACTACAGAAGAAGTCTACCGTAGTGCTGTCGGAATGGGATGAGGAGTTGAGAATGAAGTGATGTGGAACCGAAGACGACGATAATATCTATAATAAAATGTGGATAAAATAAAATAATATTTGATGGTCAGTGATCAAAAATATCGGATGATGAGTTTCACTGACGTTTGGTGAGTGAATCTTTTATAAAAATGATGGCTGACGCGAGCAAGGTCCAACTTTACGAAGATCCTTTTGTACTATGAAAGTAGTAATGCAATTACCGTACGTACGAGTCACATGGTTGGTATGTGGTACGAATCTGGTATCAATGTACAGTTTTACTGTCGGTCGTTATGTTTCTCGTAACCCGAATAGGCGAAATAAAAGATGAGATGCGGCCATCACATTTCCCCATTCAACTTTTGCCTTCTGTCATAATACTGGATTCTTCTACGTAGTACGCTGAATCCAAGAAGAATGTGTTTTATCATAAAATACATCATCGTAAAGACGAATTAGTGTTCCTGTGTGGCTTTAGAATTGAGATTAGTGGTATTGGGCGTATTCAAGACTATGACACTCCCACGTCGGTATCAAAACATCGCCCCGTTGTTGCGGTGGAGCTGCATCAGCTGGATGCTTCTACTTCGACTAGCAGGCCAAATGATGGACGACAACAATGGGACAGTGACTGTCACGGGATTTGTACCATCGACTATCCCTCTTACTAGAGGAAGAAGTAGACCACTTTCAAAGATGGGGCCGTTTCTTTCTACTTTTGGTACAAGCGGTCTAGCAACATCATCCATGCCCACAAAATTATTTCTTCATGCAGGAGCACTTCCACTCACGAGAGCAGCAACATCCCCTCATTCGTCCTTTTTTTTGACTCGGATAGTACTGATACGTGGCATGGCTTTTGTTTATATGGTCGCATTCTGGATCGCATTCCAGCAAAACAAAGGCTTGATCGGTGATACTGGCATTGCTCCTGCCAGAGCTGTCCTGGATGCAGCACAGAATAGAGGCGTACAGAACCGAAAACGACGAGAAGAATGGCTTCGTCTTCAAATACAAAACTCATGCAACAATTGCAACCAACAATCGTCAGGAACAAGAGCAGCGAAAAGCGCAGTAGAAACGACTCTTGCTTCAACCAGAAGGATGAAGCTTTTCCTTCGTCGGCAAACGATGACATTGCAGCTACACCCAACAATTCAAAAATGGAGAGAACGGTTGTATGATCGGCAAAATGGAAGACAGAGACCCGTTAGTACTATATTTTGGATCGCCAAGGATCGCAGCAAGCTCAATCCATGGCTAGATAGGGTAGCTCTATTAGGATTCTTCTTATCGATCGCAACGTTGGTGACAGGATCTTCCAATGTTCCCATTCTCCTTGTAATGTGGATTTGCCAACGATCTCTCATGGCCGTTGGAGGACCGTTCTATGCGTATGGGTGGGAGCCACAATTAGCCGAACTCAACTTTCATATGCTATTTCTGGTACCTCTTATATCTTTGGATCCACTGGGGACGACCTGCCCTCCGTCCCCAATCGTCATGTTTACCATCCGATGGTATCTTTGCCGCATCATGCTGGGAGCTGGTCTCATCAAAATCAAGAGCCGTGACCCCAAATGGCGTTGGCCTCAACTCAGTGCCATGGATTATTTCTATGAGACACAACCCATTCCAAATCCACTTTCAAAGTACTTTCACTGGATGCCACATTGGTGCCATCGAGGAGAGGTGATGGTCAATCATTTTGTCGAATTGATTGCTCCATTATTGTTACTGTTACCATCCATATCCGCGCGAAGATGGGGAGGAATTATTCAGATCGCCTTTCAAGCAGTTTTGGTCACATCTGGAAATCTAAGTTTCCTGAACTGGCTAACCGCCGTTCCAGCCATTGCATGCTTGGATGACGGCATCTTGGGGCCTTTACTCTTTTCGCAATCCTGGCAAGAAAAGGCGGTCCAAGCCGCAAGTTTGTCATGGCACCGATACACCAGATCTGTTTGCAGTGTACTATTTGGTATTCTCATCGCGTTCCTTAGTATCCCGGTGATCCGAAATTTATCGAGCAGGAAGCAATTGATGAATGGTTCTTTCGGTCCTTGGGGTCTCGTCAATACGTATGGCGCTTTTGGGAATGTCAACGAAGAGCGCAACGAATTAATCATATCCGCTACCACAAGCGTTGATGCGCCGTGGAAAGAATATGAATTCAAAGCAAAACCGGGGAACGTCCATCGCTACCCAATCTTTCTCTCGCCATTCCATTTGCGTCTGGATTGGCAAATGTGGATTGCTTCCTTGATGGGAGGCATTGATCGCAGCCCTTGGGTTTGTTTGTTAATGTATCGGTGAGTGGGACATCTGGAAAAGATTTGCTTGCCTAATACGACTAGGTAGGTAATACTCCGGAGTAGTTTGTTGTACTCTCGAAGTTCTAACAACATACTTGCCGAATTTTCACTACGATAGCATCTTGCAAAAGGACCCGGAAGTAATGAAGCTGTTAGCACACGATCCATTCTCTGAAGGAGAAGAGAGGCCAAGATATATTCGAATTGACAGATATCGCTACAGTTTTAGTCGTGAAGGTAAAAAGAGATATTGGGACCGGGAAATGGTCGGACGGGTATACCCGAAACAAGGAGTGGCATCGGCAGAAGATTTGGAGGCTCTGATAGAGTTGTCGAGCAACTAGGTGATTCTGGAAACCCCTAGTGTCCAACATTCTCTAGCTCGCCGGAGCAAACCTTCGATATCAAGATTTCAATGACCTCTGTCCTTCGATTTGTCATAGGGATGACATTTCAGGAGTGAGATCATTAGAAGATTTTTGGAGACAATACGGGGCAGCAAACAGTCCGTTCACTCTGTTCTTTGCTTTTTACTCTCTGGTTCATCTCCATCCCCTTCATCGTCGTCACCCTCATCATCGTCATCATCATCCTGCGATTAAAAGAGAAGTAGGCACCCAATCAGAAAAAATCATTTCAAAAGATGGAAATCATGCATAAAAACGAGCGTAATGGGACTTACTCCTGCCTCTTCGTCATCATCGTCGATTTCGTCGTCGTCATCATCATCGTCCCCTGCCGGTTCGTAATCGACGGCAGCATCGGCGGCATCTTCCTTGATTTCTGCCAAGAGAGAAAATGCAATATCATGAGACATATGTGTCGCTTCTGCATGCCATAATAACAATGTGTCTTATTCCCCACGTACCTGGTCCAAGAAGAGCAGCCGTTCCCAATTCTTCCTCGTCATCGTCATCTTCCAGTTCTTCCTCGTCATCGTCGTCGTCGTCATCATCTCCCGTTTCATCTTGTTTGTTCTCATTGGTATTGTCTTCATCGTTGTCATCCTCTTCTTGATCGTTACCATCACCATCGTCGTCATCACCGTCATCATCGTCACCGTCGTCGTCATCATTGTTATCGTCACCGTCACCGTCCTCCTCTTCCTCCTCATTTTCGTCTTCTTCTTCGTATACTTCTAGATCTACTTCTTCCTCTTCTTCCTCCTCCTCCTCTTCTTCCTCGTCGTCATCTCCTCCGTCATCACCGTCTTCTCCACTCTCTCCGACATCGTCCACAGGTTCGTCGCCTTCGAAGTTCTCCATCCCATCGTCAGCGAAATCTTCCATAGCATCTTCGATGCCGTCATCATAGTCTTCAAAATCGGACATGGTTATAGTAGTGGTAGTAGTAGCTGCTGCTGCGTCTGGCTCTATACGGAGCTCTGTAGTTGATAGAGAGAAAGAACAGTGCAACGTTTGTGTGTGAGAAAGAAAAAAGGGAAAGTAGTTTGGGAGGCACAGCGATTGACGTCAGTCACGAGTGATGAGGTGAAAACGAAACCCGAGTTCGCTTATGACGTCACTATTCTTCTAGGACATTCGCTGTGACAAAAAACGACCAATGAGGTGGCGCAAACACCGAACTCTGCAGTGAAAAAGATTCACAGAGTTCGATGGTGGAGATCGCATGAGGAGGTTGTCTCACATCGAGACAGCGGGCATGCGCCCGAACCGTATGATACAGCGCACGGAAATCAATCAATCAAAAAGAGGGTTTACTCTCGACTCCTCGAAGTACTACGTAGTACGATATATCCACAAGAATTTTTCGCGACGTAGAACGCGTGAATGAGAAGCAAATTGAACGACAGTCAACAAGAAGAAGTGTGTTTTTCAGCGTGCAAAAAGCCCGTACTCCGGTTTCAAAACTCCACTCAACGATTCATCGCGTGTGAAACTCACACACAGACAAAATCACGCGGTAGTAGTAAAATTGAGTCCTCCTCACGAAAAATACCCCCCTTTTTTTCGCTTTTCTTGGCACTGCCGACCGTCCACCAAGTAGTAACAAAGCGAACAGTCCAACCAACAACTCCAATCACAAACTTTGCAATCTATACAAACATGAATAATGCCATAGGAATACGAAAGTGGTGGTAGGATAGCGAGTTGTTGTCCGTTCGTTTTGGCAAACACAAAGAGACACAAATTGACCGCTCTGGAACGAAAAAGTGTAGTAATTGCGGTCCAACTCGACGAACAGGAATACGATTTCAAATCCACCAACGCTAACCAGTTCCTTGTGATGGTATGTAGCAGTGTGCAAAAACTTACATGAATGCGATACGTTTTGGTGAAGCTAGAAAGTATTTTCTAGAAGTTTGTGTCGAAACGAAATTGGGTGTTTTGTGTTGTGAAAAAGTGAGGAGGTGAGAGCGATCGATCGAGATTTTGAAGCGAGAGTAGGCAGCATCGATTGATTCTTTCGATCGCGAGGCATCACTTCCTATTTTTTCCTTCTGGATCGTAGTACTACGTAGTACACACTACACGGCACTCACGAACTCTCTCACCGTCAGTCGTAAAGAGACGCCTCGATCATCATCACATCGCGAGAAAATCAAGGGACATTTTGCTTCGGCACAGGATCCATCAGATTCCCTCCTACTAGAGATTTCGATGTGTAGCACTCACGTTGAAACTGTACTGGTGAAAAGGAGGCACTTAAATGAGTTGGGTTTGCCGGCAGGTACACTTGACTAGTTCAATCGTTTTTGACAGTAAATAGACTGTACTTTACTAGTTCAAGCTAAAGAGTGGAAAAGACAAATTCGCGTACGCTACACACCCCTTCGTGCAATGAAATGAGTGTCATTCCTTTGTACAATAAATGACGCGTGGCTTCTCATTGTAATGTACGAACGTACATACAGACGCACTGTTGGCTGTTGGCTCTCTCTACTTGAAGCGGCGCCAAAAGATCGATCGATTGGAAGTTTCAGAAAAAAACCATTTAACTGACAGTGAGTGATCCT
Source organism: Nitzschia inconspicua (assembly GCA_019154785.2). Lineage (NCBI taxonomy): Eukaryota > Bacillariophyta > Bacillariophyceae > Bacillariales > Bacillariaceae > Nitzschia > Nitzschia inconspicua. The sequence goes on from JAGRRH010000012.1 coordinate 1,063,517, forward strand.
TCAACCACAAAAAGCGTGGCGACGAGAGCAGGACAGGGTTGTTATGGATGAGAGTTCACACAACATTACTACCAAAGGAAGAAGTTGTATCCACAACTACTATCAATAGTAGCAAGCAATCTTCAGTCTGTAGCAAATTCTACGAATACTCTCTCCCTGTTCTTTGTATTACCACTTTCAACTGCTGGATCTATTTTTTCCAAGAGGATTTGACTTTGGTGCCTACAAGTTATCATCTTCACTCTGAACTGTGTACATTCAACAGTTTGTTCATACCTTGTGCACTTCAGGCTCCTTTATCCAATTAATCCTACTACTATTTTTCTTGAATGATGACAATGACCGATCATCTATACCGAGCGAGACTTGTGGGTCTAGTAGCCGTTTCCAGTTTGTTGCTCCTCACTGGAGTGGTGGCTTTCGTTCGACATCATTTTTTAACACTGCATCCCAAAAGGCCGTCAATTCAGCATGTAAGCTTTCTTCAAGCTTCCACAGACGATCTCAAGGGACTATTGGACGCGTCTTCGTATGAAAGTGATGTGGTAAAGGCATATGCCGGAAAGACCATCAAAACAGCTGCCAGAAAGTCTTCCAAACCATCTTCCAGTAGCTCCGCTTATGACTTGTCTGTGGACGACTCGATCAAATCCTCCCCAACGTCACCTCCTGTGGATGCTACTAGCACTATTTCTCCTCCTCCAATTGATGATATCAAGTCAGAAATAGTACATACAGCAACCCCCACACTGTCGGATCCGTCACCACCTATTTCGGAACAGATCAAGACTGTGACGGAATCGATAAAAGAAGAAATCGGCTCATCCACTGGTAATTCAAATGACCTTGACACCAAAAATCCGTTGGAAGGCATCACCGTTCCCTCCAATGTCCAAGAAGTCATCGAAAAACCGTTCGCTCCACTCAATAATATCTTGAAATCTACCCAAGAATCCATCAAGGAGGCTCAGCGTGTAGCAGCAGAACAATCGGCAGCAGCTTCTGCTGCCTCCGATGCATCCGGATCATCATCCGCTTCGGGAAAGGTACCCACCATGGCCGATTACATGTTGAAGTCTTTGAGTAATGGAAAAGCAAGCCTTGGAACCGCCACGGAAAAAAGTGCTGTCAAACTACCGGATATGCCAAACATTCAAATCCCGTCGGTCGACGGTGTCGTCCGATCCCCACAATCCACCGATATTACACTGCCAGAACCGGGAAAGGCACTCACTTTTGGAGAATACGTCCGAGCCAAAGTTACCGGGTCGTTGCCAGATGATGGATCATCAACCGTTTCGACCATGGCAGATATCAAGGAAAAGCTTGGCATCATGGCGACGAACTACTACAAATTGATTGGAAAAGAGGTACCCGATTCCTTGGAGGGCTTTGCACCTCCCACTATGCAAGACTTTGCCAACCTCTCCAATAAAGTCGCAAGTTTCGATTTCAAACAATTCGTTGACAGTTTACCGGAAAGTGCACCCTTGGCAGCACTGGCTATGGGCACCCTCCTTGTGGTAGCAGGTGCTCGAAAGGACGCCCCACCGTCCATGGACACCAAATCGATGGCTCCACAGACCATGGAAGCGGCTACAGAAGCTTTGGGTGGACTGTCAGAAGATTTGGTAGGACCGATAGTTTTGTCTGCCTTTTTGCGACCGATGCATTCTATCCTTTGACGTTTTGCCAACTCACTGTATTCATTCTTGTCGCTGCTTGTTTTCAGGAATCCCTTCAACTGCGGATGAAAACTCTGGAAGCGACAGGACTCAGCTTGCAGGCAGAACTCAGGGCCGCCAAGGAGAAACTATTGGAAAAAGAATTGGAAATCAGCAAGGAAAGACTTAAGGTGGCTGACAACAAATTGACATTGAACCGAGAAGTACAGAAACTCGAGGAAAAGCTCAAAGTCAACGATGTCCAAGTCAAATCATTAGATAAGGAACTAGCCAAGACACGGGACGAAAGCGAAGCACTCAGAAAAGCGTTGGAAGAAGCCAAAGGAACCACCACGACGAAGGCAGAACCGCCAGCGACTGAAGTTGTTCCAGTTGCATCTGTGGCGGATGTGGTACAAGACTTACCGTCAGCGAATGGAGATACGTCATCTTCTGCTCCGAAAAAGAAAGCTCCTACCAAGAAGAAGGCTGCAAGCAAAAAGACCGCTGTGAAGGCGGCTTCGGTTAAAGAGCCAGTTGCGAAGGCGGCCGCTGTCGAAGAGCCGGTTGCAAAAACTACAACATCCGTTGAAGAGCCAGTTGTGGAGGCTACATCAACTGTCGAAGAGCCCGTTGCAAAAGCTACAAAAATCGTTGAAGAGACAGCTGTAGAGGCTACATCAACTGTCGAAGAGCCCGTTGCAAAGACAACTACAAAAAAAGCGGCCACCAAGAAGGCTGCAGCAAAAAAGAAGGAAGCTCCAAAAGCCAAAGAAGAACCCCCGACTGTTTTCTTTGCCGAAGAAGTGAAGGCTTCGGAGCCGGCTCCAAGCAAAAAAGCAGCCGCCAAAAAGGCAGCGGCCAAGAAAGCCACCACCAAAAAGCCTGAGACAGGGGGCTCCAACGATTGGGCATCCTTATCCAAATCAACTATTTCCAGAAAGACGGTGAAAGAATTATCAGAGTATCTAGATTCCAAAGGAGTCGCTACCACAGATGCTGAAGGCAACGCGCTAAAGAAGGCTGATTTGGTCGAAGCCATTCTCTCACTGTAAGATTTAAAAAATGGGGGAGATTATTATTTGTGTGTGTATTGTGATCCGGGTACACTCGACAGCAGTCAAAGAGTAAATATCTAACGAATAAAAAGGTCCTGCAACAGTAATCTACCAATCTTTATGGCCATTTCTGGCGCTTCGACTATTACGGAATGACGCCCTTGGTAAAGAAACGAGCAATGGTTTGAAAGCTGTCTTCAGATTGGTCCATTTCTCTCCAAAAAGCTTCTCGAGAAAGATCCGCGTTGTTGTCTTCCTTCTCCTTTTCATCTAGTGCCATCCGAACTTTGGCATACATGTCTTCAATGTTGATCCTGGGCGAAACCTCCTCACTCGCTTCTTTGCTTGAGTAGACATTCTGAGATGTCTTCAACAAAGAATCTATCTCGGCCTCCATAGAATTACACAGTTGGTTGTACTCCTCCACCTCGGTCTTCAAACGCGAAATTTCTTTCCGAGACTCGTCCAAAATATCCCCAACATAATCAAGCGCAACAGAAAGCGGGACTGTTGTGGTCTGTGGTCGCTCCGTGCTCATAGTTGCACCACTGAATTGACCAGTGCCTTCTCCCGCTAAGATGCGAGCAATTCGGACGGGCGGAAGAACCCCCTGGCGGCGTGCCAATGCCAAGGCTTCCTGAATATCTTCCAAAATGTCATCGACCTCATCATCGGATTCATCACCATCGTCCTCGGTCTCCGTATCTTTCAATCTTTCTGTCACCATGCTCACAAAGTATCCCAGTACATCGGCCAAGATTTCTGGATCGCTCTGACACATTGCCAGCATTTGGCGTCTTGCCTTTTCGCTGCCGTCCTTAGCGTAACGTGACAGAAGCATTGGGCCCATTTGCAAACGTTCGTAAAGGAGGAGTTCTCCTTCGTCGAAACCAGCCAATTGAACGATGACGAGAGCATCATAGTCACCTATTTCTCGACAATGCGAGTCCGTCAAAGCAGCGATCGCCTCCTTCCGCCGCAGCTTCTCGGCTTCTGTGTCGCCTGTACGCTTTGCTTGATTCCACTCTGCCAGAGTCAACTCCAAAAGTGTCCTCCGAAGAGAGGGAGTTAGTGGGCATTTGTTCCGATTGCAATGTGTCAAAATCAAACGAAGCATTTTGGGATTCTCCATAAAGCATGACGCAAACACATGGACCGGATACGGTTCGTGGGCTTGTTCGTTGACATCTGTCGGGTGTTCCAAAAATCTTTTCGCATCTGCCATGACATTGCTTGCAGATTCTGATAGTGCCCTTGGAGAATATGTTCCCAAGCATAGGGTGACTACAAGTCCAGCTGTTTCCCGCGGCAATAAACGAGCCAATGATGCCCCGTATAGGGCTAAAGCTTCGGCAGCCTGCGGTGCCTCGAACGAGCAGATAGTTGCTAGTGCGTCCTTGGGCGCATTTGCTACAATGCTTGAAAGAGAATCCGTGTTCATGGATCGGGATGTGAAGGCAGCAATGGCTTCTGCGGACTCTGAATCATTCAATTTCAAGTAACATGTTCGAAGCAATTCGTTATGGACCGGAGTTGTGAGGTTTTTGGCACGAAGTTCCTCTAGATACTTGACCAATAAAGGTATTTTTGGAGCATCAAGGTATCGAAAAATAACATGAGAGGGTTCCAAGGACCCGATGGTGTGCTTGTATTGGTCAATGGCACCGTTGTAGTCTCCTTTCCGGTACAAATATTCTGCGTGCCGTCGATAAAGCATAGTGATATCTTCCGTCTCGTAGGACGGATCGGTGTATGCTACAAAAATGGCTGCCGAATACAAATTTTTTTGCACGAGCAAGTTCACCTTTTCTGCCGTCCCTCTTTCCGTCAAAGTAACCAAGGATCCTCCCGAAGTGAATATAATGGCGGAAGATCGTCCAGGACGGATGGTTCCGTCAGCGTTGCGAGTAGGTGGCGTTGTTGTTCCCGCTGCACTTACAGCTGTATGTCCGGGGCTCAGCAACAGATGAAAGGCTACCAGCTTGTTGGTTGCATCGTATATGTCAACGGCATCTCTGCGTGACTTGACATCTGTTGACGCCACCAATGCAAAGCTTGAACCTGACTTTCCGGGGCTGGGAGCACGAGCAACGCCAGCCGGTGGAGGCGGCGGTAGCAAGCAAATAGCCAATTTGGGTCCGTCAATGGGGGACACGTCTACCTTTTGTGTCGTCGAGTATGTATACAAACCATCGGGACGGGCGACAGTGAACAATTTTTCATCTTTCTCGGTTTGAACGGCATCACAGAGGCTGGAGGACAGGACGATCCTCCCATCCAAATCATGACGCGAGGAAGGCGCCGACAATGAGGACGGATTCGAACCTCGTGGAATGGGCATATCGAAGCAGCTGACTCCTGCCGTGGATCGCGGTGATGACGCCATTCCAGAGGTTCCTGATACGTGTCGCCTTCGATAAGCAACAAAGACGCTCACCTTGTCACTACCGACGGATATTTTGCATGAAACTACTGCCATGTCGTTCGAAGGAGGGGGAGGGATTCTCAAATACGGCCGCAGAACGTGTCTCCCGCCACCGTAGGTGAAGATTTGGATCCCTCCCTTTTCTGTGCCTACAGCCACAATTCCAGGGACGATGTCTACTGCAGTCAGCGTGCCATTGCTATCTTCGTTCCATGGCGAGGATAACGTAAAGGATGGTGCATCCGTTTTTGGTGGGGTTGACAAAGGCCGACGGCTTCCAGCAGAAACACAATGGTGTTAGAAAAAAGGAACACTTTCTTAAAAAAATGGACAAGAGACAAAATCCCAAGTGGTACTAGCTCACCATGATAAATACAGGTGTGGGTCGACACAAACAACCAGATTATTGCGACTGATACACGCCATGTGGACGGGACGATGTCCTGAGGAGGCTCGTGTTGTGGCGATTCCAACAATTCCTTCGTTTTTCATTTGTGAAGCATTCCCACCATTCCCTCCTCCCATGTGATCAGCAATGATACGTTCCTCTGGAGTTCGTGTCGTCCCTCCATGATCTCGAGGACCCGACTTGGATGAAGACTGTTGTTGCTGTTGTTGCTGCTGCTGTCCCTTCAATGGTGCAATGTACCCCCTCCATCCATCCAAATCTTCCAGATCCTTTTCCAACGATGCAGACGATGGAGGGGTGCATCGTACAGTCACATCAAAACAATGAATTCTTTCCGTATCCCGAGATGTGACAAAGACCAAGACAAGGCCATCCACGGAATTCGTCAATGTGACTACATTACTCTCATCTTGGATTGCTTGAGCCTGACTTGGCAGTTTAATGGTTCGTTCCGCCGTAGATGTACCAGTAGTAGTTCTAACATCTTCTCCTCCTCCTCCTACTGTCGTCCCTGGCAAGTCCATAGGATTACATGCAGTCAAACTGGACCACATATCATTCAATGCCAATGCGTGATTGTGAATGTCTCCACTTTCTCCACCACCACCACCACCACTACTGCTGCTGCTAGCATTGGTGTTTGTGACTGCAGACGGTTTAGAATTCAACGGCAAAGACGCCGTTGTGACGACCAAACTAACATGGTCGTTACTAGAGGCTTCTGCTGCTTCATTTAACGAATGCAGAGATCGTCGAGTGCTAGATCTGTGGCCGTCTTTGGGGACGGAACCAATAACACCATTGTTGCTATTGTTGTTCTGAGTACTATTACTGCCACCACCACCACCGATTGGAATCAAATCCTCCAGAACTTCCGAAGCGAGATTGAGATTGTGACGTTCAAAGAACGCAAAGCGCTTCCACCGTGAGGATGCCATGATGATGGAATCGAATGATCTCTAATCTAGCTGCGTCGTAGTATTAAAGAGAGAATGCTGGAAAGTGGAACGGAGCAGCGTATTGATGACAGTGAAGAGACATCAGACGTACGGGGGAAATGTGTGGGAAAAAGGATTGACTGTGATGAAGAGACGCGCAATTACCAATGGAAGAGAGGGATCGATTGAAGTTGTGGGGGCAAAATAAAGGGGGACCAAAGGAAGGGGACCATCAACTTTGAACTTTGTCGACAGTAGTACAATTCGTCTCTCTATCATACTAGTCTACTGTCCAATGCTAGCTAGGTACTAGTCTATCTACGTAGTAATAGTACAAACAATCAAAGAAAAAACAAGTTTCAAACGACGTCATCTATGGTTCTCTTCTTTGTGCTGGAGAGTGTAGCACGTATCCTCTTTCGAGATTCAATTCCCTCGGCAAGAGCGTTTGCGTACTCTTGAGATCCGGGTTTGAGAATGTGCCTCTGAAATTGGTAAAACTTCATGGACTTGCCTTGTGCCTCGTTCTGATTTTTGCATCGAGCAGAGTCGGAATCGGCGTCCCTTAACGCTTTGTCATAGTCTTCGCGAGATAGTTGACAGTAGTAGTCGATGCGTTTGGACACTACATCCACCCTCTCGGCCTTGTCTAACGCTAGTGGCACAGGAACAAACAGAAACTCTTCATCTTTGCGAAACCAAGACATCTGCTTCTTGGCATACCTCCTTGTTGCGGTTGTGAAATCATTCAAGTAGTTTTCAAACAGGCCCTCTTCCGATTCTCCCGTCCCAAGTTCTTTGTGAAGGTAATCTAAGGTTTGTCGATACCCAATGGCTCGTTCTGCCATTTCGGGAAGACGACCCGATAGTTTCAGATCTGTTGTTTCCTTCACGAGTCCCTTGATAATCATCTGTTCGCATCGCTCATCTACTACCTGGGTGTGGCTCATGCGATCGTCCGGACAAAGAAAAAAGCCACGAACATCATATCCCAGCGACCCGAGACCCCCGAGTCGCTGACCCGAGTAAAGGTTCTCCACCAAGACATCCATTTTGGTTTGTTGTTGTTGCTGCTGCTGCTGCTGCTGTTGTTCCGTCGAAGCGTCGTGATTATCCACACTTTTGCTAGTGTTCTTGTCGGCATGTCCTTGCTCTTGGACTGTCAAGGCAATTTCCAAGGTTCTTCGCAACCTATACCAGTCTTCACCACAAAACTGTTGTGTACGTTTGGCAAACACATCCCCAAACGACGAGACGTACTCTACAGCAGCTTGATAGTCTTGTTGTCTTTGAAAGTTTTCCATGAGAGAGTACGATTCTTGAATGGCAGCTGCTGTTGGTCGACATGCATCCGGTCGGCCATGAACCAGCCATTGCAAGTACATCATGGTTCCACCACAAACAACGGGCAGTAGAGGAATATTCTTATCGGCATCGACATTGTTGGACAGTATCGTTTTGCGTGACTGTTGAATGTATTGTTGGATTTCGTCTTGTCGCCGTGTCTTGGCGTTTTCCTCTTCATGGTCTGTTTCTTGTGGGATTTCTTGTGACTGGTATTGTTCCTGTAACAACAAGGTTTGTATGCAATAGAGGGCATCTTCTCTCCACTCGGCAGCGTTGTAACTTTCTTGATGATCGGCCACATCAATCAAAACATGAGGTGTTTCCCTTCGTTCTTGGAGAGTCGGTTTGTTGGCACCAATCTGCACTCCACGATATGCTTGGACAGAATCAGCACTGACAATCATCCCCAATTGATGTTGACAAAGTCTGGCTGCCACATCAGACTTCCCGGTGGCCGTGGGACCGGCGATCACCACGACCATGGGAGGATTTCGTTGTGCCATGCGTTTGTTGGTGTCGGTGGATCGAACAATTGATTGGGGACTCACTGACACGACGGTCACGGATGAGCGGTAGCGAAAGAAACTCTTCCGTGTTGGTTTCAACAGAGAATGACAACACAAGAGTGGAGAGAGTATCATGAACCACAAAGAATAGAAAAAAGGTTTCATGAATCGAATCGAGACCAAGAAGTGAAAAGAATGTTTTGTTGGTCGTTGAATTCCATGGGTTGTAGATTGTTGTACGTTACGTAGTAGTTGAATACCTTGCTGAAGCTTCGACCCACCCCATTCGAATCGAATGAAGATTCTTTTTATTGCACTACTCTACCGGTAGTAGAGTAGAGTCTACCGGTAGACTACTTTGCCGATGCCGCACTCTCCCAGAACTACGGCAACGCTGTAGCATCAAAAGAAGAATGAAAGAGAAGGAATGTCGTCGTATCGTCATACTGCACATAGTGATGCTGACAGGGACGACCCCCCCCCCCCCCGGATCCTTGATTATGATTGATTGACAGACGATCACAGTGTGGGCCATAAATAATGCAACAGCAGACTAACAGTAAATACGAGAAAAAGTGTCGTTTTAACATCTAAATCCGATCGATCAAATCGTTTTTACTTATGGAATTGTTCCACGTGAAACAAGAACGGACGGAGCACAGTCAATATGAGCGGTCATTACAAACCGTAGAACGCTTCCCTTCGGTTTCGATGCGGCTGCTGCCCCTATCTTACCCTACCGCGCAGTTCCTGCGTGTGGAGTAATTTTCAAGTATCTACTCCTCCGTACGACCCATCCATCGCTGTGGAGTCTTCCCTCTCTTTTTTATGCAGCTGCATTGACAACCGACTCAGAGACAGCATCACAGTCGTCCTTTCAAAAGAGGACTGCATCCAATATAATCATGGAGCAAGCTCCAGTGCAAATAGGACAATTTATCTTGGGGAAGAACCTTGGAATTGGAGCTTTTGGAAAGGTGCGACGACTATCAATCAACCAAAAGATTTTTGTTTTCGGCGTGTTTGACACCTGTCAAATTAGGGGGTGTCGTGAATCGACTCGTCCCCCTTTTAGAAGCATTTTCCGACGCGCTCATTTTGTTGACATGACTATCAACTTTTGTATACTATTTTTTTCGACGTGACGTCATGACGGAATGTTTCTCACCTTTTGGTTCCTTGATTTTGGTGCACCCCCCTTTCATCCTCTTGCAAAACTGGTTCTTTGTTTGTTGTTGTTGTTGCTGCTTCATCTGTCTCGATGTTCGATGTGGACAACATCTACTTCTTGTTGTGTGTATGGTTTTCTAACGGATACACAACCAATTCTAACGACATGCCAACAAAATTTATAGGTCAAACTTGCTACACATGTCGTTACTGGCCACAGAGTCGCTGTCAAGATCTTGAATAAAGCCAAGATCAAACAGCTAGGGATGGAAGAGAAAGTCCAACGTGAAATCAATATTTTGCATCTATGTACACATCCACACATCATTCGCCTATACGAAGTTATCGACACACCCACCGATATCTTCTTGGTACAGGAATACGTCTCAGGAGGGGAACTGTTTGATTACATAGTCAGCAAAGGTCGTCTGAGCGCGGATGAAGCAAGAAATTTCTTTCATCAAATCATATCGGGTGTGGAATACTGTCACTTCCAAAAAATTGTTCACAGAGATTTGAAACCAGAAAATCTCTTGCTCGATGCAAAGCTCAATATCAAAATAGCTGATTTCGGTTTGTCGAACTTGATGCGCGACGGAGACTTTTTGAGGACATCTTGTGGATCGCCCAACTACGCTGCCCCAGAGGTCATCAGCGGACATTTGTATGCCGGTCCAGAAGTAGATGTTTGGTCGTGTGGCGTCATTTTGTATGCACTCTTGTGTGGATCTCTTCCATTCGACGATGAGTCCATTCCCAATCTTTTCAAAAAGATCAAGAGCGGTATGTACAGCCTACCAACCCATCTGTCACAACTTGCCAAGAACCTGATCCCGCGAATGCTGGAGGTAGATCCGATGAAGCGCATCACCATTCCAGAAATCCGCCTACATCCTTGGTTTCAGCACAAGCTACCGCCGTATTTGCGGCATCCGCCCGAGCTCATGGAGAAGCAGGAACGAGTTGTTGATTCTGAGGTTATTGATGAAGTTATGAAGCTTCCATTTCACAAAGCTTACGGCAGTTTCAACCAAAATGGAGTGGCAAATCACATGCTCAACGGCGCCATGCAACAACACCAGCAATATCCTGTAGTGTCCCGAGAGTTGGTTGAGCGAGCAGCGGCGTTGGAAGATAACCGAGAATCAGACACGCCAAAACTTCTACGGGACCTTCGCTGTGTCTATGAGCTCATCCTTGACCACAAGCACACTCGTCTACGAGTGATGGAAGTTGCCCGGGCGATCAAAGAAGCCGCAAGTGCAACTCCTCCTGCCTTCTCACCAGGCGGTTCACGAGGCGCAACTCCTGGAGGAAGTCACTATGGGAGCGTTTCCGGTCGCTACGGTGGTGCCTCCGCCGGCGGAAGTTATGATGGTCGTTTTACCTCCAATCAATCATATTCGTCTTCTCAATCTCCAACAGCTTTGAATTCTCCTTTGAACCAAGCTCGTCTCGCAGAAGAAACAACCCGTGCCTTGATGCAGCCTGGTGGCCATCCAAGGCTGTCCCCTTCCCAACCGCCTTCCAGCACTCACACCCCTTTATCAGGAGTTGGTGATAGCAGCCATCCCGTCGTTCAAATGACCTCTTCAATTCCTGGTAATACAGGAATGATTGCTCAACATCACCACGGCAGAAGGACGCGGAGATGGTACCTCGGTATTCAAAGTAAGAAAGAGCCAGCGCATGTCATGACGGAAGTGTACAAAGCCCTCAAGGCATTGAATTGCGAGTGGTTGCAGCTATCGTCATACCGAATCAAGTGCAAATGGCGACCGAACGTTCCAAGAGATAACGAAGGTTCGATGGAAGGAATAACACCATCTGGTGGCGGCCCAACGCCGGAAACTGCTTTTCATCATGCAGGATCCATGGACACAGATGGTGATATTTCGATGGACGAAGGGACGAAGCAACGGAAAGCGGGAGGAGTACACAAGTTCATGCAAGTCGTAGCGGGAGGTGACGGGCACCAAGTTTGCGTTCCCAATTTATCGACACAGGATTACTCTATCAAGATTGGTCTCACTTTATACAAAGTTCAGCAAAATATTTACCTGCTTGATTTTCAGAAGAAGACTGGCGATGCCTTTTCTTTCATGACATTATGCGCAAATATCATCACAGAGCTCAAGACCCTTAGTGCAGCAAGCAAACAGCAGCAGCTCTTGCAACAGCAACAAGCAGCAGCTGTCGCTACTCAACAGCACGCGATGCAGCAACAGGCTTTGCATCACGGAGGGCATCCAGCGAGTGGCTAGAAACTACTTCTGTTAATCATTACTATTTTTGTGTCATGATTAGGCTGGTCTTTCCCTTTGCAGGTCGGACGTTCCATTGGCAGAGTAAAATTGTCAATCTTCTGCTGTTCTTGCTTAAGACGCATTTTCACAACAATACTAATAATAAGAATACAAAAAGACCTCTCCTTCTGCAACGTCATATGTAATAGCGTATTTTGTGTTACAGTACTACGACGATGGCTTATGTCGTATTCATCATCGCTTTACCTGCTACGACGTAGGTTGGACGTTCCATTGGCAGAGTAAAATTGTCAATCTTCTGCTGTTCTTGCTTAAGACGCATTTTCACAACGATACTAAAAATAAGAATACAAAAAGACCTCTCCTTCTGCAACATCATGTAATAGCGTATTTTGTGTTACAGTACTGCGATGATGGCTTATTCATCATAGCTTTACCTGCTACGGCTTGGCTTATTATTAGTAGAGAACAAAGTCGAACTCCTTTTGGAATCCGGCCAGGTCCCGCGAGAAAACCATAGGGAGCAGATCCCATCGTTCCATGCTCGACAATGCCATTCGCAAGTAGGTCCAACAGTGTGTCGCACTTGGATTCAATGACAGTGTTTGAAGGTAACATCGAGCCGCTTCGTCGTGGTTGAGCAAGTTGCTGTGAGAAATCGCCATGTTCAACCATGCTCGGGCATACTTTGGCTTTATTTGTAGTGCTCGATGGTACGCTGGAAGGGCTTGGTCGGATTGACTGCCGTTTGCCAATGTTGCCCCGAGTTTGTTCCAGAGCTGATAGTCGTCAGCTCTCGCTTCGAGGGCTTGACGAAAGGAATCCGCGGCGGCATCGTAGTCTTTGATGACATTATAGATTACCCCCAATGCCTCGTGGACATCTCCTGCATCGGTCGGATCAAATGCCAAAGCAGCTTCCAGCATCGTCTTTACTTCTTTAAAGGCAGAATCATTGTTAACATGAACGGTCCCCGTTGCTGCTCCATAGATATCTTCCTCGTCGTTGTGGCTGTTGTTGTCGGGGAGTTCCATTCCAGCGTATTTTGGATTGTGAGTGAACCAAGCCTTCATATTTTCTAGTGCCCGTTCATGGTTCAATTCGTTGACATAGCTGACACCCAATGCGAGCAAGGCTTCCGGTGAGTATGGGTCGCGATCTACGGCAGCCTCCAAGCACTTGATAGCTTCTGGATCCTGATCATTTTCCGCGTGACAACGCCCCAGCATTCTCCAGGCAGCGGCATTATCTGGATCATTTTTCTGTAATTCTGTTTCGAAGGAACGAATAGCGTCGTTAAGATTTCCCTCTTGAAAGTGTCTCATACCCTCTGCCATGAAATCGACCGTTTCGGTGGGAGGTGATTCAAGATCGTCCTTGGATAGGACATTCACAAATCTGTACGGGCTGGTGGCTGGATCTTGTTCGGTCATGGCATCGCCTTGCCATAAGTTTGCATAATCTTCGTCCACTGCTGTTGATACGAAATCGGATGTACCGACCTGACTGTCTAATAGTATGTGGTCGTATTCTTGTTCGGCTTGTGCCCATGCCGCCGCCAGATCTTGGATAGTTGCTGCCGTGGGCACACCTTCATGGGCCGCATATTCTTGTCCGACGGTCACATTATCGTCAAGTTGCTGTTGTTCATATTCTGCCTCTGCTTGAGCCCAAGCTGCCGCCAATTGTTCCATTGAAGCACCCTCAACGATTCCATCGTGACCTGTTTGTTGTGGCTCTTCTTGTTGATCCCGTTGTTCTTGTTGCTGCTTTTGCAATTTGATAGCTTCTTGTTTTCGCTGCTGTTGTTGTTGCTGCTGCTGATGATGATGATTTTGTTGTTGCTGCTGTAACAATAGTTGTTGTTGTTGCTGCTGTTGTTGCATCATCATGGCTATGTGATGCTGCTGCTGCTGCATTCGAAATTGCATCTCCATTTGGTGCCTTTGTTGTAGTTGTAGTTGTAGTTGTTGCTGTTGATGATATTGATGTTGTTGATGTTGATTCATTGGATGTATTTTCATCTGCATGTTGAAGTTGTTGTTATTGTTTTGACTGTGAATGGAATTGTGAGTGTTATTCCAAACTTGGTCCATTGGCAATGGTGGATGCTGTTGTGACTGTATCATCGGATGGTGGTGTTTTGTTGCTGCCGTTGTTGCTGCCGTTGGTAGTATCAAATGATTCGGATTGGACAAGGGCATTGCGGCGGCTGCTGATGGAGGAACAACATGGTGGCTCGACATGGCAGCATGTCCCAACAAAGCACCGACATGTTTCGATGCAACAGCGGCTGTTGTTGCCGAGTGATGGATGTTGATCGTACCACCACCCGTCGTTGTTGTGCCACTAACAGCTCCAAGAACAGCTCGAGCTGCACGATCAATAGTCGTTCCACCAGCACTGCAATCTGCCATGGCGATTGAAGAAGAAATAACGAGAATGCAAACCAAAAAATTAACAGTGAAAATAAAAATAATTGAAATCGGAACGATCGTCTTGTGATCATGAATCTTGTGCGACGAAGCAAAGGAGAACGGAAGCATCATCGACGCGGCACTTGTGAGAATGAATGAAATACGACAGTACCGGTACGAGTAGGTACCGTAGTCTACTACCTCTAGGTAGCTACCGTACTACCGGTAGTAATAAGGTAGTAGTATGCTACACTTCTTGGCATCAAGAAAGATGAGGTTTCGCCAGTCGTCTTCGTTCGGGACTCAAAGCTAAGCGTACGACAGGGCCGACCTTCCGCGCGTTCAACCCCCTATTTCTGAAGTTTCCACGGCTGTTCCATTCATATATCAAACAACCTTTCGCCCCCGCCGTTTTACCACCAACATCCGCACTTTTTTGGATCGTTGCACTTCTGAAATAATCATCCGATATATCACAACGACTGTCACATGACAGTACCAGTCAAGACACACATATCAGCGTTATCCAAGTGAGTCGATCCAAAAAGACAGTGCTTGTACTGTACATCTAGGTAGTTCGATATCCGTTTCTGGGCGTTTGTGTGGATTCCTTTGTAGTTGTAGTACTGTCTGTCCGGGTCCGTGCTCATATCATAGGCACCCGAAACAATCCAAAGTGTCCATAAAGATTCTGACTTGTTGTGGAAGATTCCGCTTATGGTCGGATTCGTTCCAACGTCAATACGATCATGTCTCTCACATGCCACTTCTTCTTGTTTTTTAGGAATGTCTGGTTGCTTCAACCAATCTTGATCTGGATATTTTTATTTTTTCATTATTTCTCCACTGGTTTTACCACGAAGAAAAAATAAAAGAATCGTCCTCCAAAGACTATCATACGACAGTCTCTATGTCAAAGTCCAGTTTCAAATTCCGTCAAAACTGCGTGCCACCAACCATCCGAATAATGTCTTTACTACTATTCCTTATCTGTCGCACATTTTTCCTATGCACAGTACTGCATCCACATGTTTTGGTCAGGTCAGACAGGACATTGCCATTCCACCATCCTCTCGATGGATTTCATGCCAAAACAACAACAACAACAACGTCGTCGTCGTCGTCGTCGTGGATCAGTTCCAAGGCTAGGATAGTCGTGCCGAGGCTGGATGGTTTCTTAAACGACATGTTTGATGACGAAGAAGTTGGTACCACCGAGGATCTACTCTCAACGGCTGACAGACTTTGGAATAAGATCGATGGTGATGATCCCAATACACTATCTCCTCCTTTGGCATCCAAAGACAGCAATTTCCTACGACTCCATTTGGAAACACAACATCATCGTAAAAATCCCCCGACGATGCTTGGTTCGTCATCCTCCGATCCGCAAAATTTGAAAGGGTACTGCAAGAAAACAGGAACAACCATTGCGGGATGCGTCATATCCAACAAAGAGGAGGGACCCTTCGTCATCTTGGCGGCAGACACCCGTGCCACCGATCGAACACTAGTAGCCGATAAGACATGTTCGAAAATCCATCCCCTTGCAAGTAATTGTTGGTGTTGTGGAGCGGGAGCTTCTGGCGATTTGGACAAAGTCACACGAAATGTCTTGTACAACATGGCTCTGATCGAATTGCAATCCCTATCGGTGGGAAATGGAAACTTGATCGATGAGGATGATAACGAGTCATCCAATGCCAACATCGACGGGGTTCCATCCACGAAAGAAGCATCCCCAATATTTCCAAATTCCCAACTTCTGCGTCAACAGGGGTACTCGCATAGTGAGGAGGATGACGACGATAGTGGAGAACCCTTGTTATACATGCTTCCGGTATCGATTCCCATACTCTGCAAGATGTTTCAAGACCAACTTTTCCGCGCGCAGGGTAACTTGGGTGCTAATCTCATTCTGGGTGGAGTGTGGCAGGGAGAAGCCTACCTTCGAGCTATTCATCCGCATGGATCTATGGATGTTGGACTGCCCTTTGCAGCATTGGGGAGCGGCGGTCTGGCGGCCATGGCCGTACTGGAAGAGGGGTACCGACCCGACTTGACCCTGGAAAAGGGAATAGAACTTGTTCAAAGATCAATTTTGTCGGGGATCCGTAATGACCTGGGAAGCGGATCACAGGTTGACTTGTGTGTTATATTTCCGGATGGCAGCAGTCGTCACAATCGGCGCGTAGTTCCAGAGGAATTTTTGGAGGACGTGGACGTGGTTTGGGAGAAGAGAGACGAGGATGGTGAAACGGTTGGTAAAGATGTGGATCCTCCTCGGACCAGGTCGTCTTCGTCCTTTGGAGTGAACGGCTTTGGGAATCAACCCTTTTCTATCGAGTCGACACGGCAGCGTATATTAAGTATCGAGGCCAACGAAGCAAGACACAAGACCATTTGGGACAATGCCCTTGACCACTGATGAACCATGAAGAGCATGACGCAGATTCGTCAGTTTGAGCTAGGTACGTATCTGCTGCTGTATCGTGACTTCGTATGGCATGATTGAAGTAGCAGCAGGGAGGATGATGATGCACTACAATACACAATGATAGGTCGTCAGAAAATTGACGAGAGCTTTTACATAGCAGTTGACTCCCCTCAAGATCGCATGAGATCCAGCGGCGTGCCCTGTGTCTGGCGAACGGTCAATCCAAATATTTGCAGTAGTTGCCGGTTGCCGATGATGTCCTTGTTCTAACTTAATTTTTCTTCTAACTGCAGAGTCCGACAGTGGTTGTCGTTTCGGTAGCTACCAGTCTCATAATGATGTAATAAATGACATTATTTTCTTGCTTTGTGACTACATCTCATCAATACTTACAAGCAAGTCGCAGGAACTACTGGTATCATTTTATCATTGCTGACTGTGAATGCTGAATCGACAACTAGATTTTGAGACTGAATTAGCCCTTTCGACGTCATCTCCGACATCTTCCCTCACACCCCACCTCACGTGTGATACTGGTACCATGACCACTAAACGCAGCGACGACCCGAGCAACGGCTCATCACAATAATCGTTTTACTCTTTGTTGCAATCTGAAGTCAAGATGTTGTTGTCAGCAACATCTCATAGAGTACCTGCAGTAAGCAGAACTCTAGCAAAGTCGTTTATGAGCACTTTGTCGTTTGGATGTCCAAACAGTCCTACGCTATTATCTCCGTTTCGGCCAGGACTACTCTCTGCGACCACCTCCTCTTTGACGGTTCCTTTTCGGGATACTACTAGGCAGTCTCCTCCTCATCTTTCTCATTTCCAACAGCAGCAGGTTCGCACTGTCACCAAGAAGCGTATTCATCGTCAACAAAAGCGAAAGCGCAAGGAAGAACTTGCTGCAAAAGGAATCTTTCCTCCCAAACCTCCCCACTACATTCCGAAAGATACGCCCGTTTTGAATGCAGTCTCTCGAGAGGAGCGCATCGCCGAATCGATACGGCAAGACGAATTGGCGGCGCAAGAATTGAATGAGCGGATGCAAAGACAAAAAGAAAATAATGCCGTTGTTTTGCGATTTGGCTTTACAGATGATTTGGTGATGAGTGATCGAGTCCGGAAACTTTTGGATTTGCACAACGGCAATCAAAAAGAAGTCGTTAAGGCACAGAAGCAACAGGCTATGGAAATTTTTCAAGAGCGAGAAGGTGACACTGGATCTTCTGCTGTTCAAGTGATCGCCTTGACGACTCGTATTCAACAGATACAAACCCATCTTGGGATGCACAAAAAGGACAAGCACAGTAAGCGTGGTTTGGACGCTCTCTATGTTCGTCGTCGCAAACTCTTGGATTACATGGAGCGAAAAGACTTTACCTCTTATCGAAAGGTCGTCAAGACTCTTGGGTTAGTGCATTGATAAAATACTTTAGTTGTAACCACGAGACCACGGTGCTATGCATGTTGTCATCTGTTGTTACCCGTTCATCGTTGAAGCACAAAAAGTAATAGATCCCTCCTACTACTTACTACGAATTGCTACATTTTGGCTAAAGAAGGCAACATTATCATTTAGCGAAACAGTTGTCAATCTCTTCCCAGTGACAATACGTAGACTACGGTAGTACCGTACTTCGTCCTTGTTGGTGTAGGAATCGTTATACCATCACGCGACATTTTTATTGTCGTACCATGGGTACTGCTCCGCATCCCTAATGACGATAGAAATGCATCTTATTCGACGGCCAGACCCATTCATTTTTCCATTTTCCCCCCATCGCCCTCCACACCACCAACCCTTTTTCGAACAACCACACCGGCATGAACGATACGGATTCAAGATTCGAACGTTTGGTTCACAGAATGATCCATCACATCCCAGACGGAGCGAAAAGCTAAACAAAACTATCTGACAACATGACAGAAGCACCACAAGACTCGTCGTCATCGTCACAGACGCCACCATCGGCATGTTATAAAGCTGCTGCTACTGCTAGTAGTAATACTAGCTCGGCAAGTAACGGTCCTGTTGGTGGTGTTCCTACTTCGTTGGAAGAGCGAATCTTGACGGAAATGGATGCCGCAAAAGACATGAAAATATCCGAACTGAAAATGAAACTGATGGCCAAAGGGATCTTGACATCCACCTTTTGTGAAAAGGCTGAGTTTGTGCGAGCCTATGCCGAACTTGTGGTCAAAGAACAAGACAAAACATCTGCCGGACTCACTCCTGATTCTACCAACAACATGTCGTCTTGGGCGAATAAAGTTTCAATCGATGGCGATGACAGTGACGACGACGACGACCATGTTGATAATGATGACGACGAGCCAGTATCGCTTCCCAAGTCCGTCATTCGTCGCGTTGATAAACTCAAAGAGCTCAACGATCAACGGGAACTCCTCATGAAAGAGTATCTTGTCGAACGTGCCAAGCTTGAATCCAAATATAACGAGTTGTCGCAACCCCTGTATCAGCAACGAAAGGAAATTGTCATTGGTACAGTAAATGACAACGAGGAGAGCTCTGATAACGATGACGAGAAAGAGGAAACCATCCAAGGAATACCACAATTCTGGGTCGTCGCTTTGAGCCAAATGCCCGTAACGGCCGAATTAATTGCCGAACCAGATGTCGACTGTCTGGGATATTTGCAGGATATCACCTGCTCTGACTATGAAAATGGAGAGGGCTTTACTCTCACATTCCATTTCGCACCGAACGATTACTTTGAAAACTCTACATTAACCAAGACGTACGATGTGCCCAACCTCTTGACCGCAGACGAACCCATACTGAAGAATGTCGAGGGGTGTGAAATCCACTGGAAATCCGGCAAGTCACTGATGTTCACTGACGTTTCCAAGCAACAGCGGGGAAAAGGAAAGAATGCGGGACAAGTCCGGACCGTCACTCGCAAGGAGAAGTCAGAATCTTTCTTTCACTTTTTCACCCCACCCAAAATGCCAAGTATCGAGGCAATGAACGAAGAGGAGGCTGTCAAGATCGAGGCCGCTTTTGAGGAAGATTATGATGTCGCACAAGCAATCCGATCTCACATTGTTCCCAAAGCAGTAATGTGGTTCGCTGGCGATGCCATGGAGAAAGAAATGGAGGCCGCTATGCAAGGAATGGAATGGCCGCCCGGAGCAGGAACCGCAGCACCTCCACCATCGGGCGACGAAAAGCCAGAGTGTCAGCAAAGCTAGTCTAGGTACTGGCAAGTGGAACAACACATCAATCCATGAGACTCAACTTGTGCTCTGGAAATTGGAGATTGGTACTTGTGTTTCGGTGGCTGGTCTGAGCGCACACCCCCGTTACTCGGAAATCATCTTTTGACCACGACGTCGACCACAGAACTTGTTCAATCATCGACAAGCTTGCTCCAATATTAGATGTGTAGCAAACGACGTGATATTTCCCAAAGAAGTCGTTTTCAATCCACGACGAGAGCGTCGACATTCGATCATCGTTGCAAAGGAACCTGTTTTGCTTGCCCTGCATCATGTTGTAGGAGAATTGCAAACATTTTCGACCATAAAATAGTACTACCAGTATACGAAGAAAGAATAAGATAATATTGATTATCACAGTCAATGACGTTTTATCAAAAGAAGCAATTCTCGGTATCACGGGGTTGATGATTTTTTTACAAGTTGATCGTCAAGTCCCCCTTCGTATCACTACGTTGTACCATAGAAGAATAATACACACCCTCTCGAACAAGACAGCGGCGACGTCCTGACCCACCATTGATTCTGATATTTCCTGCTGTCCGATACCAAATCAAATGCATGTAGAACTAACCGAGCTTAGGATAAAAATCAATTAAAAATGAAGGATGGGTTCTATGGTTTTGGTAGAATGTGAGATGTGAGTATCCATGTATTAACGGTAAATTGAGATTTTCATTCCGCTCCAATAGTTTTCTATGATTCCCCAAAACATTGAAATATTCTTGTTAGAACGTCGACTGCTCGACAAGCAGCAACTTAATGATCCAGACTCGCGTTAGACGAATCCATCTGATCCTAGTTAGGCCGGCACCAAGCACACTCTTATCTATAAGCTAGAAGTCTTCATCAAATTCTTCGCCTTCAAAGCGTATTCCAGCTTTTTCCATTGCTTTCTTCAGTCTCTTTTTCTTTTCTTTTAACGTGTGTGATGCTAACTTCAGGCGCTCAAATAGATCTTCACAATCGAGTGCTTGAATACGTGTGGCAGCGTCTTCTTCTGGAATCGTGCTAGTGCAGAACGCAGCCCAGGAAATGGCCGTTAATTCCTGCGGGGATCGATCATATGAGGTGCCACCTTGTGAAAGGCAATATCCTTGAGTGTCAGTTGCGAGGGCAACATTATACGCCTGTTTGAAGCGCCCTCTGCGGTCCAGCTGTGTCACTTCGTCCTCTTCCTCTCCCAAGTCATCGTAGAAGCGATCGTCCTGCGTGTTGAAACGGAGGAATGACCAAAAGTTCCTGCTGCGTAAGAAACGGAGCACCATTTGGATTTTTTCAGGATTGTGAATCCAACCAACGAGCATAGTACTTACCAATTTGGCCACTTGGATTCTTCGTTTCATCTCTGCGACCTCTTCAGTATCTTCAAGTTCCGTTTCGTTAGCTGGAGTTTTGGCTAGTTGTGCCTCCATGTTTGACAAAAGCAGAAGGTAATTTTCAATATTACTGGCCAGCAAGTTTGGCAATTCCAAATTGGGGGGTATCTTGTCGTTAAGCTCTCGGCAGACGGCTCTTATGTAGGGTGTTTGTTGCGAGATTTCAAAGAGCTGGGCTCGTCCGACGACTCGAATAGTTACAAAAATACCGAACCCTTCCATTCGATTGAAAGCTTCGATTTCACACAGAGGCACAGTTTGTATAATTCCTGTATCGGCAAGTAGTCCCATCGCTACGACCCCTTCGTGATGTTCCATGCAGTGATCAAACAATTTGAGGAACCGATCTTCGTAAAGCCTCAGCTGTTTGGTCTCTCCTTGCAAGAGGACTTCGTCGTAAGGAAACGGCAATATGCAAACCTCTTTGGGCGGTCCCGTCGATTCAGTCCCTAGTCTTCGATCATTTCCAGCTCCAGGAAAATCAAAGAGTTTGTCTCTCCACTCGGAGATTCCAAATCGACGCCAATAGTTGTGTTGTCGTGGGAGCAAGGAACTGTCCGAATTTCGCAAGACAGACGGATAGTTCCCATTGGCAATTGTTGTTGTTGTTGTTGTAAGGAAGGCACCGACCATCGGCAATGAGAAAAGAAACAGGCCTTTCCACCATAACGTATCAGCTGCAGTTGTTCTTTTGGTTTTTGTTGCCGTAATTGCTACTAGCATTGCTCCAATCAACACAGATACCCTCGTAAGTGCCGATCTGGTGCCCGTTACAGTCCAACGAATTTGGCTGCTTTGGTTGTTCCTGTTGAAATTGTTCTTGAAAATGGGATTGGAATGGACAAAGACACTTTTAACCATTATGTAAACGTAATATCCTGTCGTAAAGCGAAGTAGCGGAGATAGTTCAAGGCGTTGTTCTCAATAAGAGAGGGTGAGCGGAAGGAGGAACAGGTGGTCTTGGCTTGCATTATTCTGTTTCGCCCATCGTCGATACCTACTGCGTCATAGAAGACGTTCGAGGTGAATGGGTTCCTTGTTCCTTCCTCTTTTTTCGACCTGTCGTACGCGCGCAAGGTAATCGCCACAGTGAACTTATGAATTGGTCGAATGAATCAATCATCAATCGTCACAAATTGAAAGTCAGTCATGGATAAAACGTTTGCTAACTTGCTCACACCCCCCCATCAATCAACATGCATGTTCATGTGCTCTATTGGAAAGTGGAATGGCAACAAAAACGATAGGAGTTGTAGTTGAAGCTACAGTACCAGTTCAGTTGTCTCGATTGCTACAATTATTTTGCCTTCTCGTACAATATAGAAAAAGCATAAGATATCCAAATAGACTTTACTGGTCGGCATCAACAGAAAAGAAGAGAAGGGGCGATGCAAAACGGTGACGAAAACCAAACTGCCATGCTGCAAGGAGTGACGCTCGCTCGTGATCAGGAGAGTGATTGGAATAACTCTTCTTTCGGTTCGATAAATCATAAGGAACGGATCGTCGAGTCCATCTTTGAGCATTTAGTGACGTCCGTCTGTATTGACTTTGCCTCGAACATGCATCAAAGTCTCAAAACAGGAAAAGGGGGAACTGTTGCATTACTATCAGGATCAACCTCATCTTCAACAACCAGATACCACGAGACTCTTCCACATCTGGACGATCTCAATAAAGGAGAAGCTCCAGTAGCAGGAGGATCAGCTTCAAGATCCAACGAGGTACCCATATCCAAACCAGCATCATCGTTGGAGGTAGCGGCTGTGCAATCGAGACTCCAACTCTATCCGGAGCTCTACAGGGAAAGAAGTTGCCAAGAAGTTTTGGATACTTTGAACAAGTACGCAGTGGACTTGCCAGACGGGAAGCAACAGAAAGAATGGACGCCATCAAAGTGGATCAATGAGCAAAGTGATGCCGTTGCGGCCACTGAAAGTGATGGAGACATTGATGATGCCTATGACAACAATTACGGCCGAAATGGTAATGGCACAACTAACAAAAAGAAGAAACGAAAGATTGGTGATGACGATGATGACGACGAGGAGTTTCAGATGGAAGAAGAAGACAAAGATGACGACGAATTGGAATTACAGCAAGGCCAAAAGAAATCCAATACAGAAGAAAAGAGCTCCCAAGAATCGGGACCTGCCGAGACGACGGCAACGGGAACGTCGACAATCTCCGACGAAACGGCGAGTGCCATTGGACCTGCTGGAGTCAAAACTGACATTTGGGGCAACCGGCCACCGAAAGAGCCCCTGAATATCACTTGCAGATGTCGGCTGTGTGGAAGACATGTTAGTACGACGCGATTTGCCAGTCATTTGGACAAGTGCATGGGGCTGTCAACGCGACCGTTTGCAGGGCAGGCGAAACGAAGTTAAACCAAGCCAGGTTCTCCTGTGGTACGATTGGAATGGATCCGGCTAACAAAGGGATAGAGAAAAACATTACTTCCGTGGTAGCGAATGTGATTATTATTGGTGTATCTAGCAACAACGAATCCATCGGAGGAATAACTCTTATTGGCGGAGTCAGTCTTCTAATGTTCACGACACATCGGAACCCTCGGCTTCCCACGATCTCATACCAAGATTTCCTTGTTTGGATTTTCCTTGTGGAAGGCCTCTAGAGAGCTAGGTAGTGCAAAACTGAATGTTCGTACTGGTGGCCGTTCGCCAATGGCATGGTACCAATGAAAGGGGGGTAGAGGTTTCAAATTTGAGGGAAATGGTGGGGGCGATTTGTCCGTCGTCCGTGAGAAGCTCGAAATAACCAATCAGAATGCACGAAAAACTAGGAAAGGCTCGCGACTCAACTCGAACAAAAAGAGAGCCGGCACTCTTTACATTATTAGCGTTTTCACTCAGACAGGCTTGTCGTGCCCGAAATCTACGAAACCTTCTCAACAGCAAACAACGTAAGAAATGCAACGACGAGTTCTCGCTTGAGATCACGGATGGATTGTGTCGCCGTTACTTCTGGATAAGGAGCAAATCGTGCCAGGACACTCAAACAAAGAAACAACTTTGATAGAGCTGTCTCCATACAACCTCCAGGTAAGAAACGACGCTTGTAGAAGCATCCAAACGCATCCACTTCTCGTGAGAAGAATCCAAAAAGAACTCATCTTGAGTAAAGTTCCCTCACAGTTGTTCCATTAGCAAAGACACCACTCCAATGAACATCCATCCGTTCAAAGCCAGCGGTGACAATATCAGCAACAGTGCTGGGTCGATTGTCCGGGAGAGCTCCTCTCCAGTTCTAGACAAAGACGCGAAAACCGTCCCATCCATTGAGCGAATTTCAAATAGAAGCAGCAACACGTCTGGTTCAGCTCTTCATCCAACCTGGTCATCCAATTCGTCGTTCTCCCTTGGAAATGTCTTGCCCTCGGTCGCGTCTTGCGGCAAAAGGAAAGGCAATCGAACAAGAAAGAGCGCTTGGAGCGAAATGGTAAGACTCAAAAATGTTGTGTAACTTCGCCCTATGAATTCTACAGCATTATCCCATCTCAACCATTCTTTCGTTCGTTCTTTGCCTTCACCATCGCTCTTCCTCCCAGGAAGATAATATTATCATCTCACTGGTCAGTGAAGCCGGAACGTCGAAACCAAACTGGCCTAAGATCGCCAATGAAATCAACTCGTTTTCGAACGCACAGCGTAAGGGCAAGCAATGTCGAGAACGATACCTCAACCACCTCCGGCCCGACATTAAAAAGGGAGGGTGGACCAAAGAGGAGGAAGAGATGATTCGGTACTACCATCAAATGTTCGGTAACAAGTGGTCGGCTATGGCTCAAGTCATGAAGAATCGCACCGACAACGATATCAAGAACAAGTTCTATTCTATGAATCGTTCCGCCAAGCGGAAGAAAAAATGTCAACTAGCGGGATCGAACACAAAAGAATCTCGTAAAGCTCCCCCGGCTGCTGCGGCCTTCCAAGCTACTGGATGGCAGCAATCATTTCAACCTTATTCCCAGCTTGCAAACACTTATTTCGACAACCAGCCCGCATTCGGCCCACCGCAGCGACAGCAAACGCTGCCGCTGTATGCTGGGGACTCGTTGTTTCGTGGAATTCCGCTCTCAGCGAATGCCACGTGCTTCGGAGAACCATCCTATGAGCAATATGGTAGTATAGTACCGACTGTAACCGATGGAGGCACTCCGGGTGGAATTTTTACTTCCCAGTACTACCAAGTGTAACAGCCGAAAGCTTCTTGTAAAGAAAGTGGGGATATCAGCAACACCCGACGGGAAAACATCTACTCATAACGTTCTTCCGATTAGAAAAAATGATTTGAGGAATCATTCTTAAGAGTGGATTTCGCAAACGCTGCGAAATCACGCAACAGCACACGTTAAAAATGGATATTTTTTATTTTAAATGCACCACTAACTGTAAGTTAAACTGAACGATGCTTAGTCGACTACGGTAGTAGGGGGAACGTCAAAATTGGCCCATGAGGCTTTTCGCATGTTTCACGGCCTCTCCCTATGCGAAAGCCTGAATCTCCTCGCCAGCTTCATTTTGACGTCGGCATTCACAACTTGGGGAATGTCTCGTACATCGACCTCTACGTCACTCAACTGCGCGTACATGCATTGACATCGAACAAGAACAGGAAATTTCGGCTTGTCACCGTCTACCTCCTTGGGAGCGTCGGGATCCACTTCAAACTTTGCTTGTAGCTGGAATTTTTCACCACCGCCGAGTTCGGAGACACACCAAATGACGCTTCGCTTGGACGAATTCCACACACCACCTGGAGGTGACGTTGTCAAGGATTCTCCTTTGACTGCCGGTGGAACGCCCATAATGATTGTAAGATCGGTCAAGTTGTCTTCATTGTGAGGATTCGAACTGATTTGCAGGGCGACTCTCCAATGCTCGTCCTCCATCCGTACTCTAGTTTGCACTCGCTGTCCAAGTTTCAGAAAAAAAATGTTAGTCAATAAGCAATCAATGTTACGAGCCACAATTTTTAGAAGCTAGTTCAACCATCCAAGCACTCACAATTGGTACTGGTCGGAGTTCGCTCCCACATTTGTATCGCATCACGGGAAAGTAATTGTCTGCTTTCGGCACAGAGATGGTAAACATATAGTCAGGCCTTGTCGATACCGGCTCAGATGCAAGAGAGTCTGCCATGCTATCAGCAAACTTTCTATTTTCTTGGATGGATTGAATATGTTTCGACGGGTCCCGAAGTAAAAGAAAGAAAGGGACTCCTTGATCAATAT
Source organism: Nitzschia inconspicua (assembly GCA_019154785.2). NCBI lineage: Eukaryota > Bacillariophyta > Bacillariophyceae > Bacillariales > Bacillariaceae > Nitzschia > Nitzschia inconspicua. Next base: position 1,090,034 of record JAGRRH010000012.1, read on the forward strand.
TCGACTTGACTTGGACTTGGACCACACCTTCCACAGAACATGATGACATTTTAGACAACTTGTAGAAACAAGTTAAATCTTCATTGAGCGCAACATTCACCAATACCTTTGCTGGGCCTGCTGCAGTAAAGTCGTTTCTGCTGATGTCCATCGCGTCATTTCCGTGCCTCGAGTCGGGATTATGTTCCGCAATATCTTGAAAAGGGTCAAAATTCTGATTGCTAGCTTGGCTGTGACTTTGTCTAGATGTGAAAGAAGCAATGTCCGATTGAACGCTTCGAACAGATTGTTTGGAATGTGTCGACGAGCCAAATACGCTTGCGCCGCCGTTTATTCCAACGGTCCCTGATCTACGGCTTCCCGTGTTCCGATCTCGGCTGTTCGCGCCTAGTTGTTGTCCCATTGTTGCTCTGCGACTTCTAGCATCATCTTTGCTGGGACGCAGTAGCGGCGGTGTCTTGTTGGCGACTCGTGATGAGGTATCCTTTCGGGGTCCTTTCAGTGCCAAATTCGAACCGGAGGAATGTGTTGACAGCATGGACACTGATGATTCCGAGGATGGAAGAGTTGTCGTAGTTGTTCCAGAGAGACTTGCACTGGTGGAAATGACGTTGCGAGAACTGCGAGGTGTACCACGGAAATCAAAGCCGTCCAGGTCTGCATCTTTGGTTGTTTTTCGTAATCGTTTTTTGCCGCTTCCTCTTTCTGCTTCCTTGTTTCTGCCCTCGAATTTCCGAAAAAGGGTATCCGATTCACAAACGGATAAAACTGCCAATCGCTCGACTATCACTCTCGCTTGATCAGCCGAATTGACTAGCAAGGGGTTCTCTTCCCCTGCCATGCCCATACTGTTGTTGTTTTCCGTAGACTTCCGTCTGTTGGTACCGAGCAATCCACCACCACTACTGCCAGCCCCTTCATCCTCTGCTAACACGAGACGATTCGGAGCATCTGCCATTGTATTCGTCATTCGATCTTCATCTTCCGTGAGTAGAAGTGTGGTCAGTAGCGATTTGGCAGCCGATACATCACCAGAGGAGACAGTTGCAGATTCCGAGTTGATACTGGGACCATGTTGGGAGAGGATTCTGATGCAGTCGTCCATTCGGAGTTGTATGGAATATACCAATGGCGTAGCCCCGAACATGACAGGGATCCCTGTCATCCCCACGCATAACAAAAGAGCGTTGACATCCTTTTCGAGCCCCGCTGGATTCTTGGACGTCGCCAATGTCTTGGAGGCGTTCCTCACGAACGGAAATACGGAAGATAATTTCGATCGGTCTCGAATCAACCGATAATGCAATGCTATACCGTGACCGGCTTGTGGTCGAAAGGTCTGTATTTGGACGTCGTTGGTGTTGTTGCTTTTATTGTTCTCTTTGTTCTTGTTGCTGCCACCTCCAAGTATCAAGGACTCATCATCCTGCAGAAACGGACGAAGGGAGGAGGAATAGTTGTTGCTGTTATTCCCCTTGTTTCCAGAGGATGCCTTGAGAAATGAATTGATGTATAGATGCAATTCCGTCAAACACTCCATGCAAAGTGACAGAGAAAAAGTAGACAGCGGACTGGGAAGAATCAAAGGCTCTCCAATGTGACATGTCAAGGAACCTCCGGAAATATCCGTTTTGTGGAGAATGGACAGTGAGGCAAACTCGAGACTTGGTACGGCTTGTGAATGCTGCAAGTACATCCTCGTTTCATGGATTGATGGAGGTTGATCTTGTATCTTGTAGGAATCAGTTTGTACGAATAGAAAACGTCAACAACCACACAAACCACCACAACGATGATGACCGGTCTCTTGAACCCCTCTGATGTCTATCACTCTATCACCATCTGAACACCCTGCGGGAGCTAACAAAGTTCTCGGTCAAATCAAATTGCTATCGAAAAAATTTCTTCTTCTGAAGGTTGGACAGCACAATCTCTTTTGAGAGCTTATTTCTGTAGCCGATAGGTGGTGGTGGTGGTGTGGTGATGGTGTTTTTTTTGTTTTTTTTGGGGGGTCGAGCACAAACAATTACTACGTATTTACAGAGAGTTATAAAAAGTACTACCGTAGCTACGGTAGTCTATGCATACGTAGTACTGTAGTGCGATGTTTTGCAGTTACGGTACGGTACTTCGTGTAGTAACGGCCTAACTGTAGTACCTACCGTACTTTATTCGACAGTACCGGTATACGCAGAACTACCCGTACCTACACCGTACGCTGTTGTGTATCATACAAGTCCCGTACCGGTACCTACTACCGTACTTTAGAAGTCTCTCTACCGGTAGAGGTCTATCATACCTGGCCCGGTGTGAATAAGATGAGATTCGATTCCATCGATTCCAACGAACTGGACTACGACGGTACTGTAGTACGATAGTAAAATACGAAAGTTGCGATACGAGCCAGTGCTATTTCACTCTTCGTCCACAGTCCCGTGTCCCGTGTCCTGTCCTCGACTGCACTGTGGGCAGTGTATCTTTTGTTGGCCTCATCATAGGTGCTGTCAGGTCTGTTCCTCCTTCACTTACAGCCATACAACGTAGTGTGTGGAACCACCACCACCACATATTCTTTGATATTCATCCGTGAGCGATATACCTTCATCAGTAAGCAGCTACTACACTCCTGATCAACTCCGAATTGGTTGTCTTTCGGAACCTCATGACTCATTGGGAACGTAGACTTGAAACTTTTGAACACACTGCCCTGCACCGTCTCTCGCAACTTCTATGGAATTCTGAACTTTCTCTGCCTCTCGCATCTGAAGTGGCAGGCAATGGATATTCCCTCCCTTTTTGTTCATTGCAGCTGCATTCCTAATCTGTATTCTCTTGGAATCAGGGTTGTCGTTCTGATTCATCCGGAAGGTGGACTTGACAGCTTTGATTGCACTATACCACTTATGAGTTTCTGCCTGTACTTCACCAAGTTGCCTATTACCATCTCTTGCGACTTCTATTGAATTGCTTCTGATCTGGCTGAAGATTGTCTTGCTCTACCTCTCACACCTGAAGGGGAACTTTAGTGTATACTCTTTCAATTTGGCATCCATAACAATAGCATCATCCATTTGACGAAAGAACCCACCCACTGAAAATACCCAATCATTGTCCCCACTTGCTCTGCTACTACAACAACTTCCAGTCTTCCAGGGACAAGTTTACCCCACTCAAACTGATCAATACTGCAGCAGCATAGAAGCTTAACATGAACCCCAACGCTATATGCAGCTTTCAAATTCATGGTTTGTGAACATGATTGTTTGTCCGCATATTGGTGAGGATGATTTTTTTTACGAACTACTGGAGTAATAAAAAAAGTATTTTTGAAAAATCCGAATGAAATATGTAGTACTGTACAGACTACCGTGCGTCGTAATCGAAGTACTACCGTACCTGGTACTTTGTTTTACCTTACCTTCTACCGTACTACCGGTACAATACCTACGTACCGGAGTACCGGTAGCTACGTAGCTATGTACGTAGCTACCGTAGAGTTCGAATGAAGCATTACCAATACTGTAGTATGGACTGATACTACGGTACGATACTACTGTAGTACTCTGATTACACGCGCACAGGAAGAGTTTACGGACTCTCATTTATTCGTAAAGAAGAATGCAAAGTGACGGCAACAGTGATGTTCGATTGTCTTCTAAAGGACTAATTGATATTGGAAATAATTAATGTTAAACTTTTTTGAGTGTAATAAGCTTTCCTCAGAATTTACAGTTAAGCTGCCGCTGCAGAGAAAGAGGGGAATGCGGAGATCAGATTCTCTAGAAAGATTTCTCGTTGAGATATCATGATATCCGAAATCACCTGACAATGATAGCGAGTCGCCGTAATAGAAGATATGAAATGGCTCAAATGGAATGCATGAACTTCGATGCGAGGAAAACAACGGTCATGCTCCATTGCGCTCAATTGAATTAGATTGTTGAGGGACGCCAAGGTAATCATATCAAGAATTGCCTTTTGAATGTCGCACATGTCGCCCCATGACTCGGAAACAGAAGGCGAACACCGGAGTTGCAGTGCGAATTCATATAGAGCTTCTGCTTTTATGAACTTTTCGGATGTTATGCCTGGAGCAACAATAGACTCACGCATCGCTTCCGTGTGATGAGAAAGCCCGATATTGAAAAGGATAACAGAACATGCAATTGCTTGGTCAATGATATCGTCTTGCGTAGGAAGATCCGAAATCTCGATCGGTTGGCAATACAAAGGAAGAGCATGAAGACAATCCGTCGTAATTTGATAGTTGCGGAACGCACCGATTCCTATCTGAAAAGGTAGCGTGTCATTGCGAGAGACGCCTGCCCCATCAAGGAAGTGGTGAGAGAGGAGGGACCTGCTGGTCTTTGTCGTCATGCTGGAGGAGGAACGCCCCGTAGCTACTTGTGCTCTTGATGCTTTGAGGGCACTACAAAAGGAATCGCATGCCAATGTGTACGATCCTCTGGTCCATTCCTTGACGCCCTCATTGTTGAGTTGAGCAGCTGTGGAATTGGATGAGGCTTCCAGAGACATGATCATTGATTTTTCGAATTGTGCGCTCTTGAAAAAGTGGTCGTGATGAAAGGGAGTAACAGAAATAATCCATGCATGACAGATAGACAGAAAGGTGCTAATAGTAAATAAGAGAGCGAAAAACTTCCGCTTATTATGAAATTCACCAGAAGCCTACTACTGCGCATTAAGAGGGAAATTATCTCCAAAAATGTTTTCTTCTAAAGAGAGAAGAAGAAACCATCAAAACTAATTATTAAAACAGAAGTCTGAAGTGGGAATTAACAGTAACTGTAATGTGAACGATCAATGCTGTCGTTAAATAAGCGTCATTTCTGGAAAAACTATCACTCCAAGATTTTCCCATCATCAATCTTCGAAGAAGTACAACAAGCAACTACGTCGTAAACAACGTAACTGTGAAGAAAATCAGAAAGGAGAACGACGCCATCAAAGAATACTCGTGACCACCGTAGTTCTTCTTTTGGCATTACCATTCAGGGACAAAATGGAACTGGAAGAATGATAATAAGGGGTTCTACTTATTACTACGGTAGTTTTGATGTGTCTGCCATAGATTCAATCTCGTCCAATTACATTCTAGATCTGGTAGCTATCAGAACCTCCTATGATACAAAGTCGTGCGATGTACTACCGTATGTCGTGCCGGTATGTATGATACCTGTTCTGACTAACAGTAGACTACGGTACCAATAGGTACTCGTACCGCTACCTACCTACCGTAGGTACCGTAGCTAGACCGGTAGTATGCAGACATGCTCAAAATAATATTTATATTTATTCCCTAACCCATGGCCCTTGGAATAAAGTATTCCACTACTCGTAGCCGCACGAATAAATAAGCCATTTCTGTGGTCCCCGAAATAAAATTATGCAGTATGTTGATTTTAAAAATGAATTATTCTAACACTTCAAAATATTAAATAATTCTCAACAAACAAATTATTCCTTACCTCCACAAATTATTTCTTACTCTACTAGCTCTAGATAGATATCGTTTTGCACTTTGTCTTCCCCACTTGTCACGATGCTTCATCTCTGCCATACCCAAGAAAGTTTTGTTGGTTCGCAAAAACAATTGCAATTCGAAGTTAAATGGGAGGGTACGCATGCGTCTGCTGTTTAGCCAGTGTCCAGCCTCAGAAACAAACGCTCACACATGTTCGATGTGGGCTAAGTGAAATGTAAATCCATGAACGCAGATGCTGAAGTCGTTGTGGGCACAAGTCGTCATCGTCGCTTCAGAGCTTTTTCTGCTAGCGAGAGTCCAGCATCCGCGTCCTTTTCTTTTCCTGTCCTCGTTTCTTCCTCGTCCATTGTTACCATTCCATGTCAAGCCCGTTCACTTTCACGGATTCATCAGGAGTAAGCTCCTCCTCGGAACCCTTCAAAATCTTCTGCTGAACGGCAGTCTCGACGACAACATGATCATGGCGCTGAACAATGCTGGCATTAGTCAGTTTCTTTCCACTGATTTTGATTGACGACATGGTACAAAAGTGATGAAATGGTGCGAGATTGCCAAGTTGCCAAGGTTGATAAGAATGACAAGAAGAGCAGAGTATCATTTTGTTTTATTCGAAAAAATACCCCGGGAAAATGAGAATGGATTATGCAATGACGGCGAAGCGAAGAATAAATTATGCATTTAATGGGCGAGCGAAGAATAAATTATTCGAGGGGTATGGGTCAGAAATTAAATTATTTTATTGCAAATATTTAAATCCATTCGAATATATTTAAATTAAATATATTTTTGAGCATGTCTGGGTAGTATGTACTACGTAGCAGGAGAAAGAACAACAGCAAACGAGGAATGACCATGATTTATAAATGTGTAATGGAATTCCGTTCATGATGATACAACCTGGAAAAATGATGTTGTTTCTTTTTTCGAAAGGACTGTTTCACGACTACCGGTAGCTACCGTAGCTACCGTACTCGGAGTAGGTAGTACGCTTCTCCCTTTCGAAAGTTTTTTTCTTCGACGAATACCATCTTTTTTAATACGCATGTCGCAAGTTTTCTTCCGAAAGAGGCAAATTCTCTCTGTCGAAAGAAAACTCTATCTACTCTCTACCGGTAGATTCCTACAACTCAATTTCATGAACAAAAATAATGCTTTATAACAAATGCAAAATATATTTTGATACGTAGTATATAAATACTCCCCAGTTAGTCCTACTATTGTTATCATTATAAGATCTTTTGTTCATCGAAGAACTCGATTCGTAAATGTAACCACTTCCAGAACGTAGCAGTAGGATTCTCGTGTCCCTTCGGTCTTTTGTGACTGCAAATCTATTCGCAGGCAGTGGCGCTGGTGCTTCAACAAAACTTATCGGCCCCGTCCCGATGGGAACAGTACTCGCACAAGCATCGTCAAAAATACTCTGGGATTCAGGGGACGCGAACATCAAGTGCGTGGAAAAGTACCTGTAGCTTGGTTACAAGTGGTCTGTCCTCATGGCTAAATGACGTAAATTCTGTTGTAGCCAATCCGCCATGTGATAGGATTGATCAAATCCAGCACTTGAATTGATCGACACCTCAATTTTCCATCACCAAAATGGTGCTTGTAATCATTGTGACATGGTCCTTAAGATGTATCAAATGATGAAAATACCTAGTAGGCTATAGCAACGTACTACAGTGAAGGAATCAATACAGTAGCCACAGTACTAAGCAATATTACCGGTAGTTAGAGGTATTTCGATTATGACTTCTTCTACTAGAATATTGATTGACAAGAATGAATGAACAAATGTGATCAATGCCCTACAAGTCTTCTCCGTGAAGAAAGACATGGTCGTGCTTTTTGATCTTCCTCAAGCTCTTTCTATGTGCTCATACCTCTTCTGCCATGCCTTTCGTTTAACTTGGATTTAATTGTTCACGTAAAAATAACTCTTCCATATTTGTGCATCATCACAAGCAGACATAAACCAAATTGTCAGTCCCAAGTACTGACAACAAGATAATGTATAGACCGCCCTCGCAATTTGTTTTCTGTTCTGGCATTAGCACAGTTAACAGGAAGCTGTTCAAAGCTGATATGTCTTCGTGTTCTCATGTCATTCTTGGTAATTTGTCCAGTAAAGGGAACTGGAAATTTAGCTCAGGCATAGATCACTTTTGGACTTGATTGCTTCTTCATTCCCTCCTTTACAATCATCCAGCATGTTAACAAGTAATGAATCAACTCGTGTTGTAGAAACACAATTCATATGGTATCCATCAATTATAATAGTTTCAAAGTCATTTTGTGACATTGCTGGCTTCTGTTTTACACCTCTAAATTCACATATGGCGCCATTTGTAACACAACCAGCAACATCTTCATTGTCATTACTACTAGTAATGTAAATACAATTTCAGAAGAGGGTCATGACACTTGTTGCATTGGTCTTCCACATGAGTCTCCCCAAAAGTGGCATAAATGATACCCTGTGCCTTCCTCTTTGTGATGTGATATTCACGACGAGTATCTCTTACTACTAGCACAAGAAATCTCAAATTACCAGCTTTAATACACAAAGTGTGCATCGGTGGCTGTATACCTGGATCAGTAGACTGTGTGTTTTTCAAATGTTTCGAAAAAATAGCATCATTGATTGCCATTCAATCAACATTTGTTTTAGTTGCATATACAGCATTGAAAGGAACCCTTCAGTCCCTTGGGCCACTTTGAGTACCAACCACTCGTGTATTGAATATGGCCACATCCTTAGTTCTCAAACCAACATCATTCTGTGGCAGTCAGATTTCACGCGATTTTATTTACAATACTACAAGCCAAATGATCACGAATCACCTTGTCAAACATTGGACCAGCTCCACTCCTAACAGCTTTCGGTGCTGGTTACAGAGCCAGTCGAACCAGCCAGCAATTTGCTTCGCTACCAATGCATCGACCAGCCTATGCCACACATGGAATCTCCCTAACATTGCATCCCAATTTACATCTTTATCAAATCTGTGATTTGTTCTCAACTCCGTGAAAACATTCAAATATTCTTCTTATACAATACTATGTTCACTTTTGTACAAAGTTCTTCCACCCACAGGTGAAGGCTTGGCAAAATCCCCTGAGAAAACAATAGGAACTCCTCCAAATGGTCCCAATGGATTATCCAACAGTTCTTTCCTTTTTACGTTCAACAGTTCTACATCTTCAACAGAGGAAAAGGATACTTCATCAACAATCACCAGATATGTATTTTTGAACTATTCTAGATCATCCTAAATCTTTCTTTAAAAGCAAAAGCTCCCGCTGTTGTCTCCCCATTAATGGAGACAGCAGCTGCACCAACCGTTGTTGCAGTGACCACAATGGTTCTACTAACTTTACAGCTCCCTTTTTTCGGTATGACTTGTTGGATTCAAAGAACCATGATCCATCACAAAAGCTCTTTCGAAATCAAACGCACACCGATGAGTCTTTGAACTTCTTCATCAACCTTTCAATCTCATCCATCATAGGAACCTTTTGCTGTTTCTCTTGATCGTTGTCTTTGATTGCTGCTGCTGTTGGTTCTGCTGCTGTTGGTTCTGCTGTTGCGAGATAATGATATGTGCACAGGTAAGCCCTTGCCGGCAGCGCGAATGTCGTCGATGATGGTATCCACTGTGATCCATTTGTTGCAAATCTTGGGACCAATTGTCGGGTGGTGGATGGTCAGTTCCAACGCGTGCCCCAGAATTTCCTTTGTGACCTTTGGTGCGTCATCTGTCAATGGCAAAACCATCGTGCCTGAAGGGCCCGCCAACATATATCCTTCCAAAGGGTGTTTGAGGCAGATTAGAAGGAGTCGAACCCTTCTGATCAAAGGGTGGCTGTAGAGAAAACGTCGTCTCAACGATAGTAAGAAAATGTTTTTGTTGTCATCAATTTTTATCGTAGATTCAAAGATGCACTACTGAATGAATCGATCTGTCCGGCGGCAAGATATCAAAAGATCCAAACGACGGGTTACGTCCAGACATTACCAGGACTACGTATTCTACGGCGATACGCTTCCAAAATACTCTACCGTAGTCGTAATCCAGCCGGTGGTATCCAGTGTATCGTCGTCTTCTGTATCATCAATTCCCGTGTATCATCCCCTCTGGGCTGTGGACTCCCTACGCCGGAACTCGACGGCCCAGTCGGTACGTCGGCACTCGGCAGAGGCACAATTCGAGTGCTGGATCTGATGAATCCCATCACATGGTGGATTGGCAACAACAGAATTCACGCCATTTTAGCCATAGCAGAACCACTTGCAACCAAGCTACAAGCTCCAAACACAAAAATATTCGTACTACGTATAATTCGAACAAGTTCTGTTGTGGTGAGATGAGATGAACAATATTCCAGAAAGCGGCCAATCGTCCGACAACAAAAAGGTGCTCGACTGTGCAGCCTCTCCTTTTTCCTTGAGCGATCGCCCCGTACAACCATCAAACGATGGCTTGCTAGTTAGGACAGCAACTGAGGCAGAAAGTGAAGAGAATGTTGAAAATCATGATCTCATCCGTAGTATTACATGGTCTGCTCTCTGCCAGAAATTGACCCTGCCCGAACTCTCTGGCGCATGTGGAGATTTCGGAACACTCATTCCACTATTAGTGGCCATGGCACGTAACCGAACCATCTATTTGGCCCCGACATTGTTTCTTTCGGGCATTGTCCATATTGTGACTGGGTGTTACTGGGACATTCCCATACCACTACAACCCATGAAAGCGATTGCCTCTTTGGCCATCGCTCAAGAGTTGACGAGGACACAGGTGACGGTTGCTGGAGTGGGAATGGGAGTTTGCTTTTTGCTTTTGAGCGTCAAAAATATGATTGATATTGTGAATAGATGGATCCCAATATCCGTCATCGGCGGGTTACAACTGGGCGTCGGTTGGAAGTTGGCGCTAAAAGGCATCAAATTGATCCAAGGGCTTCCATGGTGGTTTGTATCGTCGATTGACTGCATCACTATGAGCGTGCTGTGTGGTCTGCTTTGTTTGTACGGATTGAAGCGGGGACCACAAACAGTGCAGCAAATACAATCAGTTGCTGATACACCAATGAGCATACGAACATTCTGTAAATCGTGCTGGACGCAACCGCCCGTTGGAATTGTGTTATTCCTCATTGGGATCAGTTTGGCGACAGTACAACTAGTAAGGCATGATCAAGACGCAGAAACCCAAGTTGTAACTTCCGAGCCTTTGATTACCAACGCCCTTAGAGATGTAAATTCAGTGGATTGGAGGATTGGCATCCTGTCGGGAACGTTGACACAGCTGCCATTGACAACGCTCAATTCCTGTCTTTCGTTATGCTTACTCGCCCAAACATTATTTCCGACGCACAAGTCTCATTGTGTCTCACGACGGTCCATCTGCATTTCTATTGGATTGGTGAACTGTTGTTTGTGTCCTTTGGGCATGATGCCAACCTGTCATGGAGCCGGCGGGCTAGCTGCCCAACATAGGTTGGGAGCAAGCTCAGGTGTATCCATGATCATTTTGGGGTTGTTCAAAATATTCATGGGTTTGATGGCAAGTCAAGGATTGCTTCTGAGGGTCTTGGATGCACTGCCAGTATCTGTTTTGGGGGTTCTTTTGGTTCTTGCCGGCCATGAGTTGGGCGCAACTGGGGTAATTAAAGTTGCAACAACATATCTTGGTCGAGAAGGCAATCGATCGGACTCTGGAGAAGATGCGATGGTTGTGTGCATGATCACTGCCTTGGTGATTGTTGGGACAGGGCATACTCATGTCGGGGCTCTTTGCGGATGGATAGCTTGCGCCATATACGGAGGAGGAGAAATACCGTTTCGAAGTTGCTGCTCGTTTCGACGAGATGAACACATTGACCTGGAAGTTTTGGAAAACGCAAATTCAAGAGGCGAATATTCGAGGATTGAGCATAGAAGCGATGCCTAAAGTTTTATACTTATCGTAATATTATGTTAGCATTGAAACAGTGGTGTAGTTTAAACTACCGTACATGAAAATTCATGCGTTTTGCACCATCTTACACCGGTACTCGGACATTGAACCTTGCATACCCCTTTTGGGAAGTGCCCCTGAAATTCCCTATTGGAATGCCGACTCGCATTCCCATTCTGGTATTCCCCGCGGTGACTCTCCCTTGACGCATTGCAGAGCATGATCATGGATGCCGTCTGTCAACACCATTTGTTCCTTATCAATACCATGATACCAAGCATATTCCTCCGGATTGCTGGTACAAATAACTTGTGGAATTCCACCGTTGTCATCGTCGGTCGTAGTAATCAAGTAGCATAGGATTGGTTTATCTTCATCATGGATGGAATAGGCCAAGGACGACTGGAATCGGGCTGGAAATGATACCGGTGCGAAGGAGGCGACCACACGACTCAATAGAATGATAAACAAAGACGAAAGTTTGTTCCTCGGACTCATCGCTTTCTGGATTCACTGTAATACGACTGTTTTGGTGAAAGGACATGAAAGGGTGCGATTGGGGTAGGATTACTTTACAGTTAGTATGATTGTTGGGATAGCATGAGGATGAGAACTTGCTTCACATCGAGAAAGATGCCATGTCGAAGCTTCGCATCATTCCGAGGCAGCTGGCGGAACAACGGAACACGGTGTCAGGCCACAGGATAAAAAGCTGTGAAGTGAGGCCTGGCTCTCCAACTTGTGACGTCATAGTAAGTCCTTCTTGACTGTGAGTTTGGAGTATCGATTCACATTCACAGTCAAAAACATTCTACCGGTACTCCGAGTACGTAGTACTCGTGATGGTAGAGAGAGCTACTAGTAATAACTGTACCTACCTACCGGTAGGTACGTACGTTAGAGTCGCAGACTCGCAGACTACTACTACCGGTAGTACAACGTACTCCCTCCGTCTCACTTCTATATTCCTATTGAGGATGCCGTGCCAGTCAGAAAACAAAAATGAAGCGTGCCGAGCTGTGTAGACCTCCTAGGATTTCTACAGGGGATGGCGCGACTCATTTTTATATGACCCGGCTCGTTTTTTATGAATATTTAGAAGAATGCTCGACAACTGTTTCAAAAAGCATTAGAGAAACTAAATTTTTCATTTCAAGTTGTGACAACATCAACAAAAGGAAACAGAACTCTATCAGAGACTATTATTGAAAGCATCAATCAACCAAGATGTCGAGTGGATACGTGCTTGCCTCTGCAGTTACATCCAACGATAGTGGCAATTGGTTTTGTCGTTCCAGAACTTTTTTTTCATGTGAGGGATTGTGTAGTCGTTGTCTCCTCTTTGGTTGATGACCTGATTCATCACACTCTGCAGTGTCAACCAAATTCGATTGAGTTTCTTGGCTGGATAGTTCTTGTAAGTTTCTTCTACCATCTCAATCAATTCAAGAGCGTCCTTTGGAGCTGTCTGGTAGTATCTTGACTGTAGAGAATTGAAAAAGCCAAGATCATTCACATTCAAATCTGGTGACTGTGCCGGTTGTGTGTACAGCTTCACAGCAGTTGGATCTCCAAACAGTTCTGTGACCTTTGCTGCAAACAACGGATCGTCATCTGGTAGATGAGCTTTGGCACCGTCTTGCTGCAATATAATGTTGTTGTCTATTGGCATCTTCTTCTTCACGTCCGGTAACACAAAATTAAAAAGCATATCTCGGTACAAATCCCTATCCATGTTGACGTTACACCACTTTAGATCTCCTGGTTGGTGACCATGGCTTGCTCTCACATACATGTCGATTTCTCCTACTGGATAGATTCCAATTAGTCCATCAAACTCCTGTCTCGTTGTATGATTGAATCTTGGTCTTGCAAGAGCGGAAAGAAACATGACTTTAGTGATGTGACTCTTGTGGGACACTGATATTGCCTTAGGCGGTGGCTCGTCTTGGGTCACAATACACCGAAGCCCGTCCCGTACAAGAAAGAACCATTTTTCATCAATATGAATCTCGTTATACATGCTCTTGAACGTCATTTCAGCCACAGAATTGATAGTGTTCTTGTCGTTCTTTGCGATGCAGTGAAACAGCCGATTGAGGCGATGATCATCGTTCAACTTCGGCTTCAAAGCCATGGTATGAACCTTCAGTTTCTTCGACTGTTTCATTCTCCAGATGGTCATAACTGGAATACCAACAGCTCCAGCAAGAGATCTGATGGTTCTTCTAGCGGTAGGATCAATATTCTTGATCTCTTGCAACAGCATGTCTCGGTCATGCTTCGGGTTTCTTCCAGAATTTTCGAACTTCGTAGTAAATGCCGTTTCTGGAACGTTTGCAAGAAGAGAGACAGGGTCAAGAGGGGTATTGGGTTGATATCCCGGTATTTGCTTCAGCGTTGAATACCACAGATTAGCAACAGTTCTTGGATGGATTTTGTGTGTTTCGCCAACAGCTTTAAAACTTCCGTAAGGTAAAATTTCTCGCGACACCCTCACCACGCACGCCGTGAATACATCTTTTTTCAGCTTTTCGGTCATCGCAACCCTCTTTTTCCTTGTTGTCACCATTTTCAAAGTTGTTGCTTATATTCAGAGGAAAGAGATTTGTGCTGGTGTGATCGTCGAATTTTCACTTGCTGGGGAGATCCGTAAGAAAAAGGGTGGATTGTTGGCGGCTTCCTTACTTTGAACGGCTCAACGGACTGAAAGACTTAATAATTCTAAATATAATATATACATGGAAATATAGCTTATAATGTGAATTTAAAGATGATAACAGCCATATGTTCTAAGTAGCTTGTTGGCGGTTTTTTTCATTTAAAGTTGTGAAAGTGTAATATAGAAGTGAGACGGAGGGAGTAGTTATTATGGTATTATCGTTTCACACCGGTCCAAAATGATGATAGTGGATCGTCGATTTGTAGCTCTCTATTCGGCAACTGTTATAGCACAACCTCTACTCATTGACAAATCCGGAGCTGAATCTTTCCACACAAGGGAACGTGGCGAAAACCAACCTCAATCTCCATCGTCGGTTCCACAAGCCGATCTTCCGACCATCCATGATGCTGTTAATTGCATCTGTTGCTTGACGCCCGCATCTTTCCGAGAGGGTGTTCGAAACAGTGGTGGGAAATTCTTATACCGAGGTGAAGACTTGTCCACAGGAAATGAAAGCACCGCTTCCAGCCCTGTCATAAGGAAGCTTCGATCAATGGCAGAAGAAACGGGATGGCTAGAGAATCTATCAGACTGGATATTGTGCCCAGTTCCAGACTTGCTGCTGCCCGAAACATATGTTGACCCGAAGGCAGTTACGTACTTCGACTGTCTCGAAGCACGCCTCTCCTCGTCCATGTCCCAGGCAACCCTCAATCCATTGCAATCATCCAATCCACAACTAATTGCCAAGCCCTCCAATGGACACATTGGCACAGCCGATCCGCAACAAGCTAGTCAATGGGGTAGAATTGTATCGGTGTGGCCCTTGGGTGATCGATTGTCCTATGTATGGCCACGCGACCGAACAGAATTTTTCCCCAAATCTGTCAGAAGCTGTCAAAACGATTTTTTGATCACAAACCAAGACCTTGCCCGAGCCTTGCAAAGGAATCGAGAGGTTCTATTCTGTAGCTGGTTCCGGAAGTCTACAGATGTGTCCTCACAACTGATATCGTCGTTTCTGGTAGTGCCGGCGGAGTACGATTCTGCCCTGCGAAAGGCCCTCGACAAAGTCAATTATGGTCTGTAGCAGTTGTTAGATTGAACCAGATGAATGACCGTGTGTGGAGCTGCTGCAAACTCAAGAAGAAATGATTTGAGGATCACCTGTATCCGCTCAAATAGTTCGGGAGGTGAACATTAAGTTGTTATTTGTAGTAGGAGAAAATGCTAAGGTAACAGCAAAATGATAGGCAATGTGTCATCTTCGTTTGGTTTACTGTCGTACACTTCTGTACACTATGTAAATATCATCTTCTGGATTCTTTCCATATACTGGAATACGACATCACGGGAGTAATAATGATTTGGATTGGATGTATAGCTATGACAACAACTAGCCTCCGCCTAGGTAGATCCATGTCTACTAATTCACCGGCCGGGCCCCTCTAGGGGCGAGGCAATGCATAGAGTAACCGGAGGTCACTCCAGGTATATGTTCATGCGTATTGTGAGTATAATTCTACAGCAATAATTACATTCCGTTGTCCGCAGTACGAGGTAATTGCTGTATCTATTCCGTACCTCGTAGTACTTCGTATCTCATCCATACCAAGTTTAGCGGAGGCCTGAGGTAAAATGTTGCATCTCTTTTGAATTTGCTTAAGCGTCCTCTCGCCGCTGTTACGGATAATACCAAGGCACGAGGAGATGTGTTATCTCCGTTTACACTACCAGGTTTTGAATGATGGTTGTATCAAAAATGTGATCTATCATACAACGGTAGGGATCTCAATACTGCTGTATGAAAAGTTTCCACGACAAGAAAGTCTTGAAGCAGGCTTTGAAGAGTTTGTCGCTCGGATGGGATGGGGATCAGTGCGGTGAATATAAAACCGTGGATATCCAAATTCATCCACACCCTGGTCTTGTCGAGCCTCGTTGGATTGTTTCGCAAAGCTGTCTGGTTGTAGATTTGTCCCTGGTGGAGACACCATTATCTCCTGGTGGTTTTTCACCTCACACTCACACAATGGTTCAGTAATGATGATAAGGAGTTGTTCTCGAAGGTATATGCTGCGAGCCAAGAGATCCAGTTCCGGTTGCTCTTGGTTGCCTCGCTGTATTCTGCATCCAAGTTTCTTTTACGTCCGGAAAAAGTCCAAATTCGAGGTACCAAAAAGAAGTGGAAGAAGCTATGATTGTAACATCTTCCCGATTTTTCGTATGGCCAATAGATTCTATAATATAAAGATGGAATGCTTCCCAGAAAGTATGGCTTTTTTGTTCTTGCAGATGTTCTCAGAAATGACAGTCCATATATATTGGAAGGAACCGAGGAAATGAACATGGTAAATCATTGTTCTTGCCCTCTCTACTGGAACGCTACCCGATTCCTTCACACCAGATGCTACGACGTGGTACAAGAGGAAACAACGGTAGGCATTACAACTGATCATCATCGCCTCTTAGTTCTCCAGAGAAAGCCTGATACCATGATTACCGTACTGATTCCCAATATCACTCCGTGCTGAAGACCAATGCAGTAGGCAGTTCGCTTGGCTTGCAGTAGAATATCTTCGTCGATATCCATTTCTTTGCCATCTTTCATTCCTTCTTGTGCCAGCACAATGGCACCCATCAAACCAATGTCGGATCCGAAACTGCTCAAGGTGATGAATTCGGACATATTTCGAGGTAGCTCCAAGTATCCATTCAACAAGACCACTGTTCGAGAACGAATCTTGTCAATCAGTCCTTTTCGCTTCATAATGCCTCCACCCAAGACGATCTTTTCAATCGAGGTGGTTAGAATCAAGGTAACACACAAGTTGGCCAACGCATTGGCGGCATGGTCCCATATGTCATGGTCATCTTCCAAATCGGCCAGGCAGTTTCGACTGGTCTTCTTGGATTGTGTCATCATTTCCAACCGTTCTGTCAAAGCGACGGACGATGTCATTCCCTCCACTGTTTGTCTCCCCTTGTAGGGACTCTTGTCACCCCAGGAGTATCCTGGAAAAGAGTCGTTGGGGAGAGGTTGGATGGCAACATGTCCACCCTCGGGATGCATTCGTCCATGAACTGTTTTGTTGTTGATGACCAAACCGACTCCAATCCCAGTGCCGACGGTAATGTACGCCAAAGAGGTAATGGTACAAGTGGATTGGTCTGCTTTTGCCACTTTGAATTCTGCCAATGCGGGTGCATTGACGTCTGTGTCAATGGATATGGACAACGGATTGGAACCACGACAGGCTTCCTCCAGGGGACGAAGGAAATTCACGTTTCTCCAAGCGGCTTTCGGAGACGACCCCAAGATACTTCCGTACTCCTTGCTCGATGGGTTCAATCCGACTGGGCCAAACATACCAATTCCTAAGGCATCATAACCTTCCACAGGTTTGTGCTGCCTGAAAAAGGCCGCACATCCTTCCAATGTTCTTTCCGGATCGTCGTGGCTGCTGTCAATTTCTTGACGATGCAATATGGATGGTGTTGATGGCGTTGATGATGATGAGGGACCCTTCTTCACTTGGGCAACGGCAACAACGAAGGTGGTTCCACCACCTTCCACGGCAGCAATCGTTTGAACGGTATTCGCTTCCGACATCCTTGTTGTTGTTGTTGTTGTTTCTTCTTTTTCTTGGGGGGGGGGGGGATATCTGCGATTCGATTTCGACTACGACTACCGGTAGTACAATAACTGCAAGAAAAGTACCGTTTTTTTTTAAAAAAAGGGAAATAACTCGGAGTTGGTTAATAAGAGAGTGGTCGTCGATCAGAGCTGAACTTGCCAAGACAATGCTCCGTACTCACAGTCAATGAAGCACTGCGAAAGATTAGATGTATCATACTTTTGAAACATTTTATACTACATATCATATCCCTACAATTTTCGATACCGTCCCATCAATGGGACGGTATGGTATGTTTTTTTACAGCGCCTACACAAAAAATCATACCGTCCCAATTTGGGACGGTGTGAAGTGATACCAGGGCTACGTAGCCTCCTACCTACATACCGTTTGAACATACGTGTTGTACTGATACGTCGTACCTTACGTCAAACTACTCTCTAGCTAGTAGAGCTAGTAGGCAATAATACTACTACTAGCCATCAATAGCTAGATACTACTATTTCAGTTGTTTCTTTTCATACTAATAGAGGTAAAATAGTACTAAAGCTATCACCTTTGTAGTTAACCATTAATCCTCGATTCTACTCCTACTCGTCACTTCCATCACTGTATTCTTCCATGTCTAAGAAGTCGTGTTCGTCTTCTTCTTTTTCCTCGTCACCGTGTTCCTCTCCATGCTCCATTTCCATTAGGTTCTCCAAAACATGTTCGACAACGTTTTCAACGGTATCAAATGAATCTTGTGGATCTTGTGGATCGTTTATTGCCACCTGAGTCTGGCTTCGTTGGATCTGTTGGCTTGTTTTGGCTGGTGAATGTCTCTTGATAGAGGCATTTGTTGCGTGAAGCTTCCTTTTTTGTGCTTCATCATCATTCATCTCCCTTGCCACCCTGAGGCGCTTCCTACATTTGCTCCCCTCTGCCTCCAAATTGTGGCGTTCATGCCACAATGTATGACACGATTTCGCACCCGAATTTCCAACAGTTTTTTTGCACAGCACAACCATGCATGTTGGGCACATGTATGTGCTGTTGTTGGCTATCTCTTTTGAATTGATAGTGGATGTTCCTGGAATCATCTTCCCAGGGACAAAACACAATACACATTTCCTCCTCACCACCTTTTGGGAAGTCCCGTTCTCACGGATTACTGGTTGGACGTCCCTGATACGTTGGGGCCTGTGATCCACAAAAGTGCATAGCCTCAGTTTCTTTAGGAATGGATCGCTAGCAAACTTCTTCAAAGCAAATTTTCTGATTGGCCATCCATGCTTTCTTTTGTACTCGGAAAATTCACTCTTGAACTGCCGTACTTCCCTTTCTTCTTGTGGTACGACTGCCGGAAACAGTGGGATGGCCTTCTGTGCCGCCAAACACCTTAGACATTCCAAGGCAACATCTGCAACAAAATCTTCTACCCCCACAGAGTTGTTGAGTTTAGTTCTCACCTGTGCCAATGAAGGGTGTGACCCAAGCGCACGTAGCCACAGTGAAATCACAGTCACTGCCTGATATGCTCTCCAGGCATTGACCATGACCGCGTCCAGCATTCTGAAGACGTACTTTGCTTCAAAAGGACCCGTTGTGTGAAACGCTACCCTATCCGAAATTTCCGTATTCTTATCAAGCCCTGGTTTGTGCTTGTTGTAGCGATACTGCGTTGAATGCTTGTAAATTGACACTGGCTTTGTTGGTCGCAGATCTCCCTCTTCTGTGGTTATGAGTTTCAGGTGCCCATAGTACAGTTTTGCCCTTGTCTTCAAGATCCTTCGCTGGGGGTCAGTCACCCAATCTGGAAAGTCACTGTCCATCAAAATTCCTCGCGCAATAACGTCTTCGCTGTGAAGCCACCCAAGGAGTGGGTTAACCACCTTACACAGGTTTTCGGCATATTCATCTCTTTGCTCAGTTGATATTTTGATAACAACAATTTGAACGATGCTCCCCTGCCCCTCTTCCAGTTTGCAAACAACGAAAACACCATGTTGAAATCCGGTTACCAGAGCCTGATGGAGCACCTGGTATCGATTGGCAGCAGGAACGCAATCGTTAAACACCGCATCACCATAGGAACCATAGGAACAATTGACAAAACTGCCATGCTTTTTCCTAGCCAATTCTGCCTTTACAATTGTACTTTCGGCAACCCTTGTTTTGATTTCCAAACAGCAGAGCACTGGATCGGGGTTGTCTTTGACAACAAGACGACAAATGGCATCTGGTGATACCCCAATTGCATGATTCCTGTTCCAGCGTAAGAGACCCACTTCAAAGATTCCCTTCATGCATTTCACAGACGACCTCAGCCTATCTAAAGTGGGGTTCTCGTTGCGGGTTCCACTGGCCATCATGGCTGTGCTTTTGTGGCGCCCAAACCATGATACTATGCATTCCTCCATAATGGATGTACCAATTTTTCCTGCCATTGTCCCTGAAAGTAGCATTGATTTCATCAGGAACCAGTCTGCGCACCGCTGCCCAACTGTTAGGGGCTGTGCGGACTGCAACAGAGCCTGTTCGACGGAGGAGCGTTCCGGTGATGGTGTTTTCGGGGAGAATAACACGTTCTGGTCAAGATGCTCATTGCGCTCGACAGCAACGAAGGTGTACGGGCGGTGGTTTTTAGATGCAAAAAATTTTAGGTACTTCACTGGGTTCTTTCTGTCAAAGACTTCCTTGAGAGCAATGGCGTATATGGGTTTTTCTCCCACCTTAGTTCGCTCAGCAATGCGCACTTCTTCTCCGAGCATTGGGTCTCCCCGCAGGTTCCAATTCTCACACAGCAGTGTCCATGAAAGGATTTTCTGTTGATCCACGCCCCTTTTGGTTTTCCATTTATTCAGGGTGGAAATCCATTCATCGGGAGTGTTGAACGGATGCCGAGAACCGAGTGTCCCAGCAACCGTAACAACGTGAAGGTTGCGGCTAGCGATTGCTTCCACACTGCTAAGTTTTCCATACCCTCGATCAAAGGCTACTTCAAGATCGTTACCAGAAGCGTGGTGTAGAGAAACTCCCTATATTCGTACGGAACGAGGGGGGGGGAAATTCCGCTTCACGAGCAGTTCGGTAGTGAATTGTTGCAACATCGCCAAGCAGAAGTTCGAGTATCGAGGCACGGCTGACCTCCTTTCCTAGTGACACCAACGAGGATGTCACCTTATCTCCCATGTTCCGGAAGGTCCCACATATTCTCTCCGCAAGGTAATCATCGGAGAAATCCCGGGCGAGTACAACTTCGTACGGATGACCGTGGTCCGTTATCTCGGTCCATCCATCACGGAAGGCCTGAATGTCAGCAGGAATTCTGGTGAATGGATCAGGTGGCATGTTGAATATTTTGGAGAAGTTTGTCACTAAAGGATAAAGAAATGTTGTGTGAACAACAACCCATCAGTGTTGTAATACAACCTCAAGGTTATTTCAACAGAAAACGAAAACGTGATAGACGATGACGTTTCGAGGAGCGGGGACCGTCGTGTGTTGTGGCGCGCCAAAATTTAACCTTATCCCTAAATTCTCCGACCCAAAAAATTCGACTCAGTAGTAACGACGGAAAAGCAGTCTGACAAGGGAAATCAAGGTGGAAGTTCCTCAGCATAGTAAGGAAGAAGAGTTTGGTGTGGTAAGAAACGTCGATGTTGTGATAAAAACCAATTTTCTGTACAACTAAAAATCGGCTCATACCGTCCCAATTTGGGACGGTATGAAAAATCGGACTGGATCGACTATAGGCCACCGTCCCAAAATGGGACGGTATAATATTTTAGGGATATTATAATATTTCTGCATTTTATTATATATTCGAATATTCCTACTAGCTAGCGGTATTGTTTCACATACGGTAGCTAATTCGTTGACTGTGAACTATTCTAACTTTGAAAACAAGATGCTGCTCTCAACCCCAGGCCTCCCTTACCACTACTAGCTAGTAGAGAAGTGACGAGTGGAGTTGGTTGTTCACACTGATTCTTTGGCCGACTCCTTTTGGTTTCACTCACGTGTCATGTATGATATGCAAAATGGAAGAATCCGAAGAAGACCCCAAACACTACTAGCTAGCTACTACGTTAGTAGAGACTACAAGAATTAGATTTTGACAATCGGACAAGTCACGAGTAACAATCGTCAAACTTTGCATGTCTGAACGGATCTGCTTAGAAACTATCACTACTCTACTCTAGAGAGTGCATCCCCTAGTATTTCATTTGATACATCAACGTAATCTACCCTGTATATATTACGTAGTATACTTAGTACGTCTCTCACTTGTGATTTGTTGTCTTGTGAAGGCGACGCTTTCGTCGTTCTTCGTTCAAACGAACATGATACTGGTTGTGAATCACCAATCGGTCATGGTCCAGCATGGGCAAATGAATGTCATCGTTTCCCTTCACTCCATTGAAATCATGCTTATCGGATGGGGACAATGGGACCCACTTCCATTCGGCATGCGTCGCATTCAAGATGGAAAATCGTCCATACCCGTACATACTTTCGTCTCTCGATGCAATCCATGGCTCCGGCTGCTCGTTCTGAAACGGTGCATCACAATCGCGACCACCAGCGCCTATGGTAATGTGCATGGGACCAGTGGACGTAGTTTCGTTAAAGGCCACAAAATGAGTCCGCTGGTAGGCGTGGATGTGACCATTAAAGACAATGTTGACATTGTACTTGACAAACAGCGGTTCCAGGTGCTCTCTTGCCGCGAAAATCTGCGGATCGTGGTGGTGGAGAGAAAAGGTGTTGTACAACGGCACATGAATGGTCAATAGTACCCATGGTGTTCTTGTTCGATCGACGGAAGCAAGCTCGTTTTCAAGCCAGACGTATTGCGTCGAAGCGGGAGACATGTCTGCATAGGCATTGACGATAATGTGTCTAGAAGGTCCATAGGTGAATGCGTAGTAGCCATTCCCCCACTCGTAGGGAAGTGGATAGTAAGGCGCATCCATATTTAGATGTCCATCTGGCATCACACCATGGTCGCCCGGTCCTCCCTCAAAAAGACCTAGCTGGGGAGGATGGACTCGTGGCATTCGGAACCGATTTTCATAGGCCAAGAAGATTTCCTTTCGATCTTGTTGTTTGTCAATATCTGTGAATATGATAGATGAAGTATTTGGGTGAGAAAACATCCATGAAAACTAGCTGCTGCTGCTGCTGCTGCTGCTTCTTTGCAGCGCTCGACCTGTTCGCTACTCACCATGATTTCCAGCTGCGATCATCAGAGGAATTTCATCAAAGTTGGAGTGATCATCCAAAAAGTCGAAAAAGGTATCCCATTTCCTACCATCTTGCCCTGGGTAAGCAATGTCTCCTACCAATACCACCGCTTGAATGCCTTTCATGTGATTTCGCATATGCTCCAAGGTTTCAACCGAATGTTGCACCTGTCCGATATCTCCAATAAGCCCAAAGACCATGGGATAAAAGTTTTTGTCGGTCTCTTGGGAAGGAGCTGTCTTGAAACTTCTTGGCGTGTAAACATCGATACATGGATTATTGGTGGGGTTGTACGCTTCTGGAAGACGTCGACCGTGACCGTCCCAATGGGGTCGACCATCACCAACGTCAATCTGCAAGCTCCGTCTTCGTTCCGTTTCATTCTCTCCCTCTTCTAGCTCCTCCTGCTGTGCCATGATTTTGTTCTCGGCTACAATGTTCTCCACTTTAACGTGTCCACGAATGGGCTTTAGAGCCAAGCTCATGGGATCGTTCTCGTAATGCTCCCGGGTACCAATCACAGGAAGGTAGTAATAGGTGGTGTCCGGTTCCAGTCCATCAATGGTGATGTGATGCTGATACGGAGCATAATACAGCTGTCCATGCTTGGTATTCACTGCATTGATCGTGTACGTCAACGGGAACTCTTGTTCGGGAACAAACCGGTCCAAACTTTCGGGTGATGTTCCAACATGAACTCCCGCAATGGGAGCGGGACGATCTGGAAAGGCCCATTCACTGGCGAACGAAATGGTCATGCTGGTGGAAGGATCCTTCCCTACAGCAATGTGCAAATGGCGAATAGCCCCATTACAATGTCGTGGAGCAATCGTCTCAGCACTACAACGTGACACTGAGAAAATCAGAGCCGAAAATAAGACGACTACTACAGGAAAAGGACCCATCATGTTTGTTGTTGTTGTTGTTGTTCTTGTCGATACTTCGAGAACACTACTATCTCTACTACGTTTCTTGTGAAAAAAAAGTCCTCTTGTGTTTCTTTCTTTACTTGGCTCGTTTGTTGTTTTAGTGTGTTTGCATGGATGCTTTGATTTGAGCCTGGAAAGGTTCCCTTTTGAAACACTCCCTCTCCTTTATCTGTTGATGAGATTGTTGTGTGACTTCTGCGGTGTATGTTTTTTTTTTGCTGTGTTTCGTTCTGAACCGGGAAGGCGTGTGTGTTGCACGAGAAGGTCCCGCACGCATGCATCATCAGAGTTAAATTCAATCCATTTCTATATTACGTCGTGTATTTCGAATATAAATAATGATAAATAACCTAACTGTAAAAAGAAATGAAGTTCCCGGCTGTTGCAAAAATTTCGCGGGCGTGCTTGCTGCCACCGACGTTCGTGTTTTGGATCAAAAAGATGTCTACTGTTAATTAAATTAATGACGGTGCAATCGACCCCACAAAAAATGAATCACGAATATGATAAAAAATAATGACGGAACGGAATATCCAACCATCCAAGAATCAAGAATCGAATCTCGAATTCCATCGAATGAAAAGAAAGAAAATGAATCAGATCTATCATACACGATTGAAGCAACGGATACGTACCGTAATAGTTTACTATCGTACCGGTACTTATCTAGAGGTAGTCGGTTTGAGAGGAAGATCGAGAAAACTGTAAAACTGTAAACAACATGAGTATGTTCGCTACTACATATCATACATATGAACTATATGCACCTATCTTCCGTGTCTCCAAATGAGTGAAACTACGTCACCCATCATCAATCACGAACGCGTGTTTTCGAATTTTCTCTTTTTGATTTGTTCCTTTCATCCACCATCCTTTCATCACCGTCAATCCAGTTCCGATTCGAAGTAATGATGATGATACTGTCGTAATACGTAGTCCACTACGTCCTAGTGCTACCAATGCACTTCTTCTTGTTGAAAAGACTTTGTTGAGGCCATGACGTTCCGTGCGGCGTCCTCGCTGTTCCCCAAGGCGATTCTTCCATCCATTGCAGCAGCCGCCACTCCATCAACGACGGTTGCTGCTGCTGCTGCTGTTGTTTTTGCAACTGTCACCACCACGTACTACTCGCCGCAGCCGTTATCGACACTTCCATCGAGCAATCATACCGTCCGTCCAAAAAGTAATAACGATCCGTTCCGTCCACTTCTTCATCGCGTTTCTTGTGAAGGTCGTCATCGTCCGTCGCCTACAGGTGCTGCTTCGCTGGGACATACTACTACTAGTAGTAGTAACTTTGTGGCTGATGCCGTCGAAAAGGTGTTACCATCTGTGGTTCGTGTCGAAGTTCATGTCAAACCGTCCATTGCACCGACCGGTGTGAGTTGTTATATTCAGAGGGGAAGTGGTTCTGGATTTATGGTGTTTGCCAAAGATATTCTTTTGCGGGGAAAGGAACACGACGATCCTACAATAAATAATCCTGAGAACAATCATCCACAACATGGAAATAATGACGAGAACGAATACAACGACAACGAATACAACGACGACGAAGAAATCTTGGTGATGACGAATGCGCACTGTGTTTTGACTCCCACAGAGTTTCAGAACAACACGCATGACGAAGAATCAAAGATGGTATATTTGGAATTGCACGATGATCGGGTCGTCAGTGGAAGAATCATTGCGTTTGATACGGACCTCGATGTCGCACTGATACGGCCGAATGGTCTTGATGATGGAGGAGTCGTCAAAGTTGCATCGTTGTTGCTCGTCCAAGGAAGGTCCGACGATGGCAAACGACAATCCGTACGACATGGTGAATTCATCGCAGCTATCGGTGCGCCATTGGAACTTGAGAATACAGTCACAGTTGGCATTGTGTCGAATCCTCGTCGGTATTGCCGACATCACCCGGGGAAGGCTTATATTCAAACAGACAACAGTTGCCATGTTGGTAATTCGGGTGGTCCACTGATCAATATGGATGGCCAGGTGATTGGAATCACCGCCAAGAAAGTGGCCGACGGAATTTCTTATTCCATTCCTATCGACGATGCAGTTGAACGTCTCCGGTATGCCCTTTGCTGCAACAGCGTCCGTAAATACGGACACGCCACAAACCGATCGAACGATGCTGAAAGACTTGACATTTCCACTGGAACGAAACAGTCTGTAGATACAACCTCGGAATCAAGGACAAATTCCAATCCATTGCCGTATGTGACGGAAAGACTGGCTATATGAAGTGACAGCAAGATGTCATCAAAGAAAAAATAGAATTGACTTTTTTTCTATCTTGACAATCGAGTACCCGTTGTCATGTTCTAGCTAGCTAGTACCCCGCTAGGTATCTGAATGAAATTGGAGCAAACAATATCTACAAAGGTTCTATTTCTACTAGGCAATGTATGCAAGACTATTTCTAGCTAGGCAGTGTTTGCAAGACTTTTGTAGGCTTTGAATGCCTCTTCTCCAGTCTTCATATCGTTGAATAACAAGAGAAATGGTTCCGGTTCACCCTTTTCGTTGCCATAAATAGACACCCCTCCAACTCCATTGGGTTTATTCTTCGAAGGAGGATTGGTCTGGAGAGTTGCACGTGCATTGGAAGGGATGGAAACGTTGAATTTCACAATTCCTGTAGTTTCGTCACGCTTTTGAAACAGAAAGATTTAAAAACATAAAAAAAATGAAAATCAGTTACGACGTACAGAATGTGTGAACAGCAAACAAAACGATTTGGGACAACAGAGAGTCCCCCACTCTTGTAGTTTCAAACGTCTACTTACGACTACCACTTGGCATTTGCCTGTTTGTTTGTTGCGTTCCAACTTTAGGACTCCCCCTCCGTGTACTTGAGCTTTTCCACCTTCACCACGATAGTTGTAGACCCTGCATTTGGCTTCGAACGATACATCGATGCTTTCGTTGTTGCTGGCTAGTGCCTTCTCTGTCCGATTCTTTTCTGGATCATCATCGGCATCTTCGTCATTTCCAGGTGTTTGCGATGTTGTAGTGGAAGCAGCCGCTGCGACTGCAGGAGACGGAACGGTTGAGAATCCTCCAAAGTTCGGGGTGGTAGTGGATGGGGCTGCCGACCCATCAAAAGCACTACCGGATGATGGTGTTTCTCCAAATTTAAACGAGCTACTAGCGGTAGAAGCTGACGCAGAAAAGTTTCCGAACAGTCCCGTAGACGTCGATGCTGTTGGTGCTGTTGCTGGAGCTGGAGCAGATGGCGCGGTGAAGAATCCACTTCCTTCCTTGGATGTTGACACTGGTGCTGTGGCTTGTGCCGGCATTGAAAAATCAAAAGTGGGTTGGGTCGACCGTGCCGGTACTGCTTGCGTTGTCGTAGTGGTTTCGGTCTTTTCAGGAGGAGCTGTAACTCCCGATGATTGTTGAATCTTCTCTTGTGTGTAAATAGAAACAACTGTAGCCAGGTATCGCTCAATGGCCATAGGGTCCAAACAGTTATCAGGCAAACTATCAATGTGTTTCTTGAAGCGACTGGCCAATCGATCAAGTTTTTGTTTTCCTTGTGAGGATGATGTTGTGTTCCCTTGGGCAGGAGTCAATGTCGATGGGGTTGCGGCAGCCCGTGGTGTCGCAAAAACAGGATACGCTGAAGCGGGTGCCGGATTGGATCCATCACCTTTTGGGATGATGCTGCTACTGTTGTTGTTGTTGGTGGTGGTGGTGGCGGTGGTGGTGTTTCCTGTAAACGAAAAATTGGAAAATGGTCTGGCATTTCCTGGAGTATTATTATTGTTGCTGCTGCTGCTGCTGCTGTTGTTATTGCTTCGAGTGAGCGATATACCTCCAAAGATCGATGAGGTTCCACTGCTATTAGTAGCAGTCGATGATGATGATTGCCCGAACTTGGTCCTTTCATCCAAACCAAACGAATAATTCACATCGACATCATCATGTGAGTGCAAAATACGATTCGAAAATAAGACACGACACGAAACAATACATGTTGATAATATTGTTGATATTGTTGTTGTTGTTGCTGTTCTACAAAC
This sequence comes from Nitzschia inconspicua, assembly GCA_019154785.2. Classification (NCBI taxonomy): domain Eukaryota; phylum Bacillariophyta; class Bacillariophyceae; order Bacillariales; family Bacillariaceae; genus Nitzschia; species Nitzschia inconspicua. Next base: position 1,118,001 of record JAGRRH010000012.1, read on the forward strand.
TGCTGTCACAAACCAACAACACTTACTTCGAGACCTTGACGATCCGACGTTTCTTCAAGACGTCTTCCTCGGCCTTTTGAAATTCTCCTTGAAACGAAGTACCACCTTTGGAAGATTCTTGTGCCTCATAATCGTCCTTCGAAATTTGTTTGTCGCTTTGTCGTTTCGCCATTGTTGCTCTGCCCAAGTTGGATTTTTTTTTGTGTGTGTGGCTTGATTGGATGAAGTGAGAGTCCGTCAAAAAAGTTTGTTTGGTGTTTGTTGGATCGCGTGTGTTGCGTGCGACTGGAGGTGATTGATTAGACTACTACGACTAGTAACTGTAATAATACATCATCATACTTCGAAGTAGTAGTATTAATATCCATTACAACATTTTCTTACAGTTAGCGCCATTTCGATCGAGTACGAACTCTACTGTAACTCAGTCACAAGGAAGTCGTAGACTACTCTCTATCTCTCTATCGATACGTACTACCGTAGTAGACCAGTTCTCTGGTAGGTTTCTTTCTAAAAAATTTGACGTGGCTTCATTCCTACTACTCTGAAGAACAACTGTTGTTCTGTTGGGATAGATTGTGCTATCCTCGACAAATAAAATATAATCCAGAAGCCTCTACTACTATCTTCCCGTTGTCGGTTTGACTGGAATACCGTAGCACACTGGAGCACAACCAACGAGATACTTAAACTTGCAGGCAGAACGGGACAAACTGACGCTTTTCGCCATATTATCTCCGTCGCGAAGGAAATGATCGAGAAAAGCAATCGAGAATCTAAACACAAGTGTGTGAGTTGCAAACCGCTGTGCTTCTCAGCTTCTCAGCAAGTCTCCATCTATTCTTCACGGAACTCACCTATCAATGTCGTTGTCCGTAACATCCCACAAGTTTCCGACCACACATGGAGCACCTGCGCACAGATAGGACAATGCAACGCCTTCCGGTTCGTAGTAGAGTGGAGTTTCCTCGACAGAATCACAATTCTTTCTGTTGATAGATACCAGCCTGCCACTGCTGCAACCCATTAGAACAACAGAAGCTTGGCAATGGCCTTCCTCGTCATGCCCTTTCAGTGCTTGGATCCTGAAGTCGATCAAGTCTTCAATGCGACGACGAGAAAAGCATGTTTGGGCTCCCCCGTGCCCGAAATACAGCATTAAGCTATTTTTTGCCATCAAGCCCTGCCGAAAGAAATCTGCACTGGGTAGCTCCCCAACAATGCTATTCCAGTCCCACTGGCCAGTTGCTTCCGCAGACCTCAAGACCGGTAAAAGACGCCTTCTTGTCCCTTTCAAATTTTCCTCCGGATCCAAAACATAAGTTGTTCTAGAAGGGTTCACGGAGGGAAAATGACCCTCGTCCACGCCAAGTTCGTAAAGAGTGGCCAGTACAAAAGAAAGGCAAGGAACTCTGCAAACAGTTCGCTGGTCCAACTTTGACATACCCTCAAAAGGAAATCTTTGCAGGTTTTCATCCAAAATCAAGAAGATACAGTCATCGAGAAGCTTTCCATCAGACCCAAGTTTATCGCTAGTGAAATTAACCTCATGCACAATACGCGTTGTTTCGTGTTCGATCACCAGTTCAATTAGCTCAGCTTTCTTCAGCTTCTTGTAACTTGACTCTTCCACACCCATATTGATTAGTTTTTCCTTCAACTTGGGGATCGTCAACATCTTCAACGCATCTACTCTGTCTTGACGGGAAGGCAAAGCCTTTTCAGGTGAGTAATCAAAGGCATCATCAAATTTAGAAGCCAAGTTCCCTCTTGGAATGTCTTTGTCAAAACTGATAGTATCACATTTTTCACAGTCGAATACCTCCGCAAAAAATGTAGATTCTACCTCATCCAACAGCGATTGTAGATCTTCGTCCAACTGACCTCTCTCCTCCCACCATCTTCTCTTGATTGCTTCTTTATCACAGCTTTCTGATAAAGACGTCGGATCAAATCGATGAAGTTGCTCCTGGACTTGGTTTAGGATGGTATCCAATGGTTTCATGATGAAGTCATACCCCGTCGTCCCTTCCGGAGGAAAGATACATTTTGTGGTGATTGTGAAATGGGCATTCGAAGATCGTTTCTCAAGAGACGTCACTAGTATTTCTCCAGAAGGGCAGATGACAGGCGCAACAAAGATCCACCCCGATGGAGTTAGATTGGCAACTTGTTGTAGGAAGTCGGAAATACGGGCGTCTCGATCGCCGTCGTCACATGTTGGGCCATCAAAAGCACTAAATATGGATTGCCATCGCTCCATCTTCGCTGATACTTTACGCTCGTCATTCCCGTTGCTAAAGGACCACGTCATCCTCCTCCGAAGAGATTGCCCGATTGAAGTCAATACAAGAATCCCAGATGACATGCCGATGTTTCTATCAGTCGAAGGTCCCGACGCCAGTGCCAAGCTGCGAAGAATGTTGCGAGAAAGGACATCACTCGTATTCATTGTTTGTAAGGATGCATGCCTGAGGTTCTCTCTTGCAGCTGATAGATGAAGGCACGTGTTCTGGTCGAAATCGAAGTCGTTTTGGTGCCACATCGCCTGAAGGGTACATTGTTGACGAGCTTGGTCTAGTTCAATCAGTCCGAGGTAATAAAATGCCCACGCCTTATCTTCAGAGCAAGAAAAAGTGTTATCTTTGATCTCATTGCAAAGATCGCATATTCTGCCTAGAGATTCGTTATCCAGAGATGAAGGGCTTTCCACAAGCATCCTGACTCTGCGTAGCTCGACTTGTTTCGAAAGAGCTGATCCAATACTACCTTTTGCTTGTTCAGGTAGGAAGAATGTGTCAAGGGTGGTAAGACTTTCATTTTCAGCAACAATCCTTATCACTTCTTCGTAAAAAGGGAAAAAAGCATGTTTAAAAACAGCATTTACAGAATCACCGTAGAGCACATCGCCGGCTGTTCCGAAAGTCAAAGGAAAAAATTGTTTAGACTTCAAACGAGTCGGAACATGATGAGAACAGCAGCTACGCACCAGCAATAAGATTTTGGATCGATTCCAGAAGAAGCGAGTTCGATGATGGCTCATCTGCAATGGCGAAGCCCGAATCCATAGAGAGCTCTTCCATTGCCCGCTCAGGTGTTGACGCCCAACTAGCCATTTCCAGAAAGAGTCGCACTTCAGGTGCAGCATGTAGAGATTTAACAAGTTGTTTCAACTGGCTTGGACGGTCATCATTATCTTGGGATAGATCGACGTCTATATATAGAAATTCGAGTACAGATCGAACGTAGGTGTCTGCTTTTCGATAGTCTCCGAGTCGATAGTGCAGTTTCGGTCTTTTACTGAGGACTTGAATGTAACGAAGTGTTGCCCTGGTGAGAATCGAGGATACAGCGACCTCCTCGATAAAAGACGTCATGAATTGATTTTCAAAGTTAATTCGCTTCATAATTGCTTGGCAGTACCGTACACACTCTTGTGTCCATTTCAAAGCTGCAGGAAAGTATCCATACGTCGCTGAGAGATCGGCATGAAGGAAACAAAGAGTAGATATGACCCATAGATGAAACAATTGGTCTCTGTCGGACACTTGACAATCATTCAATTGGTGGAGTGTGTCATCCAGAAAGCTGGCTTGGTGGCTGTACGAGGTGGATGAAACCGCTCCAGACTTCAGCACTTTGATATGTAAACGACAGAGGTCCAATTCTACTTCAAATAGCCATTGCAATTGTGGGGATAAAGAAGTAAAGCTTTGGGTCCTGGAATCGGTAACTTGATAGTAGTGAGGTGCCACAGTACAAGACAAGTTTGTTTCATCGGCACATGTCGATAGGAGGGTAGAAGTATACCAAATGCGAGAAAAGTAGTCGTTCTCAGTCAGTGCTACCAACCACAACGAAAGAATTGTTGCTTTGTCCTTGTTACCATTGCGCTCGCATTGAACCAGAACGTTTGAAACTACCCAAGTCGTCCATTGCTTCGCCAACAAGAACAACTTATCTTGGACATGCTGGGGTTGGTCAATAAGCAATTTCGAGCTTTCGAGAGATGCCCGAAAGACATCTTCCATTTCCTTTAGCCCAGCAGAGACCTCGAGGGATATCTTGACGAGTCTCAGGCTGTTCATTAGAAAGCTTGTGTTTGACTCGATATCTGTGGGGTGGAAACTTTTAATCTCAAGCAATGACATATCGATTTCCTCGGCCCACTTAGAATGTTTATCAATCCTTCGTTGACGTCCTATTGGAGCCTTGAAGACGACAACAATGACAATCTCAAGAACATTTTGTACAGCGAAACCATACTTTAGGTCGAGGCAACCAGCGAAAATTCGCAATGCATCAGAAAGCGCCACAAAGTTCGACTCAGTTGGTCCACCTTCACAGGTATTAGAATCGCTTTCGAGCTTTCCATGGTAAATCAATTTGCCGAGTTGAGCCAATACCTCCACAATTGCTAAGAAGATCGCATTTCTTTCTTTCTTATTTTGTAGACTTTCAAGCTCAAAGAATACTGATTTGATTGCGGTTATTGAATTCACAGCGATCTCGGTGGCCGCACAGTAGCACTCTGCAAAACAGCCGAATATAGAAGCTAAGCAATTTCCATCGAAGTTAATCGGAGTGTCGGTAGATGACATAAACTCAGATTTTTCAAAAGCATAAGACGCCATTCGACGACAAATACTTAATGATGACTGAGAAAGCTCAGGTGCGTCTGGAGCGGGAGGGAACACACCATCGCTCTTGTTAGCAAGAAATGCCAACAAGTCGATTTCGTTTGTTGCAGTGTTTATGGTGTCAAGTCTCAACTCATTTCTCAGCGCTAGGCAAAGTAGGAAGAAGCATTCGTAGTATTTGCCTATGGAATCAAAAGCATGCGAAAGCACAAGGAGCCTCTGCGTAACTTGATTATCGCGTTCTCCGGGAAACTCTTCATCGAGAGACAAACAAAGTTTAACAGAATACAGCATGGGAAGAATCGATTCTTTTTTCTGTAATCTTTCGCTTCTTCGTCGAGAGGTGACTGCGAGCATCTAGCATGACCCGACAACAACAACAACATGGTAAAAGTCAGAATCGACTTCATATCTTGTTCATCTCTTCGATTCATCTCGTTACCTTACCTTGGCAGCATTTTCGACCAATGTTGACGGAAAATCAGTTCTCTTCTCGGACAAAAGTAGGACTGTATCATGGTACTTTATGCAAATTTCATCTGACAGTGACATGTACTCCTTTGAGGATTGAATGTCCTTAGCAGATTCAAATGCTGCACTAAGTTTTTCATAGACCGATATAGGCCGGACATAACACTCCACAATCATGTCAAACAGCTGAGATGGGTTGGTAGAAGAATTTGCCAGGAGGGACAATCCAATGCTTCCCATGCACTCTAGAAACATGGCGCATACATGAAGCTCTGTGGATATGAGCAACAGGACTGTGCTATCTTCCTTCAAGGCAGAAAAAAGGACTTTCTGAATAGTCAGGATGCCAAAGATCTTGTGTATTCTTTTGATGGCGTCATTGGATAAAGACATTTCGTTGAAATACGATAGAAAGGTTGAAATGCAATACTTGATCGTACCAATCACATCAAAGTGCAAAAGACTATCTCCGTCACTTTTCTGGCTTTTTCGTTGTGCATTTGAAAGGTTTCCTATCCTTGATCCGCACCATGCCGTAATCTGAACAATGTCAAGCAATCCTTGAAAGTCAGGCGACAAACTCGACTTGTCCAACGCTTTGCTAGAGATCTGTGGCGTTGATATTGTGGACGCTACGTGCACTGATTTGTATGCAAAATATTCCACGCACTCCAAAGGTATATCTGCATCCAGCATTAAAAAATACTGAAATTTGGTGTCCAAGTCGTTGTAGTAGGAAGTCAACTGCTGATTGGAAGATTTTAGCTCGGCATTTTGATGGTATACGGTGGCAGCTTTCCAAGCATAGGTATAACTATGAACCAAGGATGATGTTCGCAGCACTCTATTGATCTTTTGCACAGATGTTGCTGGCAGCAGAAACAGGATTGCGTGTTTTCGGAGTTCCAAACAAGTTTCTTCCACTGTTTTGGGTGTCACAAATATACCATTTTGTCTAGACCTCAATTTGGATGCTGTATCCCAAAATATTCGATGCGCACCCTTGGCATATGAGATAAGTTCCTTTGCAGCATCTTTGTCCGTAGTGCTAATTTGGGCGAGCAGATCAAGCCATGGTCGATGTACAACCGTGACTATTTCTATGGCAATTTCGTGAGCGTTTTCGCCAGCTTCTTTCAATGCCGTTCCTAGGCTACCGTAAATGGAAGGATTCAACAGAACAAAGGGATCTTCTGAAAGGAGAGCACAATAATTGCAAATTGTTCTGGTGACAACTGCAGTAGTCTTTAACGCAATGGTGCAAAGTTGTCGAATGCTCATGCTCCCAAGAGGCCCGCTGTTCGATTTCGATTTGGACAGGGCGGATTTTCGAGGGATTGCAAACACTGGCCTCTTCGTGTTGCCCTTCGTTTCGAATGATAGCTCGAAAGATATCACACTGTTAAGTTCTTGATCTTTTGTCGAATACTTAGACAACGCGTATGCCAGACCTTCGTATCCAGCCATGGGGATCAGGCCGAATCGAATCGTATTGGCATCCGTATTTTCAAGATTGTCTGGCAAGGGGTAGTCCGCCGCCGTGGTGATTAGATGGTACAAAAGTTTCAGCAACGACTCCCTCTTCTCCACAGTAATAGAGTCAGCCAAAACAAATGATAGAGACCGTAGAATGTGAGCTGCCACGAAAAGATTGCTGAAGATCGAGGGCAGTGTTTTGGTCGGCGGCTGATTATCGGTTGATGTTACGTCTTTGATGAGTTTTCGAGCAAAACTCAACAGTGTCGAGAGGTGTTCATCCAACAGCAAAAAGGCCCCATTGTTTCCTCGCTTGGTCAAAGAGGACCCCATTACATTCTCAGCTAGCTGTTCACCATCCAAGAAACTTGTCGGTGCCGGAACTGACACCTGTGCCAATGACTGTAGAAATTGTTCACAGGCCTCACGTCGAACAGATCGGTTCCGTTCTGTACTGGAAGATGATTTGCTGGCGTTGTCAGGAACCGATAAAGAGAGCGAGTCTTCGTCCTCCAGAAAATTTTCCACCAGAGACTTGGAGCCGCCGGCAACAATTTTTGAATGGACGACGAGGTTATTCTCCTTGTCATCACGAACGTCATTTTCGGCATCAGCTTTGGGAGCCTTTCTCCGCCGACTTCTTGCACCAGGAGTCTTGTGTGGAACGGTAGATGACATGATGGAGAGGTGTGATCATGTTCAACTATACGAGTTCGTACTCCGTAGTAGTTTTAGAGAAGTGGTACGACACTGGTAGATGTCGTTCTACAGAAGTCGTACGTAGTGATACTACCGTAGGTGAGAAAACTGAGAATTCAATTCCTCGATTTGACTGTGTGACCTGATTTTAAACGCAAAGAGTTCAAATTTTTTTCAATTAGACACAAAGTGGATGTATGGTGTACTATGGATCTTTTGTTTCATTGGTTGTATCATACATGCAGTTAGGGTTAGGGTTGGGAGCGTCATCCGTCATTCGTCAATGGAATCAAACGAATCGAAACTACTCGCGACCAACATCCTGTTGAATGTGGCTATCAGGCGATCGCAAGCCGATAAAATTTATTGCGCACCGTTGTCACATTTTTGGCCATCCAACGTCCCAATTGCAAATTGGTTTTTGCACAAAGGAATGTGGAGCCGTTATTGGATCATGGAAGTGAGGCGCACCTTGGAGAAATGCGCCAAGAATGAGAAGAACTCGAGTATCTGATAAAAGTGTGATTTGCTGTCGCATAGAAACATTATCGCATCCGAGAGTCCCAGGATAAACCAATATTGAGTTTTCCGTATCTCTTGTACAACGAAACAAAGACAATCTGAATTCTTATACCACCTTTTATCGCAGTGATTTCAGAGAGATCCAGCATTTGGACCATAACCAAGCTTCAATCCAGCAGACCATGAGAATGGGGTCAATAAAACTTTTGCTAGCAGCTGTGGCTCTGGCGCCGATTGCCGGCGTGTGGAGTCGAGAAACTTCACATACACAAGGTACATCCTCACACGAACGACAACTTCGCCCAAATCAGAAGGAAAGAAAAGTGCAACAAGCGGCTCAAATGGGAGTTCGTAGCAGTCATGGAAGTGGATATTATGGTAGCAGCACTGGTGGAGGCAACGGCCATGAAGTTCCAGAGTACACAGAACGAAGCAGCAAGACAAGCAAAGGCGGCAGTGGCCGGCACAGCCAGTCCAGTGGTGGAGGTAGCGGAGGCGGAAGAAACCAGTACTATGGACAGCCAAGTGGTGGTGGCTATGGAGGACACTACTACGGCTCTGGTGGTGGTGGTGGTGGCTACGAAAATCCAGATGAATCCTATTATGGCTCCGGAAGTAGTGGAGGAGGAGGACATTCAGGACATTACTACGGCTCTGGTGGTTCCGGTGGCGGCGGCCACCAAAGCTCTGGTAAGACCTACTATGGATCTGGAGGCAGTAGCGGCGGTGGAGGAAGCACTGAAGAATACTATGGCTCTGGAGGAGGCAGTGGTGGTCAAAAACCTTATCCATACTCTGACGACAACTGTGAGTACACCGAAAGGGATGCGGGGCGATTTCCAGCATGCAAATGGACAAGTTTACTAACCTTCAACCGACCAATGTGTTGCCTTTTAAACAGATTACGATGACTATTTTATGTGGGAGGACAACCCACAAAAGCCCAATGACCCCTATAGTGACGACAATTGTAAGCAACTTGAAATGTCCTGCCTGCCATCGACCCTGATCAGCTTTCTAACGACCTAACTGAATATTTCAACTGCATTCGTCCGCAGACTATGATGACTATTTCATGTGGGGCGATGATAAATGGAATGATAAACCCAATCCCAGCCAGTAAGTGATGATGATTTATGAATGTTTGATATGCAGGTTAAGGAGTTCGTCATTCTAACTATGTCCTTCCCTCTCTGTGATTCCATCATTGTAGTGATGATTACGTCCAATACCCCAAATGGGACGATTGTACGTATTTTTGCATTGCTGAATTTGACTCTCAATTAATATACTGCCGACACAATCTCATGACGTTTCTTCTAAAATTCCTGTGTAGACACGCCTGGACAAGATGACTTCTTTGTCAAGGGCGACGATAACTTCTATCCACCATCCGACGGAGGTGGTGGTAGTGACACCAACAGAAATGGTGGCGGCAAGAGTGGAAAGCGTGGAAAGAGCAGCAAATACTGTAAAAAGGCCACAAAAGGGAGTAAGGGCGGAAAAGGAAGCAAGGGAGACCAGCACTACTACGAATGTCAGGATGACAACAATCTACCTGGGTATGACGACTGGTGGATCTCATCCGATGGTACGTTTGCCACATTCAAATACAACAATATAGCGCCTACGCACTAGTCTCACTTTGTTTTTTGCTTCTCACCTTTCAATAGATGATCTGAAGCTTGATGATACTTATTTCTTCCTCCCCCGTCCCGTTGCCACGATCTGGGGCGAAGCATTCTCACCACAAACTACAATCCCTCCTGTGACTCCAGACCCTTTGGTACCGGACACTGCAGACTTGGGCACCACCTACCTTTTCTACAACTGGACAACCAATGTGCAGGATATATCCCTATTTGAGATACCCGTCTTTGTGGACGGCGAGGAAGTCATCATTTGGATTTCCCTCGACGGATATTGCACGAGATTTGGAACACCCGACAACAGTGCCCAAGGATACTGTCACTTCACCTATACCGTATACGATCCCGAAATCATCTTAATCAGTGGGTCTTTTGTCGCGGAAGGTTTCTTGGTGGACGCTACTAGACAGGGAGAATTCACTATCACTGGTGGAACTGGGATCCTCACTGGTGCCAGCGGCATCGTAGAAGTTTCGCCAGCTATATTGGATTCTGCAATGAGTCCACCACTGGTAGTATCGCCTCCAGAAGGTGCCGACATTTTCGATGGCCTTGCGGGATATTTGCACTACTTTGAGGTTGAGGCCGATCTGTTCTTTTTCATTCCCGATTTGTATTATACTGGAAATGCAGGCAAGAACAGAGGCTAACATCACCATTGATTGTTACTGCATTGTACGCACTATAATATATCTTTGAATCATAATCAATAGAATCCTGTGACCCGTTTGAATTGTGAAGGTGATGACATACGTAGTAGCATTTTAGAAATTATAGCTGGATTTTCGAAGGGGCATACCATGTAAGTTCTACCGTCGTTCTACTGTTGGTACAAACGACTTTATTTCTTTGAAGCAGCCATGAATTCATCAAAGGACGGATACCTAGGCCTCCAATTCAAGGCTGATTCGGTGGCTGACCCATCGTAGATTTTCCCCATGGGATCACTGTCTTGTCCAGTAAATTTTGGTATCTTCATGCCACTGTATTTGTCACTCTTTATGGTTGATTCGCAGATTTGTTGCCGTGTCAAGGGTTGACCATCACTTACCAAGTAGGTTTGGCCTTTGATTGTAGTTGGATCTTCCACTTGTAATGCTGCCACCACCGAACCCGCCGCATCGTCGTAATGCAGCAAGTTGATAATGCCGTCGGCACGTCCACCCACTTCCTCTTTGCCCATCCAAAAGTTGTGAGCGCCTCGGTCCAACGTATAGAGACCCGCGAGTCGCAATATCGTTCCTCCACCGGCTCGAACTTTGTCTTCTGCACCCATCAATCGCGCGGATCTCGGATTGTCGCTAGGATCCGGCAACGGACTACTTTCATTGACGGTAGAAATGCCGGAACTGTCACCGGGGCCATATATGCCACCACTGGAGGTGAAAACAAAGACACCTCCGCTTTCTTGGTCCCACAACTTGGTCATGGCGTCCTCGACTGCAGCAGGATAGTCGTCGAAACCACTGGGTGGAGCACAAAAGACACAATACGGATATTTCTTGTCCAAGTTATCATCTGCCAATTCCAAAGAGAATTTTCCGCCATGATCTCCGCCCACCTGCTTCATGATATCATCGTGTCGATTGGTGGTTTTGGTAATGCCGATCACCTTCCAATCGTTATCCAACAGTTGTTGACAGAGACTGGATCCCAGCACTCCCACGCCCACTACAGCACATTCTCGGGGCACTGCCATGGCGGCTGTGAACAACGTCGGACAGGCCAAGACCAACCCCCACGCAAGAATCGGAGTAAGCAGTAGGCGATTCTTCATGGAATAATGGATACTTCTGTTGGTAGAGAATCTTTTTTTCTTCAAAGGTTGACGAAGAGTTCTTGATCCTTTTCCCTTCTCTAGCTAGAATTACAAGTGGACTCAAAAAGTGGCTTTTTAGTGTTGCAAGGATACTACGGTAGATGGATCGAAACGAAGGCAAACACTACTGACTGTGAATTATCATGTGTTGGCAAACTCGAAACCGAGCTCGCAGAGACATCATCACATCATCATGGCTGGATCGGATTGGATACTGGAGCAACTTTTACTACGGTGTACTACGGGAACTGTAAGTACATGTACCAGGCTGTACCGGTACCGGTATGTACGAGGTAGAGTACGGCATACGGCAGTGCGTCTGTATGTAAGAGTAGGGTGTGTTTTGTGTTTTCGAAAATTCAAATTGGTCTGTCTGTTGTACGAATATGAGGACTTTACAGTCAAGCCATTAAGATTTATGCTACGACTTGTACTTTACTGTTAGTATCAATGATACTTTAGTAGTACTACCGGTAGGTATGATATGATACCTCCTCCCCCCATGTATCATAGTAATTATCTACCGTACTCTACTAGCCGTGCGTATTGACTCTGAGTATCATCTTGCAAAAATTTCCTCATCGAGCACAGCTTGAAGCTGTCACAACGTTGCTGCCAGTAGAGTACTTGGTAGTATATCCCGGTGCTCGATGAGATGGAGCACCCCGATCGAGAAAAGAGAGATGGCTGCTCGGCACTACTCTAGTAGAGATGAAAAATTTTCCCGGAGGCGGCACAGTCATTCGAATCGTGAAGTTACGATGTAACTGAAGACATCAAAGCAGCTTCTGTGTGTATCATTTGCATTGGAGCGAAACCTAGATTGCCGCCAAGACGTCACATCCCTCACATCCAAAACCAGACGTTTCTTTTCAAACTAAACAACTTCTTCACATTGAAAAGAAGATGACCATGATCAAATTCTTTCCGATAGTTGCCATCGCTATCAGCGTGCTAAGTGCAGACTTGCCACGAGCTATCGCAGCTGAAAATGTGGACGACGTCAAAGAACGACTGACCCAAAGAGGAAGAGATCTTCAACAACAAGGTCCTTTGAACAAGGACGAATCGGAATATATGAATCAATTGATTTCAAAACGAGTGCTACGAATTGCAAACACGCCCGAGGATCGCAAGGCCATGAATGATGCTCTCCGTACAAACAATCTGTTGGTCAATGCCTATAACAGGAGTCACAAATCTCAAAATGGAAGGGCAGATCGAGGAGGTAGTCGACGAACCAACGAATATAGCGCCTCTTCGACTTCTACACGGCGAGAGCTTGGTAAGACGAACCGAAAAGGCTCCAAGAGTGGCGGTAGCAGCAAAGAAGGTTCCGGGTACGTGCAATTTAAGATGAAGGGAATATCATCGACTGCATGAGTCAAAACCGTAACTGATATGATTTTTTGTTGATGCTGGTTCTGATGCGTGTCTCATAAAACTTTCATGTTATTTTGTACAGTAAATCTCCGTCTGGGCCATCAGTCCCCGAGCTTGTTCCAATGGTATTAGAGGCGTTCCAGGATGCTCGCATGGTTCAGCCACCCATTCTGACTACGCCCCTAGCAAGCGATCTTGAGCCTGGAACCCAGTACATGTTTTCCAATGAACCCTTGTTCAGCGTCCAACTCGATTCGCCCAAAAAAAATGTTGCTAAGGGAACCGAAGGATATTATGTGAACGAAAGCGACATGATTGCCACCGTGTCTGGTACCTGCACTCGAACGGATCCCAACACAGGCGACATGTACACAGGCCGAACATACTGTCAATTTTCCTACCGCTTTTTAGATGAATTTGGTAAAGTTGAAGCCGCACTTGTCGCCGAAGGTATTGTTCAAATCGGCGACTACTCGACACTTTCCATCACCGGAGGAACTGGTATTTTCCGGGGAACTGTAGGCACCGTCATTCTGGAATCGGGAACCATTGGTTCTGGCAACAGCCCAACCTTTGTTCCCGATCCAACTCTGGATCTTCCGTCCTCCTACCTTGTGAACATGTTTGTGTTCATGGATCCACTATCCCTCACCGGCCAATAGAGTGTTCCCTATAAATGATTGGAGCCGTTGTCACTTTTACACCACTAATTTTTATTGAGTTCCATCCACAGTAGATCTTTTGAACTACTGAGGTAGTACGTTCTACGTTGTCGCATCTACTTTTATGACTTCATAGTATGTAGGAACATTGGCTCAAACTACTCCCTAGAGGACGCGATGCATTGAACAACCACTGTGAGATTCAGACTCGTAGCAATCAAGTTTGCTTTTCAAGCTCCACAAATACCTACACTTCTTTCCTCATCTTGATATTATCCCTTGATTCTTGATACTTGGAAAGAACAGTTTTTCAAGGTTGATTGGAGCATGTCTAGAAAAGAATGCAGGCTTAGGTACTCTGGCCTGGAGTTGTAACATTTACTATTCGTACTCACAGTCGGTTACAGCTGTACTGTACGACGTCGCACTACGTACTCGGAGTACCGGTAGTACATCGTCCTATTTTCAATTTGGCGCACCCAGTTTCTGTGATTGCGGACCTCCTCGCCTTGCGCACGCACGGTGACTCGGAGCAGAAATTATTTGTTCGCTCCTTTCGGCTTTCTTTCACCACACTACCCGTAGAGGTGTGATACGTGATCGATATCGAGCACCATCACAGCAACAACGACGACTCAGAGAACTCAGAGAGGCAGTAACAGACTATTCGACCAAGAAGCAGCATACGAAAACGGCAACCTGTTTCAAGATCATCTGAAAATTAGTACTCGATCCAACATCCGAACAACATCACGCACCGTCGTTATGAAATCCACAACTCTTCTGACAACGGCGGCAGTTGCCGTTCTATCTTCCTCCACCCCAGTCTTGGGAACAAAGGAATTGTTAGTAGACTTCACTAACTATATATACGAACCAAAGGAAATTGATACCAACATCGCCAAGGGAGGTCTCCAAAAGTTGATCAACAGTGGAGTCTTTACGTTGGAACCAGATGCCAGGCCTCACAAAGAAAATCCAAAAGACATGCCCAAACGAGGAAGAAGAATGGCGCGCCATGGCAAACATTACAAATCTGGGTACGTAAGAAGACATGATTTACTTGTTGCACTCACTGATTACAAAATAGTTGAATTGCTTTGTGTTCACACAATCCTGATATTCATTCTTTTTCGATTCCAGTAGCGGCGGTGGCAGTAGCGGCGGCAGTAGGGGCCAGTATTATCCCCAACAAGAACCAAAGGATCATAGTTATTACGAAGATCCCACTCAAGATGACAAATATTACTATGCTAATCCTGAAAAACCCGGTGGCACCGACGACTCGCTGTTGGCTGAAGAAGTCGTCTTCCTGGCCGCCTTTCAAGACAACAGATTTTCGAGCGCCGATCCCATTTTTGTCACGCCCAATGACCCTAATCCGGCCGCGACTGGTAACTTGTGGCTCTATGCCGACGTTCCTCTCCAAGAAGAGGGTGGTATCGACGTCGATCCACTCTTGGGCTTTGCCCAAGGAACCTGCCAAAGCATTTTTGAGGACCAAGATGGGTACTGCCATTTCACCTACGAGTTCTTTGATGGATTAGAAGTTATTGCCTCGTTGACAGTGGCAGGAGAAACCTTACCAACAGGACCGTCCATTTTGACCATTGTTGGAGGGACGGGTGAGCTGAAAGGTGCGACCGGCGAAGTGTCCCTCACACCAGTTTCCGTAGACGATACATCGGCCCCTCCATCCATTGTTGACGATGGTGCAACCTTTTTGGGTAATCCATCCGGTTACTTCATGGAGGCTATTATTTATGTCAAATATTCAATTGGTGATATTACGACTGATGACTTTACCTGGACCGACGACGCGTGGGGAACGGACGATGCTATGAACATGGAATCCCCAACATCAACGCCGGTTGTAGATGACGATGCCATGGACATGGAATCCCCAACAACAACACCGATTGGAGATGACGATGCCCTCGTCATGGAATCCCCAACAACAACACCAGTTGACAGTGATGATGATGCTGTGGGAAATGAATCTCCTCCGCCCTCCACGACACCTCCTGTGTTGGCCAATGAGTCTGGTGGCTCCGTCTTGTCCTTCGGAAGAGTGGTCTGCGCAGGAATGGATCCCGACTTGGACTATTGCGACTGTAACTTTGACTGCGAAGACAGTCCCACCCATCGATGTGGCTGTGACGAAGCCTGGGTTAGCGATTGTTGCGGCACGGCCTTTTAGAATTGTGTTTCGTTGTCCTTTTGGAGGGGAACGAAACAATTGATCATTTACTTTATTTGAAAACCCATGATGCAAGTAGCGAAATAACCGAAGAGACCCCTGTAGAATAAAAAACGAATAATCTGGAACTGAAATTATAAAAATATCTACACCAAAACGACGCAATCTATTCTATGCATTGTCTATTGACTGTGAAGCGATGAATTTGATATCACTACTACGGTAGTATTGAATGAAGGATAAGGATAAGGAGCATCACCATGACATCATCACGACATTCATCCGACATGGAAATAATAATTGACGTCGAGCTCGTCACGGAATCCTTTTGACAACTGGGCTTCTCGCGATGCTTCTCCTCCCTCTTCTCACAGTCACCAAGATTTTTTCGCATTCGTTGACCCATCACCCCATCGTACTACCCTTCGCCTACATAAATCAAGACAATCACCAATCTCTTGTGGATTGTCATTCCCACTCCACGGGCATACTTTACCATCCCCCAATTACAGTTCGTTTGACTTCAAAATGCTCGTCGCTTCCAGTCGCCGTGCACTTGTCGCCGTTGCTAATCGGCCGAGCATGATGGCCGCTCGATCCTACGTTACCCACCGTGCTGGTGTCGCCACACGACATTCCCACAGAGTGGGTGCGGCCGCGGCTGCTTTGGGAGTCTTGGCCGTCAGTGTCGTCGTAATCAACGAACAGGACAGTCCCATTGCCATGTGTGCTGCCCGCATCCCGGCGGTCGGAGAGATCCTGTCCATCGGTAAGATCACGACAGAACCGGCCACTGGCATTAAATTTCCAGAACTTTGCAATGGCATGGCCCTTGCGGGTGTCGGCGTCCGTATCAAATACGTCTTTGTGAAGGTGTACGGCGTGGGCGCCTATTTTGATCCCATCGCCATGATGGCCGTCAAAAGAAACCCTTCAGAAATTGAAAACGCATTGCTAGATCCCACCTATCCTCGGACCCTTCGTATTGTCATGAATCGCGGTTTGGGTGTCGACAAATTCATCTCCGCCATTGTCGAAGCAGTAGAACCACGCTTGAAGGGGAAGAATCTGGAAACTTTGGACGAATTCAAAGCGATCTTTCCCAAGGTTGATTTGGTGGAAGGAGACGAGATAGAAATGACCATTCGTGGCGACTCGCTTTTGTTGAAAACCGCACTCAATGTTGGCACTATCCAATCTCGGGCTTTTACCGAAGCCATGTGCGATGTCTATTTCGGGTCCGATCCGGTCAGTCCTACTCTAAAGGAAGACGTGGTGAAGGGTATTTCCAATTTTTAGTGAGCAAGAAACGATCTCATTGGAAAAGAATTGAAAGACAAATTTGACATGCATTGTTCTTAGCATGAGGTACCGACAGTCAACTGCGAGTAGTGGATATCCTGTTTTGAGATACCTTCCGTCTTATTGAATAGCTCTAACAGTTGACCACATCCTGATCGTTGTGTCATTGCTGTGATCATTTTTCTGCAGTAGATTTGTACCGTACATCTGCCACCTAACGATCGCCAAAGCAAAAGACAGTCATGTTGATTGCTGGTTTGTTATCTAGTTACTCAAATGTACTTGGTACGTCTCATAAATCGATGACGACCCCCAAGATTGTCACTTTTTTGACTGTGAAACTTGCCCAACATCAGGGACAGCATTCGGAAGTTTCTACATTCCCGAAATTTGTGATAGTTTTCATTCTGACAAAAACGAGACCTTTTCTCACCTTTGGCCCATTCATTCGAGAATCTCCAAAATATAGATGTCCTCGTGGCATCGTTTCAACGTCTTGGGTTGTATGCTGGAGTGACCAAACCACAAAACGTCTTGATTATACTTTGCCCTACTAGTACCGACGTACCGACCCGTTCTTGTTTGGGATTACCCCCATTGAACAAGTACCACCAATATCGATTCAATGGTCAGTATTTTGTGATTCCTATTCTCATTCCTGGTACTAGTAATTCTTACGAAACCAAACCATTCTCAACAAGGCACGTCTAGCTAGAGTAGGTAGCTGTTGCTCGCTGGAATTCGAAATTACAGAAAGGATGTTTTTGGGAGGTGTGGATGGGATCCAATGAATCAATCATCTCTATGCATCCAACGAAGTGGATAAAGCGTCCATCCATCTCCCGTCAATCCCAAACGAAGACGTATCATGTATCATACCGTCACGAAGAACAGTTCGCCAAGCAGCTGCCAACCAACGCCGGGGTTCTCATTGGTTGGCGAAGAACCTGCATTTTACAAGCCAAACAACCGATCTTTCCAGAATCGAATCCTTCTCTCTCGGAAGAACAATGTCTCTCGTGGATGGCCATCATATCTTTCCACCAAAAATACAACTGTAAAAATTATTCTTATCGACATACCGACCATTCTAATCCTCCAACCAACGCACAAAACCTCCATACAACTGAAACTGACCATGATTCGAACGTCAGCTTCCGCAACAGTGTTATCCAGGGCTCTTGTCAAGAAATCTTCAAGGATATCTTCCATGATGCCATCGTCTTCGTCACGGTCATCGGCAATATCCGTGTCACATTGCCTATCCAGTCGATCATATTACATGGGCGGCGATGCCCACTTGTACTACGCCTCCAAAGAATACGTGTTTGACCGTCCACCCAACATGACCGGCGAAGGCGGTGATAGTGTCGCTACTACTGCTGCTGCCGCAACAATCACACAACATCCATTGAATTTTAGCACTTCTGCCAGCTCTACCGCGGGCGCTTCTGCCGCGACGGCGACATCCGGTGTCACGGCCACGCTGGGTAGTGCCTGGTTGGCCTACGAGACGGCGGAATTTACGCCATGGGAAGAAGTGCTTTTGGATGCCACTGCCTGGATGATTGCAATAGTGTTGTGCTGGGATCCCATGCGCCACGAACGTGAAAAGGAGTTGGAGGACGATGATGATGACGACGAATCCCGACGGCGCCGGGAGCATTTGACACGACGGAAACAGCAACGACGACAATTGGCTCAACAAAGTCACGAAGATGAAGAGGAACCTGGCAAGCAACAACAACACGAAGACGATCATGACAAGGACGACAATCGGAATTGACTGTTCCATTTTAGTTTCCTTTTCAAAGAGTACGTGCGCTACGAGATTTATTCATTATCCACCGTTGTCGCAGACTTCCAGGGGCATGCATTGATCCTTTAGTTCAAAACACTCTGTGGCATGTCGACCATTATCCAACTGCGAAATACCAATCAGGCTTGTATAACCTAGAGCGGTACTCCTTTTGTTCGATAGGAATTTCGTTCCAAACCGAGTCAAACATAGCTTCTCACCAACTCATCGCTGCTTTTTGGATCCTGCATAGGTTGTTTTTCTAACTTTATATTTCACAAGGTACGATGCCACAATGCGCATAACATTTTGTGTTTTCAAGCAAGACTTGCATCCCTAACGTAGCACCGAGACCGAACAGGTCTTTGCGATGGTGCCGTTGCACAAGACGTTCTGCAATAAGAAACCTAAGGGAACGATAGATTCACGAATCCCTAGTCATTTTTATCGAGACACTACGCTCGACCATGTGTATGCGTCTTTACGTGAGTGACAACAACGACAACGCATTTTTCTAACACTCATCTCGTTGTTATCCTTTTCAGATGGTTGCGACAGACTTTTCTTCAATGCGTAAGTTCAATCACATGGCATTCAAACTTTCGCATGATTCTATGTTTGGGAGGTCAATGTTTGCGACATTTGGCCCGGTCCGTTGGCGTTACTTTGCTAATGGGCGACACACAGATTTCCATGCAATAGAAAACGAATGATGATGATTCCATCGCTGTCGGTCAATTCTATCGGAGCCCTCCAGGACAATGCAAAGTGCCACATGGAGACCTGCTCTTTTGCACGTTGACTACAGTCAATTTTTCATTAGAATCGACGTTTGGATTTTCTTTGCTCACCGTTTGGTTTCTCCGCACGCTGATGACAGTCGAACATTTTTTGATCGCTAGCTAGAGGATTTCGGGAAATCCAGGATGGACATCCAATCCTCGGGTCTTTGAAGTTTAACTGTAAAATTAGTTTAGCCGACGAAGAAAACGAGAGACATACACCTGCTGAACACGGGATAGCAACAAACAACGTATGTATCATAGTTCTCTACCCTTAGTAGTTCGTGCTTGTAACACCGTCTCACGTGGGACGTATGTACCTGATACTACGTATGTTCATCGTGATAAAAGCGACACGAAGCTAACAGCCAAAACGAATTGTGAAGCGAAAAGACAACATAGACTCAATCGACTGAGAACATCGAATACTCCGAATGATATCCATTCGATCTTTGTGTCATGTGAAAGCCAGGAATATTGTTACCTTGCGTGTGTATCGTAGATCCAATCAAACCGGACATGAACTAACCGTTTCTACTTCTTGTATGTGCTATCACTGTCCGCCATCGTGGACCCTTGGTCCATTCGGTAAGATTCTCACATCGAAACCATGGCAGACAACGATTCCTCCACTATCAGTTCCATAGATACATTTTCGCTCGCCTCTTTGACGGGAAAGATCGCCGTCGTTACGGGATCGACGCAAGGTCTGGGCGAAGCGACGGTCCGCCTCTTTCGACAACGTGGCTGCAAGGGTATTGTCGTGACTGGTCGTAATCAGAAACGAGGAGAGGCTTTGGCACAGGAGTTGGCTTCCGAACAGTGTCAAGTAGTCTTTGTCCAGGCTGATTTGGCGAACTTGGAAGACTGCCGCAGAATCATTCAAACGGCTGATGACTCTTTTGGTACACTACACATTTTGGTCAATGCTGCTGCCACTACCGATCGCGGCTCCATCTGGGACACTACTCCCGAAGACTATGATCGAATCATGGCCGTAAATACACGCGCCCCGTACTTTTTGATGCAAGACGCCATTCGTATCATGGAACGTGACAACATTGCCGGCTCCATTGTCAACATTTCCTCGACGGCATCCTACGGCAGCATGCCCATGATTTCGGCGTATGGCATCTCCAAAGGAGCTTTAAATGTCGCTACTAAAAATATTGCCTATTCGGTCGCGTGGAGCAAAATTCGTGTGAATGCCTTAGCCATAGGCTGGATGGATACACCGACGGAAGATGAGATTCAACGACGGCTACACACCGACGGCCAAGATTGGAAAGAACAAGCCGAAGCAAATCAACCTTTTGGTCGATTGTTGAAAACAGACGAAGTAGCCAGGGCTATTGCCTTTTGTGCCAGTGACGAGTCCGGTATGATGACGGGATGTGTCATTGATTTTGATCAGTCCATCTTTGGGGCTGGGCCGCAACCAGTACCGCCGCGCAAGGAAGAGTGGGCCCGTGCGAGTGGCATGTCCTTTTCCTTCCCCGAAAATAACAAATAAAAGGAGGGTGATAAGAAAATATTTTTTAGACCTCTATGAAAGAGAATTTGAAATGGGTAGAAAGATTTGACGTGTTGTATGGAATTTAGAATGATGATGGTCAAGACAGAAGTGCCGGGTCGGTGAAAAATTCATCAACTTGGTCGAGCCGATCCTTGTACCAAACTGCGTTCGATTCATTTCTGTTGAATAAGACGGATCGGGTTCCACAACTCCAAGTATCGAATAAGTTTCCGTTCCTTTGGGGGCTTTTTGTTTTGTAGTCGTGAAGAGGCATCGATTGGAGCATTTGAGAAGTGCTCACTCCGATGCTGCTTCAAGAATACATGATGGCTCAGGTTGGGGGGCACGATCGCTTAATCTTTTCCAGCTTTTCTTTCAATTCCTTGGGCAAGCTCTTTGTCAAGTGCCACAAGAGTACACGACCGCGTGGTTCCATCATTGTTGTGAGCCACACTAGCTACGCGTTTTGGATAGTGAAATCCTGAAGAGGATGGAACTGTTCCCTCGACGGTACAGTTACATCCTTGAGACGGCTCGGGTCTCCTTCTTGTCGATTTTGATGGTGTAGCCATGGCTAGAATGGGTCGACAGTCGACAGAGTGTATTTCTGTTTTCAAAGTTCTTCCGGAATGAAAACTAATCACAGTCGACAGAGGGTAAAAAACTGGAAGTTGATTTTTGTCACATACAGCTTCTTCTTGATTCACGCATCACACATTCACAGTCAACAGTATTTGCCTGCGCGAGGAGTCCTAGCCATTTTAGCAATTTTACTTACTCTGATCGAACCAAAAAATGTTCGATCTTCCGATCTATTACTTGTCACTTTTTCTTATTACAGAGGACTTTGTACACCTCGTTCTCTCTCCATTTCCAAGTACGAAAGCAAAGGGCACCTCCATCACGATGGTTCCATAATTCATGGTAAGAGTCACGGAAACATACCATACAAACACAAACATCATCAACGATGGTTTCATCCTGCGATATCCCGTCCATCAACTTGCAGCCGTTCTTTGAAGACAAAGGAGTAGTGATAGGGGATACCCCGACCACGGAACAAATGGAAGCTGCCGCCACCATTCACCAAGCTTGTCAGAAACATGGTTTTGTGCATGTTAACAACTTTGGATTATCCGAATCGTTTGGAGAACGGCTGTTTGCAGCCTCGAAAGATCTCTTTAGTGTTGCAGATAAACACGACTTGGTGCCATGGCATCCGTCGCACAACACGGGATATTCGCCATACAAAAGCGAATCGTTGAATGTGAATCGGCCGGCGGACCTCAAGGAGGCCTTCAATGTGCGTTTTCCTCCCACGTCGACCAATCCGTCGCTGTCCAAAACGCCAATGTCATTTCAAGAGATCGTCGACGACGAATTCTTCCGCAAATTGCAGACGGCCGCCATCCGGTACAGCATGGCTTGCGCTTTGGCACTGGATCTTCCGATCGATTTCTTTTCCAAGACATTGAAGAAATTCGATCAATGCACGGTGCGGTTTTTGCACTATCCACCCTGTGACTTTGCTGAAATAAAAGCAACGACGACGACGGCTGCCGATGATGCCGTTGGTTTGAACAAGGCACCGGTGCGTGCCGGAGAGCACACGGACTTTGGAGCGTTTACATTCCTCTTTTTGAAAGAGGGGCCGATGGGATTGCAGGTCAAATCCGTCGAGGGAGGTGAAGTAGGAGGGAGCGCTGGTGGCGAAGAAGCGGACGGCTGGAAGGATGTGGTGGTTCCATCATCTCCTGATGATACGAACAATCACAACAAGACCGGGGACGAAAACGAGACGACGACCGCGACGACATCGTTCGGAGCCATAATCAATACGGGTGCCATGTTGGCCCGATGGACGAACGATCATTGGAAGGCAACTGCCCATCGAGTGGTGGTACCGAATGCTGAGATTGCCTCCCAGGATCGCTACTCCATTGCCTTTTTTGTTGACCCCGATGCCGATGAGTTTATTGAAGTGGACCCCAAGTTTGCCGGGGACGGTAAATGTTGTTACGAACCCATTCGGAGCCGAGACTTTTTGTCGATGAAGCTGAATGAAATGACGTTGAAATGATTTACTTCCGTAATTGCTTTTCTTTTAGTATTCTTAACGTATATATTTTTCTCATTTTATTATTTTGTGTTGGATGTATGAGATTCGTGAACTACTATAACAGTAAACAGAAGTTTGTTTGTTTGCTGCTACTTGATACTATGGTAGTAGATAGTGGCATTCTCCACTCTACCGTAGCTAGAGCTACGGTACCGGTGGCCATGATACGAAGCAGTCAACCAAAAAAGTAGTACCAAAAAATACCTAAAACTTGTGGGTACCTGACCGGTAGTACGGATGGTACCGGTATACCTACGATACCGGTATGATACGTACCGGTAGTACGGTACTTCTGGACTTGATAGAGGGAGAGGGACAGACACGTCGGAGGATGTCAGTCGTTGGCCCTGGTGTGATTTAGACGACGGTGTGAGGATGGTGCTGCCACATGCTGGTATTGGTTGTTGTCGACATGAGAGGTGACAGGTTACAGTTAATCAGTTTCTTGGGGGCTCCCTTGTCAAAAAAGCAATCTGCATCTTATACTACTGCCGACGCTTCTTTCTCTGTGGGAAGAGAACAGAACAGAACTGACAAAGCATCCTGTTGTCCAAGGTGGATTCCAAAGTTGCGGCGAACAAGTGGAAACTGTGAACACAACACAACACAACACAACACCACACCACACCACACCACACCACACCACACCACTGGCCACAATCCGAGCCGAGCTGATCGTTTTTGTACAACAATTCTCGTCTGCTTGAGAAACATCCAACGATCATTTCTTGTACAGAATGTCGGACAGCAATAATAAGACGAAAAACAGCAAGAAAAACAACAACAACAAGAAGAATGAATCTAGTCCATCCTTGGAACGGGATAAAATTGAGATTATCGAAATTGATGACGACAGTGATGACGATGATGAAATCAATGCTATTGCGGCAGCTGCACTTCTGCAGAAGAGTGATTCCAGTGCTGATGTTGTAAGATCATCGAATAGAACGGAAGAAACGGCAGTCACCGCCAAACAGCGACCATTATTGAAAGACAACGATGACGCCAACAGCACTAGCAGCAGCGAAGTGCAATATGTCCGTACCGTTCCCGCGGGGAATGAACAACAATCAATCCTGGAAAGCGTTCCACAACATCACCATCCAACGAAACCAAAAGGAAAGAAACTAAAAGAAAACAAGGAGGAACAAAATCTTGGTGAACCGCAACAGGACCGCGATTGTAACAAAGGGGGAAAAGACGATGGTACCAAACAGGTAGAGAAGACTCCACCATCAAAAGAAAGTAGGACGTCAAAAAAAGAAGAGGATGATCCCATGGGCGACAGATCACCCGAAACTAATACCAGTGGTAACAATGCTTCGGCTGACAAGACTCGTGATGAAATCACCAACAGGGACAACGTTGATGAGAATGTTCCTCCTGCCGAACCAACCATTGCACCTCACCGTACGGGCCCGCCCTTTGTCATGACAGAAATTGTCGACACGCCTTACAAGGAAGATGCCAATGCTGAAGTGGGAGAAGCGCTCTTCGAAGAGTTCAAATCAATGTTGGAACCCAAGGTGAATCAAAACGGCGAAGTGGGGATGAACCAACAATTGCAATTCATTTTTGGGGACAGCTTTGACAAGGTCGTGTTTGATACTCGCCGAGCTATCAAGTCAGCTGACGAATGCTACGACCCCTCATGGATGGACGGAAAAATGACCATGGACCAACAGACGCGATGGGTTCCAAGTCGCCAACTGGTGGTGTGTCTTTGCGAGGACCGCTTGGTACATGCCGATCAGGCAACGTTGAATCGGATCGTCCGTGATCTCGAAACCACCAAGGCGGTCCGAGATGCCATAGCGCACTGGAGTATGCAAGAAGACTTTCCAAACTTGGCCGCGTGCAACAAAACGATACAATACAACGACAATACCAACGTTCGACACTGCTGTCACTGCGAAATTTTTGTGGCACGCTCCTTTTCGTTGTTGAACATAATGCGCCGCACCGAGTCTGTTCCTTCGTCCCTCTCGACCAAGATTCGAAACTGTTTGACCATTATGGACAACAACTGTTCCATCAGTCGCGACAAGGTTTTGAAGTTACAAAAAGAGCTGAAACGCAAGAAGGAAAAGGCGGCCCGAAAGTTACAACAGGAACAGCGAAGACTCAGCAAGGAAAGTAGCAGTACTCCACGAAGTTTTGTCGATGATGGTAGTACGAGCAACAACATCCGTAACCACGCTACTACTACCCCCGTGACGGAAATTTCAGTGGCACGTCGCAACACTGCGGCGGAGGAAGGCAGCGTGTCGAGTGTGGTGACCACCGAACTTGCCCCATCCGATATCACTCGCGGGAGCAACCATCGGACTGCTACCACCGGTAGCAACACTGCTGCTAGTACAACGCGAGTCGGGGTGCAAAATGCGGAAGACCGCCGCCGTAGTTTAATGATGCTATACAACATCGTACAAGAACAACACAGCCGTCTCGGTCAGACGATCGATTTGTTGCAAAATTCTATTCAAGAGCATCGGGCATTGGAGCGTATGGAGGCACGGGAGGAAATTCGAGCCGAGTTGTTGCGGGAAATGAAGCAAGAAAAGAAGACAGAAAAGAGGCAGCAATGCAAGACAGCGGGATCGACGTCACAAAAGAGGGGCAAAAAGAGGTCTAGAAATTCCACATAGAAGCAGTGGATTTCTCGACGGAATGTCGACGGCAAGCGGTATGAAATTACAAATCAGTCGATGGTGGGGAGATGAAACGTTTGTCAGCGGTTGTGCAGTAAGTCTACGAGGTGAAAAGGGAAATCGAGTTCCTCTATGCAGGGAGACCACTGTAAGCGTCTGATTTCTTCCGGACGTAGCTTCGTGCTGCCAGCCAACATAGGGTATCGATTAGAGAATTTTCTATCATCCATAGCTCCGTTCATCCCTGCCAAGATGATTCTTATTGATCCAAAGTAACGGTGACTCTGATCTTTCTCCACCAACGACAGGGATAATTTGACCGCGTGTACCCTGCTCTTTCTTTTAACGAATTCTAGTCGCAGTCGTTGTAACATTATCATTAGAAACATGGGACCGGGGGGATGAAATTCGAACGTGAAGCATCAATGTCTACTTGGTCGTATTATTCTAAAAACAGCGTTGTGATAAATAGCACTGTTATCTTGTTATGAGCATGCAATCGAACACAAATCAAATTTTTCTTGGTTTCATGTTGGCTCGGTGGATGCAATTGATACCATTGCTTGGGTGATGTTGCTCAGCTCATGCTTTTGGATTATGAAGGGAGGCATTGTGTACAAGAGTTTACCAAACGGTCGTAACCAAACTCCCATATCTACAAGCCGAGGTTGAACAATTGCCATGTTCAAGGGTTCTTTCATCTCGACAACCCCAATGGCACCCAGAACTCGAACATTCTCTACATAGGGAGAGTCTTGGCAGGGCAGTAGCTCCTCTTTCAATTGAGCTTCAATGGAACCAATCATGGAAGGTAAATTGTATGTTTGCAATAGCTCTAGCGATGCCAAACTGACAGCACAAGCCAATGGATTACCCATGAAAGTTGGTCCATGCATCAATACTCCCGCTGGCCCATGCTTAAAGACGTCTGCAACCTTTTGCGATGTCACAGTAGCAGCAAAGCTCATGAAGCCACCTGACAAGGCCTTGCCTATGCAGAGTATATCAGGCAACACATGGGTGGGTGCAGTGTGCTCCATGGCAAAAAGTTTGCCGGTCCGTCCAAACCCTGTGGCGATCTCGTCAAAAATCAACAGTACGTCGTACTTGTCGCACAAATCTCTTAGCTTCACTAAATATTGGGGAGAGTAGAAACGCATCCCTCCTGCTCCTTGCACGATGGGTTCAACTATGACTGCCGCAATTTCTTTGTGTCGTTGTTCCATAGTGCGAGCCACTTCTTCAATGTCCGAGTCATCCCACTCATCATTGTAATTGATTTCGGGCCGCGGACAAAAAAATTGACTAGGAAGTACCGATTGAAACAGGTGGTGCATTCCATTCACAGGATCGCACACACTCATCGCCTCAAACGTGTCACCATGATATCCTCCTCGAATGGTTAAAAATTTAGATTTCTGGGTTGTCATGTTGAGATTATAACTGTATTGCAATGCCATTTTCATAGCCACTTCAATGGCAACACTTCCAGAGTCACAGTAAAAGACTTTTTCCAGCCGTCGAAGTTGATCGTTGCAAGTGTGATTGGGAGAAATTGCATCCGTCAGAGCCTTTGCCAAGGATACGGCTGGTGAATGCGTCAAACCTCCAAACATGACATGCGACATCTGATCAATCTGATGCTTGGCGGCTTGATTAAGGACAGGGTGATTGTATCCATGGACGCAAGCCCACCAAGATGACATTCCATCGACTATCGTTCTGCCGTCCATGAGATGAAGTTTGCAACCTGACGCACTCTGGACCGGGAAACAGGGTAAGGTGTTGGGCATTGCTGCATAGGGGTGCCACACATGCTGCTCGTCAAGTTCCTGTACTTCGTTGAACATCATTGTTGCATGATTAATCATTCGTCGATGGTAGCGAAAACCGCTTGAGGGAAGTTTGGTTTCTTTGACTGACTGATTCCCCTGCGAAAAAAGATAATCACAATTCCTCCGCCGGTTCATCGATTTGATTTGAAACTTGGCCCTTGACATGATGGAAAAGTAATTCTATTTCAGGCTATACCAACTACCAGCTGCGATCGGTTCCGTATCCGAGAAGTTGGCTCATGGTTTGACGTTTGTGCTGTTGAATGGTGGCAACAGTGTCTGATGACAAGCTATTGTCAACAAGGAACACGTCCTCTGACTGTACCGGTACGGTAGTTTTATACTACCGGTACGTACTAGGTACGAGTACGGTAATCTGATCATGCATAACTACTACACTGTAAATGCAAGTGCCGATTCCCAATTGACTGTGGAGAGGACTTGTTGTCAATGTATTAAAGGTTAGAGTTCAGGTTTCTCTCGATTGTTTCACACTGGTATGTACCTGTACGATCGTACAATTGTTTTTACAGTGATATGGTACTTGTGGTGCCAGAGTAAATAGCAATAGTAGTAGAAAATCTCTATTTTAAGGATCTACCAACGACCAGCTGCCATCGATCCCGCATCTGAGACGTTGGCTCACCCGCCTGGCCCCCAAGGGGGGGGGGGGGCAAAACATGCAACAGCTTTCCTTCCACTCAGTACTCTGTTGCCCACCACTCAGAACTGTAAAGGCAAAAAACCTCACGAATGAGAAAAAGTCCACCCAAGGGGGGGGGGGCAAAACATGCAACAGCTTTCCTTCCACTCAGTACTCTGTTGCCCACCACTCAGAACTGTAAAGGCAAAAAACCTCACGAATGAGAAAAAGTCCAAACCAGTAAGTGTAAGATTTTTTCCTCTTTTCCACCCATTTGTTGGATCTTCCCGTGTCAGGGAACGCATACCATGAGTAGTTCTAAATGACTGCTCCGCTGCCCAGCAAGGTTGAGAGCTGTCCGAAATAACTCCGTGACTTGTGCATCTGCTGCGTTCTTCTGATGTCGAAAAGAAGTTACCGCATTTTGGTGTGAGACTTGTAAATTGTGAATGGTGTCGGGGATGTGGCACTCAACCTCAAAGATGGGTTCTTGGTCCTCGTTCGTTCCAACCTCAAAGATGGGTTCTTGGTTCATTTTCCTCCCATGCAGTTCCGCCACTACAGTCCTTCAAATCTCTGGCATCGGTACTCCTTTCACTGCTACCTTTTTTCGAACCCATGTCAATTCATGTAATTGCTTACACTGTGTCACCAGTGTGTTGCTGTCATCTTGCATTGACAGCCATGATTCCGGTTGTTGCGTGAGGAAGTCCATTCCCTCAATGTTGATGACTTCGCCGCTTCGGTAGTCTCTCTCAAACTCATATGCCATCATCGAATCAAATACCCCTGTCCAGTCCTCCGCACCGTCCCTTCCATAGTGATGTTGAAACTGCGAGTGCCATCGTACGTCAAACATGTTAATCGACAATTGCTTCGTCACAGCATATATGTTCATCCTCGATGGTAACCCACAAGAGCACCACAAAATTTTTTGGTGGACTACCTTCACGCGGCGGAGCCGGGTATAGCCTGGAGGCGCAGTCACTCTGCCGACTGGGTCATGTTCCTTGAACACCCACCACTCCCCTGGGTCCATGATTGCATGGACCACGACAAGAGTCTCTGCAACATTCCACTCTTCCTTCGCCTTCATGAGGCAATACTCCGTCAAATGTCGTACTGTGGGCATCTCTGACCACTTCACTGTTCTTTCCTGGTCCCGTGCGTTTAGACGCTGTCTCTCCTTTTGCCGTCATGCTGATTTTCCTACAACTGCGTTGGCGGAAGAGGTGGTGTCCATCCCAGCTCTCACTCCGTCGAACCCAGATTCCATAGACGCATGCATCGACTCGCTGATCGAGGTTGTCCTGAGATCCATTGTGCAGAGGTACAACCTCTCAAAATTGAGCCACATCTTCTCCAGCGGCCGCAAGTGTGTCGTAACCCGGGTCTTTATGGAGTTCACAATATGAGGTTTAAGCACAGATCCATTTCCCCGTTCGAGCCACGCAATGAGATACGACCTCGATTGATTGTACTCCTCGAAACTTTCCAGGTCGAAGAACCAGGATTTCACGAACCACGTCCATGGCATGGTGCATCGCTTGCGGATCGGTTCCCCCAGGTAAAGAAACGTTTTTGTTGAACGAGAGAGTTGCAGTGTGGAAATAGCATAACGTATGCATGGTATTGGGAAACGTCCTCCCTTTCCTGTGTTGTTGATGAAAGATTGGTACTCCTGGACACATCCGTCCGTACACATGAGCGAAACCCGGTTCGTTACAGTCTTCCCCCAGAGGGTCTTCAGGCAATACCTGAAGTTTATGCCTGCCCATTGGGGATGTAAGCCACTCCATAATTGAAGGCTTTGTTCTTTCCGTCGCGGGTCGCCAACGTGAAAAGCTGCTTCTTCGTGTTCTCCGTGCCAAAGGTGGCATCACATGAAATTGATTCGGGATGCATCTGTAGGAATCGTATCTCTTCGACGGTTGCAAACAGAAAGATGAGCAACAGTTTTTGCGACGACGACAATTAGTTTGGTTGTGCAGGAGTTGAAAGTCTGCATTTTCGTCGTCATGTATACAGTAAAACGGAAGGGACAAAGGCGGTCACGTGTCAAAGGCAGTTTGACACTTGTGTTTCTTTTGGGAACAACCTCTAGAATCGCTGGTGCAGACGTCGATGTGCGTGCTTTTGGAAGATTTGGATTTCTCCTGTTGGTGAAGGATTCCGTGATTGCATTGGAAGTGGATCATTGTGGCCCGCACGCGTTCATCACACCGTCTTGTGGTTGCGGGTAAAGACTTCGGACCTTTAGAGCTAGCAATGATGAGACAGAATCCAGCTTTGAGAGCGGCCAACTTGAGTTCTATGACCGGCTTCTCTTTCGCCGCGAGTCCACGGAAGTTGGCAGGAAACATGTACTCCTTTCCATTTTTCAAACATTTTAAAAGGTTGTGCTTAGTAGGATCACCATCTTGTTCGCATCGACTTCCTCAAACAAAAGTCCTAATCCCAATCGCAAGAACGATCGTAAAGCTTTTGGAGTACAGGATGGAGACCGGAGGGACGTTGTAACTGTGTTTCCGTGGGGACAATTGTCGGTGTCGTCGTCATTGTGATCGTCTGGAGAATGCGAAACAGTGCCAAAACAAAAAAAATGTAATTCTCTGTAGTTGGAACGCGCACACTCAATCGGGCGCAACCGTTGGTGTTCTTTCCAACGATTTCAATAAAGAGTAATTCTCTGTAATTCGTTGGAACGCGTACACTCAATCGCGCGCGACCGTTGGTGTTCATTCCAACGATTTCAATAAAGAGTAATTTACCAAGGAGCTCGTATCCAAGCGCTATTTTCGAGCACTAATTACGTTAGCAAGATTTCGTTGGTATGCTTTCCAACGGAGGACTCGTACTTCACGGTCAATCACGGATGAAACTGTATGTACGATGCGACTACGAATAGTACCGTAGTAAAGGCAGCTAGCTAGGTTGTAGTTGTGAAACATGTGAATGGTAAATCTTTTATTTTTTTTTTTGCACTTTGACATGATTATTTGTAAACAAAGCAAAGAATCAAAACAAGAAGCCAATTATTAACGAAGTTCTCTGGCTTTTCCTTTTATTTCGAGCCCGGTTAACCGTAGTACTCCATTCCATTTGTTCCCCTCGCCTCTTACTGCCTTTCTCGGAAACCTCGGAAATATCTAGTACATCTTTTCCTGCCTCGAACATTTCATTAGTCTGATCGATTGAAGGGTGCGCTATCCACTTTCCTTTTTCTTCAACCCTTTTCTCGACCAATTGCATCAAGTATCGGAAATCTGATAAACGCTTCTGCATATTTGTCTTTGACATATCATTATTTGACAAAATTCGCAATGGTGGATACTGCTTTTGGCAATCCCCACACATCCAATATTGCCAGGCTATTTGAGAACAACTATTTGGAAAGGCAAAATCTTGCGGTACGAGATGCAAGCGCCCACCCCACGAATGCATACCCACCATGTGATTCATCGTTACTGCTTTATCACCTGTCAAAGTTTCTTCCTGTTGAATCCCGGGAGTTGGAGAGTTCTCAAGTTTCTGAACTAATCGATAAAGCCCGATTTCTCTATGCAACCGCTAATCAAAGCTTCCAAACCATCTCTGGTAACTGTTCCAGCCGTCATCGCTCGTTTCTCGAAATCGTCAATCACTCCCCGAATTACTTCCAGTGCCACTTTTTGAATTTGGGGCACCACATCATTCACATTTTTTGCCAATGAATGCATGTGCTGCAAGATTGAAATGTGCGGAGCCACTCCTGTTGCTACAATAGAGTCACCTGGAGAATTTAGCCGACAAAACACCAAGTTTTTCAAATCCGCCAATTGATCATGAAGCAGTTCAGTTAGTTAGTAAATTTCTGATACCGTATAAGTCGAAACAATGTACTTAGTATTCTTTTCACATACCTGCCCAAGCTGATCGTTCTTCATATGCGCAAAATAGATACACGGACGGCCTCTTCAGCATCAAAGTTTGGGTCTCGGTCTTCGTGATCAGGCATGGTAGAAGGCAGAGGGCAGCAGCGAAGTGAGAGTAATCGAGTGAAGTGAGTAGTGAGAGTAAAAAATTTGATTGTGTAAAATGAGAGCAAACGAATGAATGCCGATAGGTTGTTTGCTTATTTTATTGTGAGAATCGAATTACTGTGATAGATGCGCTGATATGATGAGAGGTTAATGTTAGGGTTAAAAATGTTCGTTCCCTCCAACAATTTTCCAACGATTTCCTTCTATAAATAATTTACCAGGGAGCTCGTATTCAACAGCTATTTTCGAGCACTAATTACAAATTATCAAAAAATTCAAATTCGAAAGTGCTTGAAGTTTTACATGATCACAGAGTGAAGTTTTTCCCGCGATCGAAACCCTGATCAGTCGAATC
This sequence comes from Nitzschia inconspicua, assembly GCA_019154785.2. NCBI lineage: Eukaryota > Bacillariophyta > Bacillariophyceae > Bacillariales > Bacillariaceae > Nitzschia > Nitzschia inconspicua. The sequence continues at coordinate 1,150,545 of JAGRRH010000012.1, forward strand.
CTTTTGTAAACAGCAGACTCGAACGAGCCCGCCAATTACCGGTACTACGCCAGACGGGGGGCTTACGGCGGGCAGGCGCTGGGTTCGAAGGTCAGACGGCTTTTTTCCCTACAATTTGAGTTCCCTAAAACAACGTTGTATTTACAGTTAAGGGTTGTCAATGCTTTTTTTCCTTAGTAGTATTTTATCACTTCTGTATTGGTGTAGACAACGCTTTTGGTGTAGACAACGCTTTTCGCTGTCAAGATCAGAAAGCAACTTTTCCTAACAACCATTCACTGACTGAATAGTTAGAACTCCGCGCATGCAATCAGTCGACAGATGTAAATATAAGGTGTCAAATGGTTACCGTAGTCATGTTTCAAACGTGCATAAAAAAGATGAACGTCTGGTTCCAACACACAACAAGTATTCTACAACTTCCATAACCCTATAAATACTAATTTCTCATCTTTGCAACGAGAGTCCGTATCCTGTGTCCTGAAACGTGCGCCACTATCATGCATGAAAACAGCGTTCTACAGTTCAAGATCTTTTCGCGCGCATTAACTGTAAGAGCAGGCACGCATGATCTCTCTACGTTAAAATCAGTCCTGAAAGTTTCTTTGTTTCCAAACCTGTGTCACACTATGGCGAAAAAACAACAAAGTTGTTGTTGTATCTTGCACTTTTTCGTTTTTTTGGCTGCGCTGTCTCCATAAAAAATCGAAGTAGTGCTTCGGTATCCTTTTGCTTGAAAGAGATTGTCTCGCTCTGCTCTCGTTGTCTAAGATAACACAAAATATTTACGGTAACCACCCGCAGTTGCACCACGATGATGAACGGAAACATGATGTACAATGGCGAGAACTTCGTCGACGCTGACCCCATTTGTCCTTGTCTTGAAGGGACTCCATTTCGTGACTTGCAAGAAGCGAATGTAACCCTTGCCCCTACCAATGCTCCTGCCCCAGCACCCGGCTCAGATGCGGAGTTGTGGGAGAGCATTTACACAACTGTCGTTCTTGTGATTATGTTCATCGCTTTGCTTTCCGATCGTCTCGGTGCCGATTCGATCATGTTGTGTGCATTGACATTCTATATGGCAGCAGGAATCATCACCATCAAACAAGGTCTGGAAGGTTTCGCAAATGAGGGAGTGCTGACTGTAATGATTTTGTTTGTAGTAGCCGAAGGTATTTCAAAAACTGGGGCACTTGATTGGTACATGTCGAAGTTGTTGGGAAGACCCAAAACTATGGCGGGGGCGCAGTTGCGATTGATGGTGCCCGTCATTTCTGTCAGTGCTTTTTTGAACAATACACCTGTGGTAGCTGTCATGATTCCGATTGTACTCCGATGGGCCAAAAATGTCGGCTTACCACCACAGCAATTGATGATTCCACTAAGTTATGCCTCTATTGTTGGAGGAACCTGTACGTTGATTGGTACCTCTACTAACCTTGTGGTGTCAGGATTGTTGACAGCGCGATTCCCCAACGATCCAGCGGTGCAGATTGGTTTGTTTGATTTAAGTATCTACGGTGTTCCAGTGGCCCTCATAACCGTTGCTTACATCATCATAGCATCGAAGTGGTTTTTGCCGGGAGGTCGAGGAAAGGCAGCAGGAGAAGTTCCTTTTGACTCGTCCAGTGAGAATATTTTGTTGGGAGCAAAGCTCATGCCATGGTCTCCAGCTGCTGGTCGATCCGTCAAGCGTTCGGGATTGAGGAACACCGGTGGCATTTACCTTGTAAGTGTTCATCGCGCTGCTACTGGTAACATCCATCGAGCTGTCGGCCAAGACTTCGTCTTGAACGCCGGTGATGCTCTTTACTTTACAGGGGTGATCGAAGGATTTGATGAATTCTGCGAGGAACATGGAATGAAAGTCATTTCCGATGACATCTCTGATGAGGATGGAAAGCAAGTCGAGGCTCCATTCGAAGAGGACAACACCACGGATGTGCCTGTTGCTGAGATTGGAGTAACGAAGGAATCGCTGCTCGAGGCCGACGAAGCGGAAAGATCCAGAAGTATCACTCGCATGATTGGTGAGTAACATAACGGGACTATGCTACGGATTTTCATGTTATCTTGTTTTTGTCTTACTTTTTTGGTTTTGTTATGCATTTGTAGACTTGATTCGTGGATCGAAAAGGGACGAACCAACCGGAGAGGTAGCTCGCCAACAGAAAAATGTTTCCTTAGCGGGCAAGGTGGTCGTCTCCTCCGAGCGTGGCACCGTCACAGTCGGGGTTGATGCAGTGGATCGACCTGGATTGCTTTTGGACATCTCGAAGGGTCTTGTACGATTGAATTTGACGCTACGTCACACTGAAGCTTCTGTTGTAGACGATCGATCCATCTCAATCTGGAGATGTGAGGCAATTGACTCTGACTTGCCGGATCTAGAGGAGATCTGGACGGTGTTGAGCACATTGCTGGAGAGTCTTCAAGAAGTGGATGGAGAAGGTTTGAAAAAGAAGGGCACTCCCGTCATCAGGGCTGTTGTGACTCCTAAATCAACTTTGATTGGCAAATCTCGAACCAAAGCGGACTTCAGCAACCGGTTCAAAGCTGCAATCATCGCTGCACAAAGAGGAGGAAAAAACATTTCCACTTCGGGCCTGGTGTTTGCTCCCGGCGATGTTTTGATTTTGCAAGTTAGCGCCGAATCTCCGCTTTTGCTTCGTCCTCCTGTCGGTTTCTACAAAAAGGGAGAGAAACAATCTTTTGTCCAGAAGCTGACCAAAAGCTTCGGTACGAGTGCAGAAGGCCATCCTCAATCAACTTATCATTCGAACGACCCTGAGAATCTAGAGGCAGGTCGGAATCCTCATGAAAGCGTTTGGAACGATCTTTACGTTGTGATCCCAAACGCAGAAACAACCGGAACCATCGCAACGGCAAGAGAATTCCTCACCGCAATGGAGGTTTCACCCAAATCTCAACTTGCGGGTAAAGTGGCTGGAGAAACAGGTTTAGACAAGTTACCTGGGATTTTCCTCGTCAGTATCGATCGTCCTACCGGCGCCAATGCAGATGATGCTTCTTCCTTGGCTACTCTCGACCAGTTTGTAACTGTGTCCCCTGATACACCGCTAAAGGACGGAGATATTATCTGGTTTGCAGGTGATGCCCGATCGGTAGGAGATCTCCGTAAGATTCCGGGACTGAATGCGTACGTGAAAGAAGTCGGAAAAATCAACGATAAGGTATTCGACCGCCGTCTTGTTGAAGCGGTGATCGCAAGAAGAGGGCCTCTCGTTGGGAAGACGGTGAAGGAAGCTCAGTTTCGAACTCGTTATGGTGCCGCTGTCATTGCTGTGCACAGGGACGGTGCGAGAATTCATGAACATCCTGGTAGAATTAAGCTGCAAGCTGGAGACGTTTTGTTGTTGGAAGCTGGACCAACCTTCATTCAGGGAAAGGCTGACAGCGCCCAGGCATTTTCTTTGCTTGCGGAGGTGGAAGACTCTGCTCCTCCGAGACTGAACATGCTACTCCCAGCCGTTTTCCTAACGGTTCTCATGCTGGCTCTGTAAGTACAATTTCCTACTATTTGTAAGCATTTTGTGCATGTTTTTGTTTTTGTAATCTTAATTTTTTCCATATGGATTTTCACGCAGAACAACCGCCCAACTCGCGCCTCTGATCGTGTTGGCGTTACTCGTATCGTTCGTCTTCGTCGCAATCGGTGTTTTGTCCGAACAAGAAGCCAGAGATGCAGTGAACTGGCAAGTGTTTGTCACGATTGCTTGCGCATTTGGAATTGGTACGGCGCTTGTCAATTCCGGTGTGGCCGGTGCCGTTGCGGGAGTTCTAGTTTCGATCGGAAATTCAGTTGGGGATGGATGTAAGTTTCTCACGCAATAGTAAGCGCATTATTTGTTAAGGCGACTCATGACCCCTATTCTTCCCCCCCCCGCAGATACTGGACTCTACGGTGCTGTGTATTTGGCAACATTCCTCATCAGCAACATTGTCACGAACAATGCTGCTGCAGCTTTGTTGTTTCCGATCGCTATTAACGCAGCAGAGCAGGCAGGGGCAGATCTCGTTCTGATGTCCTACTCTTTGATGCTGGGAGCGTCTGCTTGTTTCGCTTCACCTTTTGGTTACCAGTGAGTTGAAATCATTCAATACGTTGTGCGGACGGCTTCTTTTTTCTCACCTCTATGCCCTTTCCATCTTTTTTCTCAGAACGAACTTGATGGTGTATGGACCTGGAGGATACAAGACGACCGACTTCATATGGATTGGAACCCCATTGCAAATCCTCCTGTGGTTGTTTTCCACCATTCTACTGGGAACAACTAACACGTCAAATTTCTGGCTCAGTTGGGTAGCTTCATTGGGTGCACTGGTTGTTGCCTCAGTTGTGATGCTAGTCGGCAATCCTTTCACCCGTTCTGGAAAATCTGATAGCACCTCGGCTGGAAGCTCTGAGATTCTCGTGAAGTAAAATTACTGTCTATTATGTCCAAAACTTGGATACGATCATTATTAGGGCGACTTATCGACCCAACAGTCGCATACACCGTAGTACATTGTTAAATAAAACTATCCAGAATTATTTTGGTAGGCCAATTACTGATACTTCGAGCATTAAAGCAACACCTTCGTTGTGCTAAGTCTCCCAACCTCTTAGTATTCATCAGAGACGGGAAGAAGCTAGCTAGTATTCACAGTCAACTAATTATTTAATTTTTCGTGAATTATAAATCGAAATACACATCATGTTGTATGTGGGCCTTTGAGGATTTTTACTTAGTAATTGACAACCAAATAATTACTACTATTATTCATTGGCTGTATTTGTATTCTGTATTCCACATTTAATCCTTTTGTATTTCAATAGTTCATAAAACGTATTTTGGTTCTGTATGCCACATGTAGGCCTTCTGTATTCCAAGGCCTTCAAACTATAAATCACAAAACGTATTCCGGTCCTGTATGCCACATGACATCCTTTTGTATTTCTAGGCCTCAAAATTACAATTCAAAAGTTCTATTTCTGAATTTTTTTATTGAGTTTTGTATTTTCTTTATCCGACAGCATACGTATCCTGCAAATGTACCTGGTTGAAGTTTTTATACTTCAATTTGATCTCTGGTTCTCGATGGTGCTGTACAACTGCATTAAGAAGGTACTGCTAGCTAGGTAGATCCCTACTTGTTGAGTGACCATTCTCTCATCTGGCAACTGTTGCTTGCAAACACATTCACATAAGTTGAGTGACAAAATATATAAAGGTTTGGAGTCTTGGTTCCTTGTATGTAGGCAACAAAACTCCGACAGGTTCGGTGAGGCTACAGCGATTACGAGAACTTGAAAGAAAGACCAGGGATATCTCCAGAAGGGAGCCGGTCTAAGAATATCCTGCTTGATGCGTCCAATACACCAAGATCTCAGGGTCAGAGATCCAGCAGGCTTACAGTAACTGATGAAAGTTGAATGTAAACTGATGGTATTCTAAATTGTGATTACAGATGAACGTTTTGTTTCATTTCGTTCACCAATGTGTAAATACGTAGAAGATACGACTCTGTAAACGTGTACGAGGAATTGATACTGAATCCAACAGTATTCTCATCTTTCCTCATTTTTAAGGTTCGCTCCAGATGTAGGCGAGAGAATTCCTCAAGGCGAAGGAATTTCCAAGGTAGAATCCATGACGTCAAAACCGTGACTCAAAACGTGTGAGACGATGCCATATATAAATCTTCAACGTTTAGTCAGGGCTGCGCGCAATTATATAGGTTCAACCTGTACGTCGATTTTTTAACTGGTGATTAGTTTTTAAATATCGATACACAGAATCTCCCTAACATTGCACCCCAATTCACATCTTTATCAAATCTGTGATTTGTTCTCAACTCCATGAAAGCATTCAAGTATTCTTTCCATACAATGCTATGTTCACTTTAGTACAGAGGTCTCCCACCCACAGGTGAAAGCTGAGCGAAATCTCCTGATAAAAGCAATAGGGACTCCTCCAAATGGATCCCATGGATTATCAAAAATTTGCTTCATTTTCTCGTTCAACAGTTCCATATCCTCAACAGAAGCAAAGGATACTTCATCAACAATCACCAGATATGTATTTTTGAACTCTTCTAGTTCATCTTTTACCTTTCTTTTGAAAGCAAAAGCTCCAGCTGTTGTCTCCCCATTAATGGAGACAGCAGCTGCACCCGTGAGTGCATTGACCACAATCGTTCTTTTGTCGAATTTCACACCAATCGCTTTGCATAATTTTTGGGCATATTGACATGAGGTTTTAATGACATGGCTTTTCCCAGTCCCACCTGCACCGGAAAGAAACCAAATCAGTTGTTTATGGTCATTCACTTTTCCAATTTTCTCTTCAACCTCTTAAGACTGGAATGGAGATAATTGACTAACAGTACGTACTCGTCTGTTGTTCATTGGAACAGCATCCTTTTTTTTCGATTGAAGCTGTAACACATGACACGAAGATGTTAATACTATTTTGAGTAAAATCAAGATTCCTGTCCATAAAAAGAGGGAACTTACGAAACGAGACATCGTTCAAATTTAAAAACTCTTTTACAGTTAACAGTAATGAATATTTGTGAGCTCGTACAAACATTTTTTAAAACGGAATTTTTAGTGGACTCCACGAAGTGCAATTTAGAATTCATGAGAACTGACTGTATGGCTTCGGGTCGGTGATAATTTGCTTGTCTACTACTCCGAGTACTAGTACTACGTACTTAGGTTATTATGGGAAAGGGAACAAATTGGTAGTACGCCTTCGGGTTATGGTGCTACCGCATGTGAGTAGGTAGGTATTTACAGTTTACTGTTACCGGTAGTTATAATAAGGCGATATCAGATACTATCGTAAGGTACTACGGTACTTTGGGATACGATGGATATTATTTACTGTAGTATCCAAACGTACTACGTAAAAACTTGTTACAAAAGACTACCCCCGGAACCGGAACAACCCACGCCGGAACTCGACGGACCCCTCGGCAGAGGCTAAATTACATATACGGGGTTGGATATTATTTCATGTTGCGAAACCAGGACACAAAAGAATTGGTCGCGATTTGCAAACCTCAACGATCACTCTCTTTTCTCATCGCTTTACCTCGTAATCAGCATTGATAACTACGTGCGGTAGTTTGTCCTGCATTACACTTCCTTCTCCTTCGTAACTACTGGATCGTCTTTCATTACTCTTCCTTCTCCGTAACAATTGCAACTGCGACTGCTGCAATCATCTCGATAACGGCGGAGATAAACGTCCTTTGGTTGTTGTCGTGAAGAAAACGCCTGTTGCAAAGCAGAAAAAAAGCAACACCGCCCTTTCAGCATCCGTCCGGCAGCATATTTGCAAGATATCATGGAATTGATGATGCAAATTTTTTGTACTGACATTAAGAAAACATGATTTCGTATTAAGAAACGGTCAACTCCGAAAACGGAAGAAATCGACGTCTTTTGAAAGTTACGAAAACGCTTGGACTGTGGTCAAAACGCTCTCTCAACATCTAAACCGGCAACAGACTTGCGAGATAACATGCACTTTACGATGCAGACTTCTTTGTTTCCTATCACTACGACAACCGTTATGTCGTATTCAGGAGGAAACAGCTCCAAAAAGAGGCAGATAAATGTCGTTTGAAAAATACGAAAACGTTATCACGGCGGTCAAAATACCCTTTCAGCCTCGGTCAGGCGACATACCTATGATATTGCATTGAATGGACGATGCAATTTCCTTTTGCTACCGTGACGCAAACATGATGTCGTATCAAGAAAGATACAGCTCAAAAAATGGGGGGAGATATATGTCTTTTGGACGTCATTCAAACGCTTGGAAAGGAGACAAAACACTCTTTTCAGCCTCGGTCAGGCGACATACCTACGTGATTACTTGGAACAGACGATGCAATTTCCTTTTGCTACCAATCCGCACCGTGATGCCGTATTTACACAGAACCAACTCGAAAAACCGGGGAGATGGATGTCCTTTGGACGTCGTTCAAATGCTTGGAAGGCGCTCGAAAACACCCGTTGGTACATCTATCAGGGGACATAACACCGTGATTACTTGGAACAGACGATGTGGTTTCCTTTTACTATCGTTACGATGATGTTCTGTCGTATTTACACACAACCAAATCCAAAAACGGGGAAGATGACCGACTTTTGGTCATGTTGAAAACGCTTGGAAGGCCGTCAAAAACACTTAATGTGCCTCTTTCGGTGACCATACCTCCGTGATTACTTGGAACAGACGATGGTGTTTCCTGTAACTATCATTAAGGGAATGTTCTGTCGCATTTTCACACAGCCAACTCGAAAAGCGACGGAGATACTCGTATTTTGGATGTCACGGGAGCGCTGGGAAGTCCGTGAAATACACCCTTTGTGCATCTGTCGGGTGATAAACATACGTAATTACCCAGAATGGACAATTGGGATTCCTGTTACTATCATTACGACGATGTTCTGTCGTATTGAGACACAACCAACTCCAAAAACGGGGGAGCTGGAGGGGTTTTGGTCGGCATGAAAACGATTGGAGGGCAGTCAAAAACACCAATTTGGTCGGTATGAGGCGCCATACCTCCATGATTACTTGGAACAGACGATGGTGTTTCCTGTAACTATCATTAAGGGAATGTTCTGTCGCATTTTCACACAGCCAACTCGAAAAGCGACGGAGATACTCGTATTTTGGATGTCACGGGAGCGCTGGGAAGTCCGTGAAATACACCCTTTGTGCATCTGTCGGGTGATAAACATACGTAATTACCCAGAATGGACAATTGGGATTCCTGTTACTATCATTACGACGATGTTCTGTCGTATTGAGACACAACCAACTCCAAAAACGGGGGAGCTGGAGGGGTTTTGGTCGGCATGAAAACGATTGGAAGGCATTCAAAAACACCAATTTGGTCTGTATGAAGCGCGATACCTCCGTGATTACTTGGAACGGACGATGGCGTTTCTTGTAACTATCATTAAGGGAATGTTCTGTCGCATTTTCACAAAACCAACTCGAAAAGCGACGGAGATACTCGTATTTTGGATGTCGGGAGCGCTTGGAAGTCCGTGAAATACACCCTTTGTGCATCTGTCGGGTGACAAACATACGTAATTACCCAGAATGGACAATTGGGATTCCTGTTACTATCATTATGACCATGTTCTGTCGTAATGAAAAAGTTACAGCTCGAAAAACGGTAGAAATTCATTTTTTTGGATGTCATGAGAAGCCTGGATACTGGTGCATTGGTCGGGAAGGCTGTCCTGCTACCTCAAATACGCCCGTTGTGCTTCTGTCAGACAAAATACTGTGGTATGGACGATGCAATGTCATTGTTCAACATGTACATAACATCTATTTGGGTCAGGAAACTAAATAGTTTAAGACGATTGCTACTGAAAACAAAATTCCAATAGAATCGAGCAGTGCGACTGTAAAGGTGTTATCAAGGGGGGTATGAAGGTACTACTACTGCATTACAACATACCATTGATGCTATGAATACTACAATGAATACAAAGGTAATTATTGAGTTCATGACATGCGAATTATAATTCAATTTTTGTAGAATACAGCGATGACAAATGTAGGATGTATTGGTTTTCATGGAAGAATTCCGTTGGGAATTCATAAAAAGGAATTCATATTCGTTTTTATGCATCAATAAAATAATAGAATCAGAATACTTCGATGAATACAAGGACAAAATAAAGTATTCGTGGTGGCTATGAATACAAATGCAAAAAAACGAACGACTAATGCAAAAAACCAAAATACAGATCTAGAAAATTGAATACAAGATGCCAAAATTGCATTATTCCCGTCTCTGAATGTTAGGTTTCAGCAAGGGGAGGGCAGACGTAAATGGGAATAGAAGGAAGAAGAAACGGAGGAGAATTCCATGTTCCAGTAATATAGCCATGAAGAATATGCCAATGAACGTAAGTGGGACACATGTTGGATGTCCGTCACAGTACATTTGTTGTTAGGGCGGCTGCGGTGGCATCCGTGGCAACGGCAGCAAAAGCATTGCTTGCTTGTAGCGATCGCACACCATTTTTGGAGCTTAGTGTTCAGGTTTTGAACGTGGCTGGCTCGTAGACACGTGCCCTATAGTCATGCCTGCGCGACATTTGTCTCTCTCCCTCTCGGTGCAGTTTTCCCATGATTTTTGCACGGAGTTTTTTCTCTTGTCTTTTTCAACGAGTGCACTTTTCTCTCTCTTTTCTCGTTCTGTTTCAATTTCGTTCCACATAAATTTCAAATTTCAAAAAAATTTCTTTTCACTTTCCTTCCATTGAAGTTACATAGTCATCGACGATTAGATATCAAACGCCGTATATTTACAAGGATCGACATCGAATGCTCTATCCGAAGAAGTCGCCTCAATGGAGACGGTCTTGGCGGACACCGTGGTCTTAGTCGCCAACGAAGCGATGGAGACTACCTCCACGGCCGCCTCTTCCGAAGCAAACGAAGCGATGGAGACTACCTCCACGGCAGCCTCTTCCGAAGCAGGAACGGAAACGGAGACAGCCTCGACGGTGGATATAGCCTCGATGGCGGAAACGTTTTCATCCCTCCCCTTTGGATTAAACCCCGACCACCAGTGGCTCCGTGAGGAAGCTCGCAACTGGAAGTGCAAGCTCCTCCTCCCAGCTGTTGATGAGGAGACCGACGCAGAGGTTAACCACGATCTATACCGCTATCTCTCAGAGAGGAGGGAATTTCAATTTCCTGCTACGTTTCAATGCCTTGAAGCTAAACCAAGGATTGTTATGGCACTGAAGCTAGCTGCTCTCAAAGCCGGCTTCTGCCTAGTCACCCGGACATCACGGCCACATAAGATACAGGGCACCAAACGAATGCGCCAATTGGAAATCTGGTTATATTGTGAGCAGGCACAGAAGCGCAGGTTCCAGACGAAGTCAGCGCCAACCTGTGACACCAATGGGCTCAACAATGTCTCTCCGCAGCAGCAACCGCTCCAGGCACGGAAAAAAACCAGTATCCGGAGACAGCTGGATGATTCTAATCTCTGCCCATTCCGCCTCAGCATTTTCATGATAAGTGAGGCATCTTCCACTGACGGGGGCAGATGGTTCCTATCAACGCCAAAGGGGGCACCAACGTCTACTTGTGGATGTCATTTGGGACACATCCAGATGGATCCATCTTTGTTGCACAACTACATTTCCGGATTGTCGTCAAGAGATAAACAACTCGCAAAGCAATGACCTGGGTTCAGGGAAAGGTCGCAGTCAAAGGAATATCGCTCCCGGACATCGACAGCGGCAAGGAACCAGATGAAGGCGGAGGAACCTTCGGTCTGGAATGCCATGTTCCGGAAGTTATCCGGAATATACAGCTATCTCAACAAAACGCGATAACTTCTCGTTGGCTTTCCCAGAGACGGGAAGGGCAAAGAAACGTGTCGAGAAACGAAAGAAAAGCGACGGGGAATACTGTTCCAGGAGGAAAAAGACGACAAAATCAATCGCGCCGGAAGATGGACACCAGTGAAGCAGAATTTTGAGCGCTTTGATACAACACCTTTTTGCGTGAGGGAGAATTTTGGAACTTCGTTGCAAAACGGACTTGACTGTGAAGAATTTTGGAACGATTCGATCCGCGCCAAAAGGAAAACGACAATGGAACTGCAAAACCAAGGATTGTACATGGAATGGGATGTTACTAGTGAGAATTGTTGTTATCCGCTACCACAGTACATTTTGATTTAGTCTTGCAAAAGAGGTTTTTTTATCATCACCAACTGGTGGAAGCTTTACGATGGGGTGTAACCGATCTCTTCAGCTCCGATTCCGTGAAAATGACTCGTTCTGGGTTCTTTTCTCTCTCTTTCGTGCTGCAGTCAAAGGGCATGGTGTCGCTACCACTTCTCCAGCTTCTGTTGCTGTTGCTACTTCTGTTGCTGCACCTGTTACTATGGTGAATAGATAAGTCGAATGGGTAGGGGGGTCGATAGGGCAAAATACATATGATGAGGACGATGTCCTCGTTTGGTAATGGTAGTATTAATAAGAGTCATGTCATGTGACGAAGTTATCTTCCTCTAATGTTATCCAAACGGACCGTTAGCTGTTAAAACAGTTACTTTACATCAAGTACTTGCATGGGTTTAATAGGTCGCGATAGAAATGTCGTTGAGGCAGGAAAATTGGCTCCTGATGGTCGGGTGAAAATTTTTTAGCAAAAAAATTGAGAAATTTCATGTGAAATTCAACCATGAGGATTGGTTTCGGCGCTATCTGCACTGTGAAGCTCATCAGGATTCATCCATCCAAGCACAAACGCAACAATTATCCTAACCACACCAGGAAGGATGAGATTGTTGGTGTCCGGATCCTTAGACAGGAAGAAAAATTAGTCCACCGAAAACAACAGTTGTCCGTTGTTTTTGTTCATGATGATATTAAGGATGATGGAGGACAACACATTGAACTCTACTGCGTCAAGAGATGGGCGCGCGTTACAGCGGAAGAAGATGCCAATCTCTTCTTTGAGGTTGCCCCCCCTGCAATCTCGCCAACTGGATCTGAGATGATGACACCAATCCACATCCAATGATTGCTCGGATGGCAAAAACCGTTGGACCTCTTTCGGAATCGGACATTGCCGAAGCTCGGACTCTTGTAAATGATGTCGATGATGACAACAGGCCTGCTCCCGAGAACATCCCGACTAGGAATGAGTCAGTTCCCAACATATTCAATGCGGCTTGGGGCCACAGTGGCTCATGTAACCGAAAAAAAGACTGGTCCAAGAGATTACAAACCCCGTCTTGAATTTGAAAACAATGAATCCATGCCTACAGTCCTCAAGATCTTTGAGAGTTTCTTCTTTCAGTCTTTTATTAAGAATGTTTATGTTTGTCCCAAGAAAGCCTTGGCCCTTTGGAAACGAGTACCATACAATGTGCTGTGGCTTTCCGGCATTCTTTTTGTGATGGAGCTCGTGGAGGGCAAAGATCAACCCCAACAATTAAGGAACGAGGAAGACAACTTCGGTACGACAGTCGGCCTCCTCCTCCGGCTAAAAACATCCTTGTGGGGCAGTGCCAGAGTTCTTGTTCTTGACAGTGGATTCTGTGTCTTGAAATGCCTTATTGAGTTGGCCAAGAAAGGAGTCTACGGTTCTGCTCTCATAAAAAAGAGGAAATATTGGCCAAAGTAGTAGAGGAGATGAGATCAAGGACCAATTCAAAGACATGCCAGTAGGCTCAGTTGATTCTATTGGAGGTAACCTAGATGGGGTTGACTTTGATGTGTTTTGTATGAAGGAACCGGACTATGTGATGATGTTGATGTCAACGTACGGGACAAACATTCGGATGGGTGAACACAAGAACCGAGATGGCGTTGAAGCCTTCCAATATCCCGAGGTTGTCCACAACCATTACCAATACCGGCACCAGATTGATGATCACAACAACAAAAGACACCCCCAGCCTATTAGTCTTGAAGTCACATGGGCAACGAAGACTTGGGAGAACCGAGTCTTTGCATATCTCCTTGCCAGCTACACAAATTTAGGAGGATGTTGTCTATGGGAACTCTTGGATGTCTATCGGGGGGGAGATGGTACCGGAGTAACTTTTATTAGAGCGGTAAGTTATATCCGGGTTCCGGAAGGGGATCAACACATAACCCCTCTTATTATTACCACACTCACAGTCACAGTCATCACATTGCAAATAGTACATACGTATCCTGAATCCTGAAACGTGCGCCACAATTGAGCAGCAAGATCTTTTCTCGCGCATTAATAGCGCGTACACATCACATCTCTCTACTATGTTAAAATCAGTACTGAAAGTTTCTTTGTTTCCAAACCTGTGTCACACTATGGCGAAAACAACAAAGTGGTTGTTGTATGTTTGAAATGTGTACTTTTTCGTTTTGGCTACCCTGCCTCCATAAAAAATCGAAGTAGTGCTTCGGTATCCTTTTGCTTGAAAGAGATTATCTCGCTCTGCTCGCGTTGTCTAAGATAACACAAAATATTTACGGTAACCACCCGCAGTTGCACCACCATGATGAACGGAAACATGATGTACAATGGCGAGAACTTCGTCGACGCTGACCCCATTTGTCCTTGTCTTGAAGGGACTCCATTTCGTGACTTGCAAGAAGCGAATGTAACCCTTGCCCCTACCAATGCTCCTGCCCCAGCACCCGGCTCAGATGCGGAGTTGTGGGAGAGCATTTACACAACTGTCGTTCTTGTGATTATGTTCATCGCTTTGCTTTCCGATTGTCTCGGTGCCGATTCGATCATGTTGTGTGCATTGACATTCTATATGGCAGCAGGAATCATCACCATCAAACAAGGTCTGGAAGGTTTCGCAAATGAGGGAGTGCTGACTGTAATGATTTTGTTTGTAGTAGCCGAAGGTATTTCAAAAACTGGGGCACTTGATTGGTACATGTCGAAGTTGTTGGGAAGACCCAAAACTATGGCGGGGGCGCAGTTGCGATTGATGATGCCCGTCATTTTTGTCAGTGCTTTTTTGAACAATACACCTGTGGTAGCTGTCATGATTCCGATTGTACTCCGATGGGCCAAAAATGTCGGCTTACCACCACAGCAATTGATGATTCCACTAAGTTACGCCGCTATTGTTGGAGGAACCTGTACGTTGATTGGTACCTCTACTAACCTTGTGGTTTCAGGATTGTTGACAGCGCGATTCCCCAACGATCCAGCGGTGCAGATTGGTTTGTTTGATTTAAGTATCTACGGTGTTCCAGTGGCCCTCATAACCGTTGCTTACATCATCATAGCATCGAAGTGGTTATTGCCGGGAGGTCGAGGAAAGGCAGCAGGAGAAGTTCCTTTTGACTCGTCCAGTGAGAATATTTTGCTGGGAGCAAAGCTCATGCCATGGTCTCCAGCTGCTGGTCGATCCGTCAAGCGTTCGGGATTGAGGAACACCGGTGGCATTTACCTTGTAAGTGTTCATCGCGCTGCTACTGGTAACATCCATCGAGCTGTCGGCCAAGACTTCGTCTTGAACGCCGGTGATGCTCTTTACTTTACAGGGGTGATCGAAGGATTTGATGAATTCTGCGAGGAACATGGAATGAAAGTCATTTCCGATGACATCTCTGATGAGGATGGAAAGCAAGTCGAGGCTCCATTCGAAGAGGACAACACCACGGATGTGCCTGTTGCTGAGATTGGAGTAACGAAGGAATCGCTGCTCGAGGCCGACGAAGCGGAAAGATCCAGAAGTATCACTCGCATGATTGGTGAGTAACATAACGGGACTATGCTACGGATTTTCATGTTATCTTGTTTTTGTCTTACTTTTTTGGTTTTGTGATGCATTTGTAGACTTGATTCGTGGATCGAAAAGGGACGAACCAACCGGAGAGGTAGCTCGCCAACAGAAAAATGTTTCCTTAGCGGGCAAGGTGGTCGTCTCCTCCGAGCGTGGCACCGTCACAGTCGGGGTTGATGCAGTGGATCGACCTGGATTGCTTTTGGACATCTCGAAGGGTCTTGTACGATTGAATTTGACGCTACGTCACACTGAAGCTTCTGTTGTAGACGATCGATCCATCTCAATCTGGAGATGTGAGGCAATTGACTCTGACTTGCCGGATCTAGAGGAGATCTGGACGGTGTTGAGCACATTGCTGGAGAGTCTTCAAGAAGTGGATGGAGAAGGTTTGAAAAAGAAGGGCACTCCCGTCATCAGGGCTGTTGTGACTCCTAAATCAACTTTGATTGGCAAATCTCGAACCAAAGCGGACTTCAGCAACCGGTTCAAAGCTGCAATCATCGCTGCACAAAGAGGAGGAAAAAACATTTCCACTTCGGGCCTGGTGTTTGCTCCCGGCGATGTTTTGATTTTGCAAGTTAGCGCCGAATCTCCGCTTTTGCTTCGTCCTCCTGTCGGTTTCTACAAAAAGGGAGAGAAACAATCTTTTGTCCAGAAGCTGACCAAAAGCTTCGGTACGAGTGCAGAAGGCCATCCTCAATCAACTTATCATTCGAACGACCCTGAGAATCTAGAGGCAGGTCGGAATCCTCATGAAAGCGTTTGGAACGATCTTTACGTTGTGATCCCAAACGCAGAAACAACCGGAACCATCGCAACGGCAAGAGAATTCCTCACCGCAATGGAGGTTTCACCCAAATCTCAACTTGCGGGTAAAGTGGCTGGAGAAACAGGTTTAGACAAGTTACCTGGGATTTTCCTCGTCAGTATCGATCGTCCTACCGGCGCCAATGCAGATGATGCTTCTTCCTTGGCTACTCTCGACCAGTTTGTAACTGTGTCCCCTGATACACCGCTAAAGGACGGAGATATTATCTGGTTTGCAGGTGATGCCCGATCGGTAGGAGATCTCCGTAAGATTCCGGGACTGAATGCGTACGTGAAAGAAGTCGGAAAAATCAACGATAAGGTATTCGACCGCCGTCTTGTTGAAGCGGTGATCGCAAGAAGAGGGCCTCTCGTTGGGAAGACGGTGAAGGAAGCTCAGTTTCGAACTCGTTATGGTGCCGCTGTCATTGCTGTGCACAGGGACGGTGCGAGAATTCATGAACTTCCTGGAAGAATTAAGTTGCAAGCTGGAGACGTTTTGTTGTTGGAAGCTGGACCAACCTTCATTCAGGGAAAGGCTGACAGCGCCCAGGCATTTTCTTTGCTTGCGGAGGTGGAAGACTCTGCTCCTCCGAGACTGAACATGCTACTCCCAGCCGTTTTCCTAACGGTTCTCATGCTGGCTCTGTAAGTATAATTTCCTACCATTTGTAAGCATTTTGTGCATGTTTTTGTTTTTGTAATCTTACCAAATTTTTCCATATTATTTTTCAAACACAGAACAACTGCCCAACTCGCGCCTTTGATCGTGTTGGCGTTACTCGTATCGTTCGTCTTCGTCGCAATCGGTGTTTTGTCCGAACAAGAAGCCAGAGATGCAGTGAACTGGCAAGTGTTTGTCACGATTGCTTGCGCATTTGGAATTGGTACGGCGCTTGTCAATTCCGGTGTGGCCGGTGCCGTTGCGGGAGTTCTAGTTTCGATCGGAAATTCAGTTGGGGATGGATGTAAGTTTCTCACGCAATAGTAAGCGCATTATTTGTTAAGGCGACTCATGTCCTATATTCTCTCCCCCCGCAGATACTGGGCTCTACGGTGCTGTGTACTTGGCAACATTCCTCATCAGCAACATTGTCACGAACAATGCTGCTGCAGCTTTGTTGTTTCCGATTGCTATGGACGCAGCGGTGCAGGCAGGGGCAGATCTCGTTCTGATGTCCTACTCTTTGATGCTGGGAGCGTCTGCTTGTTTCGCATCGCCTTTTGGATACCAGTGAGTTGAATTCACTCAATATGTTGTGCGGATGGCCTCTTTTTCTCACTTCGATGCACAACCCATCTCTATTTCCTCAGAACGAACTTGATGGTGTATGGACCTGGAGGATACAAGACGACCGACTTCGTACGGATTGGAGCCCCAATGCAAATCCTCCTGTGGTTGTTTTCCACCATTCTATTGGGAACAACCAACGAGTCCAATTTCTGGCTGAGTTGGGTAGCTTCATTTGGTGCACTGGTTGTTGCCGCGGTTGTGATGCTAGTCGGCAATCCTTTTTCCCGTTCTGGAAAATCTGATAGCACCTCGGCTGGAAGCTCTGACATTCTCGTGAAGTAAGATCACTCCGTTAAAAACTTAGGACAAAATCATCATTAGCTCGACTGATCGACCCAACAGTCGCATACTCTGTAGTACATGTTCAATAAAAATGTCAAGATTTATTTTAGCAGGTCAATTACTTCGATGATTAAAGTAACGACATCGTAAGTACTACGTCATATGAAAATGAAAAAAGTCTCCCAACCTCTTAGTATTAGGTTTCAGCAAGGAAGAGGAATAGAAACGGAGAAGACCATGTTCCAGTAACATAGCCATGCAAGAAAATGCCAATGAACGTAACTGTGACACATGTTGGATGTCCGTCACCGTACATTTGTTGTTAGGGCGGCTGCGGTGGCATCCATGGCAACGGCGGCAAAGGCATTGCTTGTGGCGGCCACATGGCCTCTGTGTGTGCGCTTCTACTGGCTTGACGACATTCCGTTGCTGATGAAGTTGTTCTGGAATTTTAACTGTTGTTGGCTATGGTGGTGCTGTTTTTTGTGTGTGGCCTCACTGATAAAATAACACTCTCTTGCGACAAAGGAATCTGATTTGCTGCACATTTGAAGACACTGGTATCGGTCTGATATTTGCTGCTGCGTTGGAAGTTTCTCATCTAAATCCTTAGAGAAATAATCTCCCTCTACTACACAGCGACAAGTTTTTCGGTAATCTGGAAAGGCGAATGACCTGTGCCTGCGTCTTTTGCCAGAGCATTGACATATTCCAATTCACAATTGTTGCTAGACATTATAGCCTCCTCCAACGCCACTGGCATTTTGTATCTCTCAACGCTGACAAATTTGAGAGAGTTGTCTCACATTGTGGTAACTGTGGGATGCAAGGAGTACTCTGTGCGACAGCCTGGAGAGAGGGGAAATCTCGACTTTACATTATTTAGGTACTTGGAACCGTTGCCTTTCTTGTACTATTAGCTGTAAACAACTGGTAATACTATACTTTATTATGATGCTACAGTCCTGTCCTATTCTTCGTTTTCACTATCATTATTTGATGCAGGCTCTTGGAAGTATGAGTCATCATCGAAATGCGGATCCTCATAGGCTATAGAAAACAACGGTTCTCCATGCTCTATACATAGCTGAGTTACAATCGCAACTGTTCGAAAGAATCCACCATGATGCTCAATGCTTCCCATGTAGATGTTCTTCATAATGCGCCACTGTTTGAATCGTTTGTTTATAGTTTCATGTCTGCTTCGGACTTGCTGCTGCATATCTTCACATTCAACAAGATTGCCTATGCTTAATGGGCACTTGGCATACTGTGGTGAAACACCTCTGAGACCATTATCTGATTCAACTCGTTCCCCATCTTCTAATTCATGCAGCAATGCATTTCGAAATATCATAATGTCGTTCCACAGTCCTGCTTCATATGGACCGTTGATCCATACGCATTCACCATGAATAATCGATACAGCTATCTCATACCTTAAAGCAGAGTGAAACTTCCACTTGTGAGTATGGAACCTACGACCAGCATGTGGTATTGGGAAATCAACACAATCAACGGATACAACGCAGTCATTCAATTGATCGCCTTTCTTTCGTTTTGACCATCGAATCTGTAAAAGAAAACAAAAGTATCATACACGTTTAGAGATTGAAAGGACATCACTCAAAGTTCGATACTTACAACAGAACATTCAAGCAATGCAATACTATCACGAAATAGTCCAATCCAATGTCTTAATGTTTTTGGATCAGCGCTGGTTAACTTTTTCATTGTTGTCCATTTTGGATAAATTTTACAATGCATCAAGGTCCAAAGCATGTGAAGTATTGTTCCCTTATCTGGTACAAGATCATTTCGAAGCAATTTATACCATAATATAAGAGAGACGTCAGGCGAACATCCGAATAATGCTCTGAAATGTCGATCTTCCTCTTTTGGTGCGATTTCTTTGAAGGGATCATTCAACATTACAATGCGGCTGTAGTGAAGTATATCATCTACTGTTGGAGGGATCTCTCTTGCCCGCTTCGTTGCCATGATGAAGCGCAACACAAAAGAAACTGTTTAATACAAAACAACAGAAGAGAGACAGAAACACGAACAAGAAGAAGTATTGGGAGTTCGAACTTCGTACTTTTGGAGTGCGATGAGTCGTCGCCGTTGCGAGATTAATACCAAGGTCAAAAGTAAGGGAGTGCAAAAAAATCAGACTACGTGGGAACGAAGACAATCGTAGATTGTTACAACCATTGTACCAATTCCTCCGGTGACGATAGGTTCAAAAAAAAATTGATTTTCTGTAGTGGGTTTGGATTTTGGATCAGCAGTTAAGTTGACTGTGAATCCAACGCTGAATTATACTGTCCTGCAATAAATCTGAAATCGTGTTTCAAATCACAATAGGCGTTCGCTGAATCGTCATGCGCTGAGTCCCAAGTCATACGCTGAATCCCAAGTCATGCGCTGAATCCCAAGTCATACGCTGAATCCCAAGTCATACGCTGAATCTCAAGTCATGCGCTAAATCCCAAGTCATGCGCTGAATCCTAAGTCATGCGCTGAATCCCAAGTCATGTAGAAAATCGCGTAGAAATCGTACCATGACTGCATTGAATCCCAAGTCATACGCTGAATCCCAAGTCATACGCTGAATCACAAGTCATGCGCTGAATCCCAAGTCATACGCTGAATCCCAAGAAATGCGCTGAATCACAATCATGCGCTGAATCACAAGTCATGCGCTGACTGTGAATCCGAAGCAAAATGCATAGTAAATTATCCATATAATATATATTATGATGAACGTATCTTACTGTTAATAATAATTGCAAGAATTATCCGTGGCTTCCCTTTGGACACTGGACTGGTTTTGCGTCTCCCAATGGCAATGTTTATCATCCATCTCTGAAATATATCATAAAAGATTCAACGATCTCAATCCTGGTCCTGGGGGAAAAAAAAACAGGAAATGAATTCTCGAACTCTCACTGACTGTGAAAAGGACTCCCAGAAATGTGCAGTCACAAATCTTTTTCATAATCTTTCTCTTCTACAATGGTGAGATGGACAAAAAGTGACGACGCTAAGTTAATTGAATTGTGGCGTACTGCTCGAAACGGTGTCGATCCTACCAAACTCGATACTCCGTCTGTGAAAGCCGTTCATTCCAAGTATTTCCCTGAAAAGAAATACGAAAATTTCGCTCCCTTGTATCGGAATAAAGCTCGGAGCTTTCAAGTTGCCCGTACTCTAGACGGTCATCGCAAGAGTAAGTTTGCTATCAAAAATGACAACAGCTGCTGTTTACTCTTAATGTAACATGAATTTTTATCCTTTATTTTAGGGTCCTCTGACGCTAAAGCAAAACAATCGATCAAGTTGAAATTGACCTGTCCAAAAGTGACGAGGACGAATCGTCTGGTGAAGAAGAAGAAGCAGAGCAGGAAGAAAGCGAACTAGAAAACAGCTTTGAGGAGACAACCGACGACATGCCACCTACACCTATAAGAAACCGTACACCAGCAAAGAAATCCTCCACTCCTGCAGGGGAATCTACAATTGGAGTTGCTGACATTACTTCATCAATGAAGAAGATGAATGTGGATCCGTTTTGTCCCCACAATTTCAACGCTACATTTCCTTTTTATTATCTCATCTTATGGTGAAGGAGATGATGAGATGTGCGATATATTTTCTTTTTCGTTCCAACGTTGCCGCGGGAATGCTTTAAGCCAGATGTGATCAATATTGGCATCGCTTTCACTCTTTCGATGAGAGTCCCAAGGTTTTTTTTCAAAGGCAAGCGCATCCTATTGGCGAATCACGAAAACCCAAACTTCAACGAAAATACAGCAGCAGCCCAAGCTTTCAAGAAGGTGTGCGGAAGGATTGAAACTGGGAACGTAGATATCCAGTCGATCTACACAAAGCCACAAATTGTCCAACTGCCTTTCGTTTGTGAAGAAAGGATAGTGGAATTTGAAATCCAAATTGCAAGGAATAATCTTGGCAATTTAACAGACTTATGCGACGGAGTACAGTTTCATGTTGTTTTGTGGGCCAAGCTTAGAAAGATTAGGGAGAAGACAAGAATCGTTGGAAAGTACCGGATGATTCACGATGATTCTAGTGACGATGACGACATGGATTTGTGAAAATTGAGATGATGGTTGACGATTTAGAGGTTGTGTCCTCAACGAAGATATAGAAAAACTAAACATCATAATGAAAACACAGTAATATCAAGAAATAAGCTTCGTTCCAAATTGACTGTGAATAACGCGATTTCCCTTCTCTCCCCTCAACTTGTGCGGCGGATTCCAACTTCAACTCGGGTCTCCTGCTGACCCATTTCGACAATCGATCGAGTGACTTTCAGGTTTGCCTTGTCCTAATAGTACATCTCGTCTATGGGAAGATGATCAAAAAGATACTACCGTAGGTTACTTAATTAATTTTATACAAATTTACTTTGATCGTTTGCATTATTAGACTACCGTACTCTACCGGTACTAAAAGAGTACGGTACGGTTGCTACAGTAGAATTAAATGGTAGACTACTCCGTACGTCAATAAATAAAACTGTTTACAGTCATTAATAGTACTACTGTTGAGGTCGTCCAATAAATACTCTGAGTATTATTATTCGCTGTGACTGTGAAATCGAGGAAGCATCGTGCAGTTTAATAATACACTCGTAAAAATCAACACTACAACGTACTACAGTATTATGACCAGCAGAACCTACCGGAACTACGGTACGCGGTAGTACGTTAAGTCATGCACATTCCTTCCACGCCAATTTGTTCGTCGCAAACAAACAGGAAGGACACAAAGATCTTCTCAGGCAACACGATTGCTTATTGATCACAAAAAGAGACCCCAAACTAAAACACTTCGTATATCACATAGAACTGCCCCGGAGATACACCGACAACCGTCCTCTGGAGACAACGGCACGACGTTAATCTTTTGTTTCGACTGAACGAATATTGTTTGTCTTTGTTGAACTGTTGAAGCATTTTGCCATCAAAGAACAACATGTGGACGCGACGCTCGTCGTTGGCACTACACATGTGGCTGATTTTGGCCATTTTCTCGCGCCTTCATTCCATGGTGACAGCCTTACCTGCTCGTATTGCGAAAGAATTGCAAACGGAAGCTGCTAACAACAACAACAACAACAACAACAACAATCAAGACTCAAAAGATGACCGACAACTGACCTTTGGTATGGTCTCGGGGGATTCTGAATTCTTCAATCCCGTCCGTGATGGGTGGCTAGCTGAATGTGCCGTGTACGATGTTAACTGCATTTACCTTCCCGTCAACTACACGTATTTCTTTGAACATCAAGAAGACAAATACAGTCATCCATGCATTCCACTCATGTTGCAGTTGGTGGAAATGGGCGTTGATGGTATTTCGGCGGCGTGCCATTTTGAAGATGTCGCCCATTGGCGAGCGGCATACGAGGCTGGTATTCCCCTGGTAGCCTTTGACACACGACCACCCGAGGGGTTTCCGATTCCACTCGAGGCCTACGTCGGAACGGATCAAGAATTTCTAGGTCGCACACAAGCTCGGCTCTTGAAGCAGCTCCGTCCTGAGGGTGGCACTTTTGGCATAATTCAGACGCCCGCCTTTAAGGAAAGGGTGGAAGCCTTTCGAGAAGAAATTTTCCAAAATAATGCCCGTGAAGATCGTGCCAATTGGTATGAAGCAGACATGCCCATTGAATCCTACGACACTCCAAACGATATTGACCAACATCCGTGGTTCATGGAACTCTTGGCCGAAGCTAATGTCACTGCTATGATTTTCATGTATCAGACCCCCATGCGAGCCGAGAACTATACGCAATTCATCGACAAGCATCGCCACCGCAACATCACCTACATCGGAACAGATGGAAGTAACTACCAATTGGAATATCTGAGTCGACGTTATGTTGACGGGCTCGTGGGACAATTACCCTACGATATGGGTAGCTTCTCGGTCGATGTTTTATATAAGGCTGCCTTGGATAAAAAGAAGAATAAAGATGTCAGAGAACAACAACACACACGCGAAATTTTGCTGGATGCGCCGGAGTTGCCATTGGTTCGCACCAACCTTGTTGCTTACAATTTGATACCAATTGAATTGCCAGAGCTCAAGGTCGATCAAAGTCTATTAGGACTTCTGGTGATTGCTGGATATGTCTGCTTTGGGATCACAGCGCTTTTCT
This sequence comes from Nitzschia inconspicua, assembly GCA_019154785.2. Classification (NCBI taxonomy): domain Eukaryota; phylum Bacillariophyta; class Bacillariophyceae; order Bacillariales; family Bacillariaceae; genus Nitzschia; species Nitzschia inconspicua. The sequence goes on from JAGRRH010000012.1 coordinate 1,174,445, forward strand.
GCCTCGTTTGCTCTATCTGGACGGTTTGGAACCGTAACGGCATGGTAGTCAAAGCCTCGCAGCCATCCTTTTTGCTCCTGACTGTGTTTGGTGTCTTTCTCATAGCTTGCGCTCTCATCCCACTTTCCTTTGACGACGATGGAAATGCAGAGGAAATGGAGCAATCTTTTCGAGTTGGTATTTGTATGTCCATTCCGTGGCTGGTATTCGTTGGGTTCACATGTACTTTTTCCGCTCTTTTCAGCAAGACCTGGCGAGTAAATAAGTTTTTTCATACCAAATCACAGTTTGGTCGGTTGAAGATTTCGGAATTTGATGTATTGCTACCCTTTTTTGTGCTACTGTCCTTGAACTTTATCGTCCTCATCTGCTGGACAGTAATCGATCCACTTACATACGAGCGAAAATTTCTGCCTGGGACCGATTATTGGAACCGAGAACTTGCCTCTGTTGGAAGATGCCAATCGGAACATCCCACGGCGTATCTTGTGCCGCTGGCATGCGGTAAGCTTCTAATCAACCTTGTAGAAGGAAGTTTGAGGCATACAGTCCGACCACTCAACCCCGTTTTGTTTTTATTCAACCGATAAGTGAACTTTTTATCTTTGGTAATTGCTGCCTGGCAAGCATGGCAAGCGCGAGATATTCAAGATGAGTTTTCAGAAGGAAAATATATCGGTCTTTCCATTTTCTCGATGTGCCAAGCATTCCTGACAGGTATACCCATAATAGCGGTTGTCAAGGACATTCCCGAAGCCTTCTACTTGGTGACGGTCTTCCTCTTGTTCATGCTATGCATAGTGGTACTATCACTTGTCTTCATGCCAAAGATCCTGATCCAGTACAAGTACTCAAAACTACCCAGAACGGAACAGCGCCAAATGTTGGCAGTGAATGTCCGTAAGAGTGCTTTCAATAACTCCAAAGAACTTTATGACTCTAGTGAATATTCCTCACGAAAAATTTCGGGCCTTGGAATGCCTACGGGAGGGGGATCAGGACATTGTCACATGTACCGATCTAGCGAACTGGGAAGCCACGCTTCGACTGATGGAGCTCGAGAGCCTGATGCAATAAATGCAGCCGATAAAAGTAGACGAGAAATCGGTCTGCATGTAATGCCTCCCATTACTGATGGAAGCTCAAATGCTAGTCTGATTTTCACAGAAAGGGGTTGTGGGTATGGCAGTACAACAGCAACTGCATGTATTCCCGAAGAGGGTCTCATCGACACAGACAACCTTTCAAGGGAAGCCAGTGTCGAGGATGGTCGAGGCGACAAAGAGGAAATCGAAAATCCAGACAAAACGAATTAGAGAGGATACAGATTTGAACCAAGGGGGTTGCAGAAATATTTGCTGCTCAAGTGGATGGAGCGGTTTATCCTTATTTGGACGCTTACAGATCAACGTCTTCTCCACACCTTTGCGATTCACGATAAATAAATTCTTTTTTTGAACCTGACGAAAGCAATCAGGCTACAACTCACATTCATTTGCGTTATTTCCGTTCATTCTACGATCTCATGTTGTCTATTCGGTTCTTTTAGGATAGTGGAATTTTGATCTTGGTATCCTTTTTTTCTTCCGGCTTTTTCTTTGGAGCTGATACCGTCAAGACACCATTGATGAGCGATGCTTCGATCTTGTCCAATGGAATCTCATCCTCGACTACAGCAAACTTTTTGACATAGTTTCGTACGGTTTGCGCAGCGTAATCTTCTCGAGGGCGCCGTTGGGCTTGAACCACTAAAAAGTCTCGCTCCAATGTCAGGTCCACATCTTCTCGTTGCACACCTGGTAAATCCACTGTCACCAGGAAGATCTCGGCATCGCTCCGATTTTCCGAATAGGGAGTCAATACTTCCGATTCTTCCGGTTGTTCTGACGAAGCGTCAATGCTATCTATATTCATAACTGGGCTCTTCATTTCCGAAGAAAGTGTACCATCGTCTTTGTCTTCCATGGATGATGGAGAGGTAAGGTCTGCGTCAGATATCTTTCCCTCTTCGGCAGTTTCGTCATTGGTTTGGTACATGTTCTCCACCCATTCCCGGGACTTTTGAAGGATCTCATCGTTCTTTTCGCGTTCTTGGGATGTTCGCGAGAAGTCTTGGTTGAATTCGGCCGCGAGGTCAAAGGCCTTGTCAACCCATTTTTTGACGGCTTTCTTGTCAACATCCTGATAGTTGACCGAAAAGGGATCCATCATCATGAAATCAAATTGTCCCATGGTTGGGTTGGAACCACGTTGTTGCTGTTGACGGCGTCGACGAACAGTCTCGTTCATTTCGTTTTGCATATCACAAAAGGCTTGATCAATGCGCTCTTGACGTTGTTTGTAGCGATCAGAGCGGGGTGATGACGAAAAAGTATCGCTATTGCGAAAGGAACTGGAGGGGGGTGGTCGGCAGTTGCCCGGAACAGAATTGTACATGTATGCATCCGTCACGGTGACCGCCAGGACAGCAGCAAGAGAGATGGCTTCCAATTTCATAATGGTTATTTTTGAGTTAATGTGTGAGAGTAATACCGCAACAATGGTCTATTTTCACTTCAATGAACTTCCTTTGGGATTTGTGAGACAAACCTGCATTTCACTTTTCATTCCAAATCAAACGACAGCAGCTTTTTCATCTGACCCAACCACATCTATTACAGAATCTATCGCCACGCGTTGAAAAGGATGGTTAAAGAAGTCTGTCGAACTCCAAGGTACGATTGCAATCCAGCTACGAAATACTTTGGTTGTCTTGACAATCATCAATCAGAATGGACCCTTTTTTGCAACGCGTCGATTTTATTGACTGTGAAGGGGAGGGACCGGTTGCCAATTGGTTCTTCCTGCTTGGAAACTCTGTAATACTACTGGTAGCTACGGTAGGTCGTGCATAATACAGCCACCTAACACGACTGGAGTGATATTTACACAAGCGTACTCGAACGAAGTAATAAAAAAAATACGTGATCCGGAGTACCGTAGTACTATGATACGTACATAGGGAAGTACGGTACTACGTAGTAATACCTACACGGTCGTCCTGGAGTACAATAAGGTTTTCACAGTTTTTGTAGAGGGGTATTTATTTTTAGTAGTTATTGCGTTTACAGTTTAAGGGGGTACGGTAGTTTTAACAGTAAAGACGTATCATACCTGGTACCTGGTACGGTACTACTACCTACTTGCCTGGTACGTGCTAGGTAGTAGTACTTACTGTAACCTACTGTAAGTACCGTAGACTACGACATAGGTACACGAATTTTAAGCACTCCACGTCACACCGTACGATGTTCCATGTCATGGTGACTTCTATAAAATACGTATGAAATACGAAGTGTATCATACAAACGAGTCTGCCGAAAATTTTGGATTGCCTAAGATTCACCGTAAAAATGAGATTGCTTCCATTCAAAATTCACAACAGAAAAGACAACCGAACGGTTCCCTACCACAAATTCTTGTGAATTTAAGGCGAAGGCATGAGCAAAAGCTACGTTACTCCGGCACCGTACTTCGAACTAGGTACATGCCACAGTGGTACATAACTCCATGATTGGTAGTGTGAATTCTACTTCACAGTCAGCAATAATGACTTTTTCGTCAATAATCCATCGTCGAGTCGACAGATTCCGCTTCCGTTTTTCGGTGATCTCTTCGTTCCTTGAATTTTAGTGTGCTTATGAGAAGGGGAGAAATACTATGCGTAGTACGTAGTATCCTCACAAGTTTGTTTGCACCTTTCCATTTCATACCACAACAGGCACCCTACCTAGTAACATGTCGAGCATCAAGACGAGCTTCTTCTTTCTCTTTGCCTTGGTGATGGCCCTGTCGGCTTCGGCGCAAGTTCGTGGCGGTGCTGTTCGGCATCGAACCACTAACGCTGCCTCTGGGGTTTCTTTTGATGCCAAATACTTGGAATTGTCGGCTGAAATCGGTGAATCAGCTGTTTACAATAAGATCAAGCAACGTTATTTGAAGGACGACAAGAAAGACAAGATGGAAAAAGAAGACGTTGAGAAGGAAGAAAAGGAAGAAAAGGAAGAGAGCGAAGATGAAGACATGAGCATGAGCTTGTCAATGAGTTTGTCGATGTCCATGAGCATTATGTTGTAATAAGTGAGTGGACGGAATACCGCGGTGGGTCGTACCACACAGGTTTTTCCACCGACATGCAAGTACCAGCAACACAACCATCCAGCTTTGGCCGACAGCATTAGTTCAATTCATTATTTGTTTCACACTACCAATACTACTACGTAGTATGTAACCATGCAAAGAAGAGCTTCCTTTGGTTCCATTGTAGCTTGCTTCATCTCTATGTTCTATTACAACCAAGTTAAACTAGCTAGTAGGTCAATATTCTATATCATTCATCTTTATTGATGGTCACTCCCTGCATTGCCTTTCCCCTCGTACATACGGGCCCGGCGGGTGAGTCACCCTTTTTGATACGGAACTACGCTACCTACTAGAGAGGCGGTAAGTAAATAGTACTTGGCACAGCCGGGCAGAGCCATAAATAGAATTCAAAGATCAAGAAACATTCTTCCTACTCCGAGCACCATTATAATAATACTACTATTATTTACAGATAATAGGACTCTGGTTAGAAGCTACTCTAGCTAGCTAGAACATTTGACTACCGTACTACCCAATTTTCGCTCTTTCCATATTATTGGAAGTTGGGTACCCGGTCTGATGACTCGGGAGTCGGGAGTCGGGAGTACTAGTAGTATTTTTTTGGTATCAACTCTTCGGAAGGTCCGCATCAGCAAACGTACATGCGCGCGCCGGAGTACGCAGATATTTGCGGGGTACGCCGTAATGAAAGAGAGTAGATATTTTACTCCAGTACGACGCATTACCATTTATTTGTACGGAGAATGCAGTTAGAAAGTCTGCTTTATTGACGATAGGAATACGTACTCTTGTTGTCGCAAGCTACTCCGGAGAAGCTGCAATCATCATATTATTTTTTCTTTCATTCCCCGTAGAAGCCGTGAAGTCCATTGAGACGTAGCTCTTCAAGAACCAAAAACACTCTGCTACTTCACAGTCAGTACTCTGCGTAGTAATAGTACTCCGTGGAACTGGAATACGGTAGTTAACTGTAAGAAGGTGAGGATGATAAATGACATGCTGTACTGTCTGTAACCTCAGATCAACTGACCCATTTCTTGAATTTTTTTGCTAACAACGACGTATGCTTGGAAACTGGAAACAAACCACTCTTAATTGTCTACCCAAAGTTATGAGGTACAACACTGCAGTAGACTAGTCTCGTAATTGCACTAGTAGCCAAAGTTTGATAGGAGGAACACCATTGCAGTAGCCTGTGATCTAGCTTGTATGAGACCAAAGCTGTGGGGGGGGGGGGGGGGGGCATTCGATTATGAACAATTCTGAGGAGCTTTGGGGGACGGGGAGAGTGGAATTTTTGATGATCGCTACGATACCGTTCACTCACCGCGCACCTCGTGTCAATTCTGAAGAGCTTTGGGGGACGGGGACAGTGGAATTTTGGACGATCGCTACCGTTCACTCGGGCCTGGGGCCTGACCGCGCATCTCGTGACACCAACTTTCCTACTCGGAGTACGACTTATCATAGCTTGCCTTACTACAGTTAAAAGAGGTATTTATTTACAGTTAAGTATCGTAGACTCAGACAACCGTGTGACTGTGAATGAGAAGTTGGAGATGTATGTACTCGGAGAAGTCCACCGTAGTACCGGTAGGTTAATTACTACGGTAATTACAGCTAACTGGTACGTTCTGAGTACTTGGTGGAACTACGATACGGCCATCGAGAACCCATTGGCGATCGTTAGACAAAATACCATTACGGAGTGCGTATCATACGAAACAGGAAGCAGTACTATTCCCTGCAGAATTTCATCCCCCAAAACCGCACAACGCACAAGTTTCAGCTCATTTTTTCCCTTTCGTTTCGCATCATCTATTGGCGATCTCAATAATATTAAAATAGTAGTATCATAGATTCTACTCCGAGTACGTCCGTCGTACTCCGAGAATATGATGCACTATTGTTATGAAAAGAAAAATTTGGCCAAACACGTCGCCCAACTCGCTCAACTCTACAAAATCCGTTCCGGTTTCGGATGATGGATGATTATTTTGCATCCGTCTCGAGCACCAATCTCTTGCACCAATCTTTTGGACTGTTTTCACTGTCACACAAAATATAATTCTTGGCAAACGGAAAAAACCACTTTTATCAGATCTTCATAATTGTTGCCTTTACAATCTCTGACTTCCTTTTTCATCACCATGAGATTCGAAACCTCCCTCTTCTTGGCTGTTGTTGCCATCATTGCCATGTTTTGCGCTCCCATTGACGCTCAACTTCGTGGGCAATCATCGCGCATTCGCAATGCCGATGACCATTTTGCGTCCTTTTACAACCAAGTCGACGCCACCATGGATTCCATCAAGGCTCGCCGCCTTCAAAAGGCAGACAAGGAGGAAAAAGTAGAAGTAGAGGAAGAAGTGGAGGACGAATTGGAGGAAGACCTTTCCCTGAGCATGTCTTTGTCCATGAGTCTGTAAATATCGGACAAGGTGACTTTGTTGTCCATGAACCATGAATGCGTTTGGACGAGGTGAAGATTTCGAACGTTGTGGTAAGACAGCTTCAAAATGGCTGCATCTTTACTATTCTAGTATTTCCTCTCCTATTTCGTGGGCGGGTGGAAATACCGTTCCTTCATCGAAAAATGAACCAAACCAAAACCAACACACCAAATCAAAACAACTTGTATTTTAAACATAAATATATTTTAGTAAAGTATTGCTCGATAAAAAAATACTCCACCCTTTCATTGTGTATCTAGTGGCGGAGATGGTACTGATAGTGTGGTGGGTCTCATTCATCGGAATCTAGCAGAGTAAGGAGTGCCTCATGAAATACTTTGGTGTTGGTCGTCCTTCATCGGTGCTTTGTATCATATGATATTATGTGATAAGATGGTTCTTGTCTCGTCCGGAGACCATATTTTTTCCCTCGTCAATTTTTCAAAAAAAATCGGACCACAACGAATTCGGAATGCTTTTTGCGTCAGTGACGTGTAAATTCGACCTGACCGACCAACTCGAGACAAGATGACCGGGAGAGGGTCTTTTTCAGGACCAAAGGTTAAATCGCTCGACAATCGACAGACAAAACTAATTCACTGTCACATGCTATCATACAACAACGGTATCACTTAGACTGCAACTATTGTCGTCGTCGTAGCCTCTACTATCAACGTGTCGCTACCTCACTTCTTTCTCCATTATTCCATCATGATACGATCAAGAGCTACTGCAACACCCTGCAATGGTAACAGCACCAACGACAACGGGATCCTGAAAGCATCAACATCCACTCTTCGCAATACCAACCATAATAGTAATTTCGTTGCCAAACAAAACAAATCGTCTCCTCATGGGAGCAATAGTAGCACTTCCAAACGGCCAATCCCTTTCTTTGTCATTGCCACCTGTATGGTACTGGCCATTATGGGCATGGGATACACCAGCGTTTACAGCATGATCTACTTGACCTCCACTATGGACAAGGATCCGCCGAATCGCAACCTTCGAAAGATTGCACCCCAATACGCCAAAGAACAGTTGGCAGCCATTCGACAACAATTCCAAGCACGGTATGGTACTATGGCAGATCCCTTGTTGAAGAATGGTTTACACGTCTTTGGAAGTATCGACCACACCGCAAAACGCTTACTAGCCGCTTCCCAACAAGGACGTCCATTCGTAATGGCCTTTTCCGGATATTCCGTCACCGTCGGTCGGGGCAACTTTTTCCATCAATCTTTCCCCTTTGTCGTCCAAGACATCCTCAAAGATACTTTCCAACATATATTTGGCATTCTCCTAGAAGTTCGCAACGGCGCAATCGGTGGAATTCCCTCCTTTCCATACGGCTTTTGTTTGGAACACTTTTTGGGACTGGACCCGGATGTCATTAGTTGGGATTACAGTATGAACGAACAGGGCAAAGATGCGAGTGTATTGGAAGCATGGATTCGACAAGCTACACAACAATTGCCGAACAAGCCCATGATTATAATGCTGGATACCAGTACCAGTCGAATGCGATTGTTGGACCAATACACGCAACAGGGGTGGTTGCAAGACGCATTGGCAGTGGGGAAGAAAGAAATTTTGGGTGATGACGAAACCAAAGTCTTGGCTATGGATCCGTTGCCGCCGGGATTTCAAGAATGGGACGAATTTGGAGCGGTGCGTACCGACAGAATGCAAAGCAATTCTAATATTGGTTGGTTATTGTTCTTCTCTAACATCTTCAGTGAATATCTCGTCAACTCATTCATTCTTTGATGGTGCAGCCCCCCAATTGTCCCGGACGAGGATCATGGCATCCCAAAAAACAAGAGCACGCCTTAATTGGATGGTTGATTGCTATGCATTTTGTAGAGGCCATGGAACGAGCGATTGCTATTCAAGAGAATACCCATCAACAACAATTAGACAGTCGACAACTTGCACGATCGCCCACATTCACCAAGCCCGTGTCTGTCAAACTACCCGACAACGACTTAGAAGTGACGGAATTATTATATGGACATCCCACAGGTCAAGTGTATCAAATGAAAGACCTGTCATGTAGGACATCCTTCTTGCCAGCAACCGATCAAACCAAGACGCTACCATCTGTGATCGTATCAGGCCTAGCTGAGGGAGATTTGGACATCATGACGGATCGAACCGATGTACACTACCAGGAAGGTTGGGTGTTGGATGTAAGCAAAGTAGAACGCGAGACCAAGCGAAAAGTGGAAAGTTGTGGTGGTTTGGGGTACATTGACATGAAGATTGCCTTGTATGGAACAGCCGAGAGTGGAAAATTACGTCTATGGTTGCCGTTTGAAGGGCCTTCACACGAAGATCATGATCATAATGACAACGATGTCCAAGCCAAACATTGGTTCGACGATTTAATAATATGTGAGGCCAATGAGAAACGAGATGACAAAGCCTGCAAGTTGGATAGAGACATGGACATAGTGGTCGGAGGAGTTCACATCGAATCCGCACATCCCATCAAGGGAGCAGGGGAGTACCTCAAACGAACCACTTGCATCAATGTCGGGGTGCCCACCGATGCTACCATGACGACACTGGGAGATGTGCGTGGTACTGATGGTCGCCCATTATCAGCAGAAGACAAGGCAAAGTTTGGAAGCGGCAAAGATGATGCGACAGGCCTAATAGTGGACATCACCGCAAAAGCGTCAGTGACGAGAGCGAAAGGTGCTTGTTGTCTATCGCACATTGTGTGGGAACAGCATTGAGGGGATACTGGAAAAACAGTAAGTTGCTACATTCATGTCTCAATGTGCCTACTATCTGTCGTAGGCTAGCTAGCATGGATCGATATTGAAAACAATATTCATCTGTTGAAGTGAATGACTCCTTCCCCAATAGTTGTGCATCCTCCCTTGCTGATTGTGGCGATAGCCCACGAATCACAACCACCCTGCGCCAATAGCCAGTCATATGCATCCTTCACTTGGATCACGCCATACCCATAGTATTCGTCGCATTGCATACTTGTCGAAAGTCGCTTCGCAGTGTAGGCCAAAGCATATCGAATTTGGTGACTGGTACAAGAATAGAAATGACTCTTGAGAAGAGCCGCTCCAGCAGCTACATGTGCCGCAGCGACGGAGGAGCCCGTACCCCATGTGTATGTGAACTCCAATTCATCCTCGTTTCCTGTGTTACTCATGGTAACGTTCATTGAACCATTGTTTTCCAGCCTTTGACGAAGATCATTCCCAGAATCCGCTCTAATGGATAATACTGGAATCTTGCTCTCGGGTAATTCAAGAACTTGGATCCCACTGATTCGTCTGGAATCGAAAAACACTGCTCCTTTACCCCCACCCTTGCTGCAGTGCACCAATGCACCCTCATAAGTCAAATTTTCATTTCCTCTGTCCGCTGTATCGAACAAACAAATAATATCTTCTCCCTGCGCTTCAAAGGGCTGATCAAAAGTATAATATACCAACTTTCCCGTCACAGCTTCGTTTGGCGTACCGTCTACTTGCTTAGCCGGATATGAGAAGTCTGGTGTATGTAGTGCACTACTCGCAATCCCTGTCGACAGGACGGAGTACCCTGGTCCTTGAAGTTCAAGCTGGGGTGTGTTCACCGAGCTATTGATGCGCTCGCCCCTTTCATCCGATGCACCCACGGCAATAACAGGTGGATAGTTTGCTGGGTAGAAGGTTTTATTGTCGCCGCTGTTTCCTGCAGCAGCCACCAAAATGATACCATAATCATTTGCTGCTCTTGAGTACACTTCTGCAGCTTTGGTGGTCATACTCAATCCTCCGAGAGATAGATTGATGACATCGACGCCGGCTTCGATACATTCCTCGACAGCCCGCCACATGAACGATTCTGACCCTTGGTTGTTGTCATCGAGAGCACGAGCAACGAATAGATTGAAAACTCCAACTCCCCGCACACCCATGTTGTTATTGGATGCAGCAGAAATTATTCCCGCTATGTGGGTCCCATGGCCTCCCCGATCTCTGTCCCACCGCAATCCATCTTCGGCTCGGTCAGTTCCACTTATGCGTTCGAAAAGGAAATCTGGATGACCAGAGGCAATGCCGCTATCTACGAGGCAGACCGTCACATCATGCGGTCCTGTTGAGAGTAAATCTGCTTGAATAGCTTTGATGCCCCATGGAATATATTCCTTGAGGGATTGGTCCTGTTCAGAGCTCGGTAGTTCTTCATTTCCGCCTAGGGTGGACACTGCGAAATCTTCTTCAATATCCTCGATCGATGCATCATTCCACAACATGGAGAAACACCATCGATCTCCTTCAAATATGGTATAGTCAGTGTTATTGGCATCCATCAGAATTCGTTTGGCACATCGCCTGACACTGCGCCGACCCATCATGTTGGAATATCTCGCGACATATCGACGGGTGGGATTTAAAGACGTGGCCTTGTTCCGAGCAGCGTTGATTGCGCCTCTCAACGTTGACGCATCGGCTACTACCAGCAGCACCAGAAATATGGAAATGGCCATTGATGAGTCGCTTCTATACCTCATTTTCGTAGATCCTGCGGGATGAAGTTGTCTGGTATCGAACAGTCATGGTGATGAACGATCATTTTCTTCACTTGATGGTTGTTGTCCTCGAAATTTTGGAAATTTTTCAGGATCGGGAAGATGAGATGTGACTCTTAAATATTTTCCGTGAACAAGTTCGAAGTATGGAGAAAAACGCCTAATTAATGATTTTCGATATGACTCCAGCGTCTCATCTTTTGCATCGTCCACATTCTCATCATGCGTTCATCCACAACTCTCACACGTTTACGTTAATAGTCGACTGACTGGGACATTGGGACTACTGAAATCGTATCATAGCCTCTTGGCCTACTGGTATGTATGATACGAAGTACGTACTTACTGTTACTACCGTGATACATATAGAAGATGGTAAGACAAGTAGTTTTAATTTACAAATTTGCTTTTGTGGCAACCAAATTCTGAATCAGATCTGCATGAGCTAACATTCTGATCACGAGCGAGAAATGGAATATTTATGACGATGCATCTTGTGAAAGAAAAGGAGCCAAGAAGAGAAAGTTGTATTCGCATTTAGCTGTATGTATCGACAAGCCAATGAGAGATCCTGAACAGCTATTGGAATGTGCCAGAAGGCGATGACAATCATCTTGATCTGCCATCCTTTCTCGCAGCCTTACATTACGAAGGAAACTTCCTCCCAGGATACATGATGGTTTCTATGCACTAGTCTTCTTTGATTGCACACCGCCACGACCTCCACGTCGACCACCTCTGGCAGATTGTCCTTTGCGGAATCCTTTGGTAGACGATCCCTTTTTGCGCGCAATATTGTTTTTGTTGTTTCCTGTTTTGCGCTTGGCTTTGTTGTTGTTGCTGCTATTTTTGGATTGCCGAGGCTTTGGGTTTATATCGGGGGATTTGTTATTGGTCTCGTGAACCGCCCCATCCTCTTCTCCCCCCTCTTCTCCATCCATTTCATCATCTTCTTCATTCTCATCTCCAGTTTCTTCCGTACCTTCTCCATCGTCGGTAGAACCATCTTCATCGTTTTCCTTATCCTGTCCTTCAGCTTTTCCTTCATCCCTTGCCGGATGATATTTCTCGTATATGGCGCGGGCTCGCTTACGAACCTCAAGGCTAGCGAGCGCCTTGCTGTTTTCCAGCTTCCAATTTGGCCAAGTATGCTGTGCAGCACCTTCGCGCGATGGAACAAAGGTCAATGCAGAAGTGCATCTATCGACAAAGGCTTGCTCCGAATCACCATCCTCCATTGGTTCCAGAGGAAATGCCATGGCCCATTCTTTTATGGCTTTGGTGGCTGCCTCACGGTAGGCAGCCACTTGGGATTGATGCAATGAATCCACTCGTTTCTGAATGATTGTCAAGTTCAGGATATCATCGCAGGACATCATCATTCGAAGTAATCAACAAAGGGGGGAAAAGCAGTATGACAGGGTGAGAAATTGACACAAAGCGGACTTACGCATTTCCTGTTTTCAAAAACGTTTTTTAGACCAACAAATCCATCCATTGTAGAATTTTATGAAGAAAGGACTCGTAAAGGTCGACTTCGACAGAGGAGTAAATCGAAAACCATCGCTGTATTAACTGCTCCCGAAAAATCTCGGGAAGACAGACAACCTGATGTTGTTGGAACAAGTTGCGATGGTAATGGAGGAAAAGCTATTCAACTGTGAGTTTAAACACATCCCAATACGACAAAACCGAAACATTCTCTTCCTGGGACTCACCATCAGGATCAAGACTGCTGAAAACAGTCGTCACCTCCCACAAGACTTCATTCAAATCCGAGATTGATTGCATAGAGCGCCGGCCCGAATCGAAATTAAGATTACAATGCAATCAGACTTCCGATTTTTTCGATGCAGTCAGGGATCTTTTCAATCAACCTCCACGACCTTTTTGTCAGTTTAGTATGACGAAGGGATTTCTCAAAATTTGGCCTTTGATCAACGAGAGGAGCGTGGTAGTTTCCTCGTACAGTATCAGAACCAATCTTCAAATCCAGGAGAGGAACCACTTCTGCTGCTTGTTGGCAATGTAGGCCTTTCCATTACTTTGGTCATGGATGACTCTGCTCTTTCTCTTCATCGAGTCGTGGAATTTTGACCGTTGTTTTCAGGAGGTGTTGGCTGAACACATGGCAAAAGTTATATCGGTTCTCTCCTTGTCATGGCCATTTCCTCTTGATTTTTCTTCGTCTCAATTCATTGGTTGGATTGTAGTTGACTTCTTTTGCCTCTAAATATCATCATCATCATCATCATCATCAGCTTCTTACCGAAACAAAAGGATTCGGCGGCTGAATAGCTCGAATGGCCGCTTGATGGGAGGACTCGAGGTCTTCCCAGGTAATGAGGGATCCGGCCGCATGCTTCTTCAACAAGGGCGACAAGTACGCCGCCATCGCATTATCGAGTATCGTCATGGCGGTAATCTGGGATGTATTGTCGTTGTTCACTCGTCGAGACCTTCTGTTGAACAGGTTGTTGGTGTTGGTGGGGTCGTTTGAAGTGTGCTTTCACAGTCAATGAAACTGGAGACGATAGTGCCTGTCTGAACCGTACACAGTACCGTACACCCGTAAACTACCGGTACCCGTACGTAGTACTACCGGAGCCGAACTACCGGTCGACGGTCAAGAGCTGAGAGCTGATATGGAATCTTCATTAACGTTAAGGATACGATGTTCCAGTAACGGAAAAGCATGGGGAGACCCATTTTTTTATTTTACTGTAGTTTTTCGATCTGCTGAAGCGAAGTCCTAAACTTGTTTCAACTTTTTTCCTCGCAGACAGTCACCTACCTCGTTGCTGATACTATAATACGCAGGATGGACTGCCTTCCTCTCACAAGCAGAAATACTTCATAAAATTGCGGTGGACGGCATATGATCGTCCTTCTAACTAAGCTGCTCCTCAGAGCAGCAGTTGCTTTGTTCGATACTACGCGGCGGACGTCACCGGCAAAACTCCGGGTAGGAGGTCAGCACGTTAGTTCTCTACTTTTTGACGGTGAACAGTAGTGAACAAGCCAGAAATGAGACACTGGCGGAAGGCGGAAGTAACGTCAAGCTAAAGCCACAAAAAAGTCTTTTTTCAGTTGACAAATTCGAAAAACAACAACAAAACAGCTACACGCCGAGCTGTTGGCTTTTTGTAGTGTCGCGGCTCTAAAAATCGAATCAAACCCTTGTCTTCGTCATTGGATTGATTGTTCTTCTTCAAAGCAAAGATGCAGCGAGCAATATACCGCGAAAACGGGGGAGTGGGTACCCAAGAAAGTGTGGTTTGAGTATTCAAAGAAGCAGTCGTTTGGACGAGGAGGTAGAGAAGTGGATTGCCTTTTCAACGCGAGGTTTGCTCAATGTTGCAAAGTGTGATGCAATCCAAGTCCATGACACAGAGGTTTGCGGTTGTGCTATCCTAGCTACTAGGGTAGCTTCCGTGGATGTTATCGACAACTGTTGCCGTGGTCTTATTTGCGCTTCTTTGACGCGAACAACAACAACTTACTTACGAGGATGAATCATGCTACGAGGTACGTAGCGATAGTCACAACCCCTATGACATTTTAATCTATACTCTTCTTATGATCCAACCGGAACGTCTTGTTCCTGGCAATGCAAACATACAATTGCTACCATTCATCCATCCAATCCCTATTCATCAGATGTAACGCCGTACTTCTTATTCTTCTGTCGGAACAATTTGCCAAAAGCGTTCTTTAGTTTCCCCAAACGTTTTGGTCTGTTTTTGAGATCCGGAGCAATCTTTTCAAACTGCTCCTTGATTACTTTCTCATCGATGACGAAAGTATCATCTCGTTTCAGGTTTTGAAGCATGTCGTCCAACGATGCTCTAATCGTTTCAAGTTCTTCTTGATCCTTGATATCTTCTTCCAAATTCTTGCGAAATATTCGACCAAGCGCATTCTTGATATTCTGAAGGGGCTTTCGTTTTGGTTCCGACAAGTTTTCAAGCACCTCACCTTTCACGGCCGTTGTCGATTCAGTTGAAGAAGATTCTTTATCACCGGTACCTTCTTGGTTCGTTTGATCGAACAAAACATCCTCCAAAGGCAGATCCACAACGTTCTCTGTGCTGAATGCCGCTTCCACAATCGTTGCGCTGTCGCCTTCCTCGTGATCCACTTCCTCACTGGTAGCAACTTCATCTTCATCGCTGGGCTCGCTGGATTCTGTATCGTCCACAAAGATTTCTTCTGCCTCGTCCACCACTTCTTCCATTACACTCACTTCAAAAGGGACATTACCATCCAACTCGAAGTGTGATCTCGCCTCCGCCGCAACATCGCTGTCGGCTAGAAAAACATCTAAATCCTCGGTCGCAACTGGTTCATGCTCGATCGCGTTACCTTCTTCGACCGGAATATCATCAGTTAGATCACCAGTGACTTTTTTGGGCTGCATATCAATGTACTCGTCTCCAACAGCAGGAATATACTTTTCGTCGAATTTCGACGTGGCTGCATGAGGAATTTCGATAACATCACTACGATTATCGCCCTCTCTCAATTGTTGAACATCCGAATCTTCAGCCACGACTGGTTCATGTTCGATCGCGTTACCTTCTTCGACGGGAACATCCTCAGGTAGATCGCCAAGGATCAGGTTTGGCTGCACACCAATACCATCGTCTCCAGCAGAAGGAAAATACTTTTCATCACTACGGTTATCGCCCTCTTCCACTTGTTGGCTGGGGAGATTGCTTACTTCAGCATTCTCATCCGCCACATCCTCTTGACGATTCGTTGACGGATCCGCGGACTGCAGATATTGCTTGAGCGTGCTCTCTTCATAATATCGAGTAAGGTTGCCTTGGATATCATTCCAGGTCTGATTCAAAACGGCCATCTTTTCGTGTCCAATCGCTTCAGCTATCTTTGTGTAGATATTCTTGCTCTCTCTGTTATAGTAGTCAGTGGCGTTTGACCGCAAGTCGTTCATCACGTTATTGATTTCCACCATTTTTTCGTAAAAACGAGTCATGCTGTCCTCTCCGATGGACGACGAAACACTGGCTTGGATTTTAGAATAAACGTCAAGCCATGTGCGATGCATGCGGTCCATATTCGCCTTACCCACCATGCCCTCCATCAAGGATGTAACGTTGGATGGGAGCTCAATCGAATGCAGTCGTTCCTTCATCCGTCGAGTGGCCGATTCTATATACTCCTGGGCCACAGTGTTCATTTCCATGTACATCTCTAGGGCTAAGGTCACATTCATTGTTCTCTCCAGGTCCGCATAATGATTGTAAAACTCGGTGGAGGTGGCATTCCATGCGTGCCCAGCACTCCGGTGGTAGTCATACATCACTCCAAGAGTCTTCAGTTTGTATTCCTCCAGCATCTGAAGCATCTCTTCCAGATTCTGTTGCAGTTGAAGCTGGGATGCGGTGTACGCTGTTTGAAGCTTGATCTCCAAATCGACATAATGTTGAGTAATAATATTGACATGTTGAGTTCCTGTTACTTTCGCCACCAGATTCTTAAATGTTGCACTGTCCATGGACCCGTCCTTGACATGATTCAGAAAAGTGTGCAGATTGTCCGTTTGATGGAGCCGGATAACGAACCCTCCCAACAGTGCCAACCAAAGAAAGGATAGGAGAATCACCAATTTGGTCGTCAGAGAGTATGCAGTTGTAGATGATGTTGTGGTTGCGACCTTTTCTTCATTTTCTATCTTGACATCCGTTGGTGGCGCCTGAGCAACTTCTGAGGAGTCTTCTTCCCCATCCGAAGCCATCTTGTTGTCGTCCTCATTCTCTAGTTCTCGAAAGATGGATCGAGAAACGGATTGGATCTTGCCGTCCTCGTCTTCTTCGTCGTCGTCTTTTTCTGCTTCTTCTTCTTCTTCTACAATAACACTTTCCGATACATGGGGAATGGGCGATACATCAATATTCTTGACCGGACTTGCACGGTTGCGCTGCTGAAACAAAGCTACAAATTCGTGCGGATGAAACAAATCGGGAGTCGTCCTAGACGATTCTTCCGGAGTCGAGGACCACGTCGACCGCTGGGCCAAGGACGGAGCCGGACTGGTACCAGATTGAGGAGGAACAAACAAGTGTGGAGAAGGAGGGACATCGTCTTCGGTTTCGCTGTCGTCGTAATCGCCCCTATTCGTTGCTGTTGTAGTAGAACTTGTCGATCGCTGTGGTGAACGAACAGTGGTGGATGGTTTCGTGCAAGATCGCTTCATTTTTTCGGCAGAGGGCAAGCAAAAAGTGGATCCGCCATCGACCAGCTTTCGGAGACTGGCAAATGCGACGGTGGTTGGAGGCGGACGGTTGTTGGTCATGGTGCCGGTGTCGCTGTCGTTGATATCTTCGGGGGGTTCCATCCCAATCATTCTCCGTAAGTGTCGAAAGGACTTGTGGATCTCATCGCTCACGGGATTGAAGGAATCCTCCGTTCGATCATTATTGCCGTTCGTGTTGTTGGACATGATGTCACTGAAAGAAAGAAAGAAAAAGAATCCCACAAGAATCAAGTTGACAGTGAGTTGAGTATGGCAGAAATATCGTTTGGATGCTGAAACTACTGGCTAGTATCACACACAATTTTGTCACGATGCTTATGTCCAAGTATATCATACCTCGTTTCTGTTGTGGTAGTCTACCGAAGTTTGAAAATTCGTTCTTGTCACGGTCACACACCTCTATGGCTGCAACAACTGTAAACAACAAACAAGATGATGATAATATTGTATTAATAATGGGAATCGTAATAACCACAAAAAATGGAGACCTGTGTCTCTTGTTGCACATAAAAGTTGAGGATGGTGTGTAGGAGATAAAATACCGTGTATGTATAATATGATGTGTACATGGAGCAGCAGCTTGTCAAGGTTCAACAACAATCAAAATCAATCGCAAGAAGCAAATTCGTACCGTGAAGTCTGGAAGAGACAGAGACACACACACACACAGACACACAAACTCTCATCACAAGTTCAACACATTAACTGTAATATCACTCCGTTTGTATGATATACCCCGTATATGATACACGGTATTCTTTTTGATTTTTTGTTCTGCTACCTCCCGCCCAATTGGGTTCAAATGACACCAACCGAATTTGGTGGCAGGGACGTGCCGCCGCGAGGCATCCGTCATGGAAAAGTCGATTTCAAAAAATTCGACAATAATAATGTATTAACCTTAATGGATTGTTCTTTCTGTTCAAGGGGTTTTATTGTGTTGTTGAACAAAAGACGAAGGGTCGGATATATGTATGATACCGTGTGTCGTACCGAGTAGAAAGCAGATGCCAACCCTTGACAACAACAACAACAACAACAACCAAAAACGGTCGTCTTTTTACAGCACTACCACCACTCATGTCTTGTCAACCATGACGGTGAAGATACTTATACTTGCCTCGTTATGGGGATGGAATCTTGTATCTGTGCCATTCTCGGCCGTGTTTGCCTTTCCTCTTTTGCATCGTCTTCATCGATGCCAAACAGAAAATAGTGTTTTTCCGTTAGTTTCGTCCATTTCATCTTCATCATCATCATCATCTTTCACGACGAGAATCTGTGCCGTTAGTGCCGGTGACACCAACGGAGGAAGTATTCGTCGCAGCCGACGAAAGAATCCACAGGACATTACGCTATACGATATTTTGGGTGCATCGCCCAAGGATACTCCCGAGCAATTGAAACGTCGCTACACGGCTCTCGTCAAAAGTCTCCATCCCGACGTCAATCGTCACTCCCAAAACGATACGACACAACAGCATCAGCATCAACATCAACACGAGGGACGCTACAGCTACGAATTGAGCGAAATCAATGCCGCCTGGGAAATTTTGGGTGACAAAAAGGAACGATTGCGATACGATCGATCGCTACAAGCCAAAGAATTCACCCAAGGCGTCGAGGCCCTCGTCGGACGGGGCATTCAAACGGCCATTCCATGGTTGAAAAAGACAGCACATACCACTGCGGCTGCCGTAGATGCCACGGCTGCGGCAGTCGATGCGTCCGCCAAGGCCGCACAAGAGAGTGCCGAACAAGCCAAAGTCGTTTATGGTATCTTTGAACTGGAACAACGGAGTCGACAAATGGAACAACGAGCGTTGGCCGAACAGATCAAGGCACAAAAGCTGCAAACGGAAATCGATAATCTGCCCAACAAGAGACTTCCCTTCCTCCAAGACGCTACCAAAAAGAAGTATGTTTCACCACTTACAGTTACTGAAGAAATGAATCTTACATCGATGGAAGCCCAACGCATCCTCAAGAATTTTCAACTGGGACAGATTCCGCCGGGACTTGCGACAGATCTACAAAGTCTACAAGTAACAGAACTAGAACACCGAGAGTCCATCAGAGTGCGACAAGGAACGGAACGAGCGTCTCAAGTGGCAGCACGTAAACTAGAGCAGGCAAAGTTGGCAGAGATACAAGCCCAACGGCGTTTGGAAGAAGCACAAAAGGCCTTACTGGAGGCTCAACAAAAGCATTCCATCGCACAGCAGATCCAGACCCAGGCCACAATGCAGGAAGCGGAATCCCAAAAGACCGTACAAAAGATGGAACAATCCCTACAAAAGACACAGCAAAGGGTCAAAGCGGGCCTGTATCAACAACAGGAGCTGTATTTGGACCGTCGCAGCAAAGAACTTGCAACCGAAAAGGCCGAGTTGGAGGCATCGGCCAACAAGCTACACGAAGAGGCTACATCACTCCGGAACGAAGCGAAACGTCTCGAAAAAAGCCAAAAACAGTAACAGCGATGATGATAATGATAAGAACAATGTCTGAATCCTTCTATTCTTTCTTTTGGTTAATTGCATTCGCATTACATCTGATGGACCTCGTTCTCCAGCTCGTGCGTTTGACCGGAAACAACACGAGTCTATACGCACTAAGTATTTTGAAACAGAAGAAGGATCGACAACCATTTTCGATCATTCGTCATGCCCGTCGACTTAAGGGACATCATCTTTCCGTCATCCTCTTCTGCCGTACCGTTAACCTGAAATTCCAAGATTTGAAATCATGGCAGTGAGGGTGTCATCGTAATTACGGATAACGTATAGACCACCGCATACGACGTAAATTAAAATCAAGGACAAATCCTCCGAGATGATGCCATTGTGAAAGACTCGATTTTATCGCCATCGTCATGGATGGTTTTTTCTCCTCTACTAGAAAAATCGTCGGTCACTGTATAACATATCACACGTAGTAAACATGCATAGTATGGTAGGTACCGGTAAATACACTCGTATGATCAAGCACTGACAGTGACTGACATTTACTACGTATCATACAGTTAAGTGTTATTTTCATCCCCTTTCGCAGGAGCGCACAGGATTTTTCCAAACGCATGATTTTGGAAACGGGGATTTTTTTCCAGCAAGTGTACTTTTTTAACCCCCGAGTTTTTCTTGAAAATTGCTCTAATACAAGTGCTTTTGTAGTGCAAAAAGCAATTTTGGATACACGCAAAGTACATCACCAGATGCTAACATCACCGGAACTGTGAATTAAAAATTGATCTACGAGACTTTCCTACTTTCTACTACTCTACTAGCTGGAGTACAATCATTTTGATGATTGAATGAAGTTTTTATTCAAGAGAAAGAAAACTTGAAATCCAACTTTCTCCAGGAGCTTCAATGCAATGATTTGCAACTATTCGTCTTTGTTGGTGCGTTCGTTGGTATGATGGCAAATTTTGGTGTGAATTCAAATGAGGTTTTTGAATCTAATTGCTTCTACTAGCTTTTGAAGTGCTTTTACGCGACAACCTTCGTCTCTTCAGTCTTCGTCGGAACCTTATTTTTGGAAATCTTTTTCTTGATTGGAGTAGATAAAGATGTTGTTGTTGTGATGATAGAACGTTACGAGTGACTTTGTTTGCGATAAGTTGCGAGAGGAAAATAGTTGGAATATGACTCATTGTTGGCACCACCATCATCACGATAGTTTCCATGGTTTGTCATCTGGTGAGGAAGTGATATGACGAGCGAACCATGTTTTTGCCAACAGGAGCAGTCTTGTACCGTAGAGCAGCTTCGCGAGCAGTCAAGGATACATTTTTTGTGAATTGTCGGCCATGTTTGGTGTATGATACACAGACAAGGAGTAGTGGTTGTCGTTTTGATTGTCGTTTTGATTGATGTACTGTGGACGTGCTGAAATCAGAAAGATACCTCTATTTGACCAGGTGTCAACGAGAGATATGCATGGGTGATTTTTTCACAGAGAGTGGTCGCGAAGCAAGTACGCGCCAAAGTGCAGCCAACAACGGTGGGCTTCGAAATTATTCCATGAGCGGAAACCAAGGTGCCACCAACGGTGGATGCGCCAAAATGCCGCCACGCGACATTTGAAGGAAAGCCCAAAGCAACCAACAAAGTTCCATCACCCCTGCTCTAGTCTGCAGAAGGCAACTAACATGTGTGTGATGTTCTTCTCCAATCGGCGTTTAGTCGTTACCCCTTTGGCAAAAAAAAACTGAATTTTTGTTGAAAAAATTTCAAAGCACTTCGAATGCAGAAGCACTTCGTCATGCTTTTATCGTGGAAAAGCACTTCGAAAGTAGAAGTGCTTCGAAAGTAGAAGCACTTCGAAAGTAGAAGCGCTTTGAAATTATTTCAACAAAAACTACCGGCGATACCGGAGAAGGCGCTTGCAATCAAGCTCACAAATCATTTTTGAAAGCACGACAACCACGCATCAATAACATTCGTCACCATGTCGAAGAATGCAGCAACAAAGTCGTCTTTCGAAGTGCCTACAAGACACTTTGACAAAAATGGTAAGATCACCAACTGGTCCATGCGTTGGCCCGAGGCAAAAGAACTGGAAGTATTGGTTTTGGAGGTGTGCTTGATGCTTGATGGCATGAAACCAGCTGAAGTAATGAAGCAGTACTCTGAACGATTAGGTAGCAAGTTTGGCTACAAACCATGTTCATCTGGTCTCATGAACATCAGAAAGAAACACAACAAAGAACTTTCCGAGCGCAACAAGCATGCCGACAATGACGGGGAGTGTTAGTAATATGTTTTGCTCATTCTCTATTCACTTACATTTTCTTTTCACTCAATATCATTTTGCCGTCATCGTCTTTTTGTCTTGGTAATTTCAGCTATTCACTTCACTGAATGGTCCACCACGTGAACACCAGGTATCAATGCTTGCATATACTGAACCGAAGACAAATGTAACTTTTCGTCGATCATCCACAAGAAAACCAAGATAATGCGAAAAAAATAATTGTTATCAAGGCGTTAGTTGCGATGTCAATCGTCTATGATCCTTAGATTCCTGATGTTCAATGCAACTTCAATGTGTCGGATTGGGGGACTGAAAAACCTTTGTACGTGCTGGCACACCTATAGTATTCACCTCGTTGTCCTTTTCACACCAAGAGGTTTCAGGGTCGCAATCCTTTTATACATCGTTGATGACGTGGGGGATAATTGGTCACCTGAAGGTCATGTTTTTCCTGGACGAAGGGCTTGACAATAATTGCATTTGTAAGAGGCTTGTTCATTTGATTCATCCTCACATTTCTTTCGTACAGTTTAAACCCATTGTATCTTGACTTCACTGGCAACCACTACCATCGTCGTAAGCGACAGGATGTACTTTGCATGTATCAAAAAATAGTTCCTTCTCTACCACAAAAGCAACTTGAAGCAATTTCAAGTAAAAATGGGGGACTGAAAAAGTACTTCTACAATGATGTCTAAGTGCTTCATGCTTCTGAATGCCTTTGGGAAAGTCCCGTGTGCTCCAGGTACGAAGTAGTTACCGTAGGTACGAGTACAGTTAAAGTACGTCGTATTCTCCCCGAACCCGTGCACTTCAAAAGATCGTTTTTCGTTCTGTAGGAAATCCTAACCGAGCTATACTCGGACCCTCAGGCCACGAGCTCGTACTTGGGACACTATGTATACTAACGATGCAAATCGCTTTCACTAGTTTCCTTTTTAGAGAAAGTGAGCTTATGCTCAACCTTTCTCTCCATTACGAACTACATCGGCGTACGATCGGCTCTTCGTCATCATCATCTGTTGTGATGATTTCGTTGGCTTTGAATCTTCATCTTCATCAAGATCATTGAGTGGTTGAGTATCATCCTGACGTGTACGTGACTCCGCAGTCCCGTCTTGATTCATACGAGTCAACCCATCATCACTTTCTCCAACACACTCCTGTGGCGACGAGTCGATCAGAGCGTCGTCGACGTTCAGTATTTGTTTTAGCATCTTTCGGAACACCGAACCTTGAAGGGGTTTGGTAAAGTAGTCTGCAATCATATCCCCCGTTGGGCAGTAGGCGATCGATAACTTGTTACGACGAACATTATC
The DNA here is from genome assembly GCA_019154785.2 of Nitzschia inconspicua. Taxonomy (NCBI): domain Eukaryota; phylum Bacillariophyta; class Bacillariophyceae; order Bacillariales; family Bacillariaceae; genus Nitzschia; species Nitzschia inconspicua. Next base: position 1,197,947 of record JAGRRH010000012.1, read on the forward strand.
CGTTACGAAGAAATATCGTACTTCAAGATGACGGGTGCGCTTGGTGGATGAGTGACGCCCATTCTTCTCCAACAGAATAGCGCTTTCGTTATCTTGGTACACAATATTGTCATTGACAGTATAGCCTTGCGCTTCCAAGAAGTGTCGAGTCCATAAGATAATGGACATGGCATCATTCACTCCCACGAGCTCAGCCTCGGTCGAGCTACGTGTATTGATTTTTTGCCGTGTTGACATTGAGTAAACAGATCCCTTGCCTAAAGTCATGGTGGCTCCGGTGTGACTCCGCATGTCTGGATGTACTGCGTACGATGCGTCTACCCACCAATGGATACTGTTGATGCAGCTAGCCTCAAGTATTAATGGAAGATGCGCCGTACGTCGCAAGTAACGTACGCAGCGTCCCAACTTCTTCATGTCGTCTGAGTCTGGCGCGGCCACCCGGGTTGTCAGAAATGCTACAGCTGTCTGCAGGTCAGGGCGCGCTCGTTTGCACAAGTATAGCAATTGCGTGGTCATTCTGTGTACGAGATCCGAACTGTCTTGTGGGAGTTTTTTCGCTTTGGTATTCACTTGGAACAAGTGATTAGCGGCGGGCGTGGCGCATGGTCCCGATGCCAAGGACGGTGGGAGCTGTTCGATAATTTCGTTCACAAGAGAGGGCATAGTGAACTGCACCTTACCTTCAATTGAGAAGTCAATTCTCATCCCGAGATAATTATGCACCTTTCCTCGTGTCACGGTTAAAGGTGCCTCCTTGCCGAACTCCTCCTGTAGTTTTGTGAAGATGTCCTCGACAACTGTAGGGTCTTTATGTGATATTTTGAGATCATCCACATACCACGCTATGGTGCACTGTTTTTCGTTGATGATTTTGTTCGCGACACACGCGTCATATGGGTTGATTTCGAAACCAAGTACGTCCACCACGAAAGCTGTCAATTTCTTCCAGAAAAGCAATGCACTCTGTACAGCCCCGTAGAGGGCTTTGTCCAGCTGCGCGTAAAGAACCTTCTTCCCGTTCTCGTAAGTAACGAATTGGTCGTAGGTGGGTTCCATGCGTAAAAGGATCTCCAATATGGTTCCGTCCAGCTTCAAATGTAGTAGCTCATCCATTTCGGCTTGCATGAACGCTCCGGGGATGTCGCATGTCAAGACATAACGTCTCTCATAGGCATCGATGACACAGCTCAAAAATAGCGCTTCTATGCTTAATGCTGGCGAACTGGTCTCTGCCTTGGTTTTGTATAGGCGCTGCTTGCGCCCGTCAGCACATCCTCGACCTTTGATTGTGCCACAACGTTTCTCCTTCAGAAACATGAGGTATCGTAGCGCGGCTCGCCGTTGCTCTCGGGTGAGTTCTTTACTGTGCACTCCATGCATCACGTCACGAGCCAGGAGCTGACGCAATTCCTTTTCGATTGCCATCTCACCGGCCACTCCAAATACCTTCACTCCTTTATTAGCCGTCATTTGTGCTGTAACGAGGCAAAAAAGTTTGCGATGGGTATCGGGATTGAACGTGTCCATAATGTCAGTTAGCAGTACATGATTGTTGCGCGGTTCTCGTCCATTTCGTTTTCGATAACGAGTATTTGGACCTGCGTACTCTGGTGTTAATGCAGCGTCTCGGCCGTCTTGTTCAGCTTGGTGGAATTCCTCGCTGAGTGTATGCGTTTCCGTCCGCTCTCTGTCTAGAGTATCCACTCCTGTGGTTTCATCCACTCCTGTGGTTTCATCCGTTCCTTCTTCCGCTTCTGTGATTTCTTCCACTCCTGTGGTTTCATCATCCACTCCTTCATCGTGGTTCATATCATCCATTACTTCTGAACTTTCGGTCCCCGCATCTTCGATGTATTCCTCGTGGTTCTCGTTCAGATAATCTGGAATTTGTTCCAGTTCCGTCACTCCTGTGGCAGCAGGGAACGCGGGAGCGGGGCCTGTGGTCATATTCGGGTCCGAAGCAGAGGAGTCATCGTCAGCGATCAACAGCGAATCATCAGCGCTAGTCATGGACTCGTAGGAATAGGTGCTGTCGTCGTCAGAGACATCGGGATGGTCGTCCTCAATCGCAGTGGTGACTTGATCGAGGATCTCAGCACCATGCCGGTTGGAGAAAGTTAGAGTTGAAGGCATACCCTGGCGGCGACCAATTTGAGAGACGCGGGCGATAGCCTCGTCTGGCATAGGGAGGCAGGTCCATCGATGTCGTACAATGCGGTCACCGGAGGTGAGACTCATGAAGTAGTGGCCGCCTTGTGAGTTTCCAGTGGGGCCTAAACAAATAGCGCCCAGTGTGCGCTGGCGCATGTCGTTGGTGTGTGCCTCATGCGTCTGGACGTAAGAGCCAAATTCAAGGCGAACGTGTTTGTCATAGTTGAGTTCAGTTCCCACAAGCAAGTATCGGGGTGAGTGTACGTCCGAAACGCTGTCAGGCGCTGGGAGGGCATTCCACCACAGAACAGCATTGGCGACAAGGCGCTTGATCATGATGCGAGGGATGTGGCGGAAAGGCAGGGTCACGTAGACACTCCGAATCCGATCCTTGAGAGTACGGACCATACGCTCGATTTCCGGGACGTGTTCGTCAGCGCTGCATGGGTTCAGATAAGGGAATGTGGAACGTAGTTCCTCAAATTCAGGGTCACATAACATACTGGTCACTCGAAAACCCCTAAGTTCGTACAAGCGAACGATTTTTTGCAATTCCGTTTCAATAGTGGGGAGTTGGCGGTTGGAGATGTCAGTGACTGTCACGAACCGTAAGTTGCGAGAGACGGTGAGGAGAAAGGGGATCTTGTTGACGAACATAATATCAGTGGCCAGGGTGACGTCACGATGACGTTCAAGTATTTCCGGGGGAACCGGATCAGTATTAGAATGGACGTGAGACGACGGGCGATGGACGGTCTTGCCCTTGAGGCTGCCAAGGTTTGGCCCAAAGACATCAGAGGCGATTCGGATAGACTGCTTTGTTACTGGGCAACCCCGGAGGTGGTGGATGGCCACATCAGAGAGTTGTTGGTCGCTAGGGTGCATGATGATGTTTTGCATCCGACGAGCCCGTTGAGCGTCCTCCAGTTGTCGTTTCGTATATCGGCTGGCCCGTTCTTTCACGGTGGTGATGAGAGTCCACATTCGTTGTGGGTCAGTGAAACTTTTCGAGTCGATGTAATACAGGCCTGTATCAGAGGGGCGGAAGTCAAAAGTGGTGCCGTCGGCCTTGTGTAGTCGCAGGCCATCTGAGGTGGCGCTGTCCATCGTAATCCGGTAGTGTTTGGTGAGGCTCTGTAGACTCAGGATGTTGGCGATGCCATTTGGGTGGTACCACACCGGCTCCGGAAATCCAGGAAGGTATCCTTGTTGAGTAAGGGTGACTGACCCAGCGTTGCAGTGCAAGATCAGAGGATGTTCCGCCTGGTGAATGCCGTGTAGCAGATCGGGGTCGGAGATGATGTTCACGGAGGAGCAGCTGTCAGCCAACATCCAGGATCGTGGGATCTTTCCATATCGCTGCGCGAAAAGCTGAGCGAGTCGTGCTTGTGTGGTTGTGGGGTTGCCGATGCTAGGGGGACGAAGGACGTAACCTTGATTGGTCTCTTTACTATCTTTAGTGGAGCTACGATCCTGACCGCCACGATTGCCTCTGCCACCGCCATTGCGCCTTCCGTTGGAATCGCCCTCTTGTAGGAACGACAGTCCCTGATTGTTCTTCTTTGGGTGTGGCCTGAAATGTTGGTTGACGTTCACATAGTTGACAAGCATGTCGTACGCCTTTGTAAGAGTCTTCGGGTATCCGTCTATTCCCCGAGTGAAAGAATTTTCGATGTCCGCCATGAGCCCAGCATATCGGTGTGGATCGCTACAGCGGATTAGACGAAGACCAAGAAACTCCTCCTTAGCGGCTTTTTCAGCTTCCTTCAGCTCTTGGTATGACGGGTTCGTCGGGTCCTTTGACTTGAGGAACCTCTGGAGCCCTTCGAGACTGTGCCCTGTGCCGCCACCGAGGTGTTCGTACGCCTCATACAAACTCTTGAAGGTGTCGAAATAGGTCCCAAGTTTCATGTGACCTGTCTGACGAAAACCCATGAACCTGTCTAGAGCCTCCTGAAGGCTTTGAGTCGCCTGTTTCGAGGTTGAGCGGGTGTATAGTGACTGGCGAATGAGCTTCAGCAAACCCATAACGTCCGAGCTTGCGTCCAAGCTCTCCCATTCGTCCGAGGATTCCAGTCTGTTCACAACCGCCATGGAGCATTGTCCGAGGATGACCGAGAATGCCTTTAGCGAGGCGTCTTCCCTGGCTTGTAGCTTCTTGTGGTACGTTTGAAGCTCAAGCTTCCAAAGTTCTAACTGTGCTGGGTCCCGCTTCTGTTCGTCGGATATACCGGGAACAGTTAGTTCTTCAAATTTAAGAACGTCCGGCTTCATGGCGTGCCTGAATTCGCCACCGCCCTTGATGTTCGCGGCGATGTAGATGGCGATCTTCATGGTAATGCGACCGAAGTTGTCGGTGTTCTCACCATTGCCGCCGATGTCGTACACGCAACCTTTGAGTGATTCAATGCTGCTGTTGTACAAATTGTGCCTAGGCTAGTACCTAAGACCGGTTCCATCTCCGACATGGTGCCTGTGGTCACTCTTTTCCCTACTTAGTTGTCTATTACCCATAGCTACTGAGTCGACAGGTTATGAACCCTTGTGAAGTGTAGATCTCGTCTGCTTCCTTGTAGTCCATCTCCTACTCACCCTTGAGTGTAGATTTCGTCTGCTCTTGCGGTCCCATTGACAGAAAAGACCCTGCAACATCATCGACCGACGTCGTCGCTGCTAACGCAACAAAACACAAAATTATTTTTTTTCCTACACAGATTCTGGTACTCCTTCTACGTTTGCCCGCGCGCTGCCCGCGACGCATGCCTTGACGACGACAACAACGCCATCCGACTTGGTGCTCTTCTTTTCCTTTTCCTTGACTGTTGCGTTTCCTTTCTTGGTGGTTGGACTATTCTCTGCTTTTAGGATTGCTCACTACAACATCTATCCTTCGCTCTACCTCACGCATTGCTTTGAGCCCCCTTTTTACTCCTTGACTTGCTCCCTCGTCTTTCCTTGCGTTGACCACCCCTAACCCTACGTATGTGATCTGCCCGTGTCCCCTTTTCCGACTGTCCCGACCGTAACTGTCATTAAACTATCTGTCTCGAGTTGGACCTTCGCCACCGTCTGCCATCTGTCCCTCTTGACACCCCTGGGCTTCGCCTTTTATTCTTTGACTTTGATTCTTTGGATTGTCTATGTGCACCCCTACATCCTTTTTGGACGTGACTGTAGCGGTAATAAGGGTTTCATTTGCGCTACGGCTGCTGCGGCACTGCCTGCTTCCTCTGGCACTCCGGCCTCCCCTGCTGTTGTACCGGACCTCCCGGCGTCGCTTTCTGACTTTATTGAGAGCTGTAGCCTTGCCATCTGGTCCTTGCTCAGCCAAGACAAGATGTTCCCCGACAAGAGCATTTTCCAGTCCTTTGTGCGGAAATCGTATGGCCGTGGATACGAAGCCCTCCGCCAAATGGTCATGCGCACCAGCCCTTTGTTTGCCGAGTCTCCTGGTGACCATGTTCGTAGCCCCCCCAATCAGTTGGTTGGTAAATCCCTCCTGGACTACCACGTTGTGTTTCGGGACTACCTTGCCATGTCTGCTCTGGTTCACAACACGTCCATGTCCCTTGATGAACCCCGTGTTATGGACATGTTCCTTGCTGGCACCATTGATTATACTTTCTTCAGGCGTGTCTCTCGTGAGGAACGGCAACAACCCTCCCGTCTCCGTTTTTTTTCGTGACGAGACCATTGTTGCCACCCTGGAAGCATACATGCAGTACCCTGACTATGTTCCTGCTCCTACTGCTCCCCCGCGCCCACGTGCTTGGCAGTCCTCCTCTGGCCGACCCACTGCACAAAAGTCCCTTCATCTTCTTGACCTTGCTCCTGCTCCACCATCCTCTGGGCTTTTGGACTCTGCGTTGGACTCGCCCGATGACTCCCCTGAAGCCCACCTCCATGCCCTGGGTCCGGTCATCCCTCCAGATGATGCTGATCTTGCAGTGGACCAGAAGTATGGTGCTGCAGTTTATGCCCTCCACAAGAGTCCGTCATCCCTTGCGTCCCCTTGTATGGTTTGTGGTGCTGCCCACCGCTTTGATGACTGCCCTGTTCTGCAAACTGTTGACTACCTCCGTGACCATTATATCAAATTTTGTGGCTTCCTCAAGCGTGCTCTCACCTCACGCCATACCATGACACATACTTCCCCTCCTTTTCTCCCACCCCCTTCCGTTGATGGTTCTGTCCATGCTGTTTCTTCCTCGGCGGAGGTTCATGCCGTCCACTCTGCGTCCGCCGTCCATCCCGCCTCCCTCCGTGACCAGGATTTTCATTGGCGCCAGCTCTGACTGATCCCCAGGCCTGCTGCGCTACTTTGGATCTCCCTGATTCCCCGTCTCCGCCTTTGGATTCTACGGGCTTGGCATCAGGGGAGGGCTCAGGTCCTGCAACTGCTCCTGATGTGCTTTCGGATGTGGACTCTGATTTTGTTGATTGGAATATTAATGCCGTGGACTTTCAGCCTCTTGACCTCCTCCTGCCCTTTGATGATGTTTATGCGGTTGATGATCCCACTGATCCTCTTCCTGCCGATGACACTCCTCGGACGGTCAATTGGACATCTACTGAACCCGACGCCCCGGTGCTCCATTCTGATGTCGATGGGTTTGACGATCTTCGTCGGGCACAGATGGATGATGCTGCACAGGTCTCTTGTTCCAACGATAAAACCCTTCTCCACCACTATCGTCCTTATGGCCCAGGTTTTCCTTGCCCTATTCGCCTCAAGCCTGCTGTACAAAATGCTGCTGTCCTTCCTGAAGGCCAAGGTTACATCCGTGTTCCTGCACCTGCCCCTTATGGCTATCACGACTTCCTGGTCTATTACTCCCCCTTGCTGAATGCTACCCTCCTCAGTGAGAGTGATCTGTACAAAGCCCTTGGTTATCGGCGTTCTCAGTACTCTGGTGTCTCCCACCAACACTTTTATGCTGCTGGCACTTGGACTGCCACTGCCCATCACAAGCTCACTTCCTCAAAGAATGTTGTCCTCCATGGCATTGTGCGTTGTGGTCAGAAACTGACTTTGCCGCTTATCCGCCCCTCCCTTTCTGCGGATGACCCTCTGGCCACTGCGGAGAATTCTTTGGCTGTCGCTATGCTGCATGACCCTGCCCTTGCTGCAGAATGTGATGACTTAGAACACTCCCTTACGATTGATGCCCGCAATGCCTTATACCGGACATTAGCTGCAGACCTTGCCGATAAACCTCCTGAGTTCCGGGACTTCCCCTTTCACAAGTACATCACCCATGCCACTTCGGTTATGGCCATCCGTGCCACTGCTGAGCGCCTGCTCTGGCACCAACGCCTGGGTCACCCCTCTGACCACTATTTGTACCATGCCCATGAACCTATTACTGGGGTCCCTCGCTTTCGTCATTTTGATCCGATTTTGGAACAGTGTCCCACCTGTATACGGGCTAAACAGACCAAAGAATCTGCTGGCAATCACTCTACTCGCACTGCCACCCAGCCTTTTCAGGGTCTCTCCATTGATTTCTCGTTTGCCGGTGTTCGATCGAAGGATGTGGAACGCAAGCAAGACTTCACTGGCCTTAACGGTGAGACTTGTTGGATTTTGGTGACCGACCATTTCACCCGAGCTGTTTTTGGTGACACCCGTGTTTCTAAGGCTTCTCCTATTGAGTGGCTTCGCTCCTTCCTTCGGCAGCACTCCCCACAGTGTCCTGGCAAATACGTTTACCTCGATCAAGGTGGTGAGCTTTATGCCAATCCTGCTGTCCGGGCATTGTTTGAGCAGTTTGGTTATGCCGTTCGCCCAACTGGTGCCGACGCTTCCAATCAAAATGGTCCTGTCGAACGTGCCCACCTCACTGTTGCGAATGCTTTGCGGGCGATGTTGCTTGGGGCTGGTCTTGACCCTCGTTTTTGGCCCTATGCTTTCCATCATTTCCTCCGTATCACTAATGCAACACCTTCCCGTGACCAAGTCAAGTCCCCTTTTGAGCTCCTTAGTGGTAATAAGGAGGATTTCACTGGTTTCCGCACTTTTGGTTGTCGTGTTTGGGTCCGCCCCCCTGGTCGTCGCCGTTCTACGCTTTTGCCTAACGCCCGCAAAGGTATTTTCCTTGGATTTCTCCCGAATACGACGAAGAATATCCTCTGGTATGATGTTGATACTGGTCAAGTGAAAATTGCCAAACATGCTCGCTTCGATGAGGGCCTCAATGACCTTCCCTTTGGCGCTCTTCCCCCAAATGTACAACATCTCCAGCGTGTCCAATCTGGCGAACCATTTCCTGCTGAGGTGGATGACGCTACTGTTGACGAGTTTACTGCTTTTGTCAATCCTTTCAGTCATACCCTGTTGGAATCCCTCACTGTTCCGGCCTCCAACCACAGCCCCACTTTTGGCTTTGACCTCCTTACGGATGAACTTAACAACCGCGTCTTTGTTGCGGCAATTAAGCCTGGTAGTCCTGCCTCCCGGATTCGCTCTTCTTCCAAGGCCACTAATAATGCGCTCCGTGGTGCTTACCTGGTTGCCATTAATGATGTCCTAGTCTTCACAAAGGAACAAGCCCTTCTTGAGTTCCGCAAGGCTTTTGACTCCAAATCCCCCTCCCTCTCCCTCACCTTTGCTCCGGAAAAACGCTTGACCATGGCTGAGCTCCGTCGTGCTCTCGCAGACCATCGTGAACCCTCCATCTTCACGGATCCTGCCATGCCTGATGAGGAAACTCCTGTTCTCACCCTTGATGCTATCCGGTCTATTTGTTCGCTACGTTTCCCCGACACTGACTTCTCCTCTGTACCTGTTGAGGACATTGCTGCTGCCATCCATGCTGTAACTTCTACGGCTGTCACTCCTGCTGAACAGGCACTTGGATTCTTCACTCGCCGTAAGCTCCAATGCCTTTCCACATGGCCCGACTGGCAGCGTGGCGAATTCAAGCAACTGGACCGTATGCATGACCTTGGTATGTTTGGTGCCCCTGTTGCCCCTCCCCCTGGTGCCATTATTCTTCGCTTACATTGGCAATACCAGATCAAGCGCTCTGGTGAACGTCGTTCCCGCAGCTGTTGTGATGGCTCCCTCCGTGCTGCTCCTCTTCTTCACCAAGTTGCCTCCACCTACTCTTCATGCGTTGAACAACCGATCCAACGGATGTTTTTTGCTCTGGCCGCTGCCCATGATATGCGGGTGTATGGTGGTGATGCCACTGATGCTTTTGCTCATTCTCCTCCTCCTGAGACACCTACCTTCATCATGATTGACGATGCATATGCTGAATGGTACAAAGCTCGTTTTGGTGTCACCCTTGATCGGAACATGGTCCTCCCTGTCCTTCACGCCCTTCAGGGACATCCAGAATCTGGTCGCCTCTGGGAAACCTACATCAACAAGATCCTTTCCCTTCCTGAATTGAGCTTCCGCTCCACGACTCATGATCGTACCATCTACAGCGGTGTCTTTGAGGGTGAACCTATCTTGCTCCTCCGGCAAGTGGATGATTTTGCTCTAGCTTGTCGTCGTGAATCTACCGCTAAAGCTGTATATGACTTTATTGGTAAGGCCCTCCAACAGCCTAATGAAGCACAACCTCCCTTTACCTATCTTGGGCTCCTCAGTGACTACAATGGTGTTGATGTTCACCAAACAGCTGACTACATCGAACTGACTTCCGCTGGGTATATTGATCGCCTCCTTCGTAGCCATGGTTGGGATACGCCCTCTCCGCATGAGTCCTCTGATGACCGTTCTGCCCCCCTCCCGGTTGATGCTGTCGATCGCCTCTATCAGTCCCCTGCTGGCCCCTCCGAAGGTTCTCCCGAACATGCTGACCTTTGTGCATCCCAGGGTTTCTCTTACCGTACCCTTCTTGGAGAGATTCTCTATGCTTACATTACTTGCCGCCCGGATATCGGTTATGCTGTTGTGACTCTGTCAAAGTTTGCCTCTGCACCACATGCCTACCACTACAGCTGTCTTAAAGGAGTCGCACGTTATCTCCGTCGGACTAAACACTGGGGTATCCGTTTTGCCCGACGCACTCATGATCCCTCTTTGTCACCTGGCACCCCCCACAACCTTTCCCTTGATCCCTCTCTCCCTCCCTTTCCCTCTATTCCTTCCCCTCTTCAACTCACTGGGTATGTTGACGCTGCTCATGCCAATGATCTCCGCAACCGTCGCTCCACTACCGGTTATGCTTTCGTCCTTAACGGAGGTGCTATTGCTTACCGTTCCAAGACACAAACTGTCACTGCTACTAGCTCCACCGAGGCCGAGTTCATTGCCGCCGTTTCTGCTGCGAAAACTGCAAAGTACCTTCGAGCAGTTCTCCATGAGCTCTCTTTTCCCCAGCTTTCCCCTACCCCCATTCATATTGATAATGTCTCTGCTATCCAAATTATCAATGCTCGCAAGCCCACTGAGCGGTCTCGCCATATTGACATCCAGGCTTTCGCGATACAAGATTGGAAGGATAATGGTGATATCTTGATGCATCATATTCCTGGTGTAATCAATCCTTCTGATTCCCTCACGAAACCGACTGGTTGGGTTCTACATTCCCGTCACTGCCGGCGTATTATGGGTCATTACTATTGTTGATCCTCTTTCCTGTTTCCTTTTCTTGTTTCTATTTGTTACACGTTACATCTACTACATTGCTGGTTTTTGGCACCATTTGTCCATTTGATGATCTCCTCACAAGTGTTTCGATCAGGGGAGGGTGTTGTACAAATTGTGCCTAGGCTAGTACCTAAGACCGGTTCCATCTCCGACATGGTGCCTGTGGTCACTCTTTTCCCTACTTAGTTGTCTATTACCCATAGCTACTGAGTCGACAGCTGCCGGTGAACCGAGAGTCGGTAGACCCTCCTCCACCTTTGGCATGGTCCTTCCTGTTCGAGCGTTGCCGGTCTTGTTCGCCATCGTTCACGTGGGTCTTGTTTTCACTGGGTGGGGCTTCGTCCCCTCCCGATTTATCGCTCATTTTTGGATGAACGATCCTTTCTCTAAAAAGTGTAGGAAATCCTAACCGAGCTATACTCGGACCCTCAGGCCACGAGCTCGTACTTGGGACACTATGTATACTAACGATGCAAATCGCTTTCACTAGTTTCCTTTTTAGAGAAAGTGAGCTTATGCTCAACCTTTCTCTCCATTACGAACTACATCGGCGTACGATCGGCTCTTCGTCATCATCATCTGTTGTGATGATTTCGTTGGCTTTGAATCTTCATCTTCAAGATCATTGAGTGGTTGAGTATCATCCTGACGTGTACGTGACTCCGCAGTCCCGTCTTGATTCATACGAGTCAACCCATCATCACTTTCTCCAACACGTTCTACAGTAGATTTATCATGAAACTGAGAGAATATCATGTCAACGATCTCACTACATATCTCTATACATACTCTTCCTTCTAGTCTTCACGGATGAAAGCTCGTCTTACAAGAACCACGATCGCGTTTGTTTCTCTATCTACTTTGCGAACGCTCTCCACCGTTATGTCTTCGTCGGCTCTTTCCGTTTCGGATTTGGCAGCCAAGCTGTTCGTACAACGCGCCATGGAATCGTCCAATAGCCCCAAGTCAGTACTTTCCTTCTTTTTTGGTCTCGACTTTACAGCTCCTTCGGACGAATACAAACCCGCTATGCGAGACGGTCTTCCCTTGAGAGAAATGCAAGGCATTTGGTACGGAGGCGGCAATGATTATGACAAAATGTGCCAAGCATTCATCCCGACGATTCGATCGGTCGTCGGCGATCGTAAGGGTCTTCGAGAGAAGATGCCTGATGAATACAAATTGTGGAACGATTCAGTGGATGGCATAATGAGTCAGGTTCTTTTGTGCGATCAACTGACGCGAAATGCCTTTCGGGGAACCGAAGAAGCCTTCCAGTATGACACTGTAGGAGAGGAACTTGTACGACAGCTCGTCGACGACTTTTTCCAGGACAATCCGCAATCTCAATCCGTACCAGGAGAAATCTATCCCCCGTATGTTTCCTTCATGGTCACGGCATTGATGCACTCTGAAAATGTCGAAAATTTGAATCTTGCATCAGATCTTTTAGCGGCTTCAATTCAGAGATTCAAAGACAGGGAAATTGCAATGAACTCTCTCAAATTCCAGGTCGGGTTCTTGGAAGATCACCGGTCCATAATTGATCGATTCGGTCGATACCCCCATCGCAACTCGAAGCTAGGGCGTGAAAATACAACAGAAGAGCAAGCGTGGTTAGAGGACAAAGAAAAGCTTCCTGTTTGGGCGAAAAGTCAGGGATGAATGGCTGGAATGTATTCTTGATGCTCAGGTTTTGCAACGTTCTAGCTACTAGGAGAGTGCGGTAGTTATACGTGGTTAGACACGAACGGTGCGTAGAAATACCTACCTACTCTAGAGTAGCTAGGATCTTTCTACCGGTGCCTTTTAGCTACTACACAATCGTACCAGAACAAAAAATGGAAAACAAAGATGATTTTCAAGAAGTGAGAAGTACTTTACAGTTACTCGTAGTCTCTACCGTACCTCTAGCTAGTAGAGAGTAGGTACGTAGTAGAATTGTCGGGGTGATACTCCGTCGTACGAGGACGCGGCGTAATTGAGGTTGCTTACGTCATTCACTTGAACACCGGACAATCTCAAATCCTAAACTCATCCAAAATTGGCGATCGCCTGTCCGTCACATCCGCCAACAACTTTCCACCTCACGTTCACACCAAGATTCGTCTGCGACCTTACAGTTAAATGAAATAACAAAATGACAATACCGTAGTTTCCGTCGGAAGAAAAGAAGAAGTTCTCTTGTCACTTTCAGGTAGCAAAAGTCACTCTATCATCAATAAGCCCAAACTTGTGGTGTCGTGAAATTGACAGTGAAGACGCGAATTGATTTTTCTACGGTTGGAGTTTGTGTCTTTCTTGTGGCGGATTGACCGCTTCGTAGTCATCGCAAATAGAACGTTCGTGTCTTCTCCACCAATTGACTGTCATCACATACAGTTATCAGTTTTTGTGTCTCTCACCGTTACCTCTCGACCAGTGAGATTCGTGCATGGACTTCTCTTTTCATATTGTGGCTTGTGTCGCGAAAACGTCGTCATTTCATAGCTTTCTCTTCATCGTCTTCAACACCTTCAACCCTTTTTTTCGCAGGAGATTCTTGACGCAGAGAACCGCCACAGCCAACTTCCACAAAAATTCAGTGAACGAGAAGAGTAAATTTTCATTTGCAAACACAGCCTCAGGTTCCATTCTGCTACCTTATATACAGCTGAAAAGCACTCGTTACAAAGCTATCACCACAAGTGAAACAGAACAAACGGCTCTAGATAGCTAGCTAGCTGTCACAGCACCATGCCCCCAAAAGACCCTGTAACTTCTTCTTCGGCATTGCACGATCGCCATGCATCACCTGTGTCACCGACTTCCTTTCCGTTCCAGGAAGAGACAACATCTTCCTCAGCGGTCGATACGAATAGCCTATTTCTAGATGTAGAAAGGAGAGCATTGTTCACTCCTACAGTTGAAAGGCCACCGCAGCAGCAGCTGCTGCCCACCACCTTTCAATTGTTACCGAGGTCAGAGCAGCAGCAACATAGTTCGGAGACGGAGATTCCCGTCTTTCTAGCCTTTTTGAATCAGCTGCACGGAGGAGAGCAGCATCTCGCAAAAGAACAGCCATTCCCATGGAATGCTGCTCCTGCTTCCAATAAGAAGGCCAAAACAGAGCAACGGCGGAGTGTTCACTTTGCTTCCAAATTGGAAGAGGTCCGCTCCGTAGTAAGTCGTCATGAACTGACTCCCGTGGAGAAACGGAATACGTGGTACACCGAGCAGTATCTAAGAACGAAGGGTCAATGTGAGAAAGAAGAGTCAGCAGGGCAATCGCTACCCGCGTCCACACTGCAACGCGACTTGGTCTTGGCCGGCATGTACATTCGAAGGGGACGAAAAGTCGTGTTGACGGAACAAGCACGTCATGCCTATCTCAGTAAGTCCGGGAAGCGCAAGGAGGACTGCATTCGTGACGCATATCACAAGGTGACCTTGCACTGTCAGCGGCTTGCCAAGGAGCGGGGGGAGGCAGCTGCCAAAGTTGCCGCTCAACTACGCTAAAAGCATATTATGATGACATTATAATATATAAACAAATGCTATGAAAAACGCACATCGTCATCTTTTCGTGGTTTAGCTCTTTTACTTGCAATCAGTTGGGATGCTTTAACTTGGAGCCTCCTCGAAAGGGCAGCTCGACCTGGGGAAAAGTTCCCGCAAATGATTTCTTTTGTTCTACCCAGTGGATCAATCTCAGCCTTGCTATGCAACAAAGCACAGAGGTGGTACCACGGGGGAGGATGCTGCTGTGAGTCTGAGTCCACATACGTCATATCGATAACATCACTGATAAAAAAGTAATGTTGTATTCATCGAGGGTTCCTCACAGCATTTCCATCTAAAGTATCGACATTGCAAATTGGAATAATTGAGTTCTTTGCAACACGGGTATTGGTTCCTAATTATTTTGTAAAACAAAACAAAAAAACTTACAGTAATCGATGACCGTTCCGTTCAATGCTTGGAGCTCATGAGGTACTTGGCCCGTCAACTGATTCGTATCTGAGACGGCAACATGCATTTTTTTGTGTTAGATCGCTTCCAATATCAAGATCCCTCCTTGCCGAGCTCGCACAATAGTACTTACTCAGATCAAGAAACACAAGATTCGTTAGCAAGCCTAGTTCACTTGGAATAGTACCAGAAAAAAAATTGAATCCCAAAAGTAAACTGGTAAGCTCGGTGAGCAAACCAAGCTCAGTTGGGATTGCGCCAGTGAGTGTGTTACTTTGCACATTGATTTCCTTCAACGCGGACATTTTATGAATATCAGGTGCTAACGATCCTGCAAAATCGTTGCTCGATAGCACCAAGACCCGTAAGGAAACCAAATCATAGAGTTCCGGTGGTATATCGCCATCAAGGTCGTTGGCACTGAGATCCAAAATCGTTAGGTTTGCAAGGTTTCCAATTTCATCTGGCAAGGGACCGGACAAAAAGTTGGCGCCAAGAAGTAAGCTTTCCAGGTTTCTAAGTCGTCCAAAAGCACTCCCCAGAGTTCCTTCGAGGCTATTGGTATTCAGCGACACTGTCACCAAATTCGTTAGAAGGAAAAGATCCTCAGGGATGGACCCATAAACTCCATTTTCATCTGGGAACGCCAAGAGGTATCAAAGTGAGCGACACTGATCTCGCCTAAGCTCATGGTATATGATTATCACGTGATACTTACCAAGTATCAAGTCAGTTACAAACTGATCTTCAGAGCAACTGATCCCATACCAGTTGCAAACATGCAAGCCTGAAAGCCATTCGTTGTCTGTAATCCACAAGTCCCCCTCGGTCGAACGATAAAACTGAACCAAGGAATATCTTTCAATGATCTCCTGGTCAGTCAAAGTGTCCCAATTAATCGGATCTTCGGATGACATCCATACTAAAGCCGCGATTTGCGCTGGAGACGGTGCGGCAATGTTTGTCAACAGAGCAAGTATACTGGTGAGATATTCAAAGCGAGTCAGTGAATCCTGGAAGCGCAGGCTTATCCAATCCACGTTAGGCCCCATGTTTTTCGTATCTGCCGTCAAAACTTCCATACTATGATTGCTTCCTTCCCTCAACAGAATACCATCGATTCCCTCAACCATCCAAGTACTCCAATCGCCAGTAGGTATCATTGAAAACACGCCGACATCTTGCTCATTTATCCGTAGACGAAGCGGTAAATCTCGGTCTTCGCCATTAGAGTACCGTATCTCTAACATGTAAAAGCCAGTTCGGTTCAGCTCTAACGGATAAAATACAATACTGGATTCTTCATCCAAAAAATCAGTAGCGTAGCCTTCTCCACAAAAACCCGACGTTTCATTACCATCAGTGGTAGATCCAAAGAAAAAGTTGGCATTTTCGGCTTGCAGGACTAGAACATCGGTTTCATCGCTTGGTAATTCGCAGATGGTGGAAGATGTATTGAGTATTCCTGTCGGTTCAAAAGTAGGCATTGCAGATGGTGTGGGAGATGGTGCGTCTGTAGCGATTGTCGGTGCCATGGATGGTGCACCTGTATGCTCATTCTTGCTTGAAGCAGCAAAATACACAATCAGGATGACAATTCCAGCAACAATTGCAACTAGGGCAGATCCGACAAGTATCAGCTTCCGCCTGCCCCAGTATGAGATTCCTTTGCGTTGATTGGAATCTACCTCTGTATCGGCTTCCGTGGGAGCTGCAGATTCAAAGGATCGTTCTTTGGGTTGTTCTAAAACGGCACTGTCAGATTTGGGTCCTGGTGTAGATGCCGCTTCTAAATCGAGCTTCTGCATCGAACCTATTTTTCCACCCAGGTTGGGAGTCAGAGATTCGATAGTCGACGCCGTTCCGGCGGTGTCACCGTTGGAAGTTCCGTCTACAGCAGCCTTTTCACTGCAAGGGAAACCCTCCACCACAATCTCTTGTCCGTCGTCATTTTCTTCCTCTTCATCTTCGTACAGTACCATCATTTCGTTCTCCTCCTCGTCACTATCCACAATGTCGTCGTCCCCACTGTCATACGTGTATATGGTTTCCAATGTGTACTGCGACGAATCGCCAGTCGAATATTCATAGTCACTGCCCGAGTCGCTGCTACCAGAAGAACAAGAAGAGTCTTCCTCTTCGCTGCTTGATCCACATTCCTCAATGGTCGGCAAATCAATCTTGGCATCCTTTCCCTTTTTTATGAGTTCCTTTTTGACAACCCGATGTCGATTTTTGATCTTGCGTCGTTTCCGAACGATCCGTCCCGCCGCGTCTCTCTTGATGGCAGGCTTTTTCTTTTTGCGCTTGCGCCTCTTTTTGACGACTACAGTGGTGGTAGTACCGTCTTCATTTGTGATAGTTTTCGTGATGGTGATGATTTTGGCTTTTTTCTTTCGCTTTTTCTTGTGGGGGTCACCTTCTCCCCCCTCCTTGGAAGGGTCGTTGCTCTCGTCCGTATCTTCTGAACTACGTTCCGATCCTTCCGCCTTTTTCTTTTTTTGGGTACTCCCCGACGACTTTTTTTTCTTGGTACTACTAGCAGTGGTAGACGACTTGGTTCCCTTTTTCTTTTTGGGTTTGGGATTGAGTTCGATGCATTTCAGTTCAATCGAATCTTTATTGGGGACAACCGCATCAACCGTAGCAACGGTAGCAACAGTTTTACTGCCATTGCCATAACAAATTTCCAAAATTCGTTTGGTATCTCGCGCCACATCCTCAATGGGACGATCCGGTATGACATTCCTCTTGTTGCCGTTGATGTTAATATTTGGGCAAACGGGCATGGAACGAACCACTTGCGTACCATCGGATTGTGTGGAAAACACATTGGGATCGTTGCTATCGGAGGAGGTCATTGATGTTTGTTGTGATGTGACTTCTGTTTCCACGACATCACTCAACCTAGAGCTGTGTCTCATAGGATCCGCCACAAAAGTCGAGGTAGCATTTCCGTCCTCTTCACTGCTTTGGCCGTTCGATCTCTCATCTACCTCCATCTTGATTTATGCAAGAGAAAAGAATGCTCGTGCGAGTGCATCCAGGTAAGAAACTAGTCGACACTCACCAGGTTGCTCGATGATACACTGTGACAACTACAACTTGGATAGAGAAAAGAGTCTTTGGGAATATGGAAGGGGAGGATTGTGGCCAGAGTCTTTTGTCGCGGTCAAGTTGTGTCATACGGAGACGTTTTTTTAAAGTCACAGCATATTCATATGATACGACGTATGAAATACCTAACCCTAACAAAACGACTACCGTAGTATCACTGTGTCCCGCATCATCATCTGATGCTGAAGGGTTGGTTTCACTGCTACTACAGTACGATCTACCGTAGCTACCGTAGACTACGGTATGTACCTACCGTAATAAAAAAATAATACCGTACTCCAGCGTGCGAACGCGGACACTGTACGTATGTGAGATCACTTTTTCGTAATATCAATCTCACGACTGAGATCCCGTCAGCCGACAGGTTTGCCAACTTGTCTTTTAAGATCACAGTCATTCAAAACGATTCAAAGTCAACAATGATGATGAAGAAGACGCATTGACTGTGAGTCGTTTCACCACTACGACTGGTATTGTTACTAAAATAACGTTTAAAGTCTGTATCGTCCTTTTCACTACATGGTTAGAATAATGTGCCTCAAACGTCGACGACATTTGGCTTCTTATCGGATTGGATTGGGTACATTCATAAAAGGTTTCGCTAGCTAGTTGCAAGGGGGAGCCTGGTTGTTGCAAATCTTTTTTCGTTTTCGTTACAGTCAGACTTCCGGCTGGGATCTAAATCGTTGTAGCTGTTGTTGCTTCACAGATCCAAAGACCCTCAAATAATACTGCGTGGCAGTTGCGCTGAAACTCGCCTCGATTCCATCTCATACAAAAGCAGATGATTCCACTACCTCGTTAGGGGGGGGGGGGGGGGCGAAAAAGCTTACTGAGATCTTTACCTTGATGAGGTGGAAACATTGCAAGGCGCCCTTAGATCTTTCTTTCGTGCAATGCGTTGCACCATATCGAACGGCAGACAAGAGACACGGATGTCTGCTTCAAAATTTAATGGACTGCCGGTAGACTTGGTTGGAGTTGCAGCTGGGAAACATTGTTTTTCTGGCAGTGAAAGCATGTGATCGTCGTCTTTGATGATCAAAAGAGACATCGTTGGAACCGGAAATTCCTTCATGGGAAAACATCATATACGACGTATGCTTCAAAGAGTCAAACGTTTTAGATATCCCATCCAAGTCGTCAAACCATGACAGTCAGAAGAAACACTTGCATCTCGGAATATGTGGCGCAAGCTTGTGTTGTTGTTGTGGATGATGTCGGCATCACATCGATTTTTGTACGTTCACAATGATCAGCGTACCGTAGGTTAGCAAAGCGTCTTACTCTTCTATTCTGCGTATTGCTTTGAACAATCGCGATGAGTTCCGGACGATGATGGTTATGATGTTTGTGTCGATGGAGATGGTTTTACGGACTGAAAACGTGTTGTCATCCTCGCGGCTACATCGACAACAGTGCTTCATCCTGATGGGTGTCATCCTTTGATGATGATGGATGTCATTTCGACACGCAGGACACACATTCCCAAACTGACACCGAGTGACGTTGCTACGTCTCTCTGTGTTCCACCAAACACATCAATGCTTCTCCATCATCCAAAAGAGAGAGATAGAGAGAAGATGGGAGAGAAGGAAAAGGCGTCGGAATGGCGTATTGCACTGTCTTCAATAGTGTACTGTTTACTGTTTAGAATCGACTGTAAATAAAATAAAATCATTTTAACTGTAAACTCCTCCGCATCTCTTTTTAATAATAATAATTCTGACCAAGTTCGATGACGTGTGAGCGTGTCTACTCCGTCGTAGAGGTACGTAGCAGACTGTAGTCATTCTTACCGTTTGACCCAATGTCCAAAAAGACGAACCGTGGTCAATTGCAGAAAAGATGCTTATGTAACGAATCTACATTGTTGAAATCATCCTGTGAAATTGGTTCAGTTGCCGTCGGTGACGCTTTCGAACCAATCAAAAAAGGGTGACGTGTTTGGGAAGACGCGAATCCTTTCTCACAGTCATCAATGGATCTTTCATCAGCACAACGACCAACTCCCATCACTCTCGTCATCGCAATTTTTTCGAAACTCGTCGACAACGGTCGACCCTCCTCATTCACTTGTCAAAAGTTCTCATAAAACAGACTTACGAAGAATCTCCAAGCCATCAAACCACAACAAACCTTCCAAACACAAACAACAGTAACAAAATGAAGTTCGTCATCGCCGCCTCCCTCATCGCCTCTGCCGCTGCATTCGGCAAGTCTGTCGCCCCCAAGTTCACTCCTAACAGCAACGCTTTTGCGTAAGTTTCTTGTCGAATCCTGAACCGAACTGATGTTTGTCTGTGTCATTTTGAGACATCTCATTGACTGACCGTGTCATTGTTCTGTCCCTTCCAACCTACAGTTACGGTCTTCCTGGATCTATTGACCCTGTCCCTGAATTTGATCCTTTTGGATACGCCGCCAACAACGACTACGAAACCATCAAGCAATACCGTGAGGCCGAACTTCAACACGGACGTGTTGCCATGTTGGGAGCTTTGGGTATGCTCGTCACCGAGGAACCTATTGAGTTCCACCCTCTTTTCGAGGCCGGAAACAAGGACATTGGACCTGCCATCCGTCACTTGGATGAAGTACGTGCTGTCAGCCCTGCCTTTTTTGAACTCCTTGCCATTGTCATCGGTGCCCTCGAGTTCAACCGTGCCCTCAAGGGATGGACCAATCCTGGTGATGTCTTTGGATCTGACCGTGTCTTGAAGGAAGACTACTTCCCAGGTGATGTTGGATTTGATCCACTTGGCTTGGCTCCGGAAGACCCTGCCGAATTCTTCGAGCTCCACACCAAGGAGCTTCAAAACGGACGTCTTGCCATGTTGGGATGGGCTGGTATGGTCGCCCAAGAGTTGGTGAACGGAAAGGAAATCTTTGTCAATGCCGGTTTGGCCCCTGATCGCTTCGACCCTTCCACCTTGCCTGTCCAATTTTAAGTTGCTACTGACAACTTGATTTCGTGACAACAACAGGATTGGGCCTTCATCCGTAGGCCCCCCTAATTGAAATTGAACTTCACAAGCCTGTCGATCAGTTTCCGTATTTCTTTCGTTCATCGTTTGTTTCAGCTGAAACACAGCTACACTGCCCATTTCCACAAATCACTGGGGCTAGCTGAAATAAGGATAACTCTTTTAAGAAATTCTCTCACAAATCACTGGTTCTTTTCTTCGAGTACTCTTTTTAGTCGTCAATCCATACCCTTTCTTAGTTGTTGGCGGTTATGAAGGTCCTCTTCTTTGTTTGTGGCAAGGAGATGTGTGTGGTGTCGTTGGCATTCATTCATGCCGCTGGAATTACCGATTTTCCAACTCACAGTCAAGGCTAATCATTTATTTTGTCAAGTATGACAATCGTGTCGTTCTGCTGTTTATGTATTTGGTCCGGTTGATCCAACTGATGGTTGGTGTAAATCATTACTACGTGGTACAAAATATCAGTACAGGTTGTAGACTTGAAAAATGAATCTATGGAAAGTTATGTTGAAGACTCTTTTTTTCTTTTCAAGATGTCTCAAGAATAATCTTGTGCATTCATAGACCTTCCGCTCGTTTTGACTACCGTACTTCGTATGCACCAGCGACGGTCGTTCGGATTGGACGAATATTCTCCGACAATTTTCAAAGGTGGTCAATACTAAGAAAAAAGACAATGTTTTGTTTGGATTCCTCTGATTTTTACAAATAATCTATAATTTTGGTTGTTGTTGTTGCTGCTGCTGTTCTTTATTGAGAATGGTCAAAATCTGTGCCGCTCGGTTGGCAGCTTGAATGAACTCCTGCAAGGCTTGTTTGGACTTTTCTTGGGCTAGTTTTAGATCCCGCGATGGCAATCCGAAGAATTCGATGGGATCACGGCGCAACAACCTTTCTTCTTCATCTCGTTCGAGATCTTCCTCCTGTACCAAAGTCCATGCTGTTTCGTCCTCAGCCTCCCCTCCTTTGGAACTTTGTGATATTTCGTTGTTGTTGTTGTTGTTGTTGTATTTCCGTTGTCGCAAACCGGTGAAAGTGGTGGGATCAGAAGAAGGAGTGGGACTGGTGTTTTCCTTCTCCTGCAAAGTGTCCTTTAATTTCCATTCAGGAGCTGGATGTAACGTTGCGATCGAGGGTGCCCTTGTTTTGATATCATTGTCGTCCTGATCATCATTGTTGTCCTCGTCCACCAAATCGCCGACAGCCGTTTCTGTTTCATGGAGATTGACGAGCCGATAAAGCGCCCTCCAATCCTCCCGCAACGAATCGGCCTTGAAGGCTGTTTCTGCCCTCATCATTACATTTCCCTTACGCCGAGATTTGGTTAGTTGCCACAAACATGACTTGAGATGGGTGTTACCTTCGGTTATGGCATTGGTGTAGTGTTGAAGAAGCCCCAGTGCCGCCAAGCGCGGAAAGGAACTAGCTTCGTCCAGACGTTTCTGCATCACAGTAGAAGAAGCACCTGTGAGAGATTCAGAAGACATGATGGCGATGGAAGAATGAAACGATGTCTGAGAGAATACGACGGGTACACTACGACTTCCTATGATGATGTATGAAGTGGTTTTGTCGCTGCAGCGTTTCTTTATTCCTTGACTGTGAATACTTGAGTACGACGATTTGTGGCACAGGGTGTGGAGTGTGGAGTCGACCAAGCTGCAGAATTATTACGACGTATTGAAAATAATATTACGACTACTAGTTTAAAAAATGAAATCAATATTCCATCATTCTTTACAGTTAGTTAACCATGCGGCATACTACTAGTAGAGGTAGTAGAGTACGGTAATATTAATTCTACGACGTAAGCAAACTTACCGTACTCTACCGTAGAGAGGCTAGGTACTCGGAGGACGTATGCAGCAATACGTCGTACGTCGTAAACTGTAGCAGCAGAGAGTGCGAGAAAAACGAGTGTCACGATAGGGATAGAGTTGTCTGATTGAGGATTCGTGGCTGCCTGGTCACTTCTTTGGGGAAGGAAATATACTAACAGCAGGACGTTTAGACTGGGTCCCATCAGATGTTTTGTTTTGGTGTCGTGGCTGATTAGAGTAGGGTCATTGGCGGTGAGGTTGACATGGGATTCATTAGTAGGGAGGATAGTATCGTTTAGGAATCCAAGCTCTGATAAAGCCATTTCAAAGTGTCTTCCATTTTGGTGACGAGAGAAGAAGTATAGTGCCTCTTTTCACCAATACGGTTGTAAAATATTGTGTAATCAGGGCACTCCCACATAACACTAATGATGGTTTCGATGCTGTGGTCTGTGAGGACATGGTTCACAGGTGTACAAGAATCAACTGGCATTCTACAAAAGTCTTCCTCCAAAGACCTCCCAAGCATCACTCATTCCCTCCAACATGCTGCCTCGCCAGGAAACTTGAAAACTGCACAGGTTGACTTTTTCTCAGTCACCTGGGCATATTTTTGCCCCCTACATGACAAACAGGGATCTCAGCAGGGCAAACTTATCCTCTAGCACCCCAGGACGCAATCATCATCTGTTCATTGCTTTGTTATGGATCCATTTGCTCAGTGAGACATCCTACGTACCTAGCCTCCACCAACTCAAGGTTTGAACTCCAAGACAGGTACTGAACTCCGTTTCTCTCGAGTCATCTGTTCACTCCATATCAACAGCTGGAGAAACTCACACGGACCAAGCCTTAATTCAGGGAGAGATGACCTTGATATCCAGTACAAGTGCGGAACGAACTGTAAGAATCACTCAAAACTGCCCTGTCATTACAGCCACTTGGAAGTCGTGGAGAGGCGCACGCAATCTGAGGTGTGACACTCAATCAGGCTCCCTTTGACATTTACTGAACAAAAGGCTACACCCTAGGTGCAGTTTTATGGAACTTGGCCTTGACCGATCCTCGCCAGCATCATTTCAAGCTTATCTGTAGTTCCTTTTTATGATAATCTCACAACGTTAACAGAAGTAACATTTTGGTCATGCTCGTCTAATCTCATCTGACGTTGGCTCTCTTTCTTGTACCAATATCTGTCCTTTGTATGGACAAAGCCCGTCCTTTGCACAGGCAACTTTTATCACATTTAGCAACATTCAAACATTTGAACATGGGAGGGGAAATTCGAAACGACCTGGATGGGAGAACCTTAACCCAACACGAGGGGGGGGACTCTGTACTCTGTAGTCTGTAGTGATACCAAAAGAAAGAAACTTGGAGATGGATATATCAACAATAGCTGCTTGAACTGATGTTGGTGTGATTTAGTAGAACAAGAACATCATTTTTTGAATAGTCTGTAACAAACAAACTGAGATAGGGACAGGAGTTGTGATATCAATTTGTACAACATTGGAGGGCAAAATCGAAATGACTTGGATGGGAAAACCTTAGCCCATCACGACGGATGGGAAAAATCTGTAGCGATGTAAAAAATTTGAGATGGACATACATCATTAGTAGCTGCTTGCTTGGACTGAGTTTGGTATGGCATAGTAGCACATCGTCTTCCGAATCTGCAACAAACAAACTGGGATTCCCAAATGGTCCTTAAAAGGACTTGCGATATTGATTTGTCCACCATGAGAGGGGAAAATCGAGGGCAATAGGATGAGAGGTACCACACGGGCTTGAGGTTGTAGAGTGCTATAAAAATATTCCGCTGGGGACCAATTCTCACCAAAAAGTTGGCCAGAGGAACACAAGACCTGCCACTTGGTCATTTTTTCTAGCTTTGCCGTAAAATCACTTCCTTTCCCCATGGTGTATGGGACTTGTTCTTTTTATTTAGAATGGAATATCTACATTTGATATGTTGTCTATACCTTTCCTTTCCATTCTTTTCTCCTTCTTTCTCCTCTTTCTTGAACCAGAAATATGATATGACAGCCCAATTTAGAGGTACTGTGTAGTAGCTGACTTGGCAGTCATTCTTGTCGTTCATGATGCACCAGTAATACTTTATGCTATGCCCAATCTCCATACCTACTACTACTAGGTAGGAATGATGAATGGTATACTTGGTAGGATTGTTAAGAATTTACAATTTGAATTGACTGTAAGTAAGAGTATTATTTCCTTCATTCACTACGTCATGCAGGTGAAAGAAAATTGAAGTGGCCCTCGCACAATGTACAATGTAGCTTGGTCCTCTGGAGATGAATCTTGTTGCAATGGAGCTACAGATGGCAGAGAGGGCACCAAAAGGATCATCCAAGGAGGCTTGAACACCCAGAAAAGATGCTTCATGGTTCTTATTGGGATGATTCTTTGATGGTAAATAGGTGTCATTTGGGGAGATCAATGGTTGTTGATTGATCAGGAACAAGTTGTTGGAAATGGAAAAAGTATGGTATGGCAGTCTATCATTGGTAGTTTTTTGCACTTGTTGCATCAACCGGACAGTGTCCAAATTTCATATCAGGATGATGTATCCTTTAGTAACCATGAAGCATACACTAAAGTAAGAAAGAAGTTATGCCCGTGAGAGCTGATGGACCAGTGTGGTCTGTACATCATCCGTGGTTGTGCTGACACCCTCCCCTGATTTCAAATATTTAGATTTGCAACTACAAGAAAGGACAAAAGAGGATGAAGGAAGAATGAAAGCATGATGCCGGTAAGTCTGCGGTCATGACAGTGATGAAGCACCCAACCAAGTGTTTTTGTGAGGTCATAAGATGGGTTGATGTAACCGGGGATGTGGCAAAGTACTATGTCACCAGCTTCTTTCCAGTCCTGGGCAGCGAAATGTTGAATGTCGACATGTTGAAAACGTTCTGTGGGAAGTCAAGCATTGATCATCTTAATGACCAACATACTGTCCTCATAAATAGCTGTAGGCATGTGTTGGGGAAGCCAAGAACCGCAAGAAAAGTATTTTGCTGCCATGTCGTTGGTGACAGCGGCAAGGGATTCTGTCTCGGTAGAGCTAGTCTCAATGGTAGATTGTAACTACGAATGATAAGCAATGGTGGCACAAGCAATGGTGAAGGCAGATCCGGTAGCAGAACTTTGATTCCTTTTGTTGTTGGCATAGGCAGCGTCAACAAATGCGGTTAGTTGGTCCGGATCAATATGGGGGAAGTCTGGGGTTGCAGGTTCAACATTTAATGATGGGAGAGGTACAGATGGTAGGGTGACATTGGCATGGGGTTTTTGGAAGTAAGGATTCCAGTTGATTGTCCATCGGAGGTATTTGGCGATGCATGTGAGATAAAGGTAGTGAGACAAAGGAAGCTGGGACAGGGTGATGACATGGTAACCAATGTCTGGACAGGCAGTGACATGTGCATAGAGCAGTTCCCCAAGTATGGTGCAATATGGCAATTTGTGTGCCTTGGAAGGCTTGATGTGCTGGGGTGCCTGCAGGAGGGCCAGGTGGTTCATCGTACATCTTATCTACGTCATCCGAGGGTAGTGGGATGGCATGATGTTCCGTGTAGGACTCATGTGCGCCAAGAGTGTCCCAACCATGTGTAGCGAAGAAGCGGGAGATGTATGTGGAACAGGAGAGGGCAATATGAGTGCAGGTTTGTTCAATGTCAAGGCCATTGTAGTTGGTTTGAAGGCCAAGATAGTTGAAGGGAGGTTTGTCTTCACAAGGCAGTTGCAACTTCCCTCTATTAATGTCAAAATTATATAATACTGGAGGGTATACGGTATTATTACTACGTAGTACACTTCCAGTTAGTGAGTATAATATATTATGCACCATACATACCGTAGTTTGCCATAAATTACTACTTTCGAACTTCCTCCGTCCCATAATAATAAAATGAGAATCCCTGTGTCTGTTTGAGTCTTGTCCCAAATTCTGATCCTCAAACGCGTACACTACGGCGCAGTTTCTACAGAGACATCGTTTGATGTTTTTAAATATTTTCTGACATCAATTATTATACTGTTTTACTAGCATCATCACGAGGAGGATCCTCCCTTGCTCCTGGTATCATTGCTTGCAATTCTTTCCAGATTTCGCAGTGGCTTGCCTCTTCCTGCCAGTAAGTACTTCAGTAGGATGTACATACGACCTCATACTTGGTAAGACTCTTGAGACAATAACTTGGTGAGAAGCTTGGATGCAACACCTTTCACAGGAGATTCAGCAGGATGACTCATGGTATTTTTGATTGTACATGAGAGGTAACCAAAGGGATGTACTAGTAGCTACTTGGGAGTGGTAACACTCCCATCTGCAAATGAATTTGTAGTTGTACGTAGTAGGAGGCATTTGATACCGCTGTACAAAAAT